>JAGTXR010000080.1:1200000-1871704 GCA_022606575.1 Glossosoma conforme | reverse complement strand
AATATACATAAATTTTTAAAGATACACTTAGCAAATGAATAAAGCATGATTACAGAAGTAGAAATAGTATCAGATCTTTTATCAAGGAATTACAAAATATTTTTTTAATTCTAATTCAAACTAACATTTATAAGTGCAACGTTGAAGTGTATTGTCACATTCAGTGTCCATGACCTCATACTCAGAACTAGTGTCGAAATATTTCAATGCGAATTGTTGGAATTGCAACAACAAAAACCATGCTATAAGTATATCATGGTGGACTCACAAATAATACGGCAATATTGTTACAAAAACAAACGTCAACATTTCATATCAGTCAACACCTGCACTGAATCCGAAGCAATAACACACTAAATATGTCAATATCTTCACTCAAGTTGGGTTCAACCACTGTTCACTGCGATTCTTTCGTCTTAAGCGTATCCAGGGTTGAACGATGGTCCCTTCAGGCCACACTTCAGGCGCCATGAGAGACTCCAGCGAAGTCGCGATGACCCCGACTTTGAAGGATGTTGACAGCGTCCGTCTGCTGACAATCCTCCTGATGGTCATCCAAGAGGGATTGAATGCAGAATTTAGTTAACTGCTTCTGTCACAGTAAGCATTGCCCATTGTTCTTTTCTTTATAACATACTCGGTCAGGTTTTATGCACTTTTGTAATTGTCAATCTTATATTATCAATCTTACATTTACGTTAAAATACATTTAAATAATAAGCCAAGACGTGAAAAGAATATAAACATATCTCATTTCAAAATTATGGGACGTGTGGTTAAAAAACGACTGAGTATAATCATCCTTTATGTGATCGATATTAAGAATACTGCCGTAATCATGCAATGAACTTTTGATAATTGTCACATACTAGTAAGTGTGGAGAAAAGCTATAGAATATTTTATTGAGACCAAACTTTGAAAAACCTTTACTTTCAAGACTGATTCAAACATTATTTAAATATTTTCATTCGCCTATTCTTTATAATCGTTTCGTTCTTCCAAATTAAATTAAGTAATATAAAGTAAAGGCTCTCTACAGGTATTTTGCAGAGCACTTGTGCTCTTGAACAGGGGTGTTCCAGGTGCTTTTCGAAATACATAATTACTCCAGTAAATGTATACGCAAATTAATTTCTTATAATTTGTATACTGATTTTTGTGCTACGCGTAGTTACAAAAATATTAAGAATCACTGATCTGAAGTTAACACACCTTGATGATTTTAAAAGCATATGAAATTTATATAATTATCCCCACTTAAATTGAATTTTACTTATAGTTTTTCACAGAAGGCAACTGAAGAAGGTTACAAAACACATAACGGATACAAGGGCCTGTGTAACGCACTGTTTTCCGCATTTTTCCATCTCGAACCTCTAAGTCTAGTAAATAAAAAACAGAAGTATTATCGTGACTGGATCGCCTTCATATGTGATATTTGCACTGCGGAGATGAAGCGCAACGTAGAATACACCGGAAAAATTTGATAAGTGTTATTAGCTAGTGATTGATTTATAATCGAAGTCGTGAATTTGTGCAGTGTAGTATAAACACTAAAAACCATCAAGAAGATAATGTGTTTTCTTATAATCGTTTATATGAGTATATTATTATATTGAAATCGCATATAAATAATCGATCTATCGGGATGTGGGAGTGTCGTGGAAGTGTCATGGAAGTGTTGTGATCAGTGGATTTATGTGAAGGAATGCGTGATGGAAAGGGATTACTGGAATTACTCCCTTCATTTCGAACAAGAAAAACAAGAAATAAGAACACGGTTTGATGTCACGAGGAATTTAATGTCAGTAAGTTGTGATTTGAAGTTCATAGATCAAAACGTAACACAGTGAAGTCTCTGACGGGCGGCTTGATGAGTGCTCGATTACAGAGGTGTCGAAGTATAGCGAAAAGAGATCTGGCCCATCTGGTCGTCTGCTTATATACAGCCAGCACGACTCCCACCTTGATCGGTGCAATAGTACTTGAAGTGACCTCTGGTGACGGCGATTCTATTGATATATATGGAATATTTATAAAAAAAAAATTTACTCTAAAAAATTAATACAATAGGTTGGGAAAAATTTATGGCATGCAAATATTACAAAACAATGTACCCTAAAAAAATAAAAAAACAAAATAGTTTTAATATGTACATATTGTTCAGTTACTTAGTGATTATCCTTTTTATAATTACCAGTGTCTACATAGTATATATGTAAGATAATTTTTCTTACATACTTCCGGTTGTTATTTTAGTGACACATTATTTACAAGGCTTGGAATACACATCGCATTAATTCCAATAATAACATTAAAATTGTTGAGGTCATATTTCGATTTAATTATGACTTATGAGTTTACCGCAACTACGATTTAAAGTAAAAACCATTTTCTTCAATATAATGACACTTCATTAAAAGTTGAAATATCTATAATAATCATGTTTATTATTATTTGTTAGCAACTTCTTTGTTTTAATATTTTAAATGTCATCAACTTTATTACTTTAAGGATTATCAAGTCACGGGGCTACTTTTAAGTGCATTTTAAAAATATTTATATATTTAATAATATATTTATAATGAGTAAATATAAATAACTTAGATGTAATTATAAAATATATTAGTGTATTCAATAAGTTCAAAGTACCAACGGTAGATACATTTTATACCAAAGATGCACTGTTCTACAGATCATTAAAGAGCGGAGATTACAAAACCAGCAGACATGTCGTCCAGCTAGGCATATATTTAACACATTAATGTCCAAAATTAACACACAACTTGCAAATAATGGTTACATATATAACGGATTTTTTCTTAAAGTGGCGCGGAAAGCGAAACTAAAAAATAAATAAAAAAATATTACCAACATATTTAAACTGTACTTTTTTATGGTTTTATATATACATATATATATTTTTTTGAATTTTCAGACTTTACCAATAACAATAATAGGCAGTGTAAGTACTCGTATTGGAGTGGGAATTAAATAATACAGATAAAAGATCAATAGACCTCTCCGGTTGACAGGTATTAGAAAACGCTGATTTTCCAAGAAAAAATAGCGGAGGAAACTGTTATACTTATATAAAATAGCTGCCACACGATGCTCAGTCATAAGACATTAAATTAGGATGATGCCAGTCAATCCTACCTTTGCAAGGTGGATAATTTCTAAAGTTGAAGGTAAAAATAATAATTTAATATATGTATTTATCAAAATCAGAAAAAAAATATATAAAAAAAACTACGAATATACAAATATATATTTATAATTGATTATTTCTTGACTATTTAATAGCTGCAAGGAAATAATATGTTTTCAGTAATTTTCTCTGTGTTTTTTTTAAAGTTTTATTATGATGTATTTAAGAATACACTGTGTATCATGTCATTGTTTATAATTTCAATACCGGAAGTTATAATTGAAAAATAACGACTCCTGTAAAATTATTAAAGAAAAATCGTCAGCACAAAATGTTTCAACTATTATAATTAACAACTTTAAGATTGGATGACGTTGTTATAATTTAAAGTGTTGGACTTTGTTTTATCCTTAAAGTTATTATTAAAAGGCAATCCTTGAAACACAGTAAAAGGTTAGATAAGATTATAATCGATTAGGTTAAATTGCTGTTTTCTCCTTTTGCGCATTAGACTTATCAAAAGTAAACAGTAAGTTTATTTCGAGTTACAACTGCTTGATGATTTCACGGAATTTGGATCGTCGCCCGAACACTTACTCAAGACATTTGACGGCCATTGAAAGTAAAACATGAAAACACTTGGATCTTAAATACAAGAAATTTCATTTGACCTGGCAATGAAATGTATAAATTGATTATATATTATTGAAATATGTTTTCGATCAAATGTTCCATTTCCTCTTTTGACAACGTGCCCCATATACTTTTTATTGATTTTATAGATATTAAAGCGATTATATGTGAAAGCTCTCTCTATATTTTCTCTTAGATCTTAAGCTTGTTCTGAGACTGCAACTTATCACAAAATACGTCTGAACTTGTCAGTTGACGATCCTCGAGGGTAACGGAAAGCCGACTCTTAATAAAACAGTTTTGTTATTTGTTCTCGTTAAGTTTTGTTATTTGTTCTCGAAGCATCATCACTGTCGTAGATGGCTTTTCTTCTTCCTGCCATAAAATCAACTCAGGAGTTCCACAGGGCTCTGTGCTGTCGCCCACTCTTTTCCTTCTGCATGTGAATGATTTGCTTCAATGCGCAAACATTCACTGTTATGCCGACGACAGCACTGTCCATGAGAGTATAATCTTCCATAAACCTCCGAAACATTCGGAACTATCTGCTGCTAGGGAATCTCTGGTGGAGAAGATGAACATGTCTCTTGAAAGGGTTTCACGATGGGGCGACCTCAACCTCGTCAGTTTCAACATTTCAAAAACCCAATCATGTACTTTCTCCACCAAGAAGACTGCTATGGATCCTGTATCTTTCAACGGTTGTTCTCTTCCGAAAGCAAGCTCCATCAACATGCTTGGATTATCAATATCGAATAATGTCAAATATTACGAGTCAATTAAGTGTAAAGCCGGTCTCGCTTCCAAAAAACTAGGTGTATTATATAGATCACGTCGGTATTTCAACGATAAACAACTTCTTCTTCTATATAAAGGACAAATCCGACCTATCCTTGAATACGGCAGTCACCTTTGGATTGGAGCCCCAAAATACCTTCTAAACTTAATTGACTCAGTTCAAAGAAGAGCAATTCGTTTGATAAACAATGACACCCTTACGTCTAATCTACAATCAATGGAACACAGACGTAAGGTTGGTTCTCTTAGTCTTTTCTACCGTTATTACCACGGTCGCTGCTCTTCGGAACTTAAAGAACTAATTCCTCCTGCACCCACTCACAGCCGACAAACTCGTCTTACACTTGCCGAACATCCATACACGGTTAATATATGTCGACCAAGAACTGGCAGCTTCCAAAGTTCCTTCCTTAATGCCACCGGTAAGCTATGGAATGCTCTTCCAGCGTCTGTGTTTAAAAAAATAGTCGCAATGTTTACTCTGCGTATTACACATAAGGTTAGAAGTTTTTCTAGGGAATAATAAAAAATAAAAAATGAATTATATCAACTTTGTCAACCGCGCGTGTGCTCCTCACGACGTCGTTGATGTAGTTCAACAGCAAGAGAAAGCCAGAATAAAGCAGAAGTTTAATAAGGACTTTTTAAAATACCATTAAGTTGGTCACGGCTGATAACCAATTTGGATTTAAGAGAAACACGTCCACTGATATGGCTATTTACTGTGTCAAGCAGACAATAGACTATTACATAAGCAGAAAAACAAACGTCTATGCCTGCTTCTTGGAACTGAGCAAAGCATTTGATCGAGTTGACCATAGGAAACTCTGGATAAAATTAAAAAAGCGCAATGTTCCGGCAGCTATTGTGAACGTCTTGGCTGTATGGTATGCTCAAAAAAAGAAATTTGTACAATGGGCTGGAGCTGAGTCCTCGCCTTTATATATGAAGAGCGGAGTTCGGCAAGGTGGTAGTATGTCACCTATTCTCTTCAATGTATATATCGATGACTTGATCCAGTCATTAAATGCTTCCAGAAAAGGTTGTCATATAAGCGGCTACTGTGCTAACAATATTAGCTACGCTGATGACATGGTCATTCTATCGCCATCAATAAATGCACTGCGATGCCTTCTTCACCTTAGTGAAAAGTATGCTAAATCCCATGACCTCAAATATAACCCCACAAAATCAGTCGTTTGTGTCTTCAAACACAATAATGAACCACTGATCATACCCACAGTGAGTCTTGAGGGCAGGGATCTAGCGACAGTGTCTTCAATAAAATACTTGGGCCACATCCTCACAGATGACCTACGTGACATTGAAGACATAGAGCGGCAAAGAAGAGCAATAAGCGTTCGGAGCGGTATGCTTTCTCGGAGGTTCTACCATTGTAGTAATGCTGTCAGGAAAGTGCTATTCAAAGCACACTGTATGGCACTGTATACCTCAGAACTCTGGTCTAACTATCCTAAACGAGAGCGGGAGAAGCTCAAAGTTGCGTATAATAACTCATACCGCCAACTTATGCAACTCCCTAGATTTTGTAGCGCATCTGACATGTTTGTGGAGGGCGGAGTCCATTCATTTCCAGCATTATTGCGACACCGTGTTGCCGGCTTCTGGAGCAGGATAAGGAGGTCCAACAACATCATCATCCTGGCTGCTTCTGAATGGCTCAACTCCTCCCTGAGCCATCGATGGATGGAGATGGTGCACAAACCACCATGAAATACTATTTTATTTTATTTTAATTTTTATTTTATCTTCACAAAATTAAAACATTGTTCAATGCTATGTATTTAAAAATATGGCAGATTGGGTATTGCACAACCCACCCAATCCTGCTGGAATAAAAACTTTATTATTATTATTAATTTAAATAATCTTTCATTCTTAAAATAGCGTAAAATTACAGCAAAAAAAGCTAACCGTCAGCTTTTTTTGCCGTTCCCTGTAATTTTATTATCATCATTCAATATTTTATTTGAAAAATCAGATCACGCCGCTTATTACTTTATGTACGTCCATTCTTAAAGATTATACATTCTGTGATTATAATATGAAATAAAATGAGTCATATTTAAAAATTACACTTAACCCTTTCATTACGGCTCGGTTTGAACACAAATTATACTGTAAATTATAAAACTAGTATTTGAAGCATAAATGTACTTATCTGGTCTATTTTCATAAATCACGTTGGTTCTTGTATCCAACCGATGTTAACGGTCGGGGAATCTTATGACAGCATATGCCGACAACCGATGCGAAAGGATTAAAAAAATTAGCATAATGAATGTCCATTTAACTCTTCTATATAAAATTACAATACTTAAATAGGTTCAATTTATTTGTTATTTGGGGTGAAAAATTTAAACATTAAAAATTCTAATTAATATCAATTATTCATGTATACTCAGGAGTATATTTTCTTAAGTATTACATACAGCCTTTGTTTATATTTGCTGTGGATCACTTTGCATTCTGAACTGAATGTTTTCCTATCGTCGTACCGTCCCATGTGACAATAATCGGGCCGAACAGCGACGTTAGTCCGCCAGTCACCCAGTAAGTACTGGCTCGCGGTCCACGCCTGACCGTGACATTCGCGCACTGCACTTGAAAATATTAATACAACGCGGAAAGCATCCAGAAAAACGCGCAACGGCATTGTGCCCAATATCAATAGAGACCCTATGACACTAAAGATATGTGTACTTGATAATCCTGAATACATTGCGGTAATAAATAGTTTTTACTAGACTTTATATTATTATTGTTCATCATCTTTTTTGTTGTTGACAATCGAATGTAAACAGTGAGATTTGGCTTTCCAATTGATCAGAAATGTCATCTTGATATGTAGTAGTTGCGGTAAAGTGCCGTTTATGAGTATTTTGAGGAAGGTATTCTGTTCGATTGAGGGGATTATAATTGAATATTGGAATTTAAGGTCTGGCATTATCCTGAATTACTTTATAAATATAATGTTACTTTGTATTATACATTATTATTTGGAATGCTTTTAAATATTCATATGCGAGTACAATACCAGCAGCATTCAAATAAGGCAAATATGAGAAAAATTTATAAATTGGCTTATATTGTATTATTATCATTTTTATTATACCACAACTTCTTGAATAACATACAATACTTATGTTAAATGAATTTGAAATATTAATTTAAAATATTTACATTAGTGCTTGAAAGATAATTTTATTAAATTATATGATGGAGGGGTTTGTCCGACTACAATATTATTGATTATAATTCGTTTTAAAGGGTTGATTTACAAAATTTCGAATTCTAACTAGAAATATAATAAAACAAAACATGTTAATCCCTTGTCTCATACAACATCTTTTTTCTTGATTGGCGAGGATAGGGAATCGAAAAAAAAAATACTATTTATAAATACCGTGGTTGGTATGAGCTTAAATCGGCACCCGTAAAATTCTTGTATTAACGTCTTAACGAAAATGTAGAAATCATTCCTTGAACAGTTATTTGTGTACGATACGTGAATGCAGGACTTCTGTGTGATTGAGTTGATGGTTCTATAATTATATGATTAAGATACGAATATTTTAATAAATGACAAGCGTTATAGAATCGTCAGATCACTTTCCACCAATATAATAATGTAAATGCCTTTTTATTAATTTTTTGAAAAAAATATTTTAAGTTATTTTCATTAAAAAATGATATATGTAAAGGGCTGAATACGCGATACGAATTGCAAGATCGTTCAACTTTCAATAAGCCTAAGCTATGCAAACATAGTCATCTCATTTCAAACAGCTGTTATGGCATCAAAATATACTGGATAACTTTGCAATATTATGTTTTAATGCAATACTGAACTACACTTATTACATTTGTTAGGCTCTTTGTATTTTAAACAGATGAATAACCGTTTATTTTGTATTTCTTATAAATACGATACTATATACTGAACAATGGTTTTTAAACAATTCAAATAGCAATAAAATACTCGTAATTTGTCACTAAGCAATATTTTATAATTTGCAAACAAGCCTTGTATTAATTAATACGTTAATATTAATCATCGTTTTACTCTGTTAATTACAAATATGTTACTAAATTAATTAATTTCTTCTTATCTTTACAGATTGTTGTGACAGGTCATAGGGTAAATCCAACATAATCAATTGTCTTATTGCAATATAATAACGATTTAATTGTACAGAGAGTGATTTTTGAATCTAAATTGACACTCTAAACTAAGTGTTTGTAAGAAAAATAATAATTAAAGAGATTAAATTATCTAATTTTTGTTATTAAGCTGTAAATTATTAACCTATAAAAGTGCCGTGTTCGAAATACGAAAAAGTGCTTAGTAAACCATAAAATATTTTAATAAATACGTTAGTTCAATGTGAATTGTTATAAAAACACACGTTTAAAAACATATAAAAATATTAATTATGTTTTTTTTATAATAAACTCAAGAAGTTGTTTTAAATTTAAGACTAACTATAGCAATATTATACGCAATGAGAAAGTGATTTATCTGAAAAGTGACATTGACATACACAAAAGACAATATTAAAACAAATAGTTATTTTAAATATCGTTGAACTTATACACTTTTAAAACAATGAACCATGAAAAGCATTGTTTTTTTCTCGTAAGATTAGACTACATTTTAGATTAATACGTTCAGTGTTTTGATACTAATTTCTACGGGAAAAATATAATATTATTCTTTACAACAAGACCACCCTGTTGTGCATTATACGGTTAACCCATACAGTGAGTGACGTGAAAATTATTCATCGTATCGACAACACATTTACGTAAATCAAATTGAAGATGGATACGGATGCAATGCTAGAGAAGTCTGGTGACTTCGGTCGTTACCAGGTGTTCCTCATGTTTCTGTTCTCCATCGTGAACGTGGTCTCGGCTTATCACTACTTCTCGCAGACGTTTATCAGCGTGGTGCCTGCACACGTGTGCAACTCCTCAGACTATGGAGGACCATCGGAGGTCACTCTGTTAGAAGGCATGGGACTGCCACCGCGGCTGGAGGACCCCGTTTGCACCAAGGCGGTGTGGAATGGAACCTCCACGGAAGGCGAGTGGAGCGTAGTCCAGTGCGACAGCTGGATCTACGAACGAGACAACGGATTCGAGAGCATCGTCTCAGAGGTGAGCATATATTGTTATATTATTTATCATTCAATTGGGTTTGGATGTTTGATTCAAATACTCGTTAACATCATGGTTATCAACTGACAATACTTTTGGTGAAACTGCATATTTATAATTTTAAATTAATTTTAATTAAAATATAAATATATATATTTAGTTTTGATTCACATATTAAATGATTACATGTTTCGGCCTCCCTGGAGACCATCTTCAATAATGATTAAATTAAAAACTGTCAGTGTCTTATATAGGTATGTATAAGTATTAGTTTCTACATTAGCACACACATATAAAATCTGTAAATATGTGTGTACTAACTTACTAACTAACTGCACACTTATAAGTGTCGTATAAGGTGTTAGTAAGTTAATTACATAAAAAAAAATCGTATCATTATTAAAGGCACTGTTTCATTTTCTTTATTGTTTTTGAACTTTTTAACAAAAACTCTTAGCAAATAGTCTTATGCAGTTCGAGAGCCACTCCTACCGAACACTACTATAAAGAATTTTATCTGCTATGTATTTGTTTTAATACCTTTAAAGAATAATGTAATAACATATTTATAGATGTGAAAATATTGCTAGGTTTTTTTTTCTTTGACAAGTGGTATTGAGCACAGTTAACATACTCGCTTAACGAATATATACATTTAGAAGCTTTCAATACTCTATCAAACCATAAATGTCCCTACAAATACCTAATGGGCAGCATGAAAAGAACCTCCACGCGGTGCCCCCGGAAACGGAATTTCGGACTTCCTCGTCCGGCCAATCTTTTCAACCCAGCGACAATTTGACGTCGCTGACACGAAGAAGAAGAAGGCACACCTAATTATGGCGATACTGTGTCCACATCCATTAAAATTACCATCGTAGTATATTGCTTTTAGTTGATGAAAATCATCTCTTAAACATTACGAATTCCTGTAATTATTTATTTTGCCCTATCTCTGGCAATTCGTGAATACTGTGCACCTTGATTATGTTAGCAAATCAACATTTCATATCAATCAGTAAACCATAATCATTGAAATGGCAAAAGTCACTATATCTATGGATGAGTTTTAATCGACGATGTATTGTATTTTTTAAATATGTTATTACAATAAAAAAAAATGTGCCGTATCTGATGAATGGAAACGATAAAAGTTATGGAATGCTATAATTATGATGTAAACTTTTACGTCAGACTTCTCGAATCATATTTTTCACTGCCAAGGCTACGCAAAGATGAGCTGAACAGTGATTATTTATAATCTATCAATTACATGATGTTGAGTGCATACAATCACTATAAGTACTCCCTTTGATCTACTGGCTCATTTTTACTCGACAATAGCTGTGTGTTTATTGGAATCAGAAATAAATTTTCAATTATGTAAAATTAAATGAAAAAATATGTTTTTATATTGATTTAGTGCGCTTCAGGTAATTTCTACAGGTACAATCGGAATTTATTATTTACGAACAATTATTTCATTCCCGATTTTAGTATCTAATGTAATTGTATGTTATTTTTTATTTTTTACACATTAAAAGCATTCGGTTCTGTTTCATTTTTTTTACTGTGCAAGTTATATCATTTTTTTTTTTTTTTAATGTAATTAACTTACCAACACATTATATGATAATTAAAAGTGTGTAGTTTCGACAAGAATTGGTAATTAATAACCTTAACGTTATTTGAATATTGAACATCAAGACACTAATGATCTTATTCAAAGATTTATAGTTTCTTGAATCTTCATATAATTTCATTATAAAGTCATTCGTCAATAATTTTAAACAATATCAAGAACTGTACTTTCGCATTGTGAACTGTTTTTAAGTAGTTAACACCGCGCATGCACTCTATTCGTAATATTCTGCAATATGACTCATAGTATTAAGCTGTCTTATAAAAATACATAATGCTTATGGTATGTAGCTTAAAAAACATGACTGTTAAAAAAGGTTCACCCTTTTCGAAACTTCGAGAAAAAACGATTGTTATCAATTTACAAGCTCTAAACTCTTTCACAATTCACATTAATGTTATCATCTGACAATACTTGGTCATACATCTTACAATTTAAAATCCATTTTAATTAAAAATTAACAAATTAAATATCTTTATTTTTGATTCACATTTATTTTACACGATTGCATGTTTCCGCCTCCCTGGAGACCATCTTCAATAATAATTAAATTAAAAACTTCTTCTTCGTAGTATCAATCCGGCGGATTGGTTTGCAGCAACAGAATCTTGCATCTTGATCTCCATTCCTCTCGGTCGATTAAAAACTAGCCGCGGCTTATATAGGTATGTATAAGTATAAGATTCTACGTTAGTACACACATATTTACAGAATGTATATGTGTGTACTAACGTTGAAACTAATATTTATACATACGTATATAAGCCACTGCCAATTTTTAATTTAATCATTATTGAAGATGGTCTCACGGGAGGCTGAAGCATGTAATCGCTTAAAATAAATGTGAATCCATTAATTCGATAATTATTTCACAAACGTCAATAAATATGCTTAGTTATTGTTAAAAGTCGTTCCATGAACGAAAAGTCCTTTATTGAATTACCTGTCATTCGTGGATAGTGTTGTGCTGTAGTCAATGGATGTTAGCAGAACACCACTCCACTTAACCAGTATTTAATAAAAACAATACACTATTGAGTCCACAGTACCTTATAGTAGGGATTTTTCCATCACCCTGTAGTAGTATTTGTCGGTATGTGTCTACATATAATGTTTGTTATAAATCAATAAAACATTTAACCGTTTCGCATCGTACCCGATATATGCCGTGTTAGATTCCCCTACCGTTGACATCAGTAGCCGTGATATTTCGTTTTGCTAATTTCAGTAGTCATTGTGACATCTACAGTAGGAAATTGGAACTGCAGTCATCCCCTCTATCAACCTATCAACCTAGTTTTAAGCAAAAAAAAATGATTTGAAAAATTCACGCAGTGTTGACAGTATAATTTGTATTCCACCGAGCCGTAATGAAAGGTTTAATATTAGAACTTCACATTCTTGTTTCAACTTGTACATGCATATTTATTGAAGGACATGCAATATTTATTGATTTATTCGCATAACCAAGCTCTAAATGTATTATGTATAACAAATTATGCACGAATAACAAACAATAGAAAATATAAGCATCCATGTTATATCGTCATAATTTTTTCATTATTTAGTTATCAATTCAAAACGTCAAAATGTTTAGGAAACAGTAAACTAACTAAATTTTCTTTTAAAATAATAATATAATATTTTTTAAATGTTTTTGCTTGTGAATTAATTTAATAGACGTAATATTAATAAATAAATTTTACTTAAAAGCACATTTAATATTTTTTAGTATTAAAACTAACTTCAAGATAATAAAAACACATAGGATGACAATCTTGTATAAGCGTTAATAATGTTCATATACTATATCACCGACTTGTGAATGATAGTCTCCTAATAATTCTTATGTCCCTTTTAATACTAAGCGTACTAACATCCTCCTCTCTTTAAAAAAGGTCGTGTGGTGGCAGGATGAGGAGCAGATTAACAACACAAAGACTTTTTCAGAAGCACATATATATTTGACAGAACTTATCAAGCCTTCAGAAATAAGCGCGCGTGGAGAGACACTCAGATCGGCTAGAGCAAATAGAAGCACCCTGCAGCTGACGGGAGGTAGTCCTAGCACGGTCTTTGGCAATCGGGCTTTCAGCTACGCGGCACCAATGGCCTGGAACTCGTTACCGGAAAGCATAAGAGAGCTTAAAGCGGACGCATCCTTCAGAAGCAGACTCAAGACCCACCTTTTTACTCAGAGAGGCAAAGAAGCGCTTTTGGAATTATCATTCGGTCATAAAAGAGCGCTATACAAATACTAATATAATAATAATAATATTCCGATAACTTAACAAACTTCCGGGCTAAGCGGAATAATATGCCGAGCCGGCCATAATACGACCTTCTAGGCCGTCGGCACACAACTGAGCGCCCTCGTGATGAGCCCAAGTGGCGATCTATATACTAACGTCACACCCGTGACGTAATTTGTCCTAAATGCCAATATGGCGACAAATACATGTACGACAAGCGAACAGAAATAAGAGACGAAAGATTGTATATCGAAGTTTTCGGTACCATTCAGCAAAGCCTACATCATGCTGACTTCAGTACAATATACTTACAATTCAATTTCATTTTCAATACCGATCGGTCATATACTTTGAACGACCTATTTATGTTTTTATCTTCATGATTACATTGATTAATGTTTTGTTTCATGTATTGAGCGTACGACTGTTATCATAATAATAAAAACGTGATATCGTATTTTCATTGCTTCATAAAATAAGCTTGAAAAATTACTCTTACGAATAATTGCGAATTGATTTCTTCCACATCCATTCCCTAACTGGAGCATATATGAGTGCTGTTCCGTAGTGAAGTAACATTTGTCTTGGGCAGCCGTCATTTAATTTAAACATACTATTTTTCGTATTCACATAAAAACTCAGTAGAGACTTTTTGCGATCTACGAGATCTATCTCGTATGACAACTCTGCGATTCTTGTCCAGCAAAAATGCCACATCATGCGTTTTTTATTAGTTTATTATTCTATCACCGAAATTAAGAAGTATTCGTCACGAACCATAAATTGGATGTATCACCGCGTGCTGCTAACAGCCCTTCGCTGGTCGGTTTGAGCCGTTTCTTAGCAAGTAGTCCAGGGAGTGTCGGCTAATTATTTGACCTCCCTAATAAATTCGATTATAAAATTACTCAAAAATATTCTACGTCTGCCGTATTTTTAAAAGTCTTGCAGACACTAACTACCTTGTAGTATTTTATATTCTCTAGCACCTAAGCCTTTATCTAATGACATAAAGTAAGACGTACAGGTCATAAATTCAAGAAGTATACTTCTGAGTATTCACTTAAATCAATTATGTATATTAATATTGTATATGTTTCACACGTTTATCCTAAATAGTTAATACCTTGTACTTTAAGTGATCACTCAAAAAAATCTCTGGTACTACAGCCGCAGTCTATGCAAGCTCGCAAGTTCTTGCCTTGGAGGCTTCCGGGAACCATCTACGCTCCCACTTGGACCTCCAGGTATACAGGTATTCTGGGACAAGACATAGTCATTCTGAGCTCACAGAACTGTGAAATTTTCTGTGTCCATGTGCTCTAAATATGGTGCGGATATGGTGAAAAAAAAGTATAAAGTAAATCATCCCATAGCGTTTAATGTGCTCAAGTAGTTTAGCTAACGACATCAATTATGGTGATCATAGTATTTTTTATGTTTGTTGCAGTTAAATTGGGTTTGCGGAGATGCTTGGAAGCCCGTTCTTGGACAGTCTACCTTCTTCGCAGGCTCCGTGCTGGGCACGCTCTTGCTGGGCGTGTTGTCAGACCGCGTAGGCCGCCTGCCCGCCCTAAGCCTGGCTCACGGCCTCGCTCTTGCTGGTAACCTGGCCACGGTCTTCTCACAATCGCTGAAGACCTTTGCTGCCTGCCGCTTCATCTCTGGACTCGCCTCCGACACCAACTTTTTCATGATGTACATCTTAGGTACGCGACACATCCTTTATTAGGATTACATAAACAATACACTAAGTTTTATCTACTCATCTAATTAGTGGGTATAGTGCTTTTAACGACAGATTTATCATATCAGCATGTGTCCGACCACTGTTGAACGTAGGCCTCTCACATGAGTTTCCACCCTCTTTGATCCTCCGCCTTTTGCATCTAAGCCACTCCCGTTATTTATCTGATGTCGTCAGTCCATCTTGCAAGGGGTTGGCCAATTTTCTTCCCTATCAACCGTCATATCTTCGACAGATATGTCCTGCCCATTGCCGCTTGAGTATGCTTATTCGTTGGGTAGGCTCCACTACTTGAGTTCTTTTTCGGATATCCTTGTTTTGGATTCTTATCTTTTCAAAAACACTCCGAACATGGATCTCTCCATGGCACGTTGGATGACCTTTATTTTATGAGTAAGATTTGCTGTTAGATTGCACGTCTATGTGCTATAAGTTAAAACTAGTAGGATACCCCTTCGAGAAAGTGTCTCGGCCCTATCAGGCATGCACACTTTGTAACTACTTACACACTTTCCGCGCATTTACCAATATCCTTAACATTTTCAGTGAGACAATCAATCTTCCCGCTCCATCTCCTTTTGACCCGTGACTGCGATTTTAATCTCTTTCACAACTTAATTATCTGGAGCATTACTACGTATTACCCGCAGCTGTTCAGAGGGGACTTCCACTGCACTTATCAGTTACTAACTGATTATAATCTGAAGGAGCGAAATGAGTGAAATCGGGTGAAATTATAATTTTTGGTGGAAAGTTATGACGATCATATTTTTATTGTTTATTTTTTACTATTACAAAAAGGATATGAGAATAAGATAAAGTAATTTATTGACATAAAATACATCAGATAAAAATAAAAGTATTTATTGACAAATTGATTATTTATCGTGATTCATTATTTATGTAGTGAATATAATATTAACCTAACCTAACCTAAAGCGCACCTTTATTAATAACCTAATCGGATTGATATTATTGTATGCAGGTATAACCTATGTACCTTAGTCCAAGAAGATTGGGCAACTGTGCTTTGTATGGGTGCAGGTTTTTAAAGTATCTTTAGGTAGAATTCATACCTAACCAGTAAGCGAAGGGGTATACCGCTCGTTGAACCGACAGCCTTAATTTTTATTGAATTTTCTTATACAACCTTAAATGAAATTCTTAATATTTATTATATTTATATAAATTCAAGTCTTCTATCATTACATCGAAATACTATTTTATGTGTGTGATAATTCTTTGTATTCAATGCTCTCATTTTCCACCAGTGATGGAGTACGTCCGACCAAGCATGCGCACCTTCGGGCTGAACCTTTGTATCGGCTTGTTCTACTGCCTGGGCTGCGTCACTGTGCCACTCATGGCCATCGTCCTGGGATCCTGGAGGCTGTTCCTTCTCATCACGTCGCTGCCCATCGCACTTGTGGCGAGTTTCTACTTCTTGGTAAGTCTTTCATTATATTCCACATTCAAACGGTGATACCAGATTATTAAATAAATCGTATGCCATTTCAACTAATACAATCTTATGTTACCTTTCTCACACAAAACAGTATGTTTATACTGTAAAACGTAGTATACGAATCTTCGGCAATATAACTGATAATTTTTATGTCAAGATATTATTTTTTATGTAAACACATATAGGAAAATACCGATAGATGGTGATAGTAATTCTAAAGTCTCATCTGTGGAATTCTATGACGCTTACTATAGTGCATATGGCTAAGCGCTGCATGTGGAGTGTTGATCCTCCAACGTCATAGACTACAGCCCGAGATTCACGCATTATCCTTTATTATTACAGGAATTTACTATGAATGGGTGGTTTTCACGGGACGACTTTCGTCTACCAACAATTTTAATTAATAGGCTATGATTGGCATTTTACGGGTAAGGTATCAAATTTATTTTAGAGCTCAGAAATAGTTTTTTTCGGGGATCGAGCCCACGACCTACGGCTTGTCAAGCAAACGCTTTAATCACTGATACTGGTCGGCAAATATGTATCCTGATTATGTTTTTTGTGAGCAACAACTAAGCTTTTTTTAATACGTCATATATACATATATATTTACTTTTCTTGATATTGTGGCTTTTTGGTTTAGCCGTGTGTAGCGAATTACTTCTTTCCAATATTTCAACCGCCATTACAAGGGTCTTCTTCAGTGTTGATGACTTAGTGATGAGTTGGTGTCTGGAGGTAGTTTAGCCGTCAGCCATAGTACCTCCACGAGCGTCATGTCGGAGAATCGTGTTACTTTTCTTATGTATTTATATATTTACTTTTACTGTGATATATTTAAAAAACAATGAAGAAATATTATTGTTTGCAATAATGTTGCTACTCACATGTACTAACATCATCTTCGTTGCACGTGTTTTATGTGTAAATGGGTTGGTGACAAACTACGTTTCACATGCAGATTATGTATTGAATATATTTTATGTGAAAATATATATTTAAATATAGACGTAACGTGAGTTAACTTGATCTCACTCATTCATGTATGTAGGTTATTAAAACATATATTTATTAGCCTTGTGGAATATTAGTTGATGGTAGTGAACCGATGAAAAAATAAAGAGTTAAAAACCAACAATGTATGGAAGGTGAATGATCCTTTATCTCATACTTGAAGCTTCCCAATATGTGACAAGCTTCACATTTGTTTATATTTAAACCTGTTCTGTAACTCAACGAAGCATTCGCAGAAGAACATAAAACACACCCAATTTGGAAACACATCCACTGTGTCAGTATGAAAGTGGTCAGTTATAAAATTAAAATGGAAGTAATGTATTCAATATTGATAAAAAATAATCTAAAATAAATTAATAATTAACCCACTAAATGGAAACCTAACCTAACTTAACCTATTATAAATTAACATTCATTAATTATTTCCTGTCAATGTATTATTTTTCTACTGCTAAATTTTTATTTTGTACTTACCTTTTTAGGTATACATATACTACTGACCGTTTGCTAAATATTTTTTTTTTGTGATTGAAATTAAATATTGCCAAAAATTTATATTTTAAATTTATGTAGTCAAATTGATTGAACAAAAACAAGTATTAACATTTTCCAGTCCGATTACACAATGTGTGTAATCGCCAGGCCGAACGTTAAAGGCGGGTCACACAACATGTGTGCGATCGTTCCGCCAACTCTTAGTGGCCGACTATATACACAGCTTGTGTTGCATTACATTTTCGGTTAGAATTAGTTGACGATATACGCTGATGCTTTGTCCGATATTCCCGATGGCGCCGAGGAGATCGAAGACAGCGACGATGATGGGGGATGGATATATATAAACAAATAAATATATGCGATTTTTTTTGTAAGCAATTCTTTAAAAAAACAGTCGGCCTCCAGCGTAAGTTTAATCGCGTAACGCGCGGACTGGATAGTGTTAATAAGTATTATTAATTTTTCATGCCAAATATTTCGATTTCTAATCCTTGGAAAGGACTTGTAATATATTGGACCCATAATATTCGGTGAAGCTTCTGGTTCTGAATCTGACTTGGGCTGCAATTCGTGGTGACTATATGCTCTAACTAAGCAGTAAACATGACAAAAGAAAACTTGTATACATGAAACAAGGCGTAACGTTTTATTTTTAGTTAGTAGTAGTAATTTGTAATAGTATATATTATTTATGAAGAGAGGTAAGATGTTATCAGAAAAACGTTTGTAAACCTTAGTGTACGGTATAATAATATATACTTGTATTTGCTTATAGTACAGGTAATATGAATAATGCGTAACGCATGATATGACATGTGTAAATATTATATGATTTATGTAGACAATCTGCTTTTCTGTGTGGCAATTATATGACAAGTATACAAGCAAAGTAAATATACTCTATTTTATCAACTTTCTTCAACGGTTGCCGACATAATATAATGCTTATTATTAACGTGCGTTACCATCGGTATATTTTTATCGCAACACTGTGATAATTTGTATAAACACATAATGGAAACCAAAGAACATTAGAACCAATGCCATCATTATATCAGCCAAATTACTTAAGATATGTAATAGACTCTTTCAGTTCATTGCAGTGCGTGGAACTTAACGCGAGTTTCTTAACTACAAACCTTTTACACATCTACAAGTATCAAATGTAAGATCTTATCTACTCGTATATGTAATTAGGATTATATACAGAAGCAAAGTTACAGATGAATATTATGATATTTGTCAGTAACAAGCCAGTTATCAAGTATTATAATATTTGCAGAATCTTTCTGATGTAATCTTACTTGTTTGAATTATCTCAATCTCTTCTTAATGTTGCCATAAATGTAAATACAGCACGCGTCATGTAGGTATGTGGGTAATACCTATTAGGTACGCGCCAGTTACGATATATTGATATCACATAAGTATTGCGTCCGATTCGGGCGAAAAAAAATGTATAAGGAGTGTATTATTAAAATCGGAAAAAAATGTATATCATTTTTTGTGTCGCGTACTCGCCGCCTCGCATGCCGTCTGCGCATTGTCATTGCGCAACCCGTTTTTTTTGTGAGCCACAATTTCGGTGTGTGGAACACTTTAAAGTAAATGACGTTCGAGCACCATGATGGCGGGTGTTGTAACGGTCAATTTTATTGGATAACGACTCGCAAAACTCTCGTTGCGCAAACTGACCGTGTTTGCGATAATTCTGAACTGTTCGCCTCAAATATGCCCCGGAAGCCGGCGGGCGTTTGCCTTTTTATTTATTATCTCGTATAAAGCGCAAAAAATAAGTGGATCATCGATATGCGGGCTTCTGTATATGTATACAACAACAGACACTACTATCAGTACTCTATACTCATTAAGATTGTAGCATAATCAGTAGCTATTAACATTATTAATTTACTAATTAGTTAAAACTGGACTAATCTTTAAGTGAATCAAATATTTGATCACAGAACATTGGGACATGGTTGCATTTAAGGAAACATCGAGAAATAAAGAGCTAGTAACTTATGTTATTGTTCACAAAACTATACCTTAGAATAGTAAACATTTTCGAAAACGCTCAGACTAGTTGACAGGGAGAACTGCTTAGAGATACATTCCACGTGGTTTTTTTTAAATATTTTACAATAGTAAATGTTTTTTCATTGCTCATTTTTATAATGGAATGTGTAATTGATCGAGCTTTAAAACTCATAATATTAAATAAATGTGAATCTCGTGTATGAAACTTACGTTGTTCTAAAAAGTCATGGGGAAAAAATGCGAACGCTGACGAAATGAAAATTGATTTTGGAGAAACTGAGTTACTTATTGGTAACGTCATACATATATTTTTTAAAGAAAGTCATGGAATTCTATAAAATGCTTTGTAAGAATTGGTGTTTTAAGTGGAATATAGTGTGTAAATAAAAATCAGATTTAAATACTTAAACTAAATGATTTATTCAATAGATAACGATCATACATGTGGGGATGAGAAGTGCGGTGGTTGAGAAGAGGCGAAATTAATGCTTGTAGGTTGAGGTGTACTTAGGAGCTTGGTATTGGACCTTGGGGGCTTGGTATTGGACCTTGGGGGCTTGGTATTGCACCTTGGGGGCCTGATACTGGGGAGCTTGGTGTTGATATTGGGGAACCTGGTATTGGGGAGCTTGGTGCTGGTACTGAGGAACCTGTTGTTGGTATTGGGGAGCTTGGTGCTGGTATTGGGGAACCTGGTGCTGGTATTGCGCCTTGGGTGCCGCAGGAGGAGCAGGAGCGATACCAGTGGGCTCACGGTGAACAGTAGCGACGAATCCGCTCTTGCCCTCAACGGAGTACTCAACAGTGCGCTTGTAACCGTCAGCATCGATCAGGGTGTAGTATCCCTTGGTGACATCTCCGTCGCGGGTCTCCTGCTGGCTCTTGAAGTCACCGGTGTGCTCGTCCTTGACCTCATAGGAGAACTCATACTTGGCGGGTCCATAGTTCTCTTCCTGCTCTTGGTACTTGTGTTGCTGGTAAGCAGGCTGGTACTGCTGGTGTTGGTACTGCTGCTGGGGCTGCTGCTGCTGCTGCTGCTGCTGCTGCTGGTAGCCGTGCTGGGCAGAGACGGCAACGAAGGCCACGGCGGCGAGGACGAACAACTGAAAAATATCAAAATATTATAATTGAACGTCTGAGATACAAACTTAATTTATAGATTTCAATGGATTATACGAGTATAACAATAACCGAGTCGGCTATTTAGTTTTATAACGTTCAACTTGGATACGTATACACTGCAAGTATATACTATATATACAAATACAAGTGTACAACAATGTGTTTCTGGAAGACATTGCACGAATGAGGTAATACAACATGTGTTCGAACAGTACCACAAAGCGTACCAGCAATACTTGAGATTTTTACCGAACTTTTAAGGATTATAATAAACGATGATTATAAAATAAACGATTGAATATCTTAAATATGATATAAAACAATTGTACACAAGCAATACAGTTAAATACAATAATCGCTAGGTTTTACGTCATACCGGCTTTAGGATTAAGGATTTCAGGTTATTTAATGCCTATGTAACAAACATTTTAATGCTAGGAGGTAAATTTAAAAATATACTTGTACATTATTAAAAAATAGTATGATATTTACTATTAACAAGTACGTCTTAAGTTAAGTTATTATTTTTAAATGCTTCAATATCGAATATATTTTGGATTGCGACTCTAATCCGTAAGCAAAGCTCGCTAAACAACGCATTACGCCGGCCGTCAATACTTTGCCGACTGATGTTTACAACCAATAAATAGGTTCTTCAAATGAACAAACAGTAGCGGCAGCTTTTACTGTCTGATAATAAAAGTAATACGGCTCACTGAAAGACTTATACAAGCTACCTTTGAACAACTCATTTAGAATTCGATCATATGATTTTAATACAAATATAACAGATAAAGATTGTACCAAGAAAAATATTTTCGTCTTTTGAAAATAAATACTGTGAATATTTTTTTTTTTTATAAATAACAGTGTATTTGTATATTTTAAATGATTAAAAAAACATTTTTAACAGCAAAAACTACATGTTCATTATGTTTATCCGGCCAAAATTTATATCTTTTATTTATTAGCTTGAATGCTTTATTTTAATGGAACAATAAGAACAACATTGTAAGTTTTAAATCAATTTTTGCAGTTTTATTGCAGCAATCATATTATTGAGGTAGTAAATGCTCTCCAAATACGGATGAACCTTAATGGTGAACGGCATGAGGATGTGGAAATAAAAGGGAAAATACCACATTAATGGTCTAAAAGACATCCCATGTATCAGCAAAAATGATTGCATCTCGAGTAAAAATTTTCGGAGATAAAATAGTCCCCCAATCGGATCTCTGGGTGGAGACTGCTCAAGACAAAACAACCAAGACATATTATTGATTAAATTTCATGTATATTACATATGCTTATGATTCTCAAAAAAACTGTGAACGTAAAGCTTATGGTCGCTCGTTAACTATCGAACCATTTTAAATCAATGATAACCATAATCGATAATTTATTGACTTGTTTGTGGTGAAAGGGTTATCTGTCAAACAATAAAGAACACGTGTTCTTGCCCCGGGGTTAAATTTTCGCATTGTGTTTTCGGTTTAATATAGATTATGCAATGGACACATGTTCGTACCTGCTGTCAATATTGTTATTGATAATATTGAGAGAGTAGCAGCTGACATTGCATTGATGTTATGCTCACATGCGCAAGGAGGTTAATTTTTTTTTTTGTCAAGTGTCAGGCCAATCACCTGGCAAATATATGTCCCCACCACAAATGATACGAATTGTCGCAAAATGTTAAAGAAAAATCCTTGTGTTGTGGATTCTAGAGAACCTTCGACAATTTAATGGATCTTAGAAAATATAAAGCTTAGTTTGAACAAGTTTAAGAAATGCTAAAAAATAACTAAACTTGCTAAGTTTTTTAGTAAAATTTCTATGAGATTCGTATTTCGAGAAAATAAATAACATTTTATATAATGTTGGATTACAAATAAAAAGCGTTTTTACATTTTTATAGGAAAATGCGTGTATGGGTAATTATGAAATACATTGCGAATTATACTATTTGTTATTTTTTGAAGTTTATTTGAATTTTTTGAAATTTAAAAATTATTATATTTATTATGTCAACTATACAGGTATAAAGATGAGGGTAGTTAAAATATAAAAAAATGTATATGTTTAGTTCAGCCAAGTCAAAAACTAGGAACTTTTTTTTACGTTTATCGGTTTTGGTGTTTTTTTATCAAATTTATATTTAAAATTTATAAAAATAAATAAATTTGATTAAGGAATTAAATTCGTCCATAGTTGCCAAATCCACTCATTTAATTTTTAACTAAATATATTTTTCCCCACGCCACGAACTAGTTCAAATAATATCTTCTAATTTTAGGGAACCGTTATAGCACTAGATACTATAATTTATAGCATTTAACTTAAATTGAGTTTACAGTACTAAGCAATGATTTTTAATAGCCATATGTTTGGTCTTAGGAGAAATTTAAGAAAATTCAAAAAATATTATCCTTTGGATTATATAAAATATATTTATATTTTATTATTGCAATGAATTTTCGAGTATTTATTTAAATATATATATATTTATATATTATTTTGTATTTATAATTTAATATTTTTTTATTGTATTGAAAGTGTAGAATAAAATATTTAAAGTATTATGGGTGGATAATGTTACAATACCTTGCAGGCCATTGTAGTGTGTTGATTGGGAGCTGTCGATTGACTGATGGTGATCGATAGTTGGGTTCCTATTTTATACCCGAATTGTCTGCTCCTAGTGACGCACAATTCTTGCTCTATCTGGTCACCAAACTCCCTTAGGCGCCGTTCCGCACTTTCCTAATGCAATCACATCACACAAAATGGCGAGCAATGCTCCAGTACAGCGATACGCAAATCATGTACGCTCGTAATACGTGACTTAACAGTTCTCATTTTTTCATATCGAGGACCAGAAATCATCAACCACGTAGAGAAGAACATTCACTGTATTCATTACTTATTATACAAATTTCTGTTTGGTGTGAAACTGATCCTTTTTCTGTAAAATGGCAGTCACAGTATGTCAATCAGTTGTAGGTAAAACTCGGCACGTAATGATCATAATTATTAATAGTGAACCCATAAATAAGTAGAGAAAATAGAAGAGATCCTCATCAAATATGGAAGCCATTCTTAAGGATTGAAGAAAATTTACATGGAAGACAAACTATAGTTAGTTTGTTAAAGAATGCGTTAGCCATCCTCGAGTAACTAGAGATTTTCTCCGCTACTTATTTTTATTATTCCCTTAAATATATTTTTTATTTTACATTTTCAATAAAAACATAATAACTTTTGATTTAAATGAGTCTTTATATCAAAAATCAAATTAGACAGAGAAATAAAAAAACTGAAAACAAGTTCAAAGGTTGTTGGTGGCGTTCAAGAAAATGTTCTGAAAATCTCTTATTGAAACTGAAGTCAAGATTTTATGCATAAATGAAAAAAGCTCACTCAAAACAAAGCCGTTAATAGTATAAAACATTTAAAAAATTATAACTGTATATTTTAAAGACTATGTTAATTTAATCATTGTCTAAATATATATACATAAAGAGAATTTACTTACTGATAACAAATATCTTATGATAAAAGCTTACCGAGACAGGATTGATATTTTAATGATTAATAAAAATGAGAAAAAATCGTGGCGACGATTTGTCGTTAGCATATCCAGATGGGAAAAGCAAGCATGAAAGTATGGTTAATCGGTGATGGAATAATCTAATTTGAGGATATATGTTGTTTGTCAACTTAGAGAATGATGACTAAGGTGAGGGGCAATTTCATTTATTTATATGAACAAAAAAGCTAATAATAAAGTTTGAGATCTTTTTAATTTTATAAGATCGCTTAACTCTTAATAATGCTTTTCGTCAAAGTTTATGTCAATGTAAATTATTTAATTGATTTGTATAATTGTATATTTTTCAAAGTGGATTGCTTTCAATTTCATCTATCGTGCGTCTTTAAAGTATGTGATTCACTGAAACTATTGTTTTTTGTGAGCCGTATGTTTTAATAACCTTCTTTCTACCACATTTTCTTCTGAACTGAAACAACGTAAAGCCTGAAAAAATTGCTGCCATACAATCTTTGCCTCTTTACAAATCACATCTGCACCCGAAGATTCGCTGAATAATTACTACGACACTTTTAAGGCTCTTAAAATCGGATTTATAAAGATGACCAATGCTTCTGAGGCCTATAAAATTTGGCCTAAAAGGCAATTTCTTCCAAATTTCATTGCACATAGTCCTTTAAAAACAACAAAAACATTTCTTTGGTGTCTGTAATAAAATATTCTAAGCATGAAACACACAAAATGAACGTAATATTTTATTATGATTGCGATAAGTTGGCTATCCCTGAAATAACCCCATCGATTCAGGTGCAAGTAAAAGCTGTAACAATCGCACCAGTAGATAATGTTTCGAGTAATTATTATTTTTTGCCTTTACTAATTATAGGCAGCTGGGCAACGATTGTTCCGCACCAGGTCATGTCAAAAGGCAGCCTTGACCGATATTATAACCAATAAAACAATATGTTACATTAATCGGTGCAAATTTTACCTGCAACCTTAAATAGTGCAAATTCAGAAGTGTACCAAAGTCGTGACTTTTATCATTTCTATCGGATGTCCGGAGTTCAAATGTCATCACGATATAGGTGTCAAATTATAGAATAGTCAATTAATTTAATTATTATTAACAATGGGTTTATTATACTGGGAGGTTGTTATAGAAAGGACATACATTTAATATTAGATAAACACATTCAATGCTGTTAATTGCATCTGTGATTTTATTCGTAAAACGGTTGAAAAAATAATGTTTTACAGAAATTATTTAATGAAATTTACTTCAATGCTTCAAGTTACTTTAATGAGTTTTTACAATTTAGAATCGAATTATTTTATATATTTTCGCTTGATTTTTCGATAAAAGATAAATTTTAGTTTTCAATTTTAAAAGTAAAATTTATATTTTTATATTAATTTTGCTTTTTGGTTAACTTTATTTAATATTATCGTGGAGAAATCACCAAATTTGACACGAATACCTACATTTAGTTAAAGCATGTAATACATACCATTATAATCGATTTAATCTAAGGTCATAGTATAATTTATTATATCCAATTTTGTAGCCATACAATACGGGTTATCTTATTAGCCGATATAAATATAATTTGCTAGTTTCTCATGAGTTTTTTAATACGATTTTGTAATCAGGTAAAGCTTTATGGGAACTGTTATTTATCCTTAAGTTCACATCTGAGCGTCGTAGTCTTGAAATATGCCCAGTCTCCAGCACCATCATCATAACATAATGTAAAGTCATAAACTACATGACTTATAGTAAAAAAATATCATATTGTAGATAGAGCTTAGAATTTAATGTTCTAACGATTAATAAAATAAAATGAATAAAAAATTGTCTCCCAATTCTAATATTAGCCGAATGAGACAATTTTTCTGATATTCTGTATATATGAGGTATGTATTCTAAAATTAAGCATCTCATATATATAAATTCAATTTTTAGGCCATTTTTTTAAGTGCTGATTATATTATTAAGTAAATTATTTGTTGTATATTTTTTAGTATTATTGTATTTAATATTTAATATCTGTATAATATTTATGAAATACGTAAAAATAAGGTTTGACTTAATCTAATAAGCAATTTAGCTTTCAAATACTAAATGAAATAAAATGTATTTTGATTATTTATAAAATAGTTTAAGAAACTTTATTTTAAAATAAAAAGACTGTATTTATTTGCTCAGTAAATAATTCAAGGTTTTAGCAGTAGAATAAATAAATTGGCAGTATTCACTGTGTCAGTATGAATGTGGTCAGTTATAAAATTAAAATGGCTGTAATATATTGGTAAAAAATAATGTAAAATGAATGAATTATTAACCCATAAACTGGAAACGTAACCTTATCTTACTTCACCGATTATTGATTACCATTCATTATTTATCTGCCACTTATTATTTTTCTACTGCCGATTGATATTTTTCTACTGCCAATTGATTATTTTTTACTTAACTTTTTAGGTATTTATTACTGATCGTTTGCTTTATAATAACTGCCAATTAATTTAATTAAATACCGCTGAAAAAAATTGTTGCCAAAATAATATAATGTTTCGTCTGATATATTTTCTAAAATATCTATGTCATTTTAATTTTTTTAATTTTGCTGACTAATATTTTGAAATAAAATCTGACCCATTGAATGTAATACAATTACGGTTGACCTATTGTAGACATAGTCATTCGTTCGATACGTTGCACGACTCAGATTTATTAAATAAAAGTTCATTAAGTAATTAGTTAATTTACTTTTAACGCGATAAATAACTGAAAAGCTCCCGGGCTATAATTAATATTTGGTCTAAGATATTTATAAAATGTCCTCCGGCATTCGAGTCTTAAAAATTGTGTCATAATTCTTTTGGCGAAAATGGCAATGCGATTTTTTCCGCGGCAAATTATTAGACGCGGCAAATATTAAATATTAATGTATGTGGCTTAACTAATGACCCAGTTTTGTGGCGCACTTGCTCCCAATCATAGGGCGATATTTAAGTCTCATAAAAAATACTCTCCGTATTTCACATTTGCATTCCTTGCTTTCACTTTTAAAATATCCATTTGACACAATCGCCCCTAAAGATTTGAAATTATAAATATTTAACTAGGTACTGTATGAACGTCATGAAGGCGGTCTCGGGCAGTTTGGCAAGTACTCAACATGAGCCATACTAAATACCAAAATATATTTTCTTCCTTCTTAATGAAATGATTCTATTCTCTTGCGTATTATTTTGTTCTGGGTCTATTGAATTAAATCTGCAGAATGTGAAATTGTTACAATGCAATGAATAATTAATGTTTCAGATAAGTACACCCGTGCTCGTAGCCATCCATTGTTTTTGATCCCAGTTGATACTTGTGGAGCTTCGAGCACTCAATTTAGTGCAACGGCAATGGCACTCCTAAATGGCCTACCAGCACACCTCGATCATTTTCTTACATCCTATTCCTCTTTTGTCGATGGTATTGTTCTCCTAGATCTATGTGATCTTCTTTTTTTTTTCTTTTTTTGTATTGTATGTTTATGTATACTCTATGTTTCTTATTCTCTATTATTCTATGTACCTTTTAACTGCGGTTTTGTTAGTTAAATTAATTAAATAAAATATCATTCATTAGATTTACTAAGAAGATAACAACATTTTGTATTATCAGTTTTTCCATTATTATTTAGGGTCGAAAAGGCTTCATATAAATGTTCTTTAGTTAGTAAAATTCTAAAAAAACAATGCAAGCCTCTGTAAAACATTTTTAAGAACGATTCGGTATTTTATTTGGGATTTAACAATTATAGTTAGCAGCTAAAACTATAGGTATACAATATATTTTATACATTTCTTTATCATTTAGGTAATTAGCAGTTTTTATTGTGTATCAATAAAAAATAAAGGGAAAAAATTAACCATTATGATAATACTGAAAGTAAAGAATAACAATGTCTTATATAAATGAAACTCTTGTTTATCAAATCATTTTAAATGTTGTAAATTTAAAAATGTGTTCATTTAATTAACAAAGCAGTTTAACGTTGTACTTATTTGTTGGCAGGGGACAAAACGTCGTACACCAATATGTAGGACCTAAAGGCATTTTTTATTATATAATCGCTAAATTAGATTGGGTGGCGAGACGAAAAAATGTTTTTGCAGTACATGCTCATACTTACCTACTTACACACTTATTGGACTGGCACTCGACAGCTTGCACTCACTCGCCCAATAATTAGAATGTCCCAACACCGCCATTGCAGACAATAATGCTGTATTAGATCTCATTCTTATAATAATTAATTATTAAATGTATCGATTACAATAACGTGGGCTTTTAATAACTAAACACACAAAACAACCTACAAAAATATGCCTACGCTATTCTACGAAATTGGAATAAATTAATTGACTCAGTTCAAAGAAGAGCAATTCGTTTGATAAACAATGACACCCTTACGTCTAATCTACAATCAATGGAACACAGACGTAAGGTTGGTTCTCTTAGTCTTTTCTACCGTTATTACCACGGTCGCTGCTCTTCGGAACTTAAAGAACTAATTCCTCCTGCACCCACTCACAGCCGACAAACTCGTCTTACACTTGCCGTACATCCATACACGGTTAATATATGTCGACCAAGAACTGGCAGCTTCCAAAGTTCCTTCCTTAATGCCACCGGTAAGCTATGGAATGCTCTTCCAGCGTCTGTGTTTCCTCCTTCCTACAATCTGGATCTCTTCAAGAAACAGATAAATATACACTTGAAATCTCCCCAACCCACACACAAACACAACACACGTTTCCCGCATGCAGCGTCCAGCCTCCCTGGCTGAGCGTCATAGAGTGCACTGGTCTTGAACGGTTGTGCTCTCCTGCATGCGTTCACATAAAAAAAAAAAAGTAGAACAAAAAGACGAATTACTACAGATATAACTAAATCAGCAAATTAATGCTGAAAATAAAATTAATGTTAATTTAAATCATCATCATCATCATCAGCCTATATCCGTCCACTGTTGAACGTAAGCCTCTTTTTCTTCCCCATCGACCGTCTCTTCGACAGACATGTCCTGCCCATTACCACTTGAGTATGCCTATTCGTTGGGTAGCATCCACTACTTGAGTCCTTCTGCGTATTTCCTCGTTTCGGATTCTATCTTTTAGCGACACTCCTAGCATAGATCTCTCCATAGCACGCTGGGTGACCTTTATTTCAGGGGTAAGACTTGATGTCAGATTCTACGTCTCTGCGCCATAAGTTAATACAGGGAGGATGCATTGGTTAAACGCCTTAGTTTTAAGACATTGCGGAATTTTCACTTTAAAAATAATGTAAATATATGCTTCTTATTGTAATTCTTCTTTCCATGTCCTTTCCATATACGGAGCATATGGTCATCACAAATTGTCGCCACCTAGTTCTCGCAGCTCCAATTTTCCAAAGACATTTCTGTATCCGAGTAAACATTTTATGTATGGTTCCCGACAGACTCTAGGGCTGCAGCCCGGAGACTTACAGAGATAGTAGCTATAGTATCCGTAGCATATATTGTGTGATTAGTTATTCAGAAAATTTGAGAAAATTGGATGATAGTCCGTCGCTCCCAAAACCTAGACCCTTTATGCCTAAGGGGTGCCTCAATTCTATATAATTAGTTTTTTTGTATTATTTATGGATTATTTTATATTTATTAGTCATCAAAAAAAATGTTGTCACTGCGTTAAAAAGATTGGCCGGAGGAGGAAGTCCGAAATTCCGTTTCCAGGGGGCACCGCGTGGAGGTTCTTTTCATGCTTCTCAATAGAGTCACTATTGTGCGACTGTGGAGACCTGCAGACCACCTCACACCTAAAATCCTGCTCCATGTGCCCAACAAGCTGCACATCTCAGGTCCCAATGCTGGGCAACACACGAGCCATCGATGTTGCCAGATACTGGGCAAAAATAATTTGAAGTCGCTGACACGAAGAAGAAGAATTAAAAAATTAATTCAGTTGAATTCAAACAAAACACATTATAAATTTAGTACAATATAAACCTTATTAGTGATCGCAAATTTGATATGCTTTGGAAAGAGCTGTTTTAAGACTGTAGTGTTGTGTTTTAAAAACATGACTTTTTCTTTAATTTTCACTGAAAGTTTTCCTGCACCGCAGTTAAAAATATTAATATTCGTATTATATGAATATTTCACATGAATAATTATATTGGTAGTATTCCTCGCATTATAAAAATAAGTGTCACTTTTTGTACGTGATGTTGCTCCACAGCGCGATAGTCCTAGATTCGGTATGTTAAGAAACGATGACGTCCTATCGTTCAGAACCGCAGGTAAATATCCATTTTGATAATGCCGACAGCCGCTCCGTGGGCAGCACTAGGAAGTCAACATTACGACATGAGCTCTCATTTCTTACTATCAGCAGAACAACGCAAACTATCATCCAGCAGTGGAGAACCGCAAAATGTATTTAGCAACATTCAAAATAGATTAATATATATTTTAAATAAATAAATCTGTTTTAATTTTTATGCCACGCTACGAAGACACAGATGAGCCATCACATGTATTTATATCAGCTTGATATAGCTCCTTTAGGCTGATGCCGTAAAGCCTCGAAAAACGATCTTTTGTCTCTCATATTTGTTCACTCGCCTGACATGTACATCTAATGATAGTTTTAATTGTATAATGTTAAACGGTGTTTACATACGCCAAAATATTCGTTATGACAGTTGGCCCATTTCCTGTTGGTACCACTGTCATCTTGAATTCGCTTTTTCAGCAACGGTTGGCAGCGCCGAGATGCCAGTGCGCCGGGAGTTGACAGTTAGAGTTTGAGCTCGCGAGCGTTAGGGCGCGCGCCTAAAGGCGTTCGCTATAACGGGCGACGTTTTAGACAAATAAACCGTGATAATATGTGGAAAAAAAAACAAGTTTTTTTTGTATTGTGAACCTGATCCTGCATCCTTCATCCAGTAAACCGATATTCGAATAAGAGAGGATGCTATCAATATTCATAATTTTATTCCCATATTATACGATACACAATACCTAATCATGTAAAAACATACTCGTATAGCATAATAAAAAGACACTGCCCTAAAATACTCGTACAGGATTCCAACTATTAGATACGAGTATATCGCCGTATGTTTTAGGTCCGATGGATCGTCCTTAATGAATCTACCACAATTTTATCTGTACAAGACGCAATTTAAAGCTTACCTAGTTTTAAGACAATTTAAATCGATTATTTGCAAAGGTTTCTTTACTGTCCCTTATTCAATTATAAACCTTAATTCCTCAAACACTCTAGAATTAACTCTTCGTCGCATTTTCGTATTATCTGAAATCGCCTTCGATGTATCCATTACTTTTTCTAACAGCCATGTTTTTGCGTTCTACCAGGATATTTCTTGAAGATTCCGATCGACATTGCTTATTGAATGCCTGTCTGCATATAACGCCACTGCTTCCTTTGACGTTCTTTCTTGATAAGTTTATTTGAGAGTTGTCGTATTTTTTAACCCAAAAATCTCAGAACCAGATTCGTATTGCCTTAAATACCAACCAAAGTACTGCATTAATACAAGGGTTAGACATTAAGTATTAATACATTATGTGTCACAGTTTTCTGAAATGTTTGACATAAATAAATAAACGAGTAACTGAGATGTACAAGAATATAAACTAAAGCTTTTTTCTTTATGTTATGAATTAAAAGTAAACGACCGTTGTAAGGAAATGTTGGCTAAATAAGCCCTTAATTATGAATTATTTTTGGTGGATATACGATTATATTAGGATATCAAGCTACAGTATATATTTATATAGTATTTTCAAATTTAATTAGACATTTATAAACATTTTTCTCTTAGCTTAGTGCAAAAGTACTATTTTACACTAGCAATTATCAACGACTACATGGAAAATATTATTTTAAGCATCCTTCGATAAACAATATAAAATATAATGATAGTCAATAGCTTCTTAGGTTTTCATGGCAAGATTTGATATTGCTTTTGGGCTTAGCCGTGTGTGGCGAATTACTCCTTTCCAATATTTCGACCGCCTTTGCAGGTCAACTAAGTCATCAACCCTGAAGAAGACCCCTGTAATGGCGGTCGAAATATTACAATAAAATGTACAAATCCATCGACGTCCTTTTTGAAAGAAAGCTGCATGCGAAAGATAACCATTTATTACTTTCGCTTGGATTTTTTTATTCTTCAACTAGCTAATAACATGCTATAGTTACCACATTTAGGCGATGTTTATTAATTAAACGACCGTGTAGAGATTCCCACAACGGAAACGCGCACGGAATGTTTTTTACAGGTAGTCTGGTAAAAGCGAGATTGCGCAAGAGAGACTTCCTCGCGAGCATCACGACCCGCACTTGCGTGATCAGCTGTCAGGACTTTTACTGGACGATGGACGACTTCTTATGCAAAGTCGTTATCTGTATCACCTTGCATCTTCTCATGATCGGGTTATTGATCTTCAACGTCTTATATCAACATAAAAAAATAACTCAATCATCATTTTAGTTAAATATTTAATGTTTTTCAATTGGCTGTAGTCAAACTACTCAAAGGTTGTTTTTAGACGATTTTACATTTGAAAGTAAAGCTTTTTATCTACGTGAATGTATACGTACATTAACTATTGAACTCATAATCCATGTGTAACCTATAAGACTTATTTTTCATCAGTGCTAACTGTCATGATTTCTGGTATGTCCTTAGTCTTGTCTTCAATGTTTTTATCGGTCTTGAGGCATGCCAATCGCCACGTTAAAAGAAGACTTGGTTACTTGTTTTATTACGTGTGCCCATATTTTAAAGTAAGAATTCAATTGATTCTGATTTCTCCCAGATAAGTTCTTTTCTTTTTATAACAAAATGCCAAAAGTATACAAGGATTCTCTTTTCACAGTCTATAATTATATCATTGATACTTACATCGGATTATTATAGACACTGGTACAAAAAGTAATAAGGTTTATTATCACACTAATATATTATATATGTGATTGGTTTGTCATCCCCATGTATTCGTTTTGAAATATTAATAAAAGAGTACATCTATTAGGTTGATTCAAAAGTTGATCATCTCTGGCTACTACTATTGGTCAAAGCCACATTATTCGTAACAGCCAGCTATGTTCAGAACCATCTGTTATTATGTGCTAAAATATTTAAACACAGGTCTCCAGAGCGGCGGGCGATTGCCATTTTTTTCTAGTAATTATTTCTGCGCATATAATAATTATAACGCAATAATTATCTCTAAAGCAAATTTGCTAACTAGAATTCTAGGTACCTAATTTGGATTTTTTTCCATAGCAACGTGTCCTCAAAACGCTCTCGATTAAATTTAAAAACCAAAACCAATATACTATTAGAATCTTTGTTTTGGTAGCTTCACAATTGAAATATTATTCTTCCGAGGCATTAGTGCATTGCGGTATGTCTATACAAGCCACTGTTAGACAATAAGTGACATCGATATCACAAGTATTTTTGAGGCTATGAAACAAATATTATAAATAATATTAATATTTACTTTCTTATTTTCAATGTTAAGAATTGTTTCTTTTTATTTTTATGTAAAGGAAAAACACGTATAAACACACGATATTTTTAATTTGCAAGTTTTATAACACTTATAGATTAAGTTTTATAATATTATAGATGATTGATATATACCACTATTTAATAATTTGTTACATACATACAATTTAACATCAAATTTCTCGCATCATTTGTGGAGAAATTTGATGTAGAATTGTATGTATGTATAAAATTGTTAAATGATAATTAATTTAAAAAATAATTTTATAGCATTCATGACACATCCTTCATTTTAAAATGTACATGTAAACATCTTGCTAAAAACCAATGCAGCCGTATTATCCAGTGAATATTACACATACGATGATTTAACTTAATGAGGAATAATAAGTCTCAGAGAGGCGAGCCCGATGGATTGGTCACATCATGCGCCACGATGGTCTTCTTCGCGATATTGTGGAGGGATGGTTGAGGGTAGAAACTGTAGAGGGCGCCCCAGACGGGAGTATTTGCAGCAAGTATTCGAAGACATGAATTGTAGTGCTTATGCTGAGCTGAAAAGGGTTGCGTAAGACCGAGAGGAATGGAGATCGAGATGCAAGATTCTGTTGCTGCAAACCAATCCACCGGATTGATACTACGAAGAAGAAGTCAAAGAATATTATTAAGAAGGGATGAAAACATGGAGACTGACGGAACATTAGGTAGCTATATGAAATTAAAAGAAAAAATGCTAATGAATAATTATTGGTAACACTGCAGTTTTTACTATACATATTCGTGTATATATTTTTGATTTTATTGTTACATAATAAATAAAGTAATGTAGGATTATTAATATTGAATATGGATATGTAAAGATATAAATTTAAACAAAAAAAAACAACTAATAAAAGTGTGATTTTTGTAATAAACTAAATTAGACCATTTCGAAGTTATAGAAAAATCAACTAAAAAAAATTTAATACGTTAAATAAATAAATAAATCTTAAATAAATATTGCTTTTTTATTAAGCAGGCTTAATAGTTTTTCAAGGGTATCTAGAATAATTGATCAACAAACCGTATTTAATCACGCGGAAAAACTATTCTGTGACCCACTATTTTTTTTAAATAAGCTTCAGATTAAGCTTTAAGCTCATTGCATAATATTGTGAAGTCAGATGTCATGTTTGTTTGACATCTGTACGAGTCAATTTATAATGTTAATCTTAAAGATAAATTAATTAATTAATAAAATTGTACAATTTCACTACTTCAGAGCATCTCAAATTAAAACAAAAAAATATTTTCACTTCCGACAAGCTAAATGGAAGTTTGATTCAATAAGCTGTTGTTTTTTTTATCGAGAATAAAAACATGAAGGGTTCGATGTGTTGTTTTTTTTTCGATCCATGAGCAGGTACGCTCAACAATTTTTTTATGGAAACGTATCTTTATAATTTTTCTTATTATTTTAATATATCTATGTATTAATTGTACATATACTTAGTTTAAATAGTAGTATTAAGTAACATTACATAAAAATATCAGTGAGCTTGAAATTAAATCGAATTGTATGATACATGCAGGCTTTATTTTTTAATTTTTTACAATTAAATGTTGTGGAGTTTTTTGCGAAGTTTACGAGGCAAATGAAAGTCCCAAGGAGTGACGTTTTAGACTCTTCTTTTTGACAAAGCTTAGCCAATCAATATTAGATGCAAAAAATAAAATCGGGTTTTCTGTATTTTATGTATTATATGTCACTAACTAATTGACCATTATTGGATAGTTTATTTATATTTTCAGACTAAAAGGACTAAAAAAAGGCCGAAATATAAATAAATTCGCAAATTTTCTTAACGTTAATCTCGTATACAAATTTGACAATTTTAATTCAATAATTAGACCAAACTAATTAAATGTTTCACTTTTTGTGGCATAAATGTGTAAAAAAATAGTGGTCATGCTGTCAATTAATTAAGTAAACAAACCTTTAATCTTTGAATTAAAGCGAAGGAGTGCAAATCTTAATTTACTCAAAATACTAAATCGCTTTATCAATTTAATTGTGATAATGGTGTGTTTTGATTTCTATCAACCAAATAAATAATTTAATTTTGAGATTTCTTTCCTTACACTCGTAAAATTTGTAGATCGCTTGTATCAAACGTCTGATTAGACCAGCTTAAGTGGTACTTCCGTTTAGTAGAAGATGATTAATGCGATCATCATTGCAAACGATTATTTCAAACCAAATAGATTACGCAACTACTTTTGACGCTCGCGTTTATCGAAGCTGATACAATTAAGATGTTACAATAAAAAGAGGCGCTCCCAAACTATTAATCAAAGCGATCGCATGAATGTTGAGATCAATCAAATCACCTGCGCCCGCATGTTAAGAAAAAAAACAATCATTCGCGGTCAAAAAGAGCGTTTCTTCATTTATTAATTTTTTAATTTTTATTAGAATATTATTTTATTATTTCAATATTCCAATCTACTTTTATAGATCATTGACTATATTACAATATTATCATTACTTAAGTATACATATACTATACATAAAATTATTTTTTCAACGCGTCAATCTAAGCACAAAAATAACGGCAGAAGCGGGATGCGAACTGCGGACCTTGGAAACCAACCATATGCCCAGGTGTTCATACCGCTCGGCGAATCACGCCATTACTGTGCCCAGACTGACTGCGGTGAAACTAGTATTTATAGCATTGTTAGCATCGTACGACAGATGTCGCCATAGTATATATTCAAAGTATGTATATTTTTATTATTATTCTATCAGTCTTCATTTATTCACAAGCTTAATATTATTACTTTCCGGCAGTCTATTTATTTTAGTAAGTACCACTCGGGTCTCGAACCAAACTATAGACTGAATGGATGTGAAACGACTACTTATAGTTCCGACTCGGACTTTATAACCAATCATTTACCTGTGTTACTGATGGATAATTTTACCTTCTTGATATTGTCTCAAGGAGACATTATTAATTAATTTTTTAATTTTTATTAGAATATTATTTTATTATTTCAATATTCCAATCTACTTTTATAGATCATTGACTATATTACAATATTATCATTACTTAAGTATACATATACTATACATAAAATTAAAGGAAAGTAATAATATTAAGCTTGTGAATAAATGAAGACTGATAGAATAATAATAAAAATATACATACTTTGAATATATACTATGGCGACATCTGTCGTACGATGCTAACAATGCTATAAATACTAGTTTCACCGCAGTCAGTCTGGGCACAGTAATGGCGTGATTCGCCGAGCGGTATGAACACCTGGGCATATGGTTGGTTTCCAAGGTCCGCAGTTCGCATCCCGCTTCTGCCGTTATTTTTGTGCTTAGATTGACGCGTTGAAAAAATAATTTTATTTCTTCATTTATTTCGAACACCTGTCATCGCGGCGGCGGCAAATTGAAACAAAAAATAGAAAGTAAAAAATAGTTATTAATAGCGTAATGGTAATTATACCTCGAAACGATCGGGTGCCTTGGCGGGGCAATTCCTCGGGGGTCTGTGGGCTTGTGAGCCTGGGGATGCAGACCTCTTGGGTATAAATACTGAGCCAATGGACCATGTCATTCATTCAATCACCTCCATTCGCTCACTAAGCATTACATTACAGTAATAAACACTCCACCATGGCATACAAGGTGAATAGGAATACATTTTAGTGAAATCAAAGTGCTTGGGATTATTAGTTCGTCGGATAATTTACAAGTCACTTTTACAACAGCTGTTTGAAAGATCAAACATTTATTGTATGAGTATCTGAGCGCTCCAGAATTCTCATCGATATTGTTTTTGCTACTATTTTTAAATCACAGTGCGCATTAGTATAAAATTATAATTTATTCTTACAAATTATTGACTTAAAAACATGTATCAATGCATTTAGTAAGCAAAGTAAATATATTTGTGAATATAATAAACATGGATAACAAATACTCGAAATAAAGCAATACCATAAGGGGACCAAATCCATATACTGTTAAAGTTTCAGTGCACTAAATATTTAATTTAATTTACTCTTATGTGGTCGTGATTATATAATTTTATTTTAAAATTGTATACTTGATATCATGATTATCCTTATTGCTTATGTCTTTCGTTGGTTATCAATTTATTTTGCTTTTAGTATAAATTTATGTAAATACATATATGTATATATATTAGTATAAATTTTGAATTACAAAGTAAAATATATAACAAAGCCAATCCACATTCAGGGCATATATTTTAAATCCGTAACTCGCTAATCCGTCAATAAGAGTTTTCTCCATTTGTTTGATTCTAATTTAATTCTCAATCATCATCATTTAGCTCTTCCTTTTGGCGTCTCTGGCCGTCCTTGGCATCGAAGCCCAGCACGGATACCAGCAGCAGCAGCAACCCCAGCAGCAGTACCAGCACCAGCAGTACCAGCCTGCTTACCAGCAACACAAGTACCAAGAAGAAGAAGAGAACTACGGACCCGCCAAGTACGAATTCTCCTATGAGGTCAAGGACGAGCACACCGGCGACTACAAGAGCCAGCAGGAGACCCGCGACGGAGACGTCACCAAGGGATACTACACCCTGATCGATGCTGACGGTTACAAGCGCACTGTTGAGTACTCCGTTGAGGGCAAGAGCGGATTCGTCGCTACTGTTCGCCGTGAGCCCACTGGTATCGCTCCTGCTCCTCCTGCGGCTCCCAAGGCGCAATACCAACACCAGGCTCCCCAACACCAGCAACAAGCTCCCCAATACCAGCAACAGGCTCCCCAGTACCAGCATCAAGCTCCCCAATACCAGGCTCCCAAATACCAGTACCAGTCCGCTCCTGTCCAGCAAGCTCCTAAATACCAATATCAGTCTGCCCCAGTTCAGCAACAAGCCCCTAAATACCAATACCAATCTGCTCCCGTCCAACAGGTGCAATACCAGGCTCCTGCTGCGCAATACCAGGCTCCTAAATACTCCTACAAACACTAATTTATTCCAACTGATCGCTTATTTCATCGCCATGTTGTATCTTCACTGTAATGATTGTTATTTATTTAATAAACATTTTATTTAAGTTTTAATAAATGGTTGTTATTTTAATATTTTCATTGATGGAAATCTAAAGATGATTTGCATATCTTCAAGAAAGCTATTAACTACACGATACCAATAATATCATCGCGAGATGTCATCGTCAGTAATTGAGAAACAGAAAATAAGCGAAACTGATTATACCGTCATTATTCTTTATGTTATTTTAACTCTCATAAAATCACCATCCATGATATCATGAAGCAAAAGCATTCACTAGAAATCATGTTTTAGCTGTTAACATTATATCTATAACATAAAATGACTACACAGCTGCGGATAATTATTTCATACATTTTTTCACCCAAGAATTGCTCAGGTAGGCGTTGTAGGCAGTAATCTCATACGTAAAAACTAACTGGATATTAGATAATTATTACTATGGGGCTGCACCCAGGAAGACCTGATGATGGCCAGAAGTAACGCCGTCGACGTCGCCCACTTCTGGGCATACAGGATCTGACCCTGTTGTTTCCGACACGATTATATATATACTATGGGGCTTATAATACACTACATAACGTTTTTGTTAGATATTATCACATTGCAATAATAGTATTGTCATACAATACTTACTTGCAATATAATTGCATGCTCTACTACTGTCTTTACAACTAGCTATTTATAAAACAAAACTAGGGTTAGCACATCTTCCAAAGAAATATATATACAATGTTTTAAGATAAATCTATAAATCAAATAATTTCAAAAAATGTCATTTTTCTACATAACCTCACTTTTAAAAAAAATATATTAAATATATTTTTAATATTTTAGTAGGTATTTATTTCAAACTAGTGCTTAAGTTTTGTTTTCCTGTCACTAGTGCTTAAAATTATGCTAATTGTTTTATATTTGTCGTAAGGATAATGTTTTACGACAAAAAATTATATATGCCGGCGGTCATAGCTCAATGGTAAAGCGTTTGCTTTAAAGCCAAAGGTCGTGGGTTCGATCCCCGACGGAGATTAAAAAAAAATGGATTTTTAATCGATTTCTGAGCTCTAAAATACCCCGGTTGGTGTGAATTTGATCCATCACCCGTAAAATGTCAGTCATAGCCTATCAATTAAAATTGGTGGTAGACGAAAGTCGTCCCGTGAAGACCACCCATTCATAGTAGATTCCTGTAATAATAAAGGATGATGCGTGAATCTCGGGCTGTAGTTTATGACGTTGGCGGATCAACACTCCACATGCAGCGTTTAGCCATATACACCATGGTAAGCGTCATAGAATTCCACAGATGAGACTTCAAAAAATTACTATCAACATCTGTCGGTATTCTCCTGTATGTGCTTAGATAAAAAATATATACATATATACTTAAGAATATTTTCATATATATCCGTCCTAACTGATGTATATATTAGTTGCCCTAATTTACACCGCATAATTCTGTCAGTTGACATTATCTTTGATTGGTTCCAAATCATCTATGCTAGAGTTTTTTTATTATTAACTATGCATAGTTTCCGATGGCGTCCAGAACAAGAGTCCATGACTGAAAGCAACTGAAGTATCCATTGCATATGTTAGGGAATGTATTATTATATTAGCATTTGTAAGAGATTGAAATACTGGTCGGACCCTTACGAGACCCGAAACATTCAAACATAAACGGCTGTTTAATACAAAGACAACCATTAAAATAAACAAAAAGCTTAAAAAGTATTGTACATGTAGGTAAATTTATTTTTAAATAAGGCATATATTGCGACAAGAAAACGTGGTATTAATGATCTCTGGAAGCAAAACTGTATCCAGTGTGAGACACCTTTGTATTACTTACCACATTTACAAACTTCTCGTACTATAATTTTTTTAAGACAGCAATTTTTAACAAAAAAAACTAATCCCAACCCTAACCAAGCACATGTGATTTAACGAGGCTTAGTTTACTGTTGATAACCGTATTTATAATATTACTTATTCTTACGTTGGAAAAAAACATAATTTACTTAACCATAGTAAATATAAAATTAATTAGCAGTTTAAGCGAAGAATTGATTTTTAAACATGCTCGTATGTAAATAAGTAACCGCTAAATGTTGATTATATTATTACTGTTGTTACTGATATTACTTAAGTTAATTTATTATTACATAATATTTTTGCAAAATTACATTTTAAAATAATCTCAAAAGAAAGGTTAATGGTTTCGAAATCACATCTCACATTTCAAAATCGACACTTAATTGTCCATTTTAAAATGGTTTTAAAATATTATCAACGAAAAAGGATTAAAAGGTATCGTTATGAATTTATATTTATACTAAAAGGTGGATGTTTTAAGTTTAGATTAATTTAAATTCTCATACTAAATTTCATGAAATTTTATAAGTTAAAACGGTGGAATCGTCGTTATATTTTAAGTTTTTCGTGTTTTTCAGCGTTGGCTAGCGCTTTAATCTAATAACTGGAGTGAGTTTCCTTTATTATTCAGTCAGTTTACTAAGCATATACTCGAACTATTTCTACTACCATACCTATATATCGGGTCCGCCATCTAACGTTTTTTTTTTCAACTAGTGCTTATTTCGTGAATGGTAACACTTAACTCTTGTCTGATTTGACAGATTATTATTTTTATCTTTCCGCTCAACGAATATGGTTGTGTATACGCTTAAACAATGCTGGGAAATATTGCGACATTACTTTGAAAATCAAGGCCATTTTTCTTCGAAAATGAGCAAGGAGTGGCCGTTACAGTCAACGGCGATCGTTATCGGGCCATTTTTGTTCACAAAAATTGAAGAGGAGGATATTGGCAACATTTGGTTTCAACAAGACAGCGCTACGTGCCACACAGCCGAAGATAAACTCGACGTTTTGCGTCCCATTTTAAAAAAAAAAAGTTATTTGGCGGACCCTTTATTACCACAGTTTTGACGTATTTTATTATTTGAATAACTTTATTTTATTATTCAGGTTGTACCCTAAAATACTAAAAGAAAGTAATTTCTTATTATTAAAAAATATTTTTCAGTTTATTTGTTTCCTTCCTCATAATATCTGAATAAGGTAAAGAAAGATTTTAAAAAATATATTCTCTATCCCTGCATAATTATACCTGCTACACATTATATCCACACGCAGTTTCTAGCCGACCTGGTTGAGCGTCATAGAGTCTGCTGGAAGGCTAAACTTAATACAATAAAAAGTTCCTATTCGGGTCGAACTCTCTAGTATTTAACGAATTTGGTCAAGACGGTCACAAAGAAGACAAATATTATAATAATTAAAATAATTATTTGTATTCTTTAATAATACTTTCACCAGAATATTTTAATTACATGCATAATTCGAGTATGTACATAATTATAATGCTGTTTTTTATGTTCAATTTTATGTTCCAAAGATTAATTTATTTTATGTCATACACATACGATTATATTATCTCTTAGGGTCGAAGAAATATAATGCATTAACAAGATACTACATACACGTTAACTACGTAAAATAAGTATAATGTTATATTAAACCATATAATGCGTCATCTGTGTTTGAACGATAAAACATAAATTGACAATGAAAAATTTAATTACATATGAAACTATATTGTCTCAGTATAAAATATATTTTGAATCATGGTATTGTATTACGTTTATTACAAAGATATTAGTTTCACAAGATGAAATAATAATGTTAATATGAGAAATTTTTAAGAGATGGCAGTATGATTAAATAATATTTTTTTATTCACATCAAGTATTTTTAACAAAAGTACAATATTTAATATTGCATACATTTAAGTAGTCTTAATCACAAAAATAATGTTTTCCATACTAAATATACCTGTATGAAGGAAAAAAATGCTAGTACGTCTTTCATTAAAATCTTTTGTATTTTACTTTACCTTATCCGTGTAATTCAAACGTTCTGAAGTTCACAATTTCAGGAAAAATTATTTGACTACCTAATATTATTCTTCTTTTTAATTTGTGTCGCTTTGCAAAATGTACGTTAGTTTTTTACTTACCAAATATTGAGGGATCATAAAGGAGTCTTAAGCTCTTAATTAAACTCAAAGGAAATTAATTTTCTATTCTCGAAAATACTAATGGGTATTTTAATGTAAGTACAAAATATAGTTTAATATGTTTAAAAATAAAAGAATCTTTTTAAATGACATGTTGACATATTTGCGGAAAATTGTGCATTGAATGCTACATTACTCTATATATCTGCAGCAAAAATAGAGTAAAGAGAATTCGCAATGATATATATGTTACCTTTATAGGCGTGTGTCCTTCCCAGTCAAATATCGGATAATATGGCACAATTTCTTCTAGAAGATTGAATGATACCTTATATGAATACGCTGTGGCGTACTGACAACACCTAATTTACTCATTTATATAAGGGATATAGAATTTATAACTTAACTTAGAATGCACATTCAATTTTAAATAATTATGAGATATAGAATGTACAACTCACAGAATACGAGATATACAAAACACTATCCTTAATTTTTCTGATCATACATTAAAATATAATATTCATAAGCATTTCATACATTTACGATGTTTCACTAAACGAAAAATAAATATTGTATATTAGGGATATCAATGACAAACGAATTATCAAATATTCTAAAATATTCTATGATATGCCTAAAATTACATTCGTTATCATTGTAGATATATATTCTTACGTAGTTGTAGAGATTATTTAAAAGAGAAAACAATATTACTTAAAAATAACTATTTACTAAGGCATTGGTTACTAAACGTTTTGGAGTCATGGAACACTTGTAATTTATAATGTCTATTCACGGAGTATTAATATATTTTTTGATTGTATTTAGTTTAGGGAAAATTCAAACAATGCTGCACAAATAGCAAGTGTTCTTCACTTGAAACATGCTCATGGAGCACCGGTACTCTACGGTGCATCAGTTTAGAAAAATCCATTATGTATATATGCCTTTCTCGCACGGAGTTTACTCGGTTATTCACTTACTAAATGTAAAATTATTGTTGGCAATCACATCACTTAATATAACCTCATGTGAGTAAACAGTGTAATGCGAATAATATTCCATGTGGGAGATGTCCAATACTTGTACTGATTGATTTTTGCCATTGATTCTTAAATAGTTTCATTCATCTTTTACCTTCTTCCAATCAGGTATTGTGTTGCCTTACTAATTAGCTAAGATTATCAGAGCACATTTGAATTGCTGCGTATCATATTGAACGTTTTATTATACTTTGTATATTTTGATAGAAAACCATGGTTTACCTGCATATTCAATGTTATTTTTACGTAAAAATGGTATATTACATTTTCAAATTTGTTTAATTTCGATGACAAAATACCGTTAAATTAATGATCTGTTTGTGAAGTGAAAAGTCTCACCTATGCCACAAATAAAATGTCTCAATACTTACTTTTTTGTTGTTGAAAATCTTGGCGTTTATTTCGTGATAACTGCGACAAATTACTAAAATATTTATGTCATTTCATTACATTCGACACAATTTCACATTCTCACATATTTCAGACTACTTATATAAATTACTGGTTCGGGTTGCCATTGTATTAATAATTATTACGCGTAGGTATGTTAAAAAATATATCGAAAGACACGTTTACAGCACTGAGTGACCGCAGCTAAATTTAAGAGAAAAAAGTTGTCATGCCAAAAATGATATGCGTAGTCGGTAGGTATTAGCGGGCGGCCGCCATATTGTCCGTGGACACGCCATGTGACATTATGTAAAATTTCCCGCGCTCTTACACGCCTGAAGTTAGCTGACCCATTTCGTTTTGATAATTCGGCCGCTTTGTTATAGTATTACGTTTCGGGTCTTACTTTCATTTCTGTATATATTATAATTATTAAGCTGTAAGTAACGCGATTAATGTTGCCCGTCTAGACTGGGCGTTAATAAGTATTAACGACGTGAACACCTTATGTGTGATATTAATGTCAGTAAGACTTTAGCAAAATCGATAACACCGCTAATTTATAAGCGCGCATTTATATGCGCTAAATATGGACATCGTTTTTTCGCCCAGTCTAATTAAAAAAAACCTATTTAGACCAATAACCCGCCACTATAGTCAAATGCGTTATTGTCCTGTACAATTACGAGTATATTTAGTTTATTAAGTTGAGCTGTTTAAGAACTCAATAGTTCGAGAGAGGATCGGAGTAAGCATTCGATATCCTTGAAATTACTTCTTTATAATGCTATTTCCTATGGAACTCCCGATTTTTTTAATTTAAGACCATTACTTCACTACTAAATCTTATACGCATGTAGTAAAAAGGCATAAACTATACCTGCCACTTTTCAAGCTTCTATGCTCTCGCAGATGTTCAATACAGTCAGGAACTACACTTATACTTAATCGTTTGATCTTCGGGATGCATAACAGACTTGCGACAAGGCAAAGATCATATCACCTGACTGAAGTTTATGGCTGAAATTATTGGCAGCCATATGCTTCATCTAAAGAACAAATAAAGAAGAAATATCATAAAATGTTTTTCATGAACACGTTAAGAATGAAAGAAGGTATAACTTACTTGTACTATAATATGATGTTTTGCTGACCCGCTTTTCACGGACATAATTTATTATTATTTTTACTGTAACAACCAAAAATACTTCAGCGCTCATTAGGAAAGACGTGAAATATTCACGTTAAATTTATCACACTGAAATATTTAATATCGAGCATGGTTTTTATTTACTATTTAACACAAAGGAAAATACAGACATGCGATAATGTATAATATAACTTATTTGATGAAATGACGATGGTATTTTTCTTGGGAAAAAATTTCATTCACTTACTTCTGGCAGTTATTACTGTCCATACGTTGTCCCAAGATCTCGTACAGTTCATAACAACCTCCATCAGTAGTATCTAAAACATATTTGGGTGATTATTTAATCTGAATTTTTGATCGGAAGATCAGCCCAACGATAATATATGTAAAAATATATTTATATAATAATCTATAATATAAATTTACTATTTTCAAGCAAAAAAAAACATTCATACAATAATTAGTCAAACGATACTTATTATTGACTGACACTGAAGATTATGGGCGTCTACCTATAATTTTACCTATTATCTGTGGATGAGTAGTGTACACATGATCTTTTTCATCTACCACCTTCTTCGATTGGTAGACTTTACATGTATTTTTACGGCCAAATGATTGGTGAGAGGTATTTAAAGATATATATTTGTCCTATAATAGCATATAGCTAATGGTTGCTAAAATAGTGCAAAACATAATCATATTTTATTATTTGTTTCCTTTCGAAATATATAAGCAAACCATGTTGAAATTTAATAGTTCAACTAGATTAAGGACTTATTTTAATAAATCATTTTAGGTTGTGATAACCATACCAATAGCCTGGAACTCGATACTGGAAAGCATAAGAGAGCGTAAAGCGGAGGCATCCTTCAGAAGCAGACTCAAGACCCACCTTTTTACTCAGAGAGGCAAAGAAGCGCTTTTGGAATGATTATTCGGTCATAAAAGAGCGCTATACAAATACTAATATAATAATAATAATAATACCCTCTGATTTTAGAGAGAATACGTTGTCTACATTATTAAAAGTTTATCAATTTACAACAAGCATTGCTCTGTTAAATGCATTTGTACACGAGACTACTGACATTAAGTTGACAGCTGGATTATACTCGTATCTCTTGAAAGGGATAAAATTTCTAGAATCTTGAAGTAAAGTATATAGCCAATTCAGTTTGTTGTCCTTGCCGCCCTGGTTGCCGCCGCCTATGCTAGTTACATCGCCCAGCCCACCTTCATTATATATATTTATAAAATGTACCTTTATCTGATAACTATGGAGCATTTTATTACGAAATAATATGTTCCTATTAAGAATGCCATCCTGACTTAACATTTTTTCACTCCCATGTCTAAACGGTACCCGCCTACAATTATTTCAGTTGAAATGTATCAATAGACCGATATCTCTAATTCGGATCGAAATGCTAAAAAATGTTTGGCGTCGTAAAAAATATCACGTTTAGCAAACGAAATTTCAAACGTCAAGCTTGTCTCCACTAAACAAACGACAAACCTCAATAGCGAACAAGCAGCAATTTGCTGCTTCAAATAATGTACACAAAATGACAGATCATTCTTGATATTGTGGCTTTTGGGTTTAGCCGTGTGTGGCGAATTTCTGCTTACCAATATTAAGACCGCCATTGCAAGGGTCTTCTTCGGGATTGATGACTTAGTTGTGAGTTGGTGTCAGGAGGTAGTTTAGCCGTCAGCCTAGTAAATCCTGAAGAAGACCCTTGCAATTGTGGTCGAAATATTGGTAAGAAGAAATTCGCCACACACGGCTAAACCCAAAAGCCACAATATCAAATCTGGCCGTGAAAACCTAAGAAGTTAGATAATTCTTGGTATATTCCAATAAATAAAAAATTATTATTTTAATTTTTTCTAGATTTTTTATATTGGTCTGCGATATGTTTTGGCTACGTCGAGTACCCATTATCAAAAGACGTAACTTTTAATTCACTCAATAATGGTTACTCAACGTATTCGAAACGAGTCGTCAACAAATAAAAAATGTGGTATAATTCTACATAATCGTTAATTTCCATTTGATATTTATTTCACGCTTACAACACATTTATAAACCTCATTTTAAGATTACAAGAGTTATAACGAGACTCGTGTTAATTATGTTTTTTAACAAGTATTTTTCTGCAAACACATTACGTTCAAAAGTGGTGTAATTTGACCAATAGAAAAACAATATACTCGTATAAAAATAAAAATATTTTTTCCGGAAAAAGCTGTTTGAAACAAAAAAAAAAGATTATTTCTCCCTCTCTTTTTCATAATACTTAAGCATTCAAAACGATCAATAAGTATTTCGTTATTGTGAAGTTGATTACAGTATTTGTAGTATTACAAATATGGTTAATACAAAACTTATAAAACGGTGAAAAAAATTATGTTGATAGTACAGAGTAAGGAAGATGATTGTGATCTGTAAATGCAATTTTATTTTATAATCTGAATTTTATGGTACATCACTTTGTGTCATATAAATATTTAAAAACCTACTTTTAATCTTCTTTATTAACCAAAAATGTAACTTTTAATCCGGCTTCAAAAATATTGCATCATTTTACAAATTTTACTTAATTAAAATTATGTTTTTTTTTTTTTCGTGAACTCTTCAAGTTCGAATTATACAGTTTCCACAGTACTGGTCCATTCATTACACGCATTAAAGTATTGCATAAAAATACCTTTGCAATAACGCGTGAGGTCGCGAATAAACCACTGTGGACAACGAGTAGAGTAAATTCTGTCCGGCGCGACTTGCGTCACTCGGACCCTACCCCGAAATACCTGAAAATAAAACCGGGGGTAAGAGACACAAGACAACCAACACTGAACATATAAAAAGACATCTCGGAGGTGAAATTGTCATTCAGTATCCAACCGTACTAAGAAACAAAACAGCAATGGCTTTCAGAGTAAGTAGCAGCTGAATATTCACTGTGCTGAATTTCACGGACTCAATTTTTTTGCATAATCTTCATGTGACAAGTGTTGTTTAACTGAAATGTTGTGATCTCATATCGACTCTAATGTACGTGACGATTGTTTGAAATGTAGGTCACTGAAAACGAAGGTGATCATCGATACGCTTTAGTTTTCACTTTTTAATGTTATAATTTTTTTAAGTTGATTATATTGTTCCTTTTTTAATTATGCTTTCTCAAAATTCATTCATATCAAATTTTTTAATAATATCGAATAATTTCTTAGTATTGTACATGAAACGGGAATGTACTTATATTATTTTATTAAAAAATATATGTTAAATAGTGGTATTTGTTTCAAAAAAGTGTGTTTTTTTCATTTAATTAGAAAATAATTTGGTTAAATATATTATTAGAAAAAAAAAAAACATTTACTAAATAAGTTTCAACGTTTGCTGAAACGAAATGAAATAAAAATATTGATGTATATTATATTTACGTTAAGCGTTATTAGACTTAATAATGTAATTCCGATGGTAAATTGATTTGTATTTATTTATTTTCCATAACCTCTACATAAAATTTGACCATTTTTCTATAAATTTTCGAATATACAAATACATTTTGGTGTCGGTTAATTGGCTGGTCTTAATTATTAATTCCCTTTGTGAGTATACAAATATTTTAAAGTGTTCCGCTAAGCTAATAATCACTGTTTACTGGCAGTTTGCTACTGGTTTATCTCAATCCTAAAGGCACGTATAATAATATATTTTGATGAAATTTACAAACTTATTTGAGACGTCAAAAGACCAAATGTATATTGTGGATTAAAATTTATACTTTTTTTAACTCCTAGTAAAAAATATTGCTAGAAATTGTTGACTTGTCCATAACAAATTAATAATAAACCTCACCATCAGACACTTTACAGTTATTTAATGTACTGTGGGTATAATTATTTATAATACCATGTGATAGTGGTTTCGAGAGTATTTTTTAATTTTTATAAAGGCTTCATGTTTTATAGCACCTTAACCGTTTATTTCCAGCTTATAACTCAGGTGTACGGATGAAATATTCAGTAAATTTCAATAATTTTTAGTGTATACGTTTTTCTGCAAAACTGTTGTTAAAGTTGAGACGTTTTTATCACCACATCAGTTTGTCGTCCTCGCCGCCTTGGTTGCCGCCGCCCAAGCTGGTTACATCGCCCAGCCCGCTTTCAGCTACGGAGCCCAACCCGCTTATGGAGCCCCCATCGCCAAGTACGCAGTGGACGCTGACTACGACCCCAACCCCCAGTACAACTTCGCTTACGACGTCCAAGACTCGATCACCGGAGACTCCAAGAGCCAGCACGAGACCAGAAACGGAGATGTCGTCGAGGGCTCCTACTCCTTGGTTGACGCTGACGGCTACAGACGCATCGTCGACTACACCGCTGATCCTCAAAATGGATTCAATGCCGTTGTCCGTCGCGAGCCCCTCGGCGTAAATGTTGCTGCTCCTGTAGCGTACGGTCCCGCCAAGTACGCTGCTCCTCTTCCTTATTATCACTAAATAAACATCCATCCTACCATCTTCACTTATGACCAACAAACCATAATCTTGTCACTTTTTCTATGCATATACTCAACGAGAGGCTCATTGCAAAGTGTATTTGATTTGAAGTATTTTCTTCGTTTTTCTTCCGCGTGATATGGAAGATTAGACGATCTGCAAACATTCATCTACTTGCATTTCACAAAAATGTCTTAGTTTTAAGTTCCTAATAAAATATTTATTTATAATAAAAAAACGCATTTTATCTAACATTTTCACCATCTTGACGCTTATCTAAATATTTAAAACAGCCATATTTAACAAACAAAAATTACAATTGGGTTACTTGAAATCTGGGTGACTTAATTTGAATGTGAACACATTTTTACATTTTTTTCAAAAATGAACATATGTTCAGATATATATAAACATATTAATTTTTCAATCGTTTGACTAAAGATTAATAAATTATTTATTCGACTATTATAATTCAATTGACTACAACAAAAATCTGTGTTGCAATTTCTATTGTTATTCTCAATCATTGTATACAAAATACATGGTCTAAAACGCTTTATCTGCAGATTGCCTTATCCGAGTAGGTACTCAAGTTATAAGTTCTTTTGATAATATACTTTGCAGATTCAATAATATATTAATTTTTGCGCTATATCACGCATATACGTAAAAAATGTTTTGAGTATTGTATAAAACAAACTATTATGGCTAAACTGATACCTAGGACATCTTTTGTGAGGCGACGCCCTGACCATCAGACACGGCTTAACTTCAAAAGTTTTGTGCAATACCTTAATACATTTAAATTCTTTACATTTGTTAGTGTTCTGTCGTACAGTTTATACTAACATGCAGTGTTGCAACATGAAAATAGCTGAAGCGACCTCATTTTTGACAACGCATATTTTTCATGCCACCAAATTTATTGTTGCTTAATTTGTACGTATGTATCACACATTTTGTGTAGTTGACACCATTATAAAATTATATTTCCATGTTTTTTGAGATGGCAATATTTAATATTATATTTGAATAATAATAAATGTAGGATTTGTTATTCGGATTATGGTAAGTATTTACTGAGAGAGATCATAGTTTATTACTTTCCTTAGTTGAAACTCTTGTTGTACTGGAGAACAATCGCAAAGTAATCAATATATCTTCAGAATTCTGAGATGATTTTTAACGAGACGTACATAGTGACTACGCGTTCCATTTTAGTAGTCACTTTGTCAATCTTTTTATAGATTACCATAGACTCAATGTGACCTAGAAATGGTTACAACTAACTCTTATTTTATCAAATTTACGAGTATAAACGCTAATTTCGCTCTGGAGTAAAAGTGCTAATAATTAATTATACATCATTAAAAAAAACTGTTGAAATATATTCTTTATTACCATCTGTTTTTGTATATTGTAGTTTACATTAACTAGGTGTCAGTTTTTTTATGAAAAATAAAATGCTTCATAATACGATCTCTGGAAATGTCGATAAGTTTTTTTTTTTAATAATCAGCTTTACTAAAACTATGTTTTAAAATTAATGAATTAAAGACAAATTAATATTAATTAATTATCCAAAAATGATCTAATTTTAATACATTGTTTGCGGGATACGAGAAAATTCGTCATATCGCTTTTTATTAACATTATTAAACAACACCATAGCTGTCTGTTATAGGAAAAACATAATCCTAATTTACCTGTAATCTAATCTCCCGACTTGACGTCTTCAAAGCAAATGTGTTTGGCACAACTTAGGGTAACAATGTTTACTAACAATAGGAGAGAAGATGTGGCAGCTGATGTGCCAGAAATTATATAGTAAATAAAGTATTAAAATATATTTTAAGCAAATGATCATTGATTTTTTATATTAAAATTTCAAAAGCACGATCCTCAACAAAGATCGTAAAAGTGCTGATTCTAATGAATGGCCAGCGGCGGTAATAACCCCGAGGCTGTCGTAATTAAAATTACATTTGTTTATTTAAAACTGTTATAAAATATTTTCAAATTACATCAAGTACTTCTAAACCGTAAGTAACGATTCGCTAGAAAAACGTGATATTTTTTATTGCTGGTCTTGGAAAACGTCTTGGATGACTATGCATTTTTTATGTAATATTCAGTATTCACGGTATAAGTAAACATAATACTGGTATTTATCTTATAGGTCAACAATAATAAATATAAAATTAAATACAAGTATTTTTCATCAATATGAGCTGACGAGTATGACTGAGTGGTAAAACATTTGCTTCCCATACCTAAGGCCGTAAATTCGATCCCCAGCGAAGAGAAAAAACAAAAATACATTTTAATAGATTTATAAGCTCTTTAAAGAGCTAAATTAAATACTACTACTCTCGAATGGTATGAATTGATCCCTTACCCGTTAAATCTCAGTCAAAGCTTTTTAATTAAATTGCTGATGGAACCACGAACACCAACCGTTCATTGTAAATTCCTGTTGAAAAATGCTTGAATGCCAGGCTGTAATCTATGACGTTGGCGAGTTAAAATTTCCCTAACAGTGCTTAACCAATAAAACGGTAAGCTTTATAGAGTCCACAGGCAAGATTTCTCTAGTATCATCTGTCGGTATTATCCTGTATTTGTTTTCCGTAAATTTTTATTTTTTTATTTTAAGCCTGCCTAGAAACAATATTCATTCACATATGTCACCACCCCTTTTGAACCTCAACCTTTCGCATCCAGTCTTTACAATTCATTATTTTTAAAAATATATGGAACGTTACATGTTTCGTTTCAGCAAGTCATTATCATACGTATAATGTTTTTAATTTACTACATTGACATTAAGCAGTGTTTCATTATTCGATGATCATCATGACATAAATGCTCTCTGAACAGAGTACGAAATAATTTTCTTCGTCAAATCGTCAATCACTCTTTGGAGAATGCAGCGTATTTCTTTTACATTATATAATATTAAAAGGATACAACTAAAAGTTCAAGATAAATGCAACCTGTTTAGTGCATCACTACATATTATGATTTGATTTGCTTATCTTGATTCAACATTTGGTTATCGATGATGTAAAGAGCCGACATTTTTTATCAAAATTTTACAACAGCAGTTTTAGTTCTTCATAATACGCATGGTGCCAGCCTTGTTTTTTTTTTATGTAAGCACATACCGGAGAATACTGAAAAACGGTGATGGAAATTTTAGTAGTGAAGTTATCAGAAAAATCTCAGGAAAAAATTATACGAAACTCACTGAGTTAAAATTTAAAAAAAGATTCATTTATCAGTCTATTAAAAACATTATTTTATTTATATGAAAATATAATGTAATACCGATATGAGTATTACTCTTACGTGTTTTTTGTTTTTGTAAATATTTTTTTTTTAAATACAGTAAGACCCCGCGTAACGCGGGGGATACGTTCCATCAAAGTAAAGCGTAATGCGAAACAGCGCTAAACGAGGCTATCTTAACATGTAAATAATGGGGTAAGGGGAAGATGGATAGAAAATTCGTAATTAATGTTTATTTATTACAAAAATAAAAACAATATAAACGAATACATGAGTACTTATAAAAACAAATAAAATTCTAAGTCAGTCAGATCATTCAGTCTATTCTGTGTTTCCAATTTTCTGCCTTTTTGTCAAGAAGGCATCTAATGCAGTATGCGTTTTCCTTTTGGGTTTTGTTGTTGATAAGTGGATAAAGCATCTATAACACCCCGTCATGCTTTTGAACTCCTGTCAAAATTTAGATCATTTTCAACAAATTGAGATTGACGTTCACCAGAATCTTATCTTCTAATCACTTACATTTAAGTTAAAAGTTAAATACTTTTTCTGGTTGCTTTCTTTTCTTGTTTTTCATTATCACCCATGATAAAAACTAAAGATCATAATATTTTGTCACTGTATCGTAATCGTTATAGTATTATGTAAATTTATACTTATTTGAAAACCTAGCGCTGCGCACAATTTCGGGGAATCCCCGGGTTCAAATAAAAGAGCGCTAAACCGAAACAGCGCTAAAAGAAACAGCGTTAAGCGGGGTCTCACTGTATCTTGTTTATCAAACACACTAGAAAGGTATGACATAATGTTATATAGCTACGGGCAAAGCGTGAGAAAAATAAAAATAAAAATAAAAATAAAAGAAAAATTATTATTAATAGATTAGTCCGAATCTATCCGGAAGGTATCAGCTGCCCAATAAACAATCGCTCACCTGCCGTTAATGCAGAAAAAATCTTCGCGAGATCGTGCGGATAAATCGCGTGCGAATGTTGTTAATAAGTTAATAAGTGTTAAAGAAGTGTCTGCGGAAGAATTTTAGGAGTCTCTGTGAGCCTTGGGCCCTGATGTCAAGGTGACCTCCGACTATATAAAGATGCGATGATCCTCGGTAACATCAGTTCTGTTGGAAGTCTTGTGGATTTAGCAGCAATGGCCATTAAGGTACGTCAAGCGTAATGATTGCGACAGTCACTTTAAATGACATTTGTTAATGTACTGTGCTATTTAAGAGACCTTAAAAAGTGTTCTCAATCTAATAGATTTGTGAATGTATAAAATCAGATCTTCCTGCAATATAGTATTTTATTTAATGTAATATGACATTATTTAAAAACAATGTATAATTGTTTTTTATAATTGTTTTATTAGTGTAGCAAGTTATTTACGTGAACACTTTCATGTGTTAAATAACTATTAATCGCATAAGGCGATTTTATCGCCACGTCAGCTTCAATTGTAGCGTATTACTTCACGGCTGAAATTAAGTTACACGAATTATGGAATTGCATCTATAATCATTCATAACTTGTTCAAAAGTATAAAAATTCACTATGAGATCTATATTTAAAAATAACTCTTATTATTTATTTCTGACTATCATAATATAAAACAATACATAACTCAACAAATACAAACAATATTTATGAGTAAATAATTAACATTTTAGTACATCGTTTTCGCTGCGGCAATCGCCGCCGTCAGAGCCGGCGTTCTGTCTTACCCTGGTCTGGAGTTCGCGCCCCCAGCGGTGGACTACTCAAGAGAGCAGACCTACTCAGCAGCCCTAGCGAGGGCTTCCATCCCAGTGGAATATGCTCCTGGTCATGCAGCAATCCAATCAATCCAAGCCGCCCCCGTAGCCGTCCCAGTAGCAGTCGAAAAATACGTCGAAAAATACGTCCCAGCAGAAAACGAATTCGATCCCAACCCGTCATACAAGTTCGCTTACGACGTCCAAGACACGATAACCGGAGACTCTAAGAGCCAGCAAGAAACGAGAAACGGAGATTACGTGCAAGGATCTTATTCTTTGGTTGATCCCGATGGTGTAAAGCGAACTGTAGAATACACCGCAGATCCCCACAACGGATTTAACGCTGTCGTCAGTAGGGAGCCTTTAGCCCATGCCGTGGCTTCAGCTAAGATTGCCGTGCCTGTATATTCTCCAGCAGGTCATTCTTATAATTCAGTCCCCGTAGCACAATCTTATGATTCCGTGGCTTATGCTGCTGCTCCTGTATCTCATGCTGCTCCTGCGGCTCACGCTGCTCCCGTAGCTTACGCCGTTCCTGTGGCTTACGCCACGGCCCCCATCGATTATTCAGCACGCGTGGCTTATGCGGAAGCTCCATCATCGCATGAAGCTTATCCGCATTCTTACTATCAGTAAATTTTATAAAATCTCAACTGTACGAAGTTTGACTAAACTAAATAAGCTTTATTTAATTCAGGGATATCTGTCCATTACAAATGGACGTCAAGTTTGAGTATCAGTTTAATTACTGGCATCCTCGAAAGTATTGATTCTGTGTCCCCCCACCACACAACTATTGACTCAATGAATTCTTTGAAACATGCATCTAAAAATTGTTGGGTCCGTATAATGGGATTTTTATAGGAAAATGTAGACAAAGATTATGGTTTATCAAAGTTCTTTAGCTCTTGTTAATTCGAATAACTTATCAACTACTGAGTGTTTTCTCATAAAAATTGTATGAAACAAAATATTTTCAAGCAGGTAGAGATTCCTGTGAGTGTCATGTATTGGCTTTATACCACATGTTTGTGGCATAAATATAGAAGAGTGAAAAAATATCTGAATTGTTTCTTATAGAAAAATAATGATATGTTTAAAATTTTACTTGTTTATAATCATGGAAACACAACAGTTGATCAAATCAAACACTATCAATTTATTAAAAAGTTGCGGAGTTGAATTTGCAAATAAATGAAAGTGTTGAAGTAGTGCAGTGCGAAGAACAATGACTTTTAAATTGATTCATGTGGCAGGTTGATATCAGAACAATGGGTGGAGTTGGCTGTTGTTTTAAAATTGTATTCTATTGTGAAGTATGTTTGTAAGTTACAAAATATATTTGTTTTTAATAAATATGTATGTTTCATTTATAAATCCGAATAATGTATGTAAAATAGATAGATTTGAAAACGCAGCTTATATAATAATTATATAATAATTTTACAATTACGTGCCTAGTATTATATTTTTTAATTATCATCATTTATATTAAATGTGTATGAAACGGCACTTTAATGAACATATTTAATTATAAAATGTTAAAATTAAACACAAAAAGTAATATAAGAATATATTTTAATAGTATAATGTATTAAAAATACACAGCATAGATAAAAATTCAGTACAGCAAAGATGTTTATAGCACAAATTTATTTTTATTTAAATGTATCAAATAATAAATAAAATTACATAGAAGGTAAATCGAGATCAATTTCATAGTGTGTAGGCCTGTCTTGTAATTGTTTCCATTTTAAAATAATTCAATTCATTGTTCACATTTTCCCATGAGATTAAGATACTTGAATTTCATAAAATGCATTAGATAATTTATTAACAATATATATTTATGTGAAATTTACGTTTTCAATTTTATGTTGTCTTGTGTGAGTGGCCTATTAAATAATTCAGATGTCGAATTTCACCTTAACAAGTTATTATACATTTCTTGAAACTTTATAAATAATATTAAATTTATAAAAAATTTAATATAATAAAACTTTGGAACATAATAAGGAATATCCCGCATTAAAAGAAGGTAATACTTTTTCGATTAGGAAAATGACCTCAACCAATCAAGCCTCACATATTTAATAAAAAGATGCTCTTACGTAATAATTATCATTAGTGAAGATATTAATATCATTTAAAATAATTAGCCTTTTTTCTGAAATACATTATTTACACTTAACGGTTTGTTATTAAACAATTGCAATTTATTTAAGTCAAGGCAAAAGATACTATGGAAGTATAATATCATAGCTGAAAATAATATAAAATCTCTGATATTAACGCCTTGGGTAATTCAAAAGATTTTACGTTGTCGATGGCAACACAAAAGACTCACTAATAGATAAGATCTCCATATAAAATCATAGTCATGAACTTAATTGGACTTAGTTCATAGTGACAAGTGCATTTATGTATCAAATTAGAACACGTGAATTCAAGTACATGACTAAATATTTATCTTGGTAACTAAGTGAAAGAGTTTTAGTAGGTTTCATTAAAAAATTGCGCAAAGTGTTAACGGCTTACCATTTGAATATAAATTAACGTTATTATTAATTTAATTTCATTATATGTAATGATAGATAAGTAATATTATATCTTTAACTATGAGTAATTTTCGTAAAGCGATTTAAATCAAAATTCTTAAGGAATGAAAGTTTAGAGATCATTTATCTTAATATTTAAGGAGGGATTTTTTTAGTGGTAAGAGCCATGACCTTCGTAAGCTTGGTAAGCTGAAGCATCATATCCACCATGCTGCTGGCCATGGCCGGAATATCCAGAGAACGAAGCAATAGGCTCACGCCTCACGACAGCCTTGAAACCATTGTGGTCGTCAGCGGTGTAGTCAACGGTACGCTTGTGGCCATCGGGGTCGACGAGGGAGTATGAGCCTCGGACTACACCTCCATCCCTGGTCTCTTGGTGGCTCTTCTGATCACCGGTGTGGTCATCCTTGACATCGTAAGAGAACTCGTAGCGAGGATGAGAGTGGTAGTCGACGGGCTCGTGGTCACCATGTCCGAAGTCATAGGAAGACAAATCCTGGTGCTGGGAATAGTCTTCTTGTCCAGAGTAGGAGCCATGGTCGATGAGACCAGCGAGAGAGACGCCAACCATGGTGGAAAGAGCGGCGAGAGCGAACAACTGCAAAATTAAATCATGTTAATACAATTTCTACTACTATATACTCGTATTCTACTTTCACGGACATGCATATAAATGAGTTGTTCAAATGCAGTTTTAGAGAATGGATCGCGTAATATTATAATTAATTACCATTTTAAAAATACATATGTATCATGTGGCCGATTTCTAACATGTTTAGCAGTAATTATAATCCGGAGGCTTTAGTGGGTAAAGCAGGTTGCTTTAATATAATAGACATCAACGCATGGTCAATACTCAAAACCATAGATAAAACAAAATCATTACTTTACCGACATTGTTTTCTTAACTTTAAACATTTTTTCTTGGTGTTTTTGATTGATTAAATGTAATTATTATTTAATAGTGACAACAATTAATAACTATAAATACTTTTATATGGATAACATTAACAACAGTCTAATGATATTAAAAAAAACACATCTTCACTTTATTAACTTCTTGTTATACTTATTAACAGTTCACGATTTTACAAAATGAAAACAAAAAATTAAACTTTCCAAACTTGAATTCCAAAAATCCACATATTGATAACATGACAGTATATTTTGAATATTACAATGATTGTTGTGGTAACCAACCTTAGAAGCCATTGTGAATGGTTTGAAGACTATCAGATTGTGATGGTCTGCAGACGGCGGTGGGATCTTTTATAGCAACTTCCCGTCCACCTTTTTCCGTTTCACGTAATTCAAACGGCTTGAATTATTCCCAAAATTTGCAATATGAATGTGAATGGATGTAACCGAGCCTGCGAACCATGGATCGCAAACAATGCCAAGAGAGTTAATACTGTAGCACCATGATATATTTTTTTACAATTTACCACTCTTCTACTGTACTACTACATATTAGTGTTAATAATTATATATTTGTAATCCTTTAAAATTTGAAGTAATAAATTATAAGAGCACCATGCGAGTAGAAAAGTCAAATCCTTCTTAAATTTCTAAAAAAAAGTGACAAATCAATTTTAAATATTTCTCTACAAAAAGTACGGATAAAAACATGAGTTTTGCATAATTTATTACATGAGATTATAAATAAAATAAATAATTTTAATTAAATTATGGATCATATGTTTTATTTTATACAATCGATTTTTGTTTAAAAAAATTATTTCTGGTCAAAGTGATCTGTCAACTGTATCTAATATATTAATATATTTTGAATATCGTGAATACGGTATTATTAAGCCAAAACGAGCAATTTTTCAGTATTTTCTTTAACACCACACACATGCTTTAATATACTATCCCAGAATCTATATTATCTCCCAGATACAATCTGAATATTTAAAATAATACATCAATAAACACATGCAACCCCCTCAATACATTTGCAAAACCAATAGTGTCCAGGCAAACCGGTTGAGCGTCATAGAGTCAATGGTGAACCTTCTATTATAATTTCATTGTGAGTTTATGTTTAAAAAATACAAGAAAATTTAGGTACTTACTATAAGTTGTTGGATTTTGTTAATAATCATGTTTGTTTGATAGACTAATTCAGCATTTTTAATGGTTAATGGATCAATCACGCACAATCAGAAATATTTATAATTAAATGGATTTTTTTTAATTTTTATTAGAATATTTTTTCAATACTCTAATCTTATTTTATAGATCATGGACTATATTTCAATACTATTAGTAATTAAATACACACATGCAATTATACATCAAAATTTATACGTAGGACTGTAGGTAACTTATAATATAAAAAGCTTGTGAATAAATGTTGACTGATTGAATCATAAAAATAATAATATACGTACTCTGAATATATACTACAGAGACATCTGTCGTTATATGATGTTAACAATGGTATATATATACATCAGGTTTCACGTATCTGCTCAGGCGGAGAATAGTCGTATGGATAGCGCGGTGTGTAGAACGGAGCAAATTGCAAGGCTCGTGGTTCGAATCCCGTGTCTGCCGATATTTTTTCTGAATGAATTGATGCGTATAAAATTTGATGTATAATTGTATGTGTGTATTAAATTACTATTTATAATTATTTTAGTATTTGAGGCTTATTGGCTATTCATTCACCTTGATGGTTGTTGGCCACTGTCACAGCTACCGCTCTCTCACTAATTGGCCGTGTGGGATACCGAGCACAATACACAAATTATTTCGAAAATAAAACAACGTTCATTTATATTTTGATTTATTTGATTCACCGAAGATTACCTGCGCCGTGCTACCGGCCGCGAGGCGCACAGACAATCGCACCATCCGACAGACCTAGATTTGAATCCATGATATCATCATCGTCTGCATACAGGTGCAATATCATTCTTGATTCACTAAATCCTTGTTCCACAGACGTAAATTTTGTTGACTTAGTCTTTTCAACCACTTTTACCACTCATCTACCAAAAAAAGTCAGACTCTTGCTTACAAACACAAACACGGATAATATCTTTAGACTAAGAATAAGTTGTTTTCAATTATCATTCTAAAGCTATATCGGTTAACTGTAGAAAACTGAACAATGATTTTGACACTCTGCTACCTTTTTCAAACATCCGAGCCTTTTTCCATCTTGTAGAGTAGTAAGCTATCAGTAAAATGCCTCGAAAATTATTGAATTTTATTTATTTACATAATAAAAAAACTTTTGCAGTCGTAAGTTGAAAAATAACACATCAATAAGTTGCATTTATGTTAGGCTTATGATCTCACTTCAATACATATATTTTCATGATGCCTAACAATAAATGAGTTTTACAATTTCATTCCAACTTAATCAATAATTTAAATCGATAATGTTTACATCACACGGCAAAAACTATCATAAATATTACTAAGTATTCCGATCAAGCACTTGTTTTTGTTAAAAGTGATGTTTAAAACAAATAATAGCAATGTTTAATGACATAAGTTGTAGTGAAACAAAACATAGCTATTTACCTTATCTAATGTCTGTTCTTCTTATAATTATTTTAATCGCCTCGGCATAATGGCCTAAAAAGTGAAAATTAGCCGTGTTATTGTGATAAATTTTTCATTGTTGTTATATCTTCAAGTACGATATATTTAATAACACAGAGCAAACATTTGACTAAAGCAGTGAACGTAAGTGTGGTGACTAAAATATAATTTAATACATTGATAACTGAAGATAACAATGTATGCGGATATTTATAATAATAACTTATTATAAATGTTGGAAAACAAACCGTTAATGCCCTTATTAAGTTGGCCTAATTATATAATTTCCACAATAATGTTTTTTACAATAATACATATGTTATTATGTGTATATGATATAATTTATATATTTGTCATAATAGTACTTATGTTGTTAGGTTGCATTTTTAACGTTTAGGATTACGTGCATTGAGAACCTGCTATGTTTTCTATATATAAGTAAGTTAATTCATTTAAAAATACTATTTATAAATACGAGTGTATAAATCATGAGCGTATGTGACTTTTTTCGTTTGAGTTACACATTTAAATGTCGCAAATAATAAGTAATTAGTGTTTTTTCAGTCGAATAGAAAAATGCTATATTTAAATATATTTCAAAATTTACTTAATCTATTCATACCTGGTATTAACTTGATCTTACAAAAATGAAGAAATAACAGCTGAGATTACGTTAAAACGATTTTGAGACGAATTCCTGTGACTAAAATGCAGTATTTTGCGTTTATGGTATAAAATTTAAGTAAACATCATTGAAAAAAAGGTTAACAATTAAAATCTCACGTGGTTAGAACTAAATATAATTTTAATTTAATGGAATGGAAAAATCGTAGATCTTTTTTATTTTTACGAATTTAACTAACTATAACATATAAAAATATCACCACGCAATGCTTAATTTTTATAAGTCACACCTCCTCCGATTTTTTTCATTATATGATTCATTCAAATAATTTCTTTATTAATGCAATTACACCTCGCATCCGTGAAAGCTGCTCTCCGACCATAAAATGTATAATTTGCAAATAAATAAAATGTTTCTTCTAGCGCTCCGCAGGAAGTACATACCTACCTGTGTTGCCAAAGCGTGCATAATTAATTTGGGAGATTACACTGGCAATCATTAGCCTTTGCCAAAATACAAGAACAAAAATATCTATACAGAATCTACCGCACATTTTAATTCACATACAAGGTTATTAACTAAAAATAAATGCATTTTATCAATCAACTTCATCTTAGTTAAATTGCCTGATTATTTATAATTATTGAATGATTCAAAAATAACTATTATTTTGTACAATTACTCTTAATGCATGATGGAAGCATCCATACATGGTGCTGCAATTAAAAGCAGGCTGTAAGGCTCGATAGAACAGTCCATACAGAAAGATTCTACAGATGAATTGGTTTTTTTTCATTTCTGTTTTATATCTGGATCCACAAATGTCTGCCACATAGTTTGTCAGTTGATGTTATCCGTGGAATGATCCGTGACATATCTGCACCGGAAGGTCTAACTGGAAACATATATGGTTCCCGATCACCTCCAGGGAAGCTGTGGGATTGATTAGCTTGACGAGATAGCAGTTATAGTATTCGAAACCAATTATGTGTGATTTATAAATCGGAATTTTTAAGAAGATCGGATAACTAAGCCAATGTACCTGAAGCCTGTACTATTCGGTCCTAAGAGCCAGTTAAATCAAACCATCGACACATAGTAAGAAAAAAGCAGTAACCCTTCCAAGTTTTGTTACATGTCCAATGGAGCTAACTTCAGTGATCTAAAAACAACTGAAGCTTACAATGTGCTAAAAAAATAGGCTGATGGTAAACAATATTTTTACGTTGAATAATAAAACAGTAATAAATATATACACACCACCGTTGAATTGTTGAAACCATCTTCTGCATGTTTGTTCTAAAAGAGCATTGTGGCCGTATATGTTTACTAATATTCCACGCGCCTCAGCTGTTGTTGTCTTTCGGTGGAAGTAATGTAAAAAACGTCCCTGCATAAACGGCTTTGTAGGCACGAACTCAGCCATGTTTAAAATTTCGGATAAAAACGTCTTTACACTCCGGCAGCTTAAATTGGACGATGTTTGCAGCGTGATGTTTTAGGTTGTAGGTAAAATTTATTTCAGCCCGATCGGATTATACCTGCTGAATTATGAGTCTCAATACAAAACGCTCATTTTCAATGCACATAAAGATAATAAAATTATTATCAAAAGAAAATATTTTTAATCAATTATAAAATATGTAATAAATAACGGTTCATTTTTGAAACTCTGCCATTGGTGTAACATTATTTTCGTATGAAATATTATTTGCCTACTCTTACCAAATCGTAATTTAAATCAAATGCCTCACTTATTGAATACTAAGTGTAAAAAACGTAGAACCACAAAACACATAGATACATATCAATATAATATTAACAAGTGAGAGTGACATCCGATCATTCTCAATACTATTTTTTACACATATACAAACTTGTTATATTGCCAGTGACTGGGATTTGTTTTGCCACTTCTATTGATAATAACGCGGCGTAGAAGTGATATTAATCTTTTACTATTTACGGCTTAATAATTAAATGATTATAGCAATTTACAACTCATCGTATTTATTGTCTGAGACGATTTTTTTTACCACATATTTTCAAAGATAGTCATGATTAATGTTGGCTTAATCATTTTAATCGGTTTTTAATTTATAACGCCTCTGATATGTTTCTCTTGATGGCGTTAATAAATATTTCTTAAAGAATTTTTCGCATTTTGTATAAAAAATATACCGACAAATGATTCCCTTTAAATTTACATACTCGTTAATTATTGTGCGTTTGTAAGTTCGTAAAATTTTGAAAACCTCATAAGATATTGAAACAATATTTAAACTATAGATTATATTGGTACTCTCAATGTATTTTATACATAATTTTTTTGTTAATTGGCACTGATGCGGTAATAGTTCAATAATTCGTATTATTGGTCTAATTTAACTCGTATTCGTAAAATATGTTTGTTATGTAGAAAAAATGTGGGAAATTCAAAAATCGGATAGTTGTCACAAAAAAATATTTATTTTAAAAAGTTTAATTATCTTCTTTTTTCATTAGATTAGTTATATATATGTATATATATAGTTAATAAAAATATTGTTTACGTTCATATATGGATTCTTAAAGACTAGAGGCCTTTGAGATGTGGTCGTACAGAAGAATTCTCGGAATTTCCTGGAGAGACCACGTCACGAACAATGAGGTTCTCAGGATAATCAAGGAAGATAGGCACCTAATAAGAACCATCTCAGAGAGGCGAGCCCATTGGATTGGTCACATCGTGCGCCACGATGGTCTTCTTCACGATATTGTGGAGGGGATGGTTGAGGGTAGAAACTGTAGAGGGCCCTAGACGGGAGTATTTGCAGCAAGTATTCGAGGACATGAATTGTAGCGCTTATGCTGAGCTGAAAAGGGTTGCGGAGGACCGAGAGAAATAGAGATCGAGATGCAAGATTCTGTTGCTGCAAACCAATCCACCGGATTGATACTACGAAGAAGATGGATTCCTGTAACAATGCGTATTGCATAAAATAATGCATATATATTTTGGCCGGCGAGTATAGCTCAATGGTCAAAGCGTTTACTTGACAATCCAAAGGTCGTGGATTCGATTTCCAACGAAGTTTAAAAAAAAAAGATTGTTTATCGATTTCTGAGCTCTAAAATATCCCTGGTTGGTGTGAATTTGATTCCTCCCCGTAAAATGCCAGTCATAGCCTATTAATTAAAATTGGTGGAAGACGAAAGTCGTCTCGTGAAGGACCACCCATTCATAGTAAATTCCTGTAATAATAAGGATGATGCGTGAATGTCGGGCTGTAGTCTATGGCGTTGACGGATCAACGCTCCACATGCAGCGCTTTATTGGATTCTTTGACGCTTTGCATGTTACATATAGTTATATATAACATGCTAAGCGCCATAGAATCCACATACGAGGCTTAAGCATCACTATCACCATCTGTATGTGCTTACATAAAAAATAATATATTAAGCAGCAGTTGCCGCTTGCAAACGATGTTTATATTTGTATACAGAGGACTATTAAATTTACCATGTATTCGGGAGAACTTCAGTTTAAATTATTACCATAGAAATCAATATGGTAGAAGGATTACAGAAATAAATAAATATAAAAAATTCCCTTAATAAACCATACTGTCATGTAGTCGATGTCATTAAAGATTATCCATCGTGGAAGCAATGATCGTATATAAATATTTCTTTATCGGTGCTCGTTAGAAGAGAAAAAAAAATGACTTTGCTGGTATTCTATTAGCAAATAAAGGTATAAAATAAAACGAAATGAGTTAGAAATTAAATAAATACAGTTTATTAAACAAAAAAGGCAGCAGCGCGAAACATTTGACCGCCGCGCGCCGCTAAACAAATCTTAAACTAAGTGACTTGCGATAGTCGAGCGCGAAGAAGGGTCATGATGGAGCTTAATGGTAGTAGGACTGGGGCTGGTAGGCCAGGGGGGCGGCGATCTTGGCAACGGGGGCGGCGTAGGCGACGGGGGCGGCGACCTTCACGGCATGACCGAGGGGCTCGCGGTGGACAACGGCGTTGAATCCGTTGTGGGGGTCGGCGGTGTACTCGACAGTGCGCTTGAAACCGTCAGGGTCGACTAGGGAGTAAGATCCTTGGACGACGTCTCCGTCGCGGCTCTCGTGCTGGCTCTTGGAGTCTCCGGTGAGGGTGTCCTGGATGTCGTAGGCGAAGTTGTATTGGGGATGAGGGTCGTAGTCGGCGTCGACGGTGGCGAGCTTTGCGATGGGCTGGGCGTAGCTCAGGGGCTGGGCGATCAGACCGGCCTGGGCCACGGCCACGGCGGCGGCGAGAATGATGAACTACAAAAAAACAATGTTGTTAGCTCAATCCGCAGAAAAAAACCACAAATTATTTTTTCTTATTATTTAGCAACATTTCAGACACTTAGTTTTAAAAAAAAAATTATATATATATTTACACTATTAAATAGGATCTACGTCAATTTTCGTTGTCTTCAAGAGCTAATGAGCTCTTCATGTTCAACGTTATTCAAATTGATCCACATTAAAACAGGGTAAATATTATAAATATGCTTATATTATTAGTAATACCGTTATGATTAATAAAATGAAAAGAAATATTAAAGATTATTTATAAATTATTCAACACTTTTTTATTAGAGAACCATGGTTTCGGCTACGTCGGGTAGCCATTGTCAAGTCAATTAGGCAAGGAAGTGCGTGTGCTTATAAAGGGCAAGGTGTCAGTGAGTATGCGAGTGTAGGTTTAGGATAATATCAGTTTTTGAACATTTATTTGAATTTAAATAAGCTTATGCTCAAACTAAGAACCAAATTTTTCAAAAGTGAGAGTAATAGAGCTCTCGATTTTCGGTAGGATCATTAATTTAAATATTGTATAACGTGGACTTTTAAGGAACTGAGGCAGCTTTAAAGGTTGTGTGAAGTTATTTTTTGTTAATTGTGTTTATCGTCGACCCTGTTTTGGAAGCTGATTTAATAAATAATTATGAAGAAAAACAAATATATTTAATCAAAGAAACTAAAAAGTTTGCGGATGTTGTGGTGAAGAAATTATCATTGCAGTTTGTAAGAAATGAAGGTGATTAATTTAATGGAGGTTGCTTTAAAATATTCTAAAAATGATAAAAACTGTTGAATGTAATAAGTAAAATCAAATTAAATTTAATTTTAAAGTATCGTGCTTTGCCGTACCTTGAATGCCATTTTGTTGTGTGTTGATTGGAGGGTCTGCTAAGCGTCTGATGGTCCATCGTCCGGAGTCTGCTGCTTTTATAGTCGAGGAGCACCCCTGGCGGGTTGGGCGGCCCGAGGCCTTTCACTTTCGGCGAAATGGAAACTGGAGCGAGAGATCCTATCGTGGACCAAGAAGCAAGTGTCAGCGGCGCAGTGACCTCGACGATGTCCTGATCAACTGACACATTGACAGCCCGTCTGAGATGTCTGTCTGCGGCACACTAACATAAATACATAATAGTTAAATACAATAACACCGGTTACGATATGAGACTGATCCCTCGCCCATAAAAAAATATAAAAACATAGAATTCTGTATGCTACGAACTAAACAAAGTTCGTAGCATACAGAATTCATTTCAGGAACACCACCCTAAAATAATGATTCCATTAAAACGTAGGCGTGGAAAATAGGATTTCATAGATGATCTAATTAACGACGGGTTTCAATCTGCTTCACATCCAAGGCAATCTTTGTTAGTTCCAAAATTAATGAAATAATAAAATAAATCTCAATGTATCTCGTTCTATCTCTATTCTATATCTCTTATGAATAAATCACTATAATTTTTGGACGATGTGTGAATACTGCGTTATATATAATCTTTTATTGATGGTAGATCAACATTCCCAAAAATGTCAAGCTTCGTAAAGAGCACCCTTATAATTTATTATCGTATCAAATATCAAATTCATATCTTCAATATCAAATTTACCTACGAAATATCAAATTCAATTCACCAAATCTTATAATTATCAAAATTTAAAAACAATAGGATGTCTTTATATTCAAAACGCTGTTTCAGAAAACTCCAGGTTTCTTCATTTTGTTAGTTATCATCACCATCATCTCCGTGTCTGCTCGCTTAAGTGATGCATACGGTTGTCACGAGCTGCCGCCGCAAAGCTCTGTTAGCTGCCATCGTACTCGCCCCGACGGTGCAAGCCCAGGGCTTTGAAGAAGAGTTTTATTTACTTCTTATTGAGACTGAAAGGTCAATATTTTTATCGAAATGATTAAAAATGTGTTTTTTAGAACATAGTCTATTTATTTTCCATGCAGTACTAATATTATATTTATAATGCAGTACTCATATTATACTCGTACTTTAACCCGGCAACAAATCATGGTCAAATATCACCTCATGTACGTTATACTTGTAGTTATAAATTGTGCGTAAAGAACAGTTAAACTGCCACACTGTTTTACCAAATAAGTATTGATAAAGATAAAAAAGGTGAGACTTTTTATTTAATTTAACTCATGCATGTAGTCTGTTAACAGGTATGATGATATAAATTAATTTCTGAATACTATTATTTCCTTTGTATATAATAAGTTTACTCAAACAAAAATCCAACACATACCCATCGTGTAAGTGGGTACTCAATGTATTTATGATCCATTAAAAAGTTGTAATTATATACATGAATAAGGCTTTCTTTGTAATCTCGACAAACCTACTTAGCGTAACGTTGCCTGCATAATTACAAAACACATTAAATGTGATATACTATTCTGATTTGTATTTCAGAATCGAGATTCGGCTGAACTTTTTTTGGCATCTGCCCATATTAAATAATATTTCGAGTAATGGTTTAATGCAGGGGTAAACAAACTATGTCCGGCTTACTTTAGCGGAAACTTACCAGGAAAGTCATCATTGATTGAGGTTATATTGCGACATCCACTCTCTCAAAAAATATATTATGACACCACTGATTGGAGATCCTTCTTGATGAGCTTGTCCCCATGAAGGAATGTTGCAGACTAAAATATATGTAGTAACTAAAAATTGCTAAATATTTTGTAACGGCTTATATTTCTTTGTTGAGTAACTAATTCAAGGTTTTAACAGTAAGTTAATCAATTCGCAGAAAATAAAATAATCGGCAGTGGACTAAATAAATTGACAGTATCCACTGTGTCAGTATGCATTTGGTCAGTTATAAAATTAAAATGGCAGTATTATATTGAATATTGGTAAAAATTTGTGTAAAATAATGAATATTTTACCCATAAAATGGAAACATAACATAATCTATTATTAAAATTATCATTCATTGATTACTTCCTGACAATTTTTTTTTTCTACTGCTGATTGATATTTTTCTACTTATGTACTACGATAAGACCGGTGGACTCTATGACGCTCAGTCAGGACAACTGTGACATTCGGGAAACGTGTATTGTGTTTTTGTATGAGAAATATTTGACAGCAGTTAATTTTTCTAATGTTCCTTTATAAGATAATTATATTTACAATACATAACGCAAAATCCAAAGACAATAATTTATTAAAAATACATATTAATTTAAATACAAAGTAAAATAGTAAGTCTTAAATTATTAATTGCCGGCGGTCATAGCTCAATGGTCAAAGCGTTTGCTTTGCAAGCCAAAGGTCATGGGTTCGATCTCCAACGGAGATTAAAAAAAAAGTATTTTTAATCGATTTCTGAGCTCTAAAATACCCCCGGTTGGTGTGAATTTGATCCATCACCCGTAAAATGTCAGTCATAGCCCATTAATTAAAATTGGTGGTAGACGAAAGTCGTCCCGCGAAGACCACCCATTCATAGTAAATTCCTGTAATAATAAAGGATGATGCGTGAATCTCGGGCTGTCGTCTATGACGTTGGCGGATCAACACTTTACATGCAGCGTTTAGCCATATACACCATGGTAAGCGTCATAGAATTCCACAGATGAGACTTCAGAATTACTATATGTATCTGTCGGTATTCTCCTGTGTTTGTTTACATAAAAAAATATATGACGTGATATAATTTGGTGATTTTGCAGGCCTGCTTTTATGGGCAGGCAGTTGGAACCAGTTCTGGTTTTTATGTGTAACGCATATTACTCCATTAACCATTAACAATGATATTTTTAATAAGGCGATACACATTGGCTTATTTATCCTAAATGACAGCACCAGCTATTAAGATACAATCAATACTAAGGGAACACGCCGCAGAAAATACTTCTTTAAATAAATGTATAAAGGAGAGTTCTTGACAATGAACATACCTTTTTAAAACACCGGTTCTCTTCTGATCACTGAAGTTTATTCAAACAATATTAAGACGAAGTTAGGGTAGTAGCTGCTAAATGAAATGAATGTGTAAGGAAAATTTCTGAAGAATAAGTTTCTATGGAGTAGCTGTAAAAGTATGGAAGAAAACACGAAATAAATGTAAGTTAAATGATCGCACGGGTGAATTCCAATTTACTAATTGAAGAGATCCACTGGAAATGCGGCGGGGTTATAAATCTCAAAAGCATATAAAAAGTTACAAGAATACCTACAAGACTAGAAACATTGAAAGGCATAGAGAAAATATATGAGAAACACTTGTAATAATACTTATATTTTACCATAGATTTTAATAAAGTTTATATTATGTTTGCTAATTTTTAAGGATAAATAATACACTTGTGAGTACCACATTATTAAAATTTTCTCCGATAATACGTATTATCGATGTATACATTAAAAAAAACATAATCCTAAAAAATGGTTCACACAAAATGCCTTTCGTTTACTAACTATGAATGTGAAGGATAGGATTGCATTTTATTATGATAAATTATAATTTAAATCAATTCAGTGCATTGTATCAGAAAATGTTTCGACCCTGGGTATATTCGCGTAGTAATCGAGCGTATTAACATACGACAATATATCTCAGCAAATTAGCGGGTTGCACACTTCGACAATTTTTAGTACCCATTGAATTATCAAATCTCTAATATATAACAACTTAATTTGCCTACAATATTATATATAATTATTTAAAATACATTTGTCTAAGATGTCTTGTACATAGTTATTAAGCTGTTGGCACTGGTTTAAATTGACTCTCAATAATAACAATTAGGTATTTTGCACTACTATAAAAAACTATTATATTACGTGAGCATTTTAATTCCATTATATGCAAATATATATTGTTTTCCTAATTTATTTCACACCTTTATCTTTCACACATCACTTCAACCGATCCTTAGAATCTTGATGCTTTTAACCCTTTCATTACGGCTCGGTGGAATACAAATTATACTGTCAATTATAAAACTAGTATTTGAAGCATCAATCTATTTATCTGGTCTATTTTCCGAGTAGCTGCACCCAGAAAGACCTGATGATGGCCGGGAGTAACGCCATCGACGTCGCCCACTTCTGGGCAGACAGAATCTGACCCTATTATTTCCGACACTATTAAATATATTATATATCAGATGATTAATAAACAACTATTCTAAGAAAGTAGCAAAACGATATATCACGGCTACCGTGTCAACAGCAGGGTAATCTTACACGGCATATATCGGGTACCGATACGAATAGACTACCAAAAATCTTTTATGACAGTTTTCGCTGGTAGGGTCTTCACTTTTATTGTTGCATATTGTTTGTCTATTTGTGATAAACATATTCATTGATTCGTGTTACTGTCCATAAGATTCAATAAATTTTTAAGTGTATATTAAAATCTGTTAATATGCACCCAAAAAAAAAATTATGTCAACAAATATTGCAATACTCGAGCAACTAAATTAAGTAACATGTTTGTCACATGTGATTTATCAGCTGAGCGCATTTTTAGAGTATGGCGTGGTCTAATAGAGATGTCGGCGATACACAAGTGTGTAAGATAAAAAGGTTCTACCCAATATATTTATATCATGCCATTATGATAATTTCCTTAGTGTCAATAAAATCCTCGTCTAGAGTGTGGTTAATATACTCGGAATATATACTCGGTAGAAATAGTCTTGGGAAATCAAAAATCAAGACCGTTTTTCAGCAAAACCGCTGTCATTTTTAACTAACTAAAGCACTTGTTGTGGAATGTTGAAGATATAATATCTTTGGTGTTTAGCCAAATAAATAATTAAGTAAGACATTTGAGAGAATTAAGCAAGTGAAGCAGATTATTTTGCAACAATCGTCATTCACATTTGCAGACTAATCATACGAAAAACAGAAATTTATATCTTCCGCCATTTTTCAGCGGTCCGCTCATGCGCTCGCGGTACGGACCGGTTTTGTTAAAAAAGCAATTTTATTTTATGTAACATTATTTGTGGCGACGTAATAAAATCGGCCAACCTTATTCCGTAATTCTGGGCAGTGTCCCACATTACTCTTTTTTAATTCCACCGGCCGCGGACATTCAAAACGTCAACTGTCCCTGCACCAGGCGCATTGCCCAGACCTTGCTCCAATTCCGATTAAAATTCGAATATTTCCAAATCGAATGCGAGGTAATTTTTTTAGCAACTTTTCTTATCGGCAAGTATCATTTTTAATTTTCGACTCGTATTTTTTTAATTTGTTACTTTTTAGTTTTTTCTAGTTTTTTGTAAACTTGAAATACTTCCGAATAATATATATATATTAAGTTAAAACAATTAACTGTTTTACGAAATAAATAATGTAGTAATTTGTAAACCCTTCGAAGTTGTTTTTTTTTGTAATTAACTTGCTTAACATAATTTAACATAATGGTTTAAAATATTCATATATATATTCTCGGTTCCCCTGTGATATTCCTGTCATAGCCTATTAATCAATATTGGAGGGAAACTGAAGTTATCTCTATCTTATAATATTAATAATAATCATCATCGTACATCGTTACATCGGAGGTATTTTGTGAACATCGGAAACAAAATCGCGCTGTGAGTGCCTTGACCTTGGGCTCGACGATCTGCGGGAAGCTCGACACTATATTCACATCTCACTCTTTCATACTTCACTGTGAAGGAAGAGGGAAGAGAGTGGGAGAGAGCCATTCCGGCCACTTCCACGACTAGCGGCAGTTGCTTTCGAGCTTGAAACCAGAGTGGACTTATGTCCGTTCCGTGAGCGTTACCATATGTATTTTTAATGTTTTCAGACAGAAATATCAATTATTAAAAATTTTGTCTTAGACTTTGACAATTATAATTAATTAAGCGGATTAGCTATGAATTTTCTTATTTTTTTCGATTTAAAATCGCTGATTTTTTATTGTGTACTGACTACCTAACATCGGAACGCGCGTTTTTATTTTAGCACCATAAAGGAAAGGTTAATGTAATCAATTTTAATGTTATAAGAATAACATAAAATTTCTGAATTAAACGTATTTTATTATCTTTAACTTTTTTAAAATAATTGGAACGCTAAACATATAGTCAAGTAATACAACTAAAAATATTGTTATATTTTTATTTTTCAATAAACCTTATCATCTTGTTCAAATCTATGTAATTAAAAATGACAATTGTAACGTAACAATTGAAGAAATGGCGTCGTATTTGTATTAAAATTAATTGTTTCAAAGAAAATCACCCATAATGGCGACTATAACAATAATAATACACTGAAAACGCACTTATGTCAAGTAAACTAGGATTTTACATTGTATCTGAGATAATACATAGTACACTTACTATTATTTAATAGTTTTTTTTTAATTACCTAATAACACAGTGTAACCTATTGTCAATCGGAACGAATGATCATTAGCATTAGACCGTATTATTTATCTTTCGATCTTATCAGCCAGTTATTATTAGTAAGTGTCCACTTGTACATAGAGTAATAACGGTGTCCATTTTGAGATTATATTTCATTATTTTTTTATGACAAGTTTATTAAGCTCGAAACGAACAAGGAATAAATAACTTAGCTATATATCAATTATATTATTAGAAAATTCTAGAGTCTGACCTGCCAAATAATAATTGTTCTACTGTCCATTAATGTTTTTCTTATCACCAAATGATTATTTTTACATACTTACTTTTTTAGGTATTTATTACTGACCCCTTACTAAATAATGACTGCCAATCAATTAAATGAAATACTGCCAAAAAAATTGTCATATCAAACTCTATCATTTGAAAAATGCAATGCACCAACCAGAAAAATTGTAATACCTTACCATAATCGCTCCCAATTCTAAGCATATAGGCTCCACAATCCACGACCAAAAAGCTTTGTCAGCCATTCTCACCTCATTCATATTTCATTCACTAATCAATTACTTATACGAAGTGGCATTGTCCACCGTACACGTAGTTGTTCTGTTGTTGACAATCTTGTTAAGCATTATTACTGTAGAAACCGAAACTTAACTAAAATATGGTGTGATTTGTTTTCTTTGACTTTGTGCTCCATGCATTGGAAAGATGCACTACCTGTAGAACACAATGATAATTCTTATTTCTGTACTGTTGCAGGTCCCGGAGAGCGCGCAATGGTTGGTCAGTCGCGGGCACGCTCGTCGCGCTGCTAAGTGCTTCGAGCAGATCGCCAAACGCAATGGTCGTGCTCTTCCTCCGGGCGCGACGCACGCCTTCGTGGCGGCCGCTCAGGCGCGCCCCAAGCCTCCAGGAGCACCTTCACTTCTTGGACTCTTCCGCACGCCTCGACTACGCCGCAAGACGTGCATTCTTATATTCAAGTCGTGAGTCATCCCTATCCAATATCTCATTTCAGTCTGTCATGTTAGTCAACTAAACCTCTTTTAACTTGTTGTTCAACAGCCATTGATACAATGAGTCCTATTTGATTGTGTGACGTTATTATGTAGCAAGGGAAGGGTTGCAAAAGGGAACATCAAATCAATCAAAGAATAAGACAGTTGACTGTGGTTTCTATCGTATGTTTATAAAGGCCAAATACTTTAACAGAATTTTTGGTTATCACTTGACTTTCTTTAAATTATAATTTAAGTTTTTGTATTTCCAATAGGTCTAAAACAAAAATCAAAGTATCCTTTTACTCAAACATTTAGGCTCCCATTTTACTTTTACACCTACGTTGATGTTGTTCACCAAAATCTTGTTACTTTTTAACAATGCCTTGTTAAGTACTCTTAATGAACGCAGTTTAAAATTGACTGGTAGAGGGGTTAAAAGCCACATAAAAATAAGTTACATTGGATCATAGCAAAAACTTGGACTTTTTTGTTGTTTCTGTGTTACCATATCCTCCATCTTGAGATGTGACGTATGATATGTTCAAATTGGGAATGGGTTATACCAAAGATATGTTCACCGTATTTGAATCATATTTTTATTTGTGTTTTTAGAATGGTACTGACGCTCTGCTACGACGCTATATCCCGCAACGTGAACGGGCTGGGCTTCTCTCCCTTCTTTGTGTTCTCTCTCTCCTCGCTGACCATCTTGCCAGCATGTCTGGTGCTGCTCCTACTGCAAGACCGCATCGGCCGAAAGGCTATGGCCTCTTCCTCACTGCTGGCCACGGGACTCTTCACGGCCATCGTCGGCGTGCTGCTCGGAATGAGAAAGGAAACTGGTACTAAGCATACATCATCACTCTTCAACACACCAAAGTCTATGCTACACAACTCGTGTTATCAGATCTAAAGGCAACTACAATATATACAGATGAATAATGCAATACAGATTAAATATGAAGTTATTACCTAGATTCTATAAAAGTAAACGACAAACAGTCACTGGAGAACTACTTAGTTATAGCTAAAATTGCTTCTTAAAATTTGTTATTATATTCCAATGAAATGCGTGTGTTGCATTGGAAGTCGGATGTCTTAATTTATTTTATGATTATTTTAAATAAATAAGTAAATTGAATGTCATACAAAATTAATATTATAATATTAACTAATCTGGTACAATATTAAAAATAACCTATGCAATAAAGGAGAATCATTAAAAATATATGTGATTTGCTTGCCAGACAATTTATATTATTATAGAAGCTCAAACCTGTATTGATTTTGGAGACCATTGTTCTAGAACAACATTTATTCTACCAAAGGGTCACTTAATCTTTCTTACATTCCATTCAGTGCATCCCGAAGTAGAAAATGTCACATCTTTACATTTCCGTCTTACTCACGCTTTTACTGAACACCGAATATTAAGGGAGTATCTTAACATGACGGATTATGGATTCGGACATCTTTATTGATGAATAATATTAAATACATTGTTGGTATCACGCGCACGCTTATCAAGGTCAAATTATCTAATAGTATTTTTTTAATTAACGTGGAAAACGTAAGTAATGTGAATCATTTTACGCATTTAACAGTAATTCATGGTGCCGTGATATATTTAAACAGATCCATATCTGACGGTGAGCTTGGCAGCACTGGGCAGGCTGGGGGTGAACATTGCCTACAACTCTGGTGCTCAGTATGCAGCTGAACTGATACCCACCGAGGTGCGGGGACAAGGTGTGGCAGCCGTGCACGTGGCCGGCTACGCCGCTACCTTCTTCAGCTCATACATCCTGTACCTGGTGAGTATCCAACTGAGTATAGTCCTGCAGTAGCATGATAAACCTGATGGATATTTCTAATATAAATAATTTTATGCTTTCTCCTCTTTAGCACTTACATGCAATACCTTCCCACAATTGACATGTTCTATGTGATGTGGCTGTGTAGCGAAAAAAATCTAGTTCATCAGGATAGTTTTAAAGATGTGTCATATGTGGATTATATGATGCTTGTATTAAGTATATTTTAGGGATAGCTAAACAGCACATGTGGATTCTTTAAATGTGTATTCTTGTAGACAACATCACGTAGATATCTGTAAATGGGCGTTTACTCGAAGCCTTTCGCCGACTCGAAGAAGCTTAAATTAAATTTTTTAGGATATTTCTTACACAAATCCCGAGAGGCCAAGACATTTAATGTTTTATTATTGTAATTTTTCCCTTTACACTGTGTTCTTAATTTGTCTAATCACGTATCACCGTTGGAATGAAAATAAAAAACAAATCAGTTGATATCAGATTTTCAAATTTGGAAAATTAGTTCAACTGTTAGGTATATATAATTTTTATTGATAGGTATTTTCGCCGTTGGTTTCATTATTCATTATTATTTGCTATATTCAATGTATACATTTTTTTAAAATAAATTGCTTCAAATCAATATTTGCAGAAAAATATTAGAAACATTCGTCTCGTCTTTCAGAGCTCATTGTTTTATAGTGTAATATTTGTGTAGCATACCAATAATTATCTTGTATTTTTAAAATAAATTTGTCATTTCGTTACAATAAGACACTCCTTGCTTATTTTTTAAATGCCTACTTGTATTGAAGTGATAATATTTGTTTATTTCAGGGAACCTTCTCGTTGGCTATTCCCCCCTTGATCCTGGGCGGCTTATCCGTGATGTGCGCAGCTCTATGCCTGCTGCTACCGGAAACCCTCGGCCGCGCACTTCCGGTCACACTACAAGATGGCGAAGACTTCGGAGAAGGAGAACCCATCTGCTACTTTGCCTGCTGCCGCGCCAACTCAGACTCCACAACTGAGCTCATCACTCCTACCAAAGAAATTTAAACATAAAAATAGCATTTTTCAGTGCATAATAATAGTTATACGGCAGGCTGAGGTCGACGAATATCCCGAAAGCTGGTTCTCAAGTGCTATTCCAACACCTATTAGCAACAATACGCGTCGCGCCCCTCAATTATAGAGTCACAACTCAATAAAATATTTTTAAATATCAATGATATAGTAAAACTGCACCATGATCTCTATAGCAAATGTATATTTTTAGTAATCTAACGTTAAAATAATATAATAATATTTTAATCAAAATCTTAAGATTCCCTATATTACGTATCATTAGGTATTTGGAGTAACCATGGGTTCGATTCCTAACGTACCTGTTTTACTACAATTTTATGCACAAAATTATATATTTTAGGTAAATTACTATTTATTTTCTTTTTTTAATATGTTCTTGTAAAACATCTTTCCTTCTTAAAATATCATCGATAAAGTTTTAAAATGAAAAAATAAAATTATTTAGAGTTTTACTCGTTGGGACCAAAAATATTATATTAACTAATTAATTAATTTATTTATATACAGAATCGAAATTCCAATTTTTTACAAATATTTAGAAACATAGAGTATACATAAATATACAATAAATAGAGAAAATAATAAAAATAAAAATAACACAAAAGAATAAGAAGATGATACGATGATATTTACTTACAACTGTATACAAAACATTTACTTAAGTTTAAATATACCAATGTTAACATTATAATTAAAATGTTGTAACAATAATATAGTCGAGTAGATGTGTAATATTTATCTCAAGAGAAAATCTGGGTTCATTGTTTTAACATATACAGACTTGATTTTCATTTCAATACCACCGATACTGTAAGAAAATAAAGCGATTATTTATTAACAATTTGTTTAACATTGTGGAAGATAGGTTTATCACGTAAAGTGCAATATTTATTGGTGAGATGATAATAAATAATGAACAATTTTGTTAAAATTATAAACTTTTATTTATATGATTGTGTTTACATAAATATATTTACATTTTTTATAATACAAACACAATTATTATGTTCAAAATTTATGACAAATGTGTATATATTTCAATTATGCTTTTTAAGTATAAAATTATAATATTATTATTATTTTTAATCAAAATTTACAATCATTTATCGACCAAAACTACAGATTGTAATGAATTTTAAAAATGTACCAAAGAAAAAAATAACACGTATACAAAATTTAATGTATGTACTGTACGTTTAACATTCAAATATTTATTTATTGTGATATATTATATTTATCAGAAATACTGTATTTTTATTTACCAATAAAAAATATAACGATATCCTTCAACTTATATTTGAAAATTATAACCATTCAAATTATTTTACTGTCCATCTATAGTTTTGAGCACACCAGTTAAATGAAAATGTTATATGTTATTTTATAGTTTGGCTACCTGCTGTAATTAATATTGAGTGTGTGTGAATAATGAAAACAATTTCGTTCAAATAACGCAAAAGGGTAATAAATATTATTGATCAAAGCAAACACGAAAACCCCATGATTTTACAAATATTTTTGTAATTTACTTAATTTAATCACTTCCACGTATCTTTAAATATTCCTATGAAAGTTATTTTTATTTACTTTTGTGAACATAAACTAATTGGACGCCATGTTCACTAATATTAAAAGCAACGTTAAGAGTACTATTATATTATAATTAAAATCATACAAACTTAGTTATTTGTTGTAATTATTTTTATGTCATGAAATTATTTTTGAAATTCAATTTTCTTAAGCTGCTAGGATAAATATTCTACAAAACAAGTACAAATAAAATCTAATAAAGGAAATGCATTACTAGAAATAAAGCCATCAATCTTTGCAATATAATTTAAGTCGAGTTATGTTCGATAAGTTTAATTTTAAAATGGTATAATTAGCATCAATCCACGTTAAAATGATTAAAACACAATAAACAGAAAATGCATTGTTTAACTAGCAATATAAAAATATTTCCTCTGAGGCACAACTAAGTAAACTTAAAAAGAAATGATAAATAATTATTTGAATTACCCCATTCTTCTCAGTGTCATGTGGATGCCGAATTTTATCAGCTAACCTATTTTTGTTTTGTCTCGAGTACTCTTGTATCTAAATTTTGACAAATACACATATATCGTCAACAGGATTACAATAAATACGAGTTTGTATATGTAGTATATTTGTTTAAATAATGAATACTTGATATTTTTGTTCAAAAAGGTGTATTTTTCATATGAAATTGACGAAGCACAAGCGATTGCAATGCAAAGTTTTTGTATGCACTAGTTGCGAAAACATCTTAAGGTGCATTTAATACAAAAAAAGATCCGTACATTACATCCTCAATCCTTAGAATGTGTTTGGTGTAAAGCGTAAATCCGTATTCTAGCGTAGTTCATGCTCTTTTGCTTAAAAATTATTACAAATTTGGTTATAATACCTCAATTTTGACCGGTTAGTAACAAAACCGTTTAAGATCTGTGGTACTAAATTAACTTAACCTAACTTATGCTCCAATTCTACATTGTTGTAAATAATACCTTATAATAGCTAATGCAAAAACCTATCAAAAATATGCAAGTGAAATTGAGTTCTTGTTGTCGGTAGATAAATAATTCTTTTTTGTATAGTTCTATAAAACGCGGCGAGATAACACATGTGGATGTAAAATGGATGAAAAAAAAGTTCTTTCAGACTGAGCCCCATTTTGTTCGACGAGCGCCATTGCTGACGCGGCCGCTCAAACATTACCTTTGCTCTGACCAACATCGACAACATGGGTTCGGACAAGAATCACCACAAGTGGGTCTCGCTCGTGAAGCCCGCCACGCTGCGACTGATGACAACACGTCACGGTAATTTCTACCACGGGTCCGGGGACTTTCCACAGGACGATAGAGTCATCAAAGACTCGTGCGTAGTCCCGAAAGTTTGAAATGATAGAACTGTCAAACTAGAATTTTTAGTTGTATATATGCTGAAAACATGCAGGATACGACGTGCCGGTTATAAGTGTGCCATCTATTTGCAAAACTTGAAAGATATATTATTGAAAGATATATTACTAAAAATAATAATTATTTAACGTTGAAAATACAATAAATTATTAGATGACATTACTTTTGTTATTATAAAATCTGAAATAAATTTTGTAAAATTAAAACTACTAAAATTCATCATTCGTTATAAATTTTATTTAATGTATTTCCTCTTTAAACGATATTAATTTGAAATGTGAAAATTTACTTTATGCATTATTCAATTAAATTTAATGTTACTGAGAGTAATTTAAAATTATTATAATACATTTAAATATAAATATCAAAAACAAGTTTATCGAATAAATATAGATTAAATTGCTTCGGAGCAGGCTTACAAAATGATTAGACTGGGCTTCGCTAGATGACACTGCAAGGTATTTTTATTTTATTTTAATATTGACAGTAAATAATATAAAATATATATAATAATAAAAAATCAGGATAACATTGCATAATATATTTGAATGATAATTGTTATTTTGATATGCATGTTATTATTATCCATAAATGTCAACTTCCCTGAGTGCCACCTGGCCTCTCTCCCAGCAGATAGCCGTGACCTCGACAACTGACAGTTTATTGGTTTTAAATTCGCGACTGCGTCAAACGCGTCGGCTCATGCCGTTAAGGAAATAGTTTGGCCTCCGGGTTTATTGAATTGTCCGCTCAGTCGTCAACAAGTCTCCACGAACAATGTCTGCCTTGTACAGAGTGGCGATCGGTGCGGCGGACAAATTCGTGCCCGGAGCCCTACGACCCCTTTGGGAACATCCCGCGGGTATAGATTATTTTACCGAAAACACGTGATTACATAATTGTATAATAATATTTATGTCTGTAATGTATTAATTTTCATTCGTTTTTTACAGGTCCCAAAACTATATTTTTCTGGGCGCCAGTATTCAAATGGGTGAGTCAAATACTTGATTAATATTTGACATTTATATTCCATCTGGCTTTGATAGTGTTTATTCGAAAGTTAAAGAAATGAAAACATTCTCGCTTGTATGTGTCATCTGTATACAGAAGTGTTAGCGTTACATATTTGTACTTTTAAAAAAAATACAATTACATATTTGTATTTAATAATTGTTTACAAATAATGTACTGACTTCATGTGATGTCTTAATTTTCTATACTTTTTATTTTCCAAAAAATATTTTGTGAAAAATTTGGTGTTTATTTTTAGGTAACAATTCACTTTACCTACATACTTTTTTATTATCATTGCTGTCGATATTCTTGCAGCAGTCTTAAACCGTAACATTTTAAAATCAGTTATTTAATCAAAAGTAATCAAGTGATATCATTGATTCGTTTACTTTTAATAACCAGATAACAGATACTTAAAATGATAGAACTCTTGAGATTTTTTAATGAGCTTAAATCACAAAATAGTTAATGTTTATTAGATTACATTAAATGTATTTTTATTTACATTTTTTTACAAATAATATCTGAAAATATACACTGTTCTTTTTCTTCTTGACTGACATCATTCTTCTTAAGTATTGTATATTTGTATTATGTTAAGTATATTCAATTTCTCTTTAAGCTTTCCAGTTTGTGTGGAAACAAACTTATATAAATTATCAGCACAACTTATTTTAAAATTATATGCAGAGATTAATAAATTATCCACACATAATCAAAAGTATCCAGTACTTTTTGCAAAGTCACTAAATACTTACATATAAGCAATATTTAGAAGATCGATTTCCTTCAAACCAGAGAATCTATGTCCTTTATAAGTCTTTTTCTCATCAGTTTGACCAGTTCCCCATCCACCCATCATACTGTACATGACCAAACCATCATCGATAACAAATCCACATGTTTTGTAAAACCTGTTCCATTCATAGGTGACATTGCCAGTCAATACTCAATTAACATATTCAATTTCAAGTGTTTTTTATTGTTATTAAGTAATAATTTATTATCATTCTATAGCAACAACAATGTTGTCACTACACTATACAATAAAAAAAATGTTGTGATTTTAGGGACTTGTCATCGCCGGTATCGGTGACTTGCAGAGACCAGCTGAGAACTTGTCTGTCTCTCAGTCAGCATCCCTGGCAGCCACCGGCCTCATCTGGTCACGATACTCCTTGGTTATCGTGCCCAAGAACTACAGCCTCTTTGCTGTCAACGTGTTTGTGGCCAGCACACAGTGCTATCAGATATTCCGGGCCATCAAACATGCTCAGTCCAAAAAGGAAACAACGACTACGTAAATTATAGCTAGATAAATATATTAGAATCGCAACTCCTCATATCAGCATGTGATGCTGGCATTCATTGTGATATCATCGTGTTCCGAAACATATAATACTTTTATGTCTCCACTTGATCATTCAATATAGGCTGTATTATTTTCTCATTTGTTATACTAAAGAATATATTTTTTTATTAAATTTTGCACAAAGTGCGCTGTGGTGAGATAAAATAATATTAGCGAGGGTGGTGGATGATTATTTTTAGTATTATATTTATTTTTGTAAATTAAATTTATTTATTGTTCAACATAAAGTTAAAATAAATTATTTTATTTAAAATGGCTACTTTTAATCCACAATTTGGATAATTAATAATTCCTAAATATAATTCCTAATAATCAATAATAACCTAACACATAAACTGAGTTGTTAGGTTACATGGAACTCATTTTACTAGATTTTATGATAATATTATATGTGTAAAATGTGACTAATCGAAATATTTTATTACTCCACAAATACAGTATTCATATTAAAATATTCCAATAAAAAAAAATCACATTCACAATTTAAATTTGTCACCTTGCCTCAGAATATATTAGAAATTTTGCATTGTTTTGAAGAATAATTATGTAATTCAACTTACATTCTATAAGCTTATATATTTGGGCAAACCTTTTCCTAATACCAATGACAACTGTAATACAGGAACCTAATCAGCATTATCAATGAAATAATGTGTTGGCTCTGTGCCAAGTCTGTGACAAGCTAAATATATATTGCTGACATTGAAAATCTTCTATTTATGTATTTAGAACGTTTTCAAACAAGGTTGTCATTCCACTGCTGCAATGAAAATCAATGCAAAAAAAGCTGCAGGTATTCCAAGATGAAAAAAAAACTTAGTAAAACCTTCATAAGACTGTCAATAGAAAGATTATAACAAAACAAAAAAAATCTCAAGTTGTTTTTTTTTTCTCTAGCTATTAAACTAACATAAAGTAATAATTTATCATAATTTTCAATACATTACCTATTCTGGTAGGTAGTCTATATACTCTGTTACATGGGCCTGACCTAGAGGTCAATATAAACACACTCACCTAACCACTTCTTATCTAAACTGTCTCCATGTGCTTGTATTCAACACACCTATTATAAGTAGTATTTTAAGCACTATGTATATTCTTATCACGATTGATAAGATAAACTTTCATAAGTGCAATGAAATTATAAATATCAGCTGATTCCCTTAAAAACAATGCACAAACCTAATCAGTTACAATTATGAGAGTGTTAGAATTATATGGAGTAGCTAACTTACAACTCTAGTGTAAACAAGATATGCGAGGGATTTGGTGATGTTGCTTACTTATGAAACAAGTGACTCTGGGCTCAACTACTAGTAAATTTTTTTTTTAAAAATCATCAGTCATAAAATGATTAAAAACGACTTTTTATGACGCTACTGAGAAACACTTTCCATCGTTTATAACATTTTTAATGTTTTGATTATATGAAGCATGACATATGTTAAACACAATCACACAAGAATGCTAATACTTCTGTAAATAGTAAGGTACACCAAAATTTCTATCCTAGAAGAGATTTTCATAACAGAAAGACTAAACAACGTGTGAAGACTATTCTCACATACTTATTGGGAGTTCAGTGGATTGACTTAGTGAGGAATGATAAGGTGAGAGAGCTGACAGTGCAGTCTTCTATACTAAAGTCAGTCAAGAGGCGAAGATGGACCTAGTTGGGACATGTACTATGGATGCCACAGGAGAGCATTACTATAATATATATTATTATATAGCTGCCTTATCTTCACACTCCCAGGCTCTATTATTTTGAATTATACATAAAAGTACTCAGCAGAGTTATGGGAGGTAGAGCAGACATGGGATTAGGCGAGGAACAAGGCGGCTGACGAGAGCTGTATGGCGGCAGCCCATGATGACCAAATGCTCCAGGGATGCGTTCATGGTGATTGATGACGATATCTTTGAGCCAAGACCAATTTTCCCTCTAATTTATATAAGGCTGTGTGCACAAAAAATATTGGCTTTGTAACTTTGAGGAAGTTAAAAAAATTGTGCAACTCATAACGCTATATAAACCAATTAAATAAAACGGCTTATTTTTAATAAGAACAATTATCTTAATTTAAAGAAGAGTAAAACATAAACAATTCATTTTGGCTAAGAAAATCCATTTTTTTTTAGAAAGTTGTAAATCTGACAATGATTAATGCTACTAAAGAATTCTACACTTATAAGTCGTATAAGTATTGGAGTCGTATTGAATATAGAAATCTTAATACACTAAAGTGAAGTGTTACTGGATGATAATATAATTATAGTAACATATTGGATAACAACATCGCCCCTTTCCGCTAACGGTCTAACCCTGGGTCGTATATGCCCATAATAATTAAGTACAAATCAAAGGACACGATGCAAATAATAATGGAAAAACTTAAGATCGAGTTTATAATTGTCTTTAATCTTTAGGAAAAGCCATGGATTATAATAAGTATATATATATATAAGTATATATATATAAGTATATATATATATATATGTATATATATATATAAGTATATATATATAAGTATATATATATAAGTATATATATATAAGTATATATAATAAGTTTATTCTTGTGACAGCTGAATTGTGCTGCTATAATAGAAAATTAAATTATATTAGGTAAAATCTTATATTCATTTTAATTTTAATAATAATTTAAAAGTATAATTATGCAGTTTCACCAAGTATTGTTAATCAATAACCTTTACATTAATTTAATTTTTATAGATACACATGTACGTAAATAAATTAGTTTTTTTTAATATTACCTTTTTTTTCTTTTAAAAATAATATTTGAATATTAAAAAAAAACATTATTTATTTGGATCCTTTGAAAATATTATTGTTAAAATTTTCACCCTTTAAGACAGACATATTACGTAGACTAGAGTATTGAAAAGACATTATTTTAGACACAATTTTCATGTTATAGTTTATTTATATTTTTAGATATTTATATTTAAAAAATAAATATTGGTAAATTCATTATTGTAATAATTCCTTTCGACTTATTATAATTATAAAAGAAACTTTATTATAATTGAGTAAATATGTATCCACTTTGGTAGATATATTTATTTCAAGAATAAAAAATAATTGTCTATGTTATATCTGTCATCTCTACTCGATTGTCTCTTTTATGTGCTTTCATTATTTAATATTTTCATTAAATGTATAACTAAAATCATAATTATACAACACTGAGAAACACCTACACAAGCTAAAATAATGAACTTCTTTCGGGTATTGATAATGATGATATTTCTGACTGATGATTTTGCATAAACTGAAATGCCAAATGACATATTATTTATAACGAATTAACTTTTTTCAGAATCCTCTTCGGCAACATCTGCCTTCTTTAAGGAAACTAATATTTGATAGTCCCATTGAGTCTCGAGCATTTTCAACAGTTACAGAACCAAGTCCTTCAGAAATTACTGACATAACCTCAATCTCTGAGCAAGAACAAGAACTAGATAAGCTATACAAACGAGTGGAATTAGAACTTAGAGGAAACGATCCCGCTGTTTTAAAGAGTTACTCATGGTTCGCTAACACCGCTTGTACTCACCTAGGTTGTGAAATCGGCAGAAGGTAATATATTTGTATCATATTGGTGACACTTCATTGAATCTATTCCTCTGTCTCATAAAAAGGTTTGCAAAACTGTAAAAGCAGTCAGAATAAGTGAAAAACACAGTTTTTAATTAGGAAACGGCCAAGGCTGACAATAAATAAGGCTTTTAACACTATCCAGTCTGATTACACAATATGTGTGTAATCGCCAGGCCGAACGTTAAAGGCGGGTCACACAACATGTGTGTGATAGTTCCGCCAACGCTTAGCGGACGACTATACACAGCTTATGTTGTGTTTTTTCAAACGTTAGTGGCCGATCACACAACAATCTGTTGTTTTTACTTTCAACCATAATCAAAAGATCTCAAACCTTTGCAGTGAGGGTCATATTTAATTTTATTTGAACACATGACAATAAAAAAATTAAAAAAACATTTTTTGTAAAAAAAATATATGTGAGATTAGACTTTTTCTCGCTTGTTATAATTATTTTTTTTTAATTGGGAAAACGTTGATCATTTTTCTCGATCAATATTTCGATTGGATGCATTTAAATTGTATGTGTTTGTTAGCAAAATAAGTATTTTCCAAAATATAAACTGTTTTCTTAAATTTTATTTTCTATTCCAATGCAATATATTTTTGGTTAGAATTAGTTGACAATATACGCTGATGCTTTGTCCGATATTCCCGATGACGCTGAGGAGATCGAAGACAGCGACGATGATGGGGGATGAATATATACAAACAAATAGATATGTACGTTTTTTTGTAAGCAGTTCTTTAAAAAAACAGTCGGCGTCCAGCGTAAGTTTAATCGCGTAATTCGTGAACTGGATAGTGTTAATGTCCATTATTCATCACATATAATATAATTCAAAAAATATTAATTTTGATGTGATGTGATTTTTTTTATTACAGATCGACACATCCTAAAAGTAAATTTATAGAACTATTCACACAAGTGATAACATAATGATAATTCAGTTATTAAGGAGGGACACAGTTATCTAAACATAATCATATTTACAGCTCTATTTCATTTCTATGTACAGTATTGTAGTATTATTAAGTTTTATTATTTAGTTTTGCAGTATTATTCATTGTCATGACAATACTTCGCAAAATGTGATAAAGATATAAATAATTATGTTTGTATAGCTCTGTTCTTTTAAAAATTGAGTTTTTTTAGGAGACTAGGCATTCAATATAGGAGGCAATTTTAATTGCAATTTCAGTTGATAAGAAAGAGGTTTATGTGAATCATAAACAATTAAACCTATAAATCCAAAAAGGACATATACGATTCCCTTGTATAACCTGAGACCCTAAACATGTAGTGGTTGCTAAGTTTTTGATAATTGCTTTTCATATAGAAAGTGAATAGAAATAAGGATAAAAGAAAATAAACTTTAATTTCACATCTTTTTCTATATTTGAAAAAAAAAAAAAAATTTAGTGGACACGTTTAATAAAAAAAATATTAAAACAAACTGTTGTTAAAAGCAGACTCCCCTCTTGTGGCTGAAATAAAGAAGTCAGATTTCTTCAATCCATTTTTTTTCATATTCACAATTCAATAAATTATTCATTTTGTCATATATGATAATGCATATAATAAAGTATAAACATTACAAAACGATAATCATTTTAGACTTCCTACCTCGATTGATGGTAATCAACATTATAACAATATCTTAATTAACAATAATTTAAAATAAAATAGTAATGTTTTATTGGTCAATATGTTATATTATTATTATTACATTTCAGTTGGGCTCACCGTAAACCAACAAATGAGCTCTACACCGTTCAGAAGTCGGTGCACGTTCACAAGAAGCACAAGGTGCAGTACCATGTGAGGACCTACTACCGCTTTATCCATCTTCACCGTATGACAGGATCCACCTGCGATACAGTGCTGGAGTACCTGCAGCGTAACATGCCCGAGGGAGTGTCTATGAAAGCCACCAAAGTAGAAATCCAACGACTTCCTGACTATATCAAGAATCCACCCAGCTCTGAAAACCAAAATTAAAATAATCAAGTATTTTCTTGAAATGTAATAACTTGTAGATGTGCTATTGTTATTTTTTGTTTAATAAAATGTATTAGTTATTTACCAGTGTATTTATTTTATTGTCAGTCATCATCATCATTACCATGTCCTTTCCCCTAACTGGAGCATATGGCTGTCACGAACTGCTGTCACAATGCTCTGTCCACCGCAGTAGCCTCATCACATGTCAGCTCTGCCTCCTGCATTTCTGCCGAATACATTCTATGTATAGTCCCCGACGGCCTTCCAGGATGGTGCGAGCCCAGGGGCTTGAAGAAAAGGTAGATGTAGTTTTCTTATATCATTTCTTGACATTATCATTAAGAATATCTCAATTATAACATATTAAAAATGTACTCATTATAATTGAAATAAGTAAATAACGTAAAATTTATTTACAAAGTTATACTGTATTTCTTAATACTAATAATTCAATGCTTGGCTATCAAATTTATGGTTAATTGTACATTTAAACTTTAAAAAATTACTTGTCACATTTTATGTCAATGTCATGAAATCGAATAATCAAAAGTCAAAGATGTCACATTGAAGTATTAATTGAATAAAAATTGATGAAAACTAATGCTGTCTATTTCTGTGAAGCGCTACACCTTTTTCGTGAATATGTAAATCTAAATGAATGATTAGCAGTAATATTATGAAGAAAACTTTATTTCTAAACCTTAAATTTAATCAGTAAATTACGTATTTGAAAATTATTTTTCAATTAACTCTTACCCTGCCATTTACGCGCATAGACGTACAAGCAATCCGTGCCTTAACTGCCATCTACGTGCATAGAAGTAAATCGCCAGTATGAATGTTTCGAATAATGAAATAGCTTGGCGTGTCATAGTTGACAGAGTATATTTCTTTGGCAGGAAAAGGGTTAATCGAAAATCAGTACCCACCTACCGTACTTTGTAAAATAATTATTTTAGATATTTTTTTCTTACATGACCACACTTGATCATCTCCACTATATCGCTTTCTTTCTTTCACGAACAAAACAAGCTGTTAGCTGAAACAAAAGATTCGAAAGTTTGTCGTAAATCAGAAATCAAACATGGCGTCCCACACAAAACTTATCGGCCATATGGCGGGATTTTCGTATAAAAATATTGATAACAAAAAAATACGATATCAATTTCCCGCGACCATTAATCGATGCTTTTTATTTATTTATCAATTATTGCAGGCGTCAAAACTGCGCTAAACTATCAGAGACGACACGAGCCAAGTTTTTCGCATGAATGTCATTGAATTTATTTATAAAACAGAGCTCCAGCTAGAAATAGGTGCACTTCGGTTCTCCAGGCGCATTGATAAAAATAAATCAGTCTGGATTTTATTTATCTCTATTCAAACTAGTTAACAAAATTGTAAAGCGCAAGCCTGCAAATCCCAACGGTACAGTGAATATTAATAATCATGTCTAAATAATTATTTGCGAGCCGTTCTATATAACCATGGGTTGTTTTTCTCGAAAAGTATCGACATTATTTTTATTACGTTCGTCGATTGCACACATCTAGTTGAAAGTACCAATAAATATAATATACATAGGTACACTTGAGTGCATATAAATGTATGGAATAGTTTAGTGACAGTGGTACGGCATACAAAACAATAAAATAAATTCTCAGTGCGCTGTTGTAATTTCAGTGTTCTAAAGAATTTTATTTTTCGTATTTCAGATGGACAGTGAATCTTCTCAACAGTTTTGCTTAAGATGGCACAATCACCAGGTATTTATTAAATTACAATTTCATAAAGGGGTGTATTTCATATGTAGATATAACTTACGGTAATGTATCTTAGTACGTGCATAGAGATATAAGCTCATAATAATATGTAGCCTTGGCCACTTGGCCTAAAATCTTTTCCAGATCTTTATTATCTTCATTGGTGTAACTATTTAGGGGCGGGAAATGTATGTATATATCAAATTAAATAAAAAATAAGTAACATATTTGCTTCTTTTTGAGATGTATGTTTATTCCTAATTTGGTGTTATTGAATTTAAGGTTCATCTATTATCTTGTAGGTTTTCAAGAATTTTTCGATATTATTTTATTGTTATATTTTATTCAATGAGAATAAAGGTGCTTCTTATAATGAAGGAAGATACGGTATCTAGTCCAACAAAAAACTCTCGAAAAATAATTAAAGTAAAATAAAGAAGACACTATGGACATTATTATTATTAAGTATAATGTTATAATAAATACATATAATATTGTTTCGAATGTTTCGAATACTACATATAATATTAGTAAATATGGTGGCTTACTCGTAAAAAGGCCAAAAATTGGCAAAATATATTTTTTAATTTTTGATAATTGCGGAGTTCTAAATGAATTATACTATTGCAATGAATTATGAAGCTTTTTTTACAAACATTTTTTTATCTAGGTACCTTTGCAAAAAAGTAACAATTGAAAGTATATATGCTTCTAATAGGTAGTTGGTATGAAAATCAGAATTATTTTGTGATAACTTTCTTAGTTAAACATTTTTATAAAAAAAAATTATAAAAAAAACTCCTACATACACCCTTAAAATGGTAATTTTTTGTCTTTTTCTTTAGCCATTTCTGCTCTCTAGCTGAACATCTCTAAGTTCAGTATGATACTTAACAAAATATAAAATAAATATCGTTTATTCATATTTTATAAATCACATTTACAAAAAAAAAAACTTATCTTATTTTTAGGCACATTTTTTTTTTGTAAAATTTTGACGACTTAAGAAACACAGTCATAAGTTGAGAACCTACTACTGCATTCTGGGATAACTTAATTATTCATCACCAGCATAATTAACCCGGTATTTTCTGTTTACAGAGCAGTGTGCTGGGCGGCCTTCCTGCGCTGCTGGACTCGGGGCGGCTGACGGACGTGACGCTATGCGCTGGAGGGCGCTCCCTGCGTGCACACCGCATTGTCTTGTCCACTTGCAGCCCCTACTTCATGGACATCTTCAAGGTTTATATCATATTCCAATCATTAGTAAAACAAATGCAATATCCTCTTACTTATTGTCGATTAACTCCTAAATTAATTCTATTCATTGTAAGCGTATGTTGAGCTAGTTGTAGCACATTATTGTCGTTTTTTTATGTTGCTCTTTAAGATTGTGCTGTATAATCTCCATGTCACATATTAAAAAGCATAATTTTAATCAATTTCACAAACAGTTCAATCACTTGTACTTATTTACGAACAGTATTGCACATTTTCAGATTTTTTTTAAATTCTTGTTTGGCTGGTGGCTCAAAATTGATCTGTATATTAAATATCAAAATATTATCTGTTAAATATGGAAAAAAAACTATGAAGAATCTCAGCCAGTACGATGGGTTATTCCAGTCACAAGCGAAACAGCTAGAGTTTGGTTTTTCATCAATATTATAATTTGCCCACATAGGCTTAAGAAAGTCCAAGTCAGGAAAAAAATTGTTGGTCACAAAAATAATAAGTATAATTAAAGTGATCCTAGATATGGTATCAAGTGCTGAGAGTTTATTGGTTAATAAAACTGGTTTGATATTGGTTGTTGCAGGAGCTGCCTGTGTCACAGCAGCCTGTGGTGATAGTCCTGGGCGGCAGCTGGGCAGAGTTGTGCTGCCTGGTGGCCTTCATGTACGCTGGTGAAGTCACTCTGCCCAGAGCTCTGCTTCCTGGACTGCTGCGCCTCGCTCGAGCTCTCCACATCACCGGACTCACTGATCTCAATGGGGTATGAGATGTTAAATATCACACATGAGAGGCATTTACATCCCTCTTTTAAAGATTGCACTACAATAAATTTTACGCCATCAGTTTTAAACCACTGCTCTACTTCAGAAGGTTAGCTCAGTTATCATGGTAAAATAATGTTTAAAAAAACCGACACAATTTAGAAAATAACATTAAATACAATATTGAATTTATTTTGCTTCCCTGAATTTATTTTAAGAGAAAAAAGGCTATTCATTATTTTTCTTTTTTGCTATACTTGAACACTTTTATACAGCATTTCATGGTCAGTATCTACCATAAAAAAAGGGAATCGAGTGTACTTTTTTAGATTAATAAAAATGTTTTCTTTAGCAGAATATTCCAGAAGTGCCACAGCAAGCAGAATTCGACGAATCATTCAATTCAAAGTTTGAATCAAACTATTCGACACCCGAAGAAACGAAATTCAACCGACAGAATAGCGACAGCACCAGTTGTGCTGAAAGTGTTACCTCCCCCTTCCAGAAGTCCTTCGAGAGCCACCTGGCAGCAAAGAAGTTTGACCTGACGCCGGCGAGCCACAGCGGTGCTTCTGACATCATGCAAGATGAAGTCTACGAAGGCCTCCATGCGCTCAAGAATTTTTCCTCCGATAAGCCGGAATCGAGAAAAGAAAAAACGCTTAGAGTGAAAGAAGAGTATTATTTTGACAGTGAAAAACCTGAAGGGATTCACGGATACGGCAGAAAAGTTGGAAAACCGAGTGAAGGAAAGAGATACTTAAATCCAGTTTTAAATGAGCTCGAGTCTAAGAACAGAAAGATAGATAAGATTGTAGAGAATCTGAAGTGCAATCAGAGAAAGTCCCACGACTCCAATGCACCGCTGAGCAGAAACACCACTCCTCTATTATGTGGTTAGTGTTATTTTGTGTTTGGGATGCGAATGATACTTAAACATTAATCAAAGCTATAAGCTGTTTTTCTGAGAGTGATTCCATCTAATCGAGCATTAGAGATTCTGAAACAGATACTTTCCTCTTTCGAGGATCATTGTCTCTAATTTTGAATGGCGATTCGATTTAAGATGCATGCTTAATACGAGTAAGACACGGACACGACATCACAACACATAACGGGGCGAGCGAAACACACATTTAAAATGTTATCAATATTTCAGATATCCCGAAACCTTTCGTGAATCATTCACCGTCCGTCAGTGTTACCGAGAGGTCCCCGTGCCCTCAGAAGATGACCTCCACCGGGGTCTCAATGTCGGCCGGAGCCAAGACGGCTGACATCTTTGCAAGCAACAATATTTTCATGGAAACGGACTCGGAAAATATCTGTTGCGATATATCACCAGAGAATCTCACCACAACCATCAAGACGGAACTACAATCCAGCCCGGAGATCCTCCCAGAGCTGAAGTACGCTCCGCTGTCAGGGATTCAAGCCATGAGAATACAGTCCCCGACGACGATCCCCAAACTGTTTGCTACCTGCTACGTCTGTCACAAGCAACTTAGCAATCAGTATAACCTAAGAGTCCACCTGGAGACTCACCAGAATGCTCGGCACGCCTGCGTGGCTTGCAGTCACGTATCAAGGAGTAGAGACGCCCTAAGGAAACATGTTTCCTACAGACATCCTCAACTCAACACATCACACGGAGTAGGTAGACCCTGCAAGGCCAACCAGAACATTCAGACATCAGGCAATCCCCACACTTCACAGACGCCCCCGGCTGTGGCCGGTAACACGCCTCCATTTGCCTTTTCCAACACACCCATGAACACGAGTGACTCAAACAATAACAGTGCAAACTTTTCTGGGAGTGTTTCTGCAGGAAATAACAATAGTACTGGTAATATTAACAATCCTTTTGGATCTCTTGTTGACTCTACAAATATATCTCAAAATGCTAATCAAAACATGGAGTCAAATGATAAACCTAGTGCTAATCACACCCTGTGATCTATATATTACAAAACAAAAATATTTAATAAGACACAACATAACAAATTATTAAGTTACAAAAGGCAGAAACTATTATTTTCTTTACTTTTAAAAATATATTAATAATCAATAGTTACATAAAGTAATATATTTGTTAAAATTCTTTCTGGAAATTCATCTATTGTTCAAATTCATATTTGACGTTATTTTCTGCTGTTTTCATCATTTTAAATTAAATCATTGCCGGGACATATTTTGCTATAGTTTCAAAACATATTTATTTATTTGCGAGTACAAAATTTTTAATTTGTGATCATTGGACTTGTCAACATACAAAAAAAACCTTAGGATAAAAAACGAGGAGATACGCTTATAAAAGACAACTGAAGTACAATTATTTTACTAAATAGGTAGTCAAATATATTTATTATTGGTGTAAAAATGTTTTTAAATTGCATATAATTTATTTATTAGTCATTTAAGAGTTGAAAATTAATTAATATAAATATATTCTATTAATTTATTATCACTATTAAATACTATATTTTCAGTTTTTTTTAAATTCAATATTAAAAGTTACAGGAGTTTTTTATTGATTTAAAAGACTTATAAATGTCCTGTCTGTGAACCGGAAAATATGTATATACAATTATTTTATGTTATTGAAAATGAAACAGGGTGACGTTTCTAGTCAACTATTTATGAAACCACTGTACATAAAACTTATTTATTATTGTTATTTAAACATTATTTATTGAGATTGTTAACTAGTTTTAGAATAAATTAATTATCGTGAATGTTTTGTTTTTTACTGTGATACATCAAGCAATCAATGCTAAACAAATTACACATATTATTTAAAATCTGTAATAAATTTACATAAAGGTAAATTAATTAAATCATAATAAAATAGTAATGCTACTACATAATATATTTTACTACTGATGGTCTTAAATAAATGAAGCAGATTTTTTTTTTATAATTTAACTTTGGGCAGTAAGCTGCTTCACTGTCTTGTATCCAAACAAACCTTTAATCTTTGTGTCTAACCTGTTTTTGTGCAATAAATAAAACAAAAGGATTATTTTTTTCTTTTATCTATTATTTTTTTACTCAAACACATCTTTATCATACTCTCTAAATTCGATGAATTTGTGAATATTTGAAATATTTGTTTCGCATGAATTTACAAAACTATAAAATTTAAAAAAAACTCTATTAGTAGGTGTGATATTTATGAACATGCATTTAAAGAATACTTCAGTACCACACAAAATATTAAAAAAAAAGCTTTTTTTCGTATACAATAAAATTAAAAAATGATAATAATTTTAAAAGAAAGTATCTCAAATGCAAAATAACAGTCAATATTTTTAATAATAAAAAAATACTTAAAATAATAATTTGTTCTTAAATAAAATATCAATCTTTAATAAGTGTGATTAAAATCCAAGTGAAAATCTTTTTATCAATAGTATTCTAGTAAATTGTTTTTAAGTAAATCATAATTTCAAATGAAAGTACAGTTAATTAAAAAAATAGCACACATGCATACAATGATTATTAATCAAAATTAAATATTGATTACCCATTCTTCAATACTAAAACGTTTATAAAAAATCTATATGGATACTTACAAAATTCTACATTATAGTTGGGATACTACAAATTATTTCAGCACAGTGTTAAATAAAAAAAATATATTGAAACAATTCATTACTACATATCAAAATAATGTGGTTCTTATGCTTTAACAGATGTAAATTAAATTAAAAATATTAATTAAATAAAAACATTAGATAATTAAGTAGGTATCTCCATTTTTGTCTTTTTTCGCTGAGTATATTTAATGTTATATATAATGCCAAACTTATATATTTAATATAAAGAACCATTTTTGTGTACGGCTGGTGATATATTTAGACTGGTCTTTTACAAGCAAATCTTATTAATAGGATGAAATACAAATGTCTGTATAAAAATATTTCACGTATCATTAATAATAAATGTTACCACATTACTTTGACAAATCATTTTGTTTATTTTTTTTTCTAATATTGCATTCGAAAAATATAATTTATTGTTACATAGGAAGATTACGATGAATACTTTTCATAACACTTTAAAGGTGTAGCAATATATCTTGAAGCTCAAACACATAAAATAGTATTAATATAAATGATACGTAGGATAGACCTCATCTATTCTTTGGTGACTTATATGTCCTCATATAGTATGGATTGTTATTGGCAAGACAGTATGAAAAAAAGTAAAACGGAAGAAATTAACTAGTCACATAATATTACATAGCTTAGAATACATATAAAACATTCTACTACATTAAAAAGTCATATCGAAACACTTTTTTTTCAATGAGCATTATTTTTTAAATCAAATTACACTGTAAATTTTACAAATAAGTAAATAATAAATTATAATTTGAAATTTAAATTTGCATAAAAATTACATATATTTATTTTTATTTATTTATGTTGTAATTATAAAACTCCACCAGCAACTATTGTTAAATAATGTATATTTTAGCAATAAATAAATATTCCATTTAGTCATATATGTTGCAATACTTGAAAATTTAAACAAACAATGACTTTATTATTTATTAAATAATACATATGTTTTTTAAGTATGAAATATAAAATGATAACTTAGAGGTCACATAATTTTAGAGATCACATTTGATCTATGCATATAAATTATTTCAAAATAAAATAATTGTAATTGCTAGTGAATAAATTAATTTAATTCATAATTTTTGACAGATTATGCGACACTAAAAGATTTTTGTCAATGTAGAATTTTTATTAAGATTGCATTGAAAAGACGAGTGACCTCATTCTGCTGCTCGATGCATTTAAAGAGATCAGTGAATTCTCAGAAACGTGATGCAATCGAGAATAATAGTGTTGCAAACGTATAAAGCTAAGAGCTAATAAAATTAACTCACAAGTACGGGGTTTCATGAGAGTTTGATAATGGAAAAATAATTAATGACACATAAACTTCAAAGGAAGCACATTATCGGCTATAAGTAAGAAAACTATAAACTATTCAGGAGAATAATACAACTGACTATTAGCTTGACTCATTTGAACTTGATATTTTTTTTGGTGTTATCAAATTCTTATTAAGTTCTAAAAGATTTTTAACAGAATTTAAAAAAAAGTCTACTGGATACAATTGGAGTTACAAATATTTTACTTAAGCCGAGGATATTTTAAATAATCAGTAGAAAAGTATTTCAAATACATTGGCAGGTAAATTGATCACTTTGGAGCCACAAGGTCTTTATGCCAGGGGAACGCTCCACAGTTTGGTGTTGCAGTCTTGTCCGGTAGAGACGATCGTCTCGTTGTCCACCCAGTCCAGGGCTGTGATCTGACTCTGAGGGTGAGCATCTGAAAACCACAATAAAACAATTAAGATTTTTAAATAATTGTTATAGGAATCATAAGAGTATAACCGGGCACAACGTGTGAGAAGCTGCTACGGCAGGAATTTGAAAATATTAATTAAAAGCTGTAGCTTTAGTGTGTGTTAATGTTGTGAAAAGTATATAAAAATTCGCAATAGAGATATATATTTATCACTCAAATTTGTGTTCAAAAACTTATTAGAGAAGTAAAATGAAAATATGTATATAGTTCTCAAACCAAAGTACATGGATTGTACTTATAAAGGAAGAGGAGAAAGATTCTCATCACATTCCTGAAATCCCTTTAGGGATAAATTCTTCATCCAGTTAAAGATGCATCAAATTAATGAATGTCTTCATTTCTGTTTCAAAACATCTCTTTACTCACATTAAAAAGTATTAATATTTAAAAAAAAAATTGTATGAGTAGACTCACTCTTGATGAGCAGGTGCTTTGCAGGCTGTGCCAGACTCCAGACTATGAGGTTGGTGTCGAGAGATCCGCTGGCCACACGCTGTGAGTCCACCGACCAGGCCACGCAGTTCACACGGGCTGTGTGGTAGCCCCACTCCTTGTTATGCGCCAACTGAAATATCATTTGACTAATGAGCTCTCTCAAATCTATCAAAGATCCAAAATAGTGGCAATAATCAAATGAAGCAAAACTCAGCTGGCCAGGTCACATTATTTATGTGTTATTTATGTCTACAAAGCTTTAAAATGGCTAATACTTTTACAGTAGTTTGCATTCAGTTGCTGGGTCTCCAGACTATTTGAAGAATCCATAACATTAACCTATGGATGGTAAAATAATAATACATTCATAATTTAAGACATTAAAGACTAGTGATTTTACACATCATTGATAATATTATATAGTGATTAATTATTCAAATAATTTCACACAAACTTATTTGTACAAAATCTTAAACTACTATATAATTATGAAATTCTTACCAGCTTTAGATCCAGCAGCAAAAAGGAAAGAAGTAAGTATATTAGTAATAAATTGTTGAAGGGGAAAGAGTTAGAACAGAGTTATTTATGTAGCATAATTATTATTCATCACTATGGGCAAAATTAACAACATTTTACTATTTATAGTACACAAAGCAGGGTTTTTAATTAAAACAAACTGTTACCTTGTACTCTTCAGTGGAGTAGAGGATGACCTTCCTGTTGGCATCGCAGGCCACCAGGTATTTGCCGTCAGGACTGAACCTGCAGTCCGTGATGGGCCCCAGGTGCTCCAGCTCCGGCCCGGCGACCAGAGAGGTACCTTCCAATGTGTATATGTGCACCTGTAAGCAATATGAGAATAAAAAAATAGTCCAAAATTTCTTAAGACAAATTTAGTAATATGGTTGGACAAAAAAATTAAACACGTTTAGATATTGCTACTATTAAATAACAGTTTTAAAATATGCCAAGGTGTATAATCTAGGAGAAAATTGCGTGCTTTTCCATGGTTCAATCCCCAAAGACTCTAAAAAAATAGATTTTTGTCAATTTATTATTTCTATTATGTTGAAATATATTTCTAGATATCCTAGGTTGTAGTGATATTGATTATTCACCATTAAAATGCCTGTCTCAAGCCATCCTCAAAAATATGAAGCATATGATTAATTTATGTGATTTTAAGATAAATATTTGTTGGCATTCGCCTTTATGAAAATAGAAATGTAGAAATGTACCTTATTGTCTACAGATCCTCCAACTGCCACTTGTCCACTGAGTTGGTTGACGGACACACAACTGGGTTCGTAGCTCACAGCGACGGCGGAAGCTTTCTTATCATTGGCCATCACAATCAACTGGAAGCATGAAAACAAATCATCAATTCAAATATCATGTAGTTGGGTGACATATACTATGCACTCTCCATACAAGAAAACCTTTAATGCAGTCATTACTATCAGAAAGTGAGAAACACAAAGTATATATCGTTGTCCTTAGTGTGAAGTAAGTAGTATATGACTGAGTAAAAATCCAGCACTCTTCTTCATCGTATTATCAATCCAGGGGATTGGTTAACAGCAACAAAATTTTAAATCTCAATCTCCACTTTTCTCGAAAATTCAAAAAACAGTTAAAAGCCAGCAGTATAATATTTGAAATTAAAATGTTATGCATTGTCTGGTATCCACAAATATATTATTCATAATCTTTTGTTAAAATGCTATGCTTAGTCATAAAATAATAGCATGCATAATTGTTAAATCATAAATGATTTAAGAATAATGCATGTACAAAAAATATACAATGCAGTATACAAAATAACTAAATTATCATGCTAAGCTATGATACTTTAGTTATTTTGTATACTGCTATTATTATTGTTAGTATGCTTTGTAAAAGTAGTCATGTATAAAAATAAGTAAGACAATATTAACATCATAAGCTATAATTATATTATAATACGCTATAAAGGATTTGCAACCTTTAAAAATAAATATTTTATATTTGGCAATAAGTTAAAGTGTGATTATAAATTTGTGAAAGAAAGTAGGAAATATATTTTGATGCAAAAAACTTTCAAGCAATTTGAAAAGAAAACTGTTTAACTCATTCACTACGTACGACATCTATAATTGTCATGAAATTTACATGAAATTTGTAGCCTCATATTACAGCTTTACTCTACTGTTGTAATGTTCAAAATTAACTTACTTTATAACTGAATATAAAATATACTAGATTCCTGTCAATAACAGGAGGATAAGCAATATTTGATATATTTGTTTACTAGAAAATATATTACAGTCTATATTACTTGCCTAAAAATCAGTTAAAAAATCTACCAAAAAGGCACTGCATTCAAAATATTAACTGGCATTATTAACTCACGAAAGGTCTTTTTCCAGTGCAATGATGTTATGTTATAGCTATATTTGTGAGTCAATTGTATGTATTAACAGAGTATAAATTATATAATGAATATATTTATATATAAATATTAATGAATATATATATATATATATTCATTAATATCACAATACATTATATTTTATCAACACATTAATTTGTAAAATAATTATTCCTTAATAAATATTGTAATAAACAATATTTATTATTAATCCTGACAACGCTGTTGCAACTACGTTGGATTTTTTCTTGTTATTTCTTATTGACAAAAACAACATTTGATATTTTAAAGCTGTAAAAGTATTACTCAGAGAGGTGAAGAAGAGCTTTTGGAATGACCATGTGTTTATAAAAAAGTGCTATATAAATACTGATATAATAATATTACCTCCTTAACAGTGGTGACAATGACAAGTCCCTTCTCCTTGTGGATGTCCATGGCGCTGGGCTGCGAGCCCAGCGGGGCGGCCAGCGCCTCGTAGGCCCCGGCCTCTGCCCCGGCCGCGTGCCCGGCCTTGCGCAGGGTGTCGTCAATACCACACGAGTAGACAGCATCGCCGGAACAAACCAGACCATTCACTTGGTTGCCGTGACCAGCACCAGTAATCCTATCATTCGTTCCTGAAGTCAAAATTATAATATTAAACAAAAAAATACATCACTATTAACCTCTTAACTGAGTTATCCCCAATGGTGCGCAAATGGTTGGGAGTTTTTTTTGGACACGAATATATACGTAATACCTAGAGACCCGTATTTTTAGCATCTATTTTTTTTCAAAATTAGCGCTATGGAGCATTTAAAAACATGGATTTTAGCATCTATTTTTCTAAGACACAAATATCAAATAATTATCAATTACACTAAGTTGTAACATTTTTTTATTAATATAATGACAAATAAACATAAATATTATGAATAATTATTAAACGTACTAACAACACATCAAACAAAATAATACAAAAATAGGGCAATCATCAAAATATAAATTAAATTATTGAAATTTTCAGGAATGAATTCTAACAGTCATCAAGTTCATTTATAGGAAATTTGAGGAGAAACCGAAAACGGAGAGTTTAATTAAAGTTGTTTGTTTACTCTCTATAACAGGAATAAAAAAGGATTAAAATATACACTATTGAATTTTATCTTACAAACAATAATATCTAACTAATATTTCTTAAAATTAATAAGGAAGCAATGTATATTTTTTATAGATAATTGCGACGATCAGTTACTATTAAATAAGATTTTCTGAAGAATCTGTCAATATCTACACTATTTACTGGACACTAAATTATTTTGATAGCAGCACAACTAAAATTGTCATTCTTAACTTTTGTGGCCAATAAAAGTTGTAAAATATCTGATTTTAAATCACTTTTTATAATTTTCAAATTTTTTATATCCTTCTATACATTGAGATTCTAATAATAAATTAAATAATGGCAAGTTCTTGTTTAACATTAATAGTACATTTTGAACCTGCTACTGATCATTAAATGAGACTCAAGTTTAAGAAGACTTTTTTTAGCAGTTTCAGTTAAATAAAATTCCAGTTCCTTTTTTATTGTTTCACTAGTGAATGAAATTATTTGTATTGTTTCAACAGAAAAAACTCCATTAATATGATTTTGTAGGCTTCGTTTTATGTCGTTAATTTCCTCCCATAATAAATATGCGAAAGGATATGTATGGGCAATGTTATCAGTGTAAAAGTATTGCCATAGGTGATGTAAAGTGTGTCCATATAAGATAGGTATGTAAAAATCTATCATTTTATATTTATGACGGTGAAATTAATTGCATAAAACAAGCAAATTGAGATTTTAGCATCTATTTGCATATTCTAAGAAATTCGCATTTATTAGAATCTATTCCGAATTTTAGCATCTATTTAGCATCTATTTCAAAATGCTAAAAATACGGATCTCTAGTAATACCCAATACATTAGGCGGGGACAATTAGAGCTGCCAATGCATAACAATTGTAGTTATTGTTAAAAGAATTAAATTAAAACAATTGAATGTTTATTATCAGACAAATATCATAGATTACTAAAGGGTTTGGGACGGTTCCCTTCTATAGATGTATTTACATAAAAAAAAAATTAATAACTTTGAAATTTAAATGTATCCTAGTTAAAGTTACATAAAAAAATCTAGTCGGAAATAAAATAAAAGACCTGTTTGAGCATCCCACTTGGTGACACAGCCGTCGTGGCTGGCCGTGTAGATGTGGCTGCGGTCGTCGCTGAGCGCCAGCTGAGTGATGGCCTTGTTGTGCCCCTTGACGACGCGCAACGGCTTGGAAGGATCGTTCACATCCAGGTAGTTGATAAAGCCGCTCAGCGACACAGACAGCAGGTGAGGCCCCTGCCACAAGCATGACACCTACAAAACAAAATAAAATTATTAGTTTAATACTTACAATAATAGTTTTAATGATAGTGTGTCGGTTAGAACTTACTTGCTGGTCATCAACGGTGTTGCCCATTGCAAATTCAGAGACCACCTGGCTGGTTTCCACGTCCCACAGACGGCAGGTCTTGTCTCCGGAGCAACTGAGCAGCTGCTTGCCATCCGCTGACCAGGCCACTCCGTAAACACCTCCCTTGTGAGCAGGACTGCCAACCTGAAAACCATCAATCAACAACCATTGAGATGTAAAACATTTTTACAAACTATATATTCATATTTTGTTGTTGTAGGTTGTGGAAATCACCGAATAGTATAAGATATAATATTTGATTTATGTATTACACTATTGTTGGATTATTTACCTCTCCTTTCAGTTCTGAGCTTGTACCATCGTATAAGAATATTTTTCCATCAAAACCGGCCGAGGCAAACAGAGCACCGTTGGGAGAATATCGGACGGCTTGGACAAAACGGGTGTGTTCCTGTAAAATATCATTAATTTGTTAATAAATCAATTGTATGTTTGATACTAACAAAGTAGAAAATAATGGCACCTTTTTACACGAAACAATAGATTCAATATTTATTTTGTTTACTTGCAATAAAATATGTAATTTCACCAAGAGCACACTGGTTAGTCCTGGCTAGGCATCATGAACCCACTGGAGTCAACCAGTTATATTCTTTTCTATACTTAAATAATAGTAACTTTCATTCTAATAATTCTGAATAAAATTCATTTATTAAATTTTCGTATTACATTGATATGTAAATATTGTGGTGGGGAAATATAGAAACATTGCTTTGTGAGTATGTTAATTGACCTGCTTCGTGCATTTGAATTTGAAGGGTGGACCCTCAAACACGGCCACAGTGTTATCTTCGGAAGCAGTGAGAACACGGAAGGGTCGCGTGGGGCGGAAGTCCACCGAGTTCAGCGGCTTGGCTTGCCCACTGATCTCTCCCACAGAGGTTCCAGTTTCCGACATGAACACATGCCCGAACCTGAAATACACAAAAATAACTCAATAAATAATTTTATAATACATATTACTATTTTTTTATATTGAGACGAGGGCTTTGCATGGTTTAGTAACTAATATCCAATCAATAATGTGTTTTATTGCAAACCTTTTTTTCACTAAATATTAAATTAGTGAACAAAAGATGTCGACAAAACATGGAAAGAAATACATCTATGATTTCTTAAATTAATTTAATTACTTTTGGTACCATTTTGGTAACATTACGGTGAACTATGGCAGTCTAATATATTTATGAATAATAAAAGTATATAAGAAAAATACATATGATTAGAATAGTGAACAGAGACCTAAATATTTTCACTAATCAGTAATAAAACAAAATTTAAAACAACATAGGAAAAAACTAGAAGCCTGCAAGACTAATATTGAAGAAACATATTAATGTTAGATGGTGATAGATTATTTGTATTTTTCTGTATTAACCTTTAAACGCCCAGTAGTTTCCTTACGGGACCGCAGAATTGCGAGGTTCAATGCCCTACGGTCCAATACAGGAGTGCTTATGGTCCATTTCACAATCGGATTACATTAATTTGTAATAATAGTATTAAAGTAAGTTCATGGAAGAATCTATTGTGCGACGAAACATTACAAACATTGGCCTTCTAGTTAATTGTTTTTTTTTCAAATTAAAATCACCTTTCTCTGCCATCTCCAACAACGCACATCCTCTGGTTATCTGCGCTCCAGGCGATGTCCTTGATGGGACCTCCGAGAGGCTGAAACTCATTCTTGAGGATGTGCTCCTTGTTGACCGTGTCCCAAATGCGAACCTTACCAGATATGTCTGCAAAGATTAAATGACAGGTAAATAAATAAATAAATATTTATTATCAGCAACTTAACATATCATGAAGAACTGTAAGAAATAATGAGATACGCCGATACAAAATCATGATTTCTGTGATAAGAACTGTGATTTATTCAAAAACTTTTCAAAATACAGTGCAACCTCTATCTATCGTTCCTCGAATAATCGTTTTCCCGGATGTGTCGTTTATTTCTTCTAGTCGAAATTCATTTCATACAAAAATAGATCGCATCGATTGTTTCTCTATCCACCATTTTAGCGCATTCATCGTTTGAATTACGTTATGTATTTGTTATATTTTGTCTGTGTTTTAACGGCGCCAGACAGCACTTGTTACAATGCGCGAAACTTTCGAGAGAGAAAGAGAGAATAAGAGTCCGCACAGATGGAGGCGGTTTACGCGCGTTTTTCTGCTTGCTCTTGCGTTCATCCGTCCATAGAAGTTTTGTAACCACTTTTCAACCACTGCGCAAGCGCAGGCAGAAAAACGCGCGTAAACTGCGCGGGCTGTGCAGTTTGCCGCCAGTCGCTAGTTGTCGTACCCGAACATAGTGGAGTGTGTGCAGTTATCCTTTTTGAGCTTTTAAACTAACTTCGAAATGAGCCGTTCGATGAAAAAAGTGCCTACTCTTCAAGAAAGATTGAAAATTATCGAAGAGGTGGAAAAAAATCCCGCTTATTGATGAAGTTGTAAACTGTTTCAACAAATGCGGTTACAATAGTGTCAGAATCTTTAGATGAACACGTTGAGGGTTCTGAAGATGATTGGCTTAGATTAGATACTCAGACCAATTTTAACAATTTTGTTACTTTCTCGGACAATATTCCAACGTGTGGGATAGAAACTATTGAAAGTGGTCGATATTGATGAAGTGGAGCCGCTGCCTGTACCTTCATTTTCAGAAGCATGCAAACTCTTTGAAAGATTACAAACTTTCTACTACGCACACTCAATAACTGATGCCGAAAAAAATATCTACCAGTGGTTATGCAGATTGGGAGGACGGTATCTTTACTCGATCGTATCTCCTTGCGTTTTATCCTCTTAATCCCGCATTCATTGTTTTCCCGCATTCATTGTTTTCCCGCATTCATAGTTTATTTCAATAGGTCCCTTTAAAAACGATAGATAGAGGTTTCACTGTATTAATATTTATTATTTAGGTACAGATAATCATCTATCTTGTAAGATATTCATCAATTTGTAAGATAAAATGGATACAACGGGAACTAATATGAAATAATAAGAAGAATATAGTGACTTGAAATTCATAATGAATAACACTGTGAACAGGTGGTGAATTAAAATACAAGTTTCGGCTAAATAAGCTTTCATCAAAATGCAGCAGTTGTCTTGAATATATTCAGTTTTTCATGATATAGAAATTAGAGATTGCTAATACGTTTCAGTCATTTTTACAAGTGAGACTGTTCGTCCCACGAATAGACGCCTACACATTGTTACGTCTATGTTTCTTCAGCTGGCCAACCTAATTATTAATAGAAAACTTAATAGGCCATTACTCCAATGTCTCCTGGACTCTGATTAAAATCTTTGTTTTTTATATAAATTCATCATACTATGTGTGTGCATAATTTTTTTATACTTCTACAAATTTTACAATATTCATTATATAGAGAATACGTGGCAGAAAAAATAACTATGAATTATGTTCTCCTGTAGCAACTTCTCCGTGGTTCAATTATATGTCAAGCAGAATACGAGAATTATAAAACAAGAATGTCTACATTATTAGAGAATTAATTAGTATAAACAATTAAAAAAATATTAGGATGTAGTTTTGATTAGAGGAGAAAAAGCATCTAACAGATTCCTAGTAACAGCATGTGATGGCTTAAAAATACAAACATTAATAAATTCAAGATTTCAATATATGATTTTAAAAATCATACTGAAAAAAATATTTTTGAAATAAGAAAAATAATGAAGGAAGCCACTTAGTGGAATTTTTCAAACACTTCAGAGTATAATTTATCGAAATTAAAAAAGAGTGCCATATTAACTATGTCATAACAAATGTGCGTCCAGTAAACACGGAAAATGCCACTGGATTTATTGGCAGAGCGCCAGAGAACATTCTCTGTCGGGCCAAGACCCACAGACTTATCCCGGTTTAGTTTATTTCAAAATGTTCTCTCCAGCCATCCGGAAAGATGCATTTAATTTTAATAAATTATGCAACTTTGTGTACTATATGTGTGAAAGATCACACTTACCTGTTCATTTACGCAAATTACACATGAATTATTTATCACAAACAATAGAAAAACTAAAAGACAAAATATACAAAATATAGTTCATGCATTTAATATGAATAGTTAACTAAACTAAAAATTATGTATAAGTTATTTATAATAAATTATATATGTATAAGTCTAATTTATAAACAAAAACAGCCCTGCTAACAGACATGACTAATCAATTCAAGTGACTTTTAAAATATCCGTTTATGAAATTTATATTTTTTAACAGCATGAAGGAGAACACTAAAAGAGGATATGCTATTTAGCTTGTTCTATGATGTTCCACGTTGATGGCTAGACACTGCATGCGTACAGAATGCGGAATTTTTGTGAGATACATGTTTTCTCATTGATTGATCAGTTTCATGAAAAAAATCAGATTGTATGATTATTTAGGATGAAAATTCCAAATCTTGCCTATGTTACTTACTTATGTAGAAATTTTTCTCATGATGTTTGCTGGCATAGAGGTATGGGTCAAAAATACAAGGAAAAATAAGTATGGTTATTGTAATAACCTCCGGACGCGATGTAGAAACCGCTGGGAGAGTACTTGGCCACGTTGACAGCGCAGGAATGCTCCGTGTAAATGTCAGCAATGGCCGGGTTATCGATGTTGCGGATGATAACCGAGTTGCCATTGGTGTACAAGAAGTTCTTGCCCTTGGGGTCACCGCCAAGCACTAGGGGGGTTCCCCGCTGAGTACGGGGAAGTGTAGCAAAGATATATTCTGCAACAAAATATCATTTTTTCTTTAACGATATTGCATATTTTAATATTAGTATTATCATCCAAACAACAGTCCATTGAAATACATGTACCTTTATGTTTACAAAATAAGGTGACTTTCGAATTATTTCGAAAACCATTTATTATATCAATATTTATTTTGACCCCTTCAAAATTTGATAAAATACAAAGAAAGTAAATAGTATACAAACATATTCCTACTGCAATTTGAATAGTTTCAATAACGATACAATACACCCATCACAGCTACTCTCAATTTAAAGCATATATCCGTAAAAAGCTTAATGGAAATGTAATGGAATTATTATAGTCTATCCAGTGTATGAAGAACCCTATGACACATTTATTGCCCCTTGTAAAAGGGACGGGGCAAAAATATTTATTTCGATTAGGTCGATTTTTTTTCTCTTCTTCTTCGAAAAAAAATCTAATTTGAATTCGAAGTGAATCGTATATAAACATCTCAATTATTATATTTATTGTTAGTATTGTTAAAGTTGTTTCATTGAATCATATTTTTGTGTTTTTACAATGCCGAAGAGACAGAAAAGAACTATTCTCAGCAGTGAATCACGTGACTTTGTCGTACATTTGCGTGATTATTTTCATCGAGAAAAATAAATGTCTTCTGGCGTTTAAATCAGTTAAAACGACAGAATATCACGAAGAGATGAATTTTGATAATTTCAGACAGTGGTTTATGACCTTATTGTCAAATTTACATGAGCCTCACGCCATAATAATGGACAACACTTCGTACCATTCTGTTCAAATCAACAAAGTTCCTACTACGGCAAACAATAAAAATGAAATTATAAGTTGGCTTCGTGACAAAGGAGTGCCAAGAAATGAGGCAATGTTAAAAAATGAGCTGCTCCGATTGGTTAATTTGTATAAACCTCCAACACCAACATATGTATTGGACGAACTGGCCAAAAAGTGGTGGACAAAACAAAAAGAGATGTATGATGATTATGCAGATTGGGATCGCGATGTACACTTTGACAATTTAAGTGAACAGAACCTGATTATAAATGTGTGTGAAAGTTGTAGTTCTGATTCCGATAATGACGAAGACAATTTAGAATGTACTGCTTTATCGGATTCCGACTAAAATATGTGTTTTTAAGGTTATGTGCTAATATTTATCTCTACACTCGCTTTTCTTCATAATTTTCATATTACTAATATTATTATTTATAGTTTGTTTTACATGTCTCTTAAAACCTGTTAATATTCACTTATAATTGATAATAATTCTAATATTTCATTTTAGTAGGTATTTACAAAAACAATCGAAAATACAATTATCTATACCCCAACACTGGTTTTCGCAGTAATGTGACATGGCCTTCTACGTGCGTCAGATATTATAGTATTATAGTTACAAATTGCCGTATTTTTTCTAATTTGTAACAATATGTATATATTTTTTATTATTTTGTTTTTATTGTGATATATTTACCTAAATAACTTATTATATATAAGAAGAGAGGCTTTTGTTTATGTTCATAAAATTATTATAGGTAGCGAACGTTTTTACAACGTTATATCGGACGATATTTAGCACAGGGCAATAAATGTGTCATAGGGTTCTTCATACACTGGATGGACTATACTAAAACATTTTTGTTATAGATTTGAGCTATAAAATTTGTATATGTAGATAAAAGAAAACAATAATGTAAATTAAATGAAGAAAAATTCAATGAATATCATCATTACATTATTATTGCAGATGGTCAATGTGTACAATGTGAGCTTTGTGATTCACTGTTACAGTTAGCTTCAAATGACTTGTGCTCATTACCATGCTCGCTGCTTCATGCTTACTGATTTTAACATTAGACATTTAGATACTTACTTTAAACCAATTATAATTAAAAAAAAAACAGTTTAATTCACAAAAATTGGATTCTTTTTTACTTGAAAAATTATATAAATATTTTTTTTTATGTAAACACATACAGGAGAATACCGACAGATGGTGATAGTGATGCTGAAGCCTCATCTGTGGATTCTATGACGCTTACCATGTTACATATAGTTAAGCGCTGCATGTGGAGCGTTGATCCGTCAAAGCCATAGACTACGGCCTGACATTCATGCATCATCCTTATTATTACAGGAATTTACTATGAATGGGTAGTCTTCACGGGCTGACTTTCGTCTACCAGCAATATTAATTAATATGCTATGACTGGCATTTATGGGTGAGGGATCAAATTCATACCTACCGGAAATATTTTAGTGCTCAGAAATCGATTAACAATCTTTTTTTGTAATCTTCGTCGGGAATCGAACCCACAATCTTTGGATTGTCAAGCAAACGCTATGACCATTGAGCTATACCCGCCGGATAATAATATACCCGCAAGTGTCTTTTTTATGATATTCAACGACTTCACCATCCCAAGAAATCACTACAAATCTAATATTTCAACATTTAATTGATGTAAAAATAATTAAAAACATGCAATAAAAGTATGACACACTGAAAATGTGTGGATAATATTGACCGATGATATGAATTATTTCAAATTTTTAATCTTGATAAATTGATAAGTAATCAACAGTAGGAGAATATGAAGATAACATTAAAATTAAATGAATGCTTATAATATATTCAAGCCCCATACACTTTCACATTACAATTTATCATTACAAATGCAATCAGGAGCATGTCATCTGCCAGATTTTTTGTTTGTCATGTCTTAAATCAACTTCGCATCGCAAAATTCTGCCAAGTGCATGTTGTGCAATTTGATCAACACTCGTCTAGGATGAAAATCTCAGAAGCTTATAGAAAAACACCCTTAATATATTTTTTCATAAGGCAATCACTTTTTCAATCACCACAAAATTGGAATTTCCTACAAACCAATTCTCACGATTGATATTATGAAGAATATTCATACATTTTATAGAAAATTTAATAACAAAAAACCGGCACGTTTTTACGCCAAATTTTCATTTTACTTGACTATTATACTGAATTATTTATATTGTGCATTTGTGCACACATTGTGTCAAAAATAAATGTATAATATTGTTATTCGCGCAAATTGAATTAGTATTTATTTAAATGGTGATATGTTGATATTGTGTCAAATATCAAAAAAATATAACGGGTGGGTATTTATTAAATTAAAAAAAAACAACAGAATTAGTCTACGCTAGATGAAATGATTAGAATATCTATATATGGCTTTATATGGTAAGTCAACCGTGTGACCGGCAAACCCAATTCGCTGGATGATTCACTGTCACAATCCGCAGAGTATTTGATAATACTATTAAAAGGTAACTTACTGTTAGAGAAGGACATGTTCGCAACTAAAAACTAACACTGTCTCTGTAGAAATATACGGTCAAATGCAGGCTATGCAGATCAAAATAGACACGGAGAAAATATTCAACTTGCGGCCCGACCGCCGATGACGTACAACTCCTTATTTGGCAGATGCCGTCTGACATGAGGGGTCGGTATAACAGAACACGACAATATCATTCGAAGAACTACAGACCGTACTCTTCTTCTTCTTTTTATAATATTTTATCTATTTTTCTAATTATGTATTCACTCCTCCCCAGTGTACATATTTTGACACCACAAATAAACGCTTTACATTTCTATCAGTTTCATTATTCTCCTTCATCTTACCCCAGTTTGGTACCTGATGCTCTACCGATTATATTAAATGTGAATAAAAAGCTGTAGCATAGCAGAAAAACTCTAGATTTTGGCTCTATAAAATCGTCCTAAATTTTTTTGGTAATCATATAAAAAACTATATTCACTTCTTCGTAGTATCAATCCGGTGGATTGGTTTGCAGCAACAGAATCTTGCATCTCGATCTCCTCTTGGTTCCTCTCGGTCCTCCGCAACCCTTTTCAGCTCAGCATAAGCGCTACAATTCATGTCCTCGAATACTTGCTGCAAATACTCCCGTCTAGAGCGCCCTCTACAGTTTCTACCCTCAACCATCCCCTCCACAATATCGTGAAGAAGACCATCGTGGCGCACGATGTGACCAATCCAACGGGCTCGCCTCTCTGAGATGGTTCTTATTAGGTACCTATCTTCCTTGATTATCCTGAGAACCTCATTGTTCGTGACGTGGTCTTTCCAGAAAATTCCGAGAATTCTTCTGTACGACCACATCTCAAAGGCCTCTAGTCTTTTTTTATCACTTTCAGATAAGCACCATGTCTCACAGCCGTACATTAAGATATTCACTACGTCCCATTTAACCTTTACAGTTTGTAATGAATTTTGTAGTCACATTTATAAATATTTTTTCTTTGTATATTTAATCCGTTATATTAAATAAATAGAAGTTGTAAAATACAAGATTGCAGCAATGGACGTATTTTTTAAAATTATTTTTACATATCTTGTTTTTTCCGCGAAAAAACGATTTTACTATTTGTAATTGGTACCTATTGCTGCGGAGATGTTCACACCGATTCTAAATAGGCATAGACTTTAGCGCCATATTTAAAAATCCCAACAAATATGGGCTTAAATAATTAAAAAAAGTTTAGTTTGTATGATTTCAAATAAAATAATTTCATAAAATATTTATTATTTTATTAAATTAAATTTAATTATATTCTTACCTAAAGTGTTTTTTTATTATTTAAATATGAAGAGATTCCAGAATATTAACAAAATATATAACATCACGAAAAAGTAATTATTTTTTACGAATAACTTAAAAATTAATAGATAAATGATAAAACAATACATTTTGTTATGGGAAAACACGTAAGAATAGTTATTTTTTGTGACTCCATGATATTAAAGGCGTTAGAACAAACAAGCATGCCATTAGCGGCCTTATGCCTAAGTTTATAGAAGCGATAATGGCCCAGCGATAAGTTTGCAGTGATACGCGATACCGCCGTCTACTTTACTTTAAGTTCCCACGTGTTCAGTCTGAAATTTGTGACAGAGGAGATGGTGCGCTACAAGTAGTGAGCATGCTGCGATATATTTTGCCACATTATATTATGGAACGGTAATCCATAAATTGCAGGGATTGACGGAAATGATCTTTCGTTTTTCGTCTCTTGATCTCTGGTCTCAGACCGAAAGTTTACAGCCATCCACGTGTGTCTACGAATATTCAATGTCAACCCTCTTCACATGAAACCGCGAGCCTTGTCAGAATAAGCTGAAGGACTTTGTATCTTTCCTTTAGCTCATATTTTGACATCGTGGACGCAAAAATGGAGAACAACAACCAGGATATCGCTAGAGAAGACATATTGCACGGACAAATCAGATACAGCCGAAACGAAGAAGCTTACAAAAGGGGGATGTTGGCAGGTGCGCGCGGGCAAGGCCTCACGGTAAGAATAACTATTTATCGCATTTTTTTGTTACAATAATTAAAAGCACATTTTATTAATGTTGATGTTTTGTATTTTTACAGACCAATTATGTTGGCGAGGATTGGCTTAAAAGCTACAATAAACACTTTCTGGAAATTCTAAGAACCAAAGAAATCAAGAGGCCTTTGATTAGGCTGGCATCTCCTCAGGTAAGTGCATCAAAAACTATGTAATAAAGTAATAATTATTATTTTTATCTCGTTCCCAAGTACATATTCAATCTCTATAGGTGACGTAAATACTTTGTATGTAAGGGTGACTCAATGTTATGAAATAATTTAATTTTTTTATTAATGATGCCATCGATATTACAATTTTCAAAATACATGGACCGTAAATTTGTGATTATATTTCTTAGCGCGTTTTGCTATAAAAATGTTGATATCGAAAATTATAATATTTATTTTATAATCTGAACCAAAATTAAACAGTGAACTAATAAATCTTTTTTTTTGTGGTTTCTACAAAGTAACATTTAATTTAATGATAAAATGCATATCTTATGTAATACTAAAGGAAAGGTCACTTGATAGTGCAGCACAGTTATCTAAAAAGGTACTGTAAACAAATAATAAAAATGGATCATGTAGTTGTTGCACCATATTTCTTCATCGTTTACGGAAGTGTTATTGAGTTAATTGATTTTGTTTATAAAGATTATCAAAAATATTTATATAAATATCACCTGTAGTTAATCTTGAAACGTATTCAGTTTTGTTTCCCTTATTTAGTTTTTATTTTCCATTTGGTGATTTTGAAATTCCTGGTGCTTAAAAATAATCAACATAATATGTCAGGGAAAGAATTGTAAATATTTAGAAATGCTTACTTTGTTAAATATATAATTGCAATTTGTTATAATTAAATTTTTCATTAAATATGCAAGTATGATAAAATTAAGATATAATATTACATTAACAAATTTACTCATATATCATCGTATTGCATCACAATTATTAATCTGCAGCACTCAATTTACAATATAGTTGGAGGAGTAAGAATATGCTGCTAGCATATTTTTAAAACCTTACTTAATTATAGTTTTATGCCCAATATTTTTATATATCCTGTGTTAGTCCAAAAAGACAAGGTTTCCTTTAAACGACTAAAATGTATACCAAATGTTTCATCTTCCTCTTCAAAGATTGGTTTCTTTTTCTGACCATAATATAAAAGCATCTTTTCTATCACAATCACACACTTGTCACCCTAGTAGATCAGCAGTAGGATCAGATATGAAAAAGAGATTATTAAAATAATTACAATTCTTCTGGATGTGTTTTAATACAATTTCGTTCCTAATTTTTATAAATATGCATAAAAATTATGACCGAAATTGTATTGTAAGCATTTTTGATGTTATTTAGTCAGAATCGTTTTAAAACATCTTAACACTTTTTATTTTTATATTGAAGAAAATCAGTTTAGATTGGACCATAGTTTCAGACTTTAATATTTTTACTCTCACCAAATATTAGTTTTCCTTGATTTCAAAAGTTTGCAACTTCTGTTTGAAAATTCACTTAAATTCTGCCCATTTAATTTGTTCCAAAATTGATTTAACTGGCTTGACTTGTTTTGCAGTTGAAGTACCGTGGCTCCCTGGTGATGCGCATGCAGCGAGCTTGCCGCAGTCTGCTGCTCGGCCGGCGGGTGCTGCACCTGGCTGTCAAGCTGCTGGACGTGTTCATGGATGCCCACGACATAGTTGCTGAGCGGTTGTTGCATGTCGCACTTGTGTGCATCATGATAGCTGGTGAGGTTATACTTATGACTTATTATTGCTTAGATTACTCAAATTGTTAGCACTCTTAGCACCAGCTTCACACATGCGTGTTGTTTATATGTTAAAAAATTATTATTCTTATTATCACTTTCAATGTCAGGCTATTTCAATCGATTTTTGCCAAGCGCTATCTTTTTCAATAATGGAATATTGCATATTTCCATACCAATGTTGCAAGAACTAAAAAACTTGCCATATTTATTTTTCCTCGCCTAGCACTGTTACTTGCTTCACATCACATCAATATAAGATCTCTTTTTTTTTGGTGGGCTTAGAACATATTCAAACATTCTAATATTTCTAAACCACTTATAATTCATTTAATTTTTTATATAATATCAATTTTAACCTTAAAAAATTGTACCTCAATATTATATTATTATTAAGGTACACTAGAAAGAAATGATAAATATTGTAAAACATATTATACGGGAATGATTATTCGGGATTCCACTGTGTATATATAATATTCCATGTATTATTTTTATATGTTATCTTTTTCATACATTATTTATTTCATTGATGCACTGCCTGACAAATTTATTGATGAGAGAAATGTCATATGAGATGGTGTTTGTTCTGATTTTTTATGTATCATTTGTAGAAGATCTCTTGTTTATTCACTCAGTCCTTCATATTTTTAACCCTTATTATATTTTTCAGTCTCCAAAATAATTAACTAAACATAAAATACAGTGGTACCTTGACATACAAGTGCCCCAACATAAGAGTTTTTTGAGATATGAGCCGTCGAGCGAGCGATTTTTTCTTTGAGATACGAGCAATCAGCTTATCGGGTCGACCGGTTGCACACGAACCGCGCGTCACGCATTCCCGCGTTAAACCCACAGCCACGGTCAGAGAATCAGTTGTCAGTGTGCTTTTGCTGTCAAAGCATCTTTGATAACCTGTGCTCGCGTTTTGTGACTTTTGAAAATTTGCTTTGAGATATGAGTAATTTGAAATACGAGCAAGGTCGCAGATCGAATTAATGTTAAGGTACCACTGTATTGACATGTGTGGTGCAAATACCAAACTGCCATATTATGATTTCCATTTTTTTATTTTTTTATTTAATCAAATATAAAAATATACATTTTTTACATAGTAATTTACATTCCAATCTTTTTTTTTTTTTTTTTCTTTTTTTTTACATTCGCTTACCACACCACTTAAAGATAAGATCTTGTGTGTGGCGTGGGATTCATCTATGTTATTTTACAGTTTTATATAATTATACAGAGTATTACATATTTATACATTTACATGATTTTGATATAAAACTAACATTATATGATTAAAGATTTAATATACTATATGTTGAATTAAATTTAATGTATATATAATTTAATAATACATTTTTGGTACATTTCATTATTTCAATTTGTTATGCAGTGACGTTGGTTCTGTTCGTCATTATTTTAAAGTACTGTTTCACCTTTTCAATCAATATTTTAATATCGCTGATCTCTTTTATTTCCCGAGGAAGATTGTTAAAATTAACTATTCCGTTATATTTGTAACCATTTTTTGCATGTTGTGTGTTAAATTTTGGTATTAATAAGTTGTACATATACCTAGCAGAATGACAAGTGTACCAGTTTTCAATTCTCCTTTCTTTAATAGTCTGTAAAATAGTGTATTTTTGGTATAGTGTATCTACCGTTGGCACTTTGAATTTATTGTATAGGCTTTCTGTTGGGTAGGTGGGAGGCCTTTTCAATATCACTTTGATGATAAGTTTTTGTACAGTTCTAATGGGGTTGGTAGTATTTAGGTATGTTCCTCCCCAACCAACAATACCATATTGCAGTTGAGATTGTACAATGGAGTAGTATACCATTTACTATTACAATTAATATAAATTTGGCAAGTAATGAGATAATTAATATTAGGCATCCCGGGCACACTCAAGTGGCAATGGGCAGGACATATCTGTCGATGAGACGACGGTCGATGGGGAAGAAAAGTATTGGAATGGCGCCCAAGAACTGGCAAACGAAGCATTGGCCGACCCCCTACAAGATGGACTGACGATATAAGAAGAATAGCGGGAGTGACCTGGATGCGGAAGGCGGAGGATCGAAGAGGATGGAGACTCATGCGGGAGGCCTACGTTCAACAGTGGACGGACACAGGCTGATGATGATGATCCCGGGCTAGTTGTCGGCACCTAATGTTAAAACACAATAAAATTTGTTTTTAGCCAAATTCGAGATGAAAGGCGTTCGTGTGCCCCGGTTTATGGAGCTGTGTTCGGTGACTGGAGCCGAGCCGATGTGCCAAAAGCTGCTGTGTCGCTTCGAGTTCCTGATCCTGCATCACATCAACTGGGATCTGTGCTCCCCCTTGCCGTCCACCTTTGCTGACATCTTCAGCTCCAGCGTGGTGACACACGAGGACTACATTGAGTGGCTCGAGATGCACAAAAGGAACGGACTGCCGTTTAAAGACTTCTGTGCTCTGGCTGTTGACCAGACAGAGCGGTATTTAGACACCACTCATTCCGGTAAATAAAATGGACATTCACTTTATATTAAAAAAAAAACTACAAAAAATAATTAATGGCAGACTGTATAGAGATTATTCCAAGCCTTTGTTTGGTCTAGCAGGCATTTACTTGGCATGTTTTGACATCGGTATTGAAGTATTTAAAATACAGTTTTGATTTCCCAGTTTCACCCGATTTCTGTTGATGCCATAAATTTAAAAATAAAAAGAAACAATTTTGAATAGTTCCAATTTTGTACTTAGTAAAAACTACTTTTATTTTTTACTCAGATCTTAATTATATTTAACAACCTGTATTGAATGTTATTTCTATTCCAGATATGCACCTGTCACAAATTCTACCTTCGTTGTTGGCTGCTGCATGCTTACAAGCCGCTCGCACTTCTCTGGGACTCACCAACTGGCCTGAGAGGCTGGTCACTCTCACCAGACATTCTGTCACCGATGTCCTTCCTTTAGCAACAAAACTATCCAGGTTATCATCTATTTCATCACACTACCTAACATTCCTTTACCATTTAGAGCATTCTCTTTTTAGTTTGATCACATCTCTATGTTATATCTGTTTGTATGGAGCTTAAGGCTAGCACAAGCTTCTGCCAGAGACTACTGGCAACTGCTCTGCATTGCAAAACATTTTTGTATTTAATGTTCCTGCAGGATGAATTATTAGAAGAAAACATTGAATTGTGAGTTAGGGCTCTTTCCCACGGACCTCCAGTTTTGCAGGATCACTTTTTTATTGGATACCGCAAAAGTCATACCTGTGTTCACACACAGAAGTTTGCATCCTGTTTTTTACGGGACAGCATTGGCAGTCGGAGAAGAAAATTCAGACGCAATGGACGTGAATACTCTTCTGATATTATATTGGTACTTTCGCCGCCGAAAGCAATGCATAAAAAGATTTTGGGTTCACACGATCCTAAAACTACAATCGAGATTAGGCATATTTCGTAATCTCATGGGTGATTTGAGAAAGGATGTTTAGTTTTTTTTTAACTATTTCACAATGTCCATGGCCACGTTTGACAAGCTTTTAGAAAAATTGAAGTATAATCTAAAAAAACAGCATACAATTATGAGAAAATGCATAATGCCTGAAGAAAAGTTAGCAATATGTTTGAGGTAAGAATAAAATACATTTGTACTATTTTTATGTATGCAGGATGCTAGTGGGAACACTTCCATTAAACTATTTACGTAACTAAACTGGATACCATTTTTTATTGGATCCATTCGTCCAGTTTGTAGTGGCAAAACCGTACAACAAAATCGAACCGATAGAATATTTGCGGTATCCTGCAAACCATGTGAATGTTACCACAGTAGCACGTATACTACTTAACGTGATCCTGCAAAATTGGACGTCCGTGGGAAAGGGCCCTTACATCTACTGTGGCAATCATTGGACCATATGACTGTCACAAATCAATAAACATAAACCATAAAATTTACAAAGCCTACTATACTGCTTTGATATAGATATATAATGGTTGTGTTTTAAGTACATTTTAGCAAATGTGAACTCAAATTTCAGAATGATGACGATGATGTCCTGCATCAGTCGCAAGCGCCAGTACTCGGACAGCACAGACGACCAGGGTTACGTCACAGGGAAGAGTTCTCCAGAGAGCAGTGGCCCCAAAAAGAGCCGCAGTTCAAGTGTAACACCGTAAGGCTAGGAACACATGGAAAGTATTAAATGTGCGTTACATTAATACAAGCTACTCAGCTCCGTATTGCCATGTGAACACTCAGTGATAAGTGCATACACATGCTGTACACACAGGTTGATCTCTTATACCCTTAATATTCTCCATGTAAACCAGGTCTAATTATCATGAGCAACGAAAAACCTAATCCAAAAAATTTGCTGATCAATATTTTTGAATTTTTCCATAACATTTTCCTTTATTTCACGTCAATTGATTGATTGATTTTGACTCGGTTGATTTCTAAACATAACATAGTGCAGAAATTATTTGTTTTTTTTATCCTTTTGATTTCTTTAAATAATGGCAATTATTACTTCAATAAATTAATCTATGGGACATTCCTTCATAGAGATGTGACAAATCGGATTATTTTTATTCAGTGATGTTATTTACTACACTCAAATATATTTCTCCTTTTTTGGATGTTTTTATATTTTGTAAATATTATTTAAAAAAATTACAATTTGAAAATAAATAACTTTGTCATTATTTTACTAAATTAATGTGTCGCCTCTCCAATACTATTCAGCCATGATTAATAAAGGTCTTTATTTAGTGGGTCAGCAGTAAATAATATAGACGACCAGCATAATTACATTAACATGGTCAGTTAAATACAGAACCAACAATATTTTATTTTTACCCTAACCCATGGATGAACAGAACTATCCTTATGCAATTTTTTTATTTGTTAAAAATATTATATTCAAATTGAATTTATTATTTATAATTAAATACATATACTATTTACTGACTGTTTAATAAATTAGATGTTGACCAAGTAATTATTTGCCATTATTAAATATCCAAATTTTTTCATTTATTTATTTTCATTTCATTTCGGGTTAAAATAACAAACTATGCATCAAAGTAGTATTCCTTTTTTATTTCATAGAAATATATTATATATTGATATAATTCCAGCATAGTAACACAACTTATATATATAGCATTAAGTTTCTATTGTTATCTCAAGTCATTATAACACAATAAGTGTGTATACATGAGTTTCTTTTCTTTTCTTCCAAAAGTTCATATATATTTTTAAATGTTATAATTTCATTTAGATTTGTTTTTCTCTTTTTTTCAAATTAAATATTTAGAATACTTCATTGCCTCACCATTTATTTACTCTTTATATGTTATGATAATGTTACGACAACATTGTATGTTATTTCTAAAAAGAAAATGTAATTGTAGCTTTTTTAAAGCTGTCTACATTCAATTAAATCACAGTAATTGCAATATCTTCATTATTTTCTGGTTAATAACCAGTTTTGTTTGTCAACCTCCAACAGCAATAAAGATATAAATCAACACTCACATAAATAGTTACTGTGATACTGTCTGAATGGTAAAGTTGTTTTTATTTGGAATACAAGGTTAGAATATTGAAGTACGGTGGTACCTTAACTTAAGAGTGTCCTAACATACGAGTTTTTTGAGATACGAGCCGCGATTTTTTACTTTGAATATTAAATACGAGCAAAATTTGAGATACGAGCAATCTTCTAGCGGGTCGGCCGGTTGCACACAAACGGCGCGTCACGCTTTTCCGCGTGAATCCCCTAGAATCAATGTGCTTTCGTGAGAAAAGCGTGGCGAAAAAGGCAAAGCCCAGTGAAGAGAAAAGCAGTGATGAAACTTAAGCAAAAGTAACACTTTATAAATCTAGTTTATTTCTTTACATTCTCTTTTGTTATGTTTTTGTATAATATTTGTCATTTATAAATACGTTTTTCTTCTTCAAAAACACATAACAAAAATAACTGGGGTGACATTTTGGGGGCTGGAACGGATTAATGGCAGTTCAATTAATTTCAATGGGGAAATTTGTTTTGAGATACGAGTAGTATGAAATACGAGCAAAGTTGTCAGACGAATTAATCTCGTATGTCGAGGTACCACTGGACATTATTTTGAACAAATGATTTAAATTAAACAAGCTGTCGACCGATATGGTATTTAGCCGACATACAAACAAAATTGAATATGTTGATTGCACTTTATTTTATCCAAATTGAGTTTAAAACGTAAGTGTAACGATTGTTTGGTTTATTAACATTTAATCACACGGTTCCTATTATGTTCTAGCGGTTTAAGGAAAAAAATCATTAGGCCTTACGATTAAAGACTTTTTTGTTGTGCTTTTATAGTATAATTTTTTAAAGCAATATTATCTGCATCTTTGCATTTAAACACAAAAGACTTAATATTCAGTCTGATAACTATTTGTAACTAAATGATGCAATATTTGTTAAATTTATATATTATTAGTGATTATTGATTTTTTGAATAGTTTTATTTTCCCAACATGATCAACTTACAGTAAAAAATTAAATTAATTTTGTTTTCAAATTTAATTTATTTAATTAATCGATAAATCTTTAATAATGTAACTCCTTAACCTTTAATAATGTAACCTTAACTTAAACATGACCATTGAAAATGAAATCTTGTCTACATATGGTATATGTCAGTTAAGCTTGATAAATTTATTTCAATAAATATATATATTATTAATAATGCTATTCTAAAAAAATTATCTTTGCCACATTAGTGAAATATATTTTATAATATGTTAAAAACTGCCTTTGCTAGCATTACTTATTTAGGTATATTTCATTTATGACTTATCACCTGAAATGTAATTAACATGGTTTGTAGTATAAAATCTAAATTAATTGATAATGAATTACAAGAAAATAAAAAAGAAGATGATAAGAAGAGAAGAACAGTAAATCATCAAAATTTTTACTCAATAAGTAATTAATTTATAACCTTCAGACAAATGTAGGTTCTGTATTCACTTTTACAATTAAAAATATTGCTTAATTGTATTATATTTACGGCATATTTATATACTTGTGTATAATATTACGCTTTTGTTACCAGGTTTGAAGGTACTGTGATCAGATTTGTATTTTTCACAGTTCTATGATTTGAAAAAAGCAAGGTATGAAGCATAAATCAAATTTATATATGTTTAGAAATAGCAGCTAGCGGATGAGAAGTGTGAGACTTCTTTGGATGTTTCTTAATAATATAATGTTTGAAAATTCATAAACGATACAAAATAATGTTAGTAATAACCAAATTGGCTTCCACTAGTCCTTTGTTATAAGTTTTCAAGCATTGTATTATTATATATAATATTTGATATTAATCATGTGGTTTTCATTTACTATTACTAAAATGTTTCCTATGACGAAGGATGTTTTTGCTAAACCTTTTTTTTTATTTATTTTGTTTATACATTTTTCTTTTTTTATTGTAAATATTGAGTATTCGAACGCATTTTGTTTATTTATATGAATATTTAATTTATTCATGTAAAATCCCGATTTATTATATACCTACATATGAGGGCTTTCCTCTATTCTGCATAATGATAAATTGTTTTGAAGTGTTGAGATGGTCATCATATATTGGTCTGGTGTGGGCCAAATATCAAATAGTTAGTATTTCCAAATCTGTGATGATGATATGGGTCATATTATAGCAACTTAAACAATGTTTAAAAGACACAATTGTACATGAAAAATACATTATGTTTAGGTTATTTGGAATGCAACCTTTTGTCGTGATTAAAAATTTTTTATATGTAAATAAACTTATGATACCTGGGTAGATAATGTTTCGCCAGTGGTGAAAAAAAGGGATAATAAACATTATTTAATTTAGAAATCCTAATCAGCTATTTTAACCATAACCATAAATAAACACAATTTTAATCTATAAATGTGTCTTTTTTTCAAGGAATGTTCAAAGAATTTAAACACTGAATTGATAAAGAGTTATGTAGTATAGAGATGTAGATGAAGGGACCAGTTAAGCTAATAATATAATGATTATTTGTTATTTAATTTGCTCATTTATTGAACATATGTTGACTAGTCATTATGAGAAATATAATTATTGTTTAAGTTACACTTACTCCCCTGGAATAATTTCTTCACTAACTGGACTTATTTGTCTCGGTTGAGAGGGCGTTAATAATCATATTTCGGTATTGAGTTCTTAAAAACTCATTGAATTTATCCTGTAATTATGTTAAACACTTTATTTTTGTATAACTTATGTCAATATTAATTTGTGAACTGAAGAAGAAAGACTACTATTATGAATGGTTGTGAAAGTCTCTGTTTTTGATAATTCGAAATAAATTTATTTTTTAAATTCTTTGGTATTTTCTTAAAACCCATCCCCACCCTAAAATATTTTGATAATAATAATTCTCGACCCTCTAAGTCAATGATACTCAACCTTTTTTTTCTTCGGGCCACATACATATATTTGTAAAGCTACGCGGGCCGCAACATAGGAGACTGCAGTTTCGACTAAATCGTAGCTTTTCTCAATCCATCACTCAGTTATCTCTTAACAAGTGATAGATTGAGAAAGGCTACGAGTTAGTCAAAACTGCAGTCTCTTTTACAGAGAACTTATCTGACATGATCCATGTAAAAACAAGGTAAATAAATAAATATAATATTTATAAAGTATTAAATAAATTATCATAGGAATATTATTCATTTAAAATACGCGGATGTTTAGTGAATTTGTATTTATAAAACCTACAGGTGCAGTTGCATTTAATATTATATTCTCAATTAGTCAATTACGCTGGTATGACAACAAATATCATGAAACCCACCACCCCCGTTTTTTTGGAAAACCATTTGAGATTTATAAAAATATAACCAAAACAGAATAATAATAGTACATATTACTTATCAGCATACGGTTCGTTAAAAATTACAATAGTGAAAAAAAATAAAACTCAAAAGTAACATGTATCCAAGCGTTTATTTTGAAATTAGTGTGATTTTTGACATTGGAATAAATTTTCAACAATTTTAGACAAATTGGGTTTATAATTGCTGCATGCTACCCTCAATACGCCATCATGCCCGTCGTTGCCGCGCGACTGTGTCCGTTCACATGCTCTCCGCGTCTCTGTCGCAGGGGCACCAACCCATGGTTACCATAACTACACGCCCCCATGATGCCTCATCACTCCATGTAGTCCTTTAACCAAGCTGGAGGTCTCCGCGTTCTTGTAGGTGGTCCTGAAGCCATCTCTTCAACGTCACGAGCTTCCTCCAAGCTGCTTTCCACCTCCTCCTCCTCTCCCACTGATGGCTCCTCCTCCTCCTCGCCTACTGATGCCTCCTCCTCCTCTCCTCTCCCACTGATGGCTCCTCCAAGTCTTCCTCGAAAAATTTCAGAAGATTGTACGGTGACTGCGTGCTGGGTCTCTCGCAAGTCGCCTTGGATTTGTTTCTTTCAGTTCTCTTTATAGTCCGGTGATGCCGCTCCACTATTCCATTTCCTGCTGGGCGATAGGCCGCTCGAAATCTTCTGTGCACGTTCCATCTGTCGCATAGCTTAGCAACACTAAACCATTGTCCATCAGCACCTCGTCAGGCGGGCCTCTCTCCCTAAATATCTCGTCCAGAACTTCGACAACAGAGTTAGCGTTTTCCGAATTTATCTCCCTCCATATGGCAAATCTACTCGGGCCACAGTCAATGATCGTCAGGAAGCATCTCCTGTTGAAGTGCGTGACGTCAATGGCCAGTCGCCTCCACGTTCCTGGGACGCTGACGACTCCCGCCTCGTGAGACGATGGCGGGGGATCGATGGTTCTGCATGTCATGCAAGAGCGTACACATTGCTCCACTTGACTCTTTGTCACACCGGGGTCCACAAATTGGGCGAGCTACTTGAAATAAAGCAGCAACACTGTGACTGTGACGCGGGAATAAATCTAGCGTGTGCAGTAGCAACACTCTTATACCAGATCTGATGTTGACACGGCAACGACCATCCTCTTCGGGTTTCCATGTCTGTACGTCAAAGTCGAAATTATTCTCAAGATATACGAAATATAGAATGCTAGATTTTGTAAATCATTGTCGTGATAATAAATGTGTTGAGGGCCGCACAAAAAAGCTTGGCGGGCCGCATCCGGCCCGCGGGCCGCAGGTTGAGTATAGCTGCTCAAGTCAAGCATACCTAACCAACGGTCTGCCAAGCTTTTATGTGTGGTTCGGCTCAATGGTATCTCAATATAAAACAACACCAATTCTGAACTAAACACTTTGATACATGTACCTTTTTGTGTTAAAATATTTTTAGGTGATAGGCATAAAAAGGTTGACCACCACTGCTCTAAATGGTCTGTCCCCGCTTCTATGTGCCCGATCTGCATCTCGAAAGGCGCTGTTGCATATCATCTTTTTTTTGGGTCAACTCTAAAACTGTAGAAATATATTTTTTAAAGACTAATAATTTTCCGAAACAATAATTTTGATACATTATTTCATTGAGATGAAATATTTCCCGTTATGGACTTTCTTATGTAATTTTTCTTAGATTTATCGACTAATTTAAAGGGATTATCATCAGGGTGTGATGTGTTGATATGAACATAAAATAGAAGCAGATAAATTGTATATAAAGTACATATACAAAAAATAATGTTTTGGTATTTTATTTGTATTCATGTTGAAGTATAAATGTAGGTTTATACCAGATGATTTTTAATTTCCGCAAGTGATCATTTCACCAATCGATACGATGAATGAAGTATTGTGATAACCTTTGATTAAAACATAAAACAATCTGACTGTGAGTAGAAGGTTTAAGAGTTTTTTTCCACCTATCACTGGCAATAACTGCTCTATTTCACGACTCTCAATAATTTTTAATAATTTTCTTAGAATTGTGTGGCAAACTTACATAAAACTACAAAAAGGCAGAACGTTTCCAAAGAATTTTATTGTTGTATAGCAGCGATATTTTACATAAATATATTTCTAAATAACAAAAACAATTTATTGTAATTAAAACCGTTTCAAATTAGTTCTATTATCAAAGATTCAAAACAAAAGACTAGTTGTTATTTACCTACCACATTTTTTTGTTTTGAATATTTGTATATGCAAGTATACGCAAGATACTAAAGGTTTAATATTCTATTATCATAATTAAATAAATTAATGAAAACTAACATAAAATTAAATGTACTAAAAAAGTACGTAGGTATACAATATTATTGGGTGTTATTCCAGTAAATAAAAGTTCATTTTACTTGTAGCTGGCTGATATGAACCGGTGCGGTCAATTGTATCAATATATAGCTGGTTCGATCATCAGCCGACAAGTTTATTTCAGTTGTGACATTTTTGGTATTGGCGTTATCTAGCTGTCTGAAAGTGGTTTGTAAAGTTTATGTCAAGCGATTTGACATCTCGATAAACGTAAAACTGTTGACCCGATAGATTGCAATTCAATTTACTAAGTCTATTTAACAATTAAGTCGTACTAAATGTTTTACATGAAAGTACAAAGTCATTTATAAATAGAAAATGAAAATAAAACTTTGTAAAGAATTATATATTTTTCGTTAGTCTGAATTACAAATATACAATGGTGTGAATTGAAAGGCTTCATACTGTGTGTAAACTATATGCTATAATAGTGTAAACTGTAAAACTTTGAGGCATTTGGAAACTATCATACTATTTCTTAAAATATAGCTTGTTAAAATTATTTTTTTATACACATTTGTAGGAAATCATTGGCGTGTCTATTTCAGTGGCACTACTACCACGAAGAAATATGAACCCGTCAACATGGTGAGTTTTGTACACCCTGCTCCCACTGATTAAACCTAACCTCATCAACATTTTCTATTTAAGTTGATTTTATACTCATAAGTAAACGATTTTGAAATATGCAGAGTACTCGACATCACGTATAATTTTTTGTAAATAAGAGTTCCAACGTAATCCATGTCAAATGTAGTTCAATTAAAATTATATATTTAATGTATACTGTAAAAACTCAGTGCAAACTCAGATGAACTATCTGACGTAATAGAGAGGAACCTACATATAACCTATAAAATTTTGTTAATTATTATTAAATATTATTATGTTGTTATATATTTTTTAAACATATTCCATTTGCTTGAGAGAAGAAACACATGTAATTGATTCAATAGAAAATGTATTTCATTGATTACGCTTATGACTATTAAAGAAATGGTTCCTCCGAATTTCGTTTCCAGACAATTCATTCAATGACTCATCGGTAACGACGTGAAGTGCACTGGGCGTCTGGTGCACTTGACATTTGGTGCACGGGCCAACTGATGTCTCGCTAACCTAACCTAACCTTACCTAACCTTCGTTATTAATAGTAAAGTTATATCGTTAACTAGACCTATGAATCTCTGGACTATACTCGTACGATTGCTGGACAAATCCTTACGTTAGGATAGGTTAGGTTAGGTTAGCGAGATATCCAGTGCACCAATTGTCCCGTGCACCAAATGTCCCGTGCACCAGACGTCCACTACGCAAAAATCGTTACCGATGAGTCATTGAACGCATTGTCTGGGAACGATAGGTCGTGGCACCAGTAGAAATACAATAAAAAAAATAGAAAACAAATGTAATACGATTCCAATTTTTTTTTTGAATCCAACAAAGTAAGTCTAAATTGTGAAGTAGTTAAAAGGCTTAACGAAACAAATAATTTCACATGTATAATTTTGCTGTATTTGCTAATAGAAATAACGCGTGATCCCTGAGACAAGGAATTTACATATTTTTGTCGATAAATATTTATAATTTATAATGGATCTTAAAGTGAATGCTGAAAACACTGAAAAAAAATATATATTAAAGTAAAATGGATTAAAATATTTATCTGCCACAGCGTTTTGAACGAACGTCATTTGTAACAGTGTATTATTTTTCCTTTTTGCTTTCTTCGAATCGGAGTCTGGACGTAATTGAAATTTTCTTGGGGGTCTTTTTCGATCGCCGATAATTGAAAATCTCGGAATGATGTCGATCGGCCGCGAAGACAGCAAGGAAATTAATTGCCATAACTTCTAAGTTTCCTGCATTTCTGAAGTTATAACTGCGAAATATTTTTTTTACGATCGAAAGAGGGAAATAGTTTTATTTTATTCGACCAAGAAAAACTTTGACCAGAAACGTTAATATTAAGCGAAAGAGAACTTCATAAGTTATGTATTAACTTTGTAGGATGCAGTATTTTTAAAAATGTATTTGATTGCTCGAGATTCGAGAAGATTTTTTTTTCGCATTACGTATTTAACCTTTAAACGCCCAGTGGTTTCCTTACGGGACCGCAGATTTGCGTCGTTCAATGCCCTACGCTCCCATACAGCAGAGCTCCGCAACCTTTTCTCACCTACGGCACACCAAAGTACTTCTTTGGATTCTACGGCACACCAAAGTTCTCACCTCGAATACCGCGGCACACCAAAAGCCAAAAATAGATATTAATTTGATCAATTTCACTTTTTTTAAATTTAATTTAGAACTTAATAAAGAAGTACCTCGTTGCATGTCTACATAAATTGGCGATGGGCACTGGGAGCTTGAGGAGCGTTGTAAAATTATTTATTTATAATATTGCCTTATTTGATCGCGGCACACCTGTATCGGCTTACGGCACACCAGTGTGCCGCGGCACACTGGTTGCGGAGCACTGCCATACAGGAGTGCTTATGGTTCATTTTACAATCGGATTACATTAATTTGTAATAATAGTATTAATGAAAGTTTACGGAAGAATCTATTGTGCGACGAAACATTACAAACATTGGCCTGCTAGGGCATTGAACGAGGTAAATTTGCGATCCCGACCACTAGGCGATTAATGATTAATCAGTTTCGATGTGTTATGGGGGTCGGTTGATAAATTAATAATCTACAATGAATATGTTTTTTTTTTATACAAGAGTGACTGAACACGTAATACTAAAATGTTATGCATTATTTGTAAGTGAAACATAGTTGTTATGCCCATTGAGACAGTCTGTTTCCTTGGTTGTGAATAATAATAATCATTATTGATGTCTGTTCCAGATACCTCCGGAAGCACATTATTATTGTCACCCGCTATATCTTCATGTTCCCCGCAGACTCCGCGACGTTATTGTTTATTTGCTCGACGTGTCTCCAAGAACCAAGTCTCGAGTCCATTATCATCTTGCACGTCTTCGGTGCATCCTTATACTGCGTGTGGAATACTAGCGGTTTCGAGCGCATTCAAATAATGCCGCGAAACGAGCTATAGTATGCGTTTAGTAACTTATTAGGTTTAGATTAGATGAATAGATTTTCCTGGGTAAATCTCATCCCTTTACTTAAACAAGATAACAAATTATTCTCTTTCGCTTATTGTTTAAAATAAAATTGTACATGCAGATAGAGTGGTGTTTTTACGGCTAAGACTTTCATACGAGTTTTGACGTATTTCGATATTTTATTATATTCTACCCAGCGCTTCGCGGAGTACTTGGAACATCTCACAGATTACCAATGCTTTGCGGAGTATGTTAAGAACTACATCATCCAATATCCGTTCCACATCTTGAACATACGGTCACCACTGATTGCCTTCATTCAGTTATGTCTGTTGTAGTCTCTATCCGTGCCTCACCCCTGACATCTTTGCATACGGAAGTCTATCTGGGAACATATATCATTATATAATTCCCGACTACCGCCAAGGCAGAAGCCCGGGACTTGAAGAGACGGCAGTTGTAGTATTTGAGGCAAATTTTAGGTTATTCGTAATTTTTTATTTTAAAATAGTTTTTGTTTATCCTTCGGGAGCGTCGGAATAATAATCCAGTCTCCTTAAAAATGATTAACACATCACCTATAATATGTCTTAGATAAAATCTATTGTTATATATTATTGTCATAACTATGCGGTAGTGCAGAGGTGGTATATCACTTTATAATTTCAGAATTGGATTCCTTAAGACTAGGCACCATTTATTTTGCATTGAGTCTTCTACAAATTTCTCTACGTTCAGTTATATGAACAGCAACAAACAAAAGTAACTTGAAACAAGTCAGCTTAGTTTTTAAAAACATTCCAAACCGAATTGCGATTTAGAGGGCATTATAATTATTATTTTATAGTTCTTTTCTCTGGTGTTTTGATTCCCGAATGTTAACATAAATATAATAATTACGTCTTTTAAATAAATTGTAACCAGTTTGGCCAACACTAAGAGCTTTAGCGGTGAAAATGGCCGCTTCTGTAACGCTGTGTGGTTTAGATGTTTATTTTGTCTGCATTATTTGTGCAGCTCTCTGTCGTGTGGCTGGCCTCGTTGTCAGGTGAGACTGCATCTGACACCTGAGTTCATTATTGCCAGCTGAAAAGCGTTCGCTCTTCATAATACACTGAAGGTTTCCACAATCCTCCCACAACAAGAACATATTTAGCTAGTTTTGCTATATTGTTAAAAATGGATCAATTTTGTACAAAATTACCCAGTTGTACAATTTTAAAATAAGCTGTCAATATTCGCAATTACGTCATAAACTGTAATGAGAATAATAATAACAATAACTAACACGTGTGTCACGTGAAGAAATTGCATACCAAACATTGAAACATAACACAGTTTCGTGTGGTCTTTAAAATGGAGGCATTGAACTATTTTTCTTTGACGTTAGTACCAAAAAATTACACAGTCTAATTTACAACTTCTGATATTGCTTATACACCCAAAGCATTTTAAGATCATCATATCATTTTACTATGTTGGCATTAATGAAAAAGATGTATATCTAAAATGACATTTGTTTAATATCGATCACTGTCATGCCTGCATTAGAATGAACCAATTTGTAATCAAAATTGCGAGAACTTAAAATAAAGGTTAACTCATTTAACACCGTTAAATGTATGTATTGCTGCAATTTTATCGGATGCTGAATAAATCTTTATTGATTGCACACTAGTAATAGATTTTATTAATTTGAAAGAATCAGTTGTAGTCTACTTTAAAGCTGTTTGTTGAAAGCCAGAATATTAATTTTACAAGAGTTTCTGATAGTGAAAAGTATTAGAGAAGACATGCACTAATGCGTGACCAATGCTGTCGCGATGCTTAGTCGTGAGCAAGACGACTAGAGTTAAAAAATTAATGAAAAGGAGTAGTGCTTCGTAGGAATAATCATACGAGACTAGTAGTGGTACGGTGCTCAATCACTGAGCAATAAAAAATATTAGATACAATGAAATATTTTTGTAGTGAGTAAAGAGGTTTAAACACTTGAGATAAAAAATGCTTGTTGTGTGCAATATTGTCTAAAACATTTGAGGACAAGAAATGTCATAGAACATTTATCAATATAAGTATAATAACATCTTTTAATATCGCTCATGTGTACGTACCTTTACGAACCCAATTTAAACGTGGCCAATTTATTCCTAACAGATATGTAAAAAGATTCCTAATAAAGGTATCATAAAAAATCCCAATTTCACTTATTATTCTTCCGACATGCAAAAATAAACTTGTTTTTGTCGGTTTTGACAAAATGGTTTTGTTTTCCAACCGATCAGTTCAATTTTCTAATATTGAATTCAATCGTTGCGTATTATTACTTCGGTCATAAAATAATATCAAAATTATTTGTTCATCACGGAAAAATACGTCTTAAAGGAAAGAAAAATTCTTTCCTCTGGGACATAGATTCATATTGTAAACCCTTTGCGACGAGTTATGGTAATATTTTTACACCTTTAGTAGTTTAAATTGTGATAAAAAATCTTACAAATCATGAAAATTAATATGAATTTCAAAATAAAGGTAAAAGCAGGATTTTTTTCTTTGTGCAAGCACGGAGTAGACGCAAAAAGCGTGTTTTATTTGAGAAACGGTTGACATGTGTGAATCGTCGAGGAACAGCTTGTCAAGCTACTTACACCACAGGCAGGCTTTGGAATAGTCTCCTACCGTTTGTATTCCCACATGCTATCTGTAAATACAATATTTAGGAAACAGACCAACAGACAATTAAAATATTGCCAGTCTCCACATGCACACAATCTTCACCCATTTTTCCCACACGGAGTGTCCAGCTGAACGGAATGAGCGTTTTTGATTACTTCAACGACCAAAACCTTCTAATGGTGCTCTCCAATGTGTGTTTATACATACTCATATATACATATGAATTTTCTCAGTGACTTTTTCCAATTTACTGATTTTAAAAACAAAAGATTACAATATATTGTAGTTTTTACAACATTGTTGATATGCAAAACGATGAAGATTTCATAATTATATTAAAGAAATAACATTGATTGATAAATACAGGTGTTGTTAAAGGTAAAAAATAAGTGTTGCGGTGCCTAAAGGGTTGTCAATTCAGAAGAAAAGCAATCTTTAAAGAAATCATATTTTCCAGGTGGTTTGTGGCTGATTTTTTTCCATATTTTTTAACATATTGGATAAGACGTCCTTTTCTGTGACAAGACCATAGATAATAATATGGTTCTACAATATAAAATATGTCCATAAATTTTTCTTCAGACATAAATCAAATTCTTTACCAAACCAGAATGGGCAAATGAAATACAATTTTATAACGACAAAGGAATACGATGAGTAAACACGTAGAAAAACCACACATATACAACCTGTAAATATGTGTGTAGGAACTAATTAATTGTCCATACCTATATAAGCCACTGCCTGTTTTTATTTTTTCATTATTAAAGATGGTCTTCAGGAAGGCCGAGACATGTAATCATTTAAAGAAATTGTGAATCAAAACTAAATATTTTTAATTTATTAATTTAATATTTTTTAATTAAAATTAATTTAAAAATTAAAATTATGCAGTTTCACCAAGTATTGTCAGTTGATAAGCTTAATGTTATTAAGCACGTAAAATAACTATAAACTCGTACGAGTACAGATTCATATGAAAGTTTTAAAATACGTTATATTTATTTGTGTTTCAAATTAGGTTTTTGTTTATTTTTTTAATATCATTTAATTGTTGTAAGGTTTATGAAAATATAAGAATACTCTGTATTCATTTTCTTTGTTTATTATGAATAACTAATAAACTAATAAGTGTTATTACTATTCATGTCATAATCACACGTCACCACTCAGTTTATCATATTTCATAGTGTCCCTACATTTATGGAATGGATTTTTTATAAATAACTGAATTTAATTCATACATTTATTAATAAAAAAATAATGCGAAATTTGCTAGCCGTGTTGCAGCGTTGACTGAAATAAAATAAACGTAATTTAACTTAACTCAAAGTTCAAGTACGTTGTAAAGCACATTAATAATAATTCATCAAACTAAATGTAGTTGCCTTGAAAAGAACTATTTTTATAATCTTCTGAAATAAAGTATGGCTTTATAAAATTATCACCATTTTACATTACGAAAATGACGTTTTCGCCAACATATCCTGACGTAAATAAAATATTATGAGGGTGTAGGGATCCCAAAACGTTATGGGGTAGTTAAGGAGTGATTTTGGAAAACGATTTTCACGACGGTAATGTGAAAATGTGCCCTTTCCGATCCTATATCGTTTGAGTCGATAGAGCTTCCGATCTGATGTGCTAAAATTAAATTACATGCATTTCAATAAAAAAATACCATTTTATAAAAAAAACGTTAGTATAAAACTATATTTGCATTACAATATCATATTTGCATTAAATTATGTTAATATTCGCTACATATTAAGAGAATATAATTATTATATCCATCAAATCTGAAATAAATGAGTTTTTTCAGTTTTATGATTCCTTATATTCATTTCGCTTCATATGAGTCTATTGAGCATAATAAGTCTGGAGTATATCAGAGCGTGATGGTTCTCCAAAGTGATAGCTTAAAGAAAAGGTTGCTTTGGTTTGAGCTTTCTTGCATCAACCTTGCCCTGGATAAAACACATGGTCACGAAAATAATAAAAACAATAGCAGTGTTGACATTCGATAAAAAAAAAACCCGAATGCGTTGATTAACAAATTCATTTAAAATGTCTATGGACAATGAAAACCTACTGTTAAATGACAAATGTTTTTACTTAATAGTGATGTTCATTAAATCTGATTTATTAGTTCACGAGATGACAAATCAAAAATGCCGTTTTATACTTCTTTTCACTGAAGTGGCGTCGATACAAATTTCAAGAAAGTGATTAACCGTAAATAAATGTTTCAGTCACCTCACTGGTTTAATTTAATCCAACGCTCGATTCATTTAAAAAAAAAATGTTTCTGTATTGAGCCGTATTTGGGGTATTTTAATAATTTTTTACAATATTTTGATGAGTTAGATGATAACCTTAGCAAGGGTGTAGAAAGGTTTTCTAAATTTGTCCAAAAAAAACTAACTAAATATTAACCCCTCGTTATATCGATAAATATTGTTTTATTTGCTACAATAATAATTTAATTACCCAATGTATGTTAATTCTATGCTCTATTTTTTAGTACTTTGGAGCTTTTATTCCTTAGAGGGGATCCATGGTAAGCTCATTAGTTTCTAGCTGCCAATAATCCGAACGAGCGCATAATCACTAATACTCTTCAACGTCTGATGCAATGTGGAGCAATTTACAGTGGGAAAAACCATCCAGTGTCAGAGTGCTTGTGACGAGGTATGAAAAGCCATTGAAAAATTGGAGCTCGAGGTGCAACTAACACAAGTACGGTTGAAACTCGTCCACTTGAGTTTACGCACACTGGTGCCTCATTCAAGCTGATATCGATTGCTACCACACCACCGCACTAGTCATAGCGAAGGTAACATACAAGTCATATTTACACAAATCGATGCGACTGATGATACAATGACTTACTGACCCGCAATGTATCGCATCTATTTTAGAGCTTGGTAATAGTTTATGATCGCCATGAATCTCCATTATATAATTTAAAAGCTGCCAAGATATTCGCTTTGTACTGGGGCAGCTTTGCATGTCGAAGTTACACTAATATTATGCGTATTTTGTACGATTTTCTAAGTAAACTATGGAAAAACTATGTATAAGAGAGCAAGTGTAAAAGTATATTCATTATAGAAGAAAAATTTAGAATTAAGTATTATTTTTTCATGCTTTTTCGTACATTTCGTAGCTTAACAACGAAGAAGATGAAATCGGCACGAATTTAGTACTGCGTTACATTTACCCCAAATTTTTGGCTTGTTGACACCATAAGCTGTTGTCATTAATTCTGTAAACTTCTGTCATTACATAGAATCACCATTACTTTAAGTCTTCATACTATAATATGACCGAATACGATTAATAGAACGACGAGAGACAAAGGCTTGACGATAAGGCAGCACTCCTTATTTTGATCATATAGTTAATGTAATATAGATTACATATCCCAAACAAGTCCAAAGAGTCTTAGATTGTGATGAAAAAACGACATAACAAGTTTTTAAGAAGCTATAAAAGACAATGTATTTAAAGAAGAACTGTAAGATAATCTCTTACGGCTCCATATTCTTTTGTATTTTTTTAAAAATAATTTACGGATTCTTTGTCAATTGTTTGTTATTCGTTTCTTATTAATATTCATTAATTTGAATCATTGTTCTGTTACTTAATAAATACAATAATCGTACATATTATTATTTGTTTGTAAGCATTAATAAACCAAGAAGAATTAAGTAGATAATAAAGATGGTTTCTAATTATGTTGAATGTTCGCAGCGAGCAGCTTATTACGACTTGTTAATGAATTGCCTCCGCGATATTCTCGGAGATATCATTTATAACGGCAATAATTATAACAAATGATTTGACTTGTTTATACTATGGCCCAGCACTAACTACAACTCTAATGTGATACCGGAAATAAAAAAAATAATGCGAGGAATAAAAATGTTTTTCAGGATTGTTGGAATTTTAAATTCTTCATGTCATGTATATTTTCAATAAACGTTAATTAATACGACTTTTTATTTAACTTACGTCTTTTTATTATTTTTAAGTCACGTGTCATTGGACATGTGAGTCTTCTTCGTAGTATCAATCCGGTGGATTAGTTTGGAGCAACAGAATCTTGCATCTCGATCTCCATTCCTCTCGGTCCTCCGCAACTCTTTTCAGCTCAGCATAAGCGCTACAATTCATGTCCTCGAATACTTGCTGCAAATATTCCCGTCTAGGAATACAATACTCAAATACATGTGAGTAATGTGCATTCAAAAGAAAATCTCTCGGACTGTGAGAAATATTAAAAAATATATATTATATTCAAACTCTATGGAACAAAATGAACATTACAAACTAATAACAAAAATGTGTCATAATGTTTTTCAACCTTATTCGAATATTGAAATAAAATATATTTCTCGAATGCTTCGCTTTATTCATACATTTATATGTTTTAATAAACACTGTTTATGTGTTCACAATTTGAATTTAATGAATAGGCAACTAGACTCTCATATATGCAGGATGCTTTTTTCCATTCGCTAGAGTCCCGGAGGAAAATTGCTGCACTCAAACATTCATTCCTTCTTCTTCGCGGTTAATTCACAACCCTGGGATTCTTGAATGTTGTAACCTATGTTCCAGATAGGTACACCCGTGCTCGTAGCCATCCATTGTTTTTGATCCCAGTCGATGCTATGGAGCTTCAAGCACTCAATTTGGTACAACGGCAATGTCGCTCCTAAATGGCCTACCAGCACACCTCGATCCTTTTCTTACATCCTTTTCCTCTTTTGTCGATAGTATTGTTCTCCTTGATCTCTGTGATCTTTGACACGTGTCATCTTCTTATTCTTTTGTGCTATTTTTATTTTTTATTACCTTCTCTATTTATTGTATACTCTATGTTTCTAAATCTTTGTAAAAAAAATTGGAATTTCGATTCTGTATATAAATAAATAAATAAATAAGTATACTCAATTGACTACTAGACTCATTTTATATATTTTTTAATCAAATAGATTATCTAAGCACATCTAACAAGAATTTTAATACCTTTATTGAAGTACGTGACAATTCACTTCTACAGATCATTATGACTACTTTATTGCTAGTATTTATACAATAAACTTAAATTATTAGAGTATAATTTGCACATACTTCTCAAATGATGGAAAGCTGTTGTTTTAAGGAACTAACAATGAATAGTTAAATAACTTTTATCTATCACCTAGTTTTATTGATATATTTATTATGATGGGGATTTTGACGGCTGATGAATAAACACTTAGATCAACGACGGGGGTCGTGTTAGATAATTTAAAAAAATTCAGAGCTTACATATTTTTTTAGCTTCGATGAGATTCGAACCGTAGATAGTACGCATTATAGTCAAACATCTTAACTTCACATCCATACACCTCAGCAGATTATGCGCAGTGGGGCAAGCAAGGGGTGAGGCTGGAAAAGAAGACGATGAAATTAAAGCCTTACAAGATAAATGGCTTCGCGAAAACAATCCATCAGCGGATCTGTGGATGCGAAAGAATTCTTTTTTGCACCATTATTATATCACATCACACAGAGCTTGTTAATTGATACGTAACGAGGCATTTATTATATTTTACATACAGGATCGGCACAACACAATTATTTGAATAGTTGTATACTTGTATAAAATACTTGAAACCCAAGTGAGAACGATTCTGAATAAACGAAATGAAGTCTCTACACACATCACCATCATCCAATCACCTATCTTCTTTTTACACAACTTATTTTTACGTTTTTTTTAGACGGCACCTTTACTTTTTGTTCACGTTATGTTTCGATTACATTTCAAACTCGTCTACCTTCAAGTGGTGTACGGAAAAATATCACGTCATATATATAATCACATCAACACATCTTATTATCAGTGCTCTGTCAATCTCAATCTTTTAATGTTGCTATTTGTGCACTATGTTTTAATGTAAAGTCGATTGATAAATGAATCGAAATTCTATTTGAATCGCTTAGCCATCCATAAAATGAATAAACAATCATCTAGTTACATATTTTATTGGAGAGTTGTCCTTCAATTTCTAATCGTCCCTATAAAAATTCGCATCAAAAATGTAACATTTGTTATGATAAGACAACGGGCAGATAATGTAGTTTGTTACTACGTTTATTGTGTCGGAGTTATAGAGTTTTTTTTTTGATTTTTTGCGCTATGTTGTAGTTCTATGTAGTAGTTCTATGTACTTACATTTTAAAAATAAAAATGCTGTTTTACATTTTTTATGCTGTAATTTCATAAAAATGCAAGATGAAAAGCTTTTCAAGAGACTGCGGTGCAATGAAGTTGTTATCAAAAAAAAAACTTCATTAAAGAAGGCTTTTTTATATCGTCCTTTAGAAAACTCATCTTGGTATTCAAAGCCGATAGAAGAGCTTACTAAAGTTAATCAAGAAAGCATGGTAATTGAATATAGTTTTATTACATATTTCTTACATTAAATAACAACATTTATAAAATGTAAGTAAATTTAATTATTTTAAAATAAAAATATAACTAACATCATGCCTTAAGTTTTATAGAATGCACGAATTATAATTTTGACTATTTTTTCGTTACACGCATTTAAAAATTCTGACCACAAGTCGTAAGATTTTTATTGTTGCATATTATTCGATGGAACATATATACATTTTTTTAATAGCTTTTAAATATAAATAATATATACGACTTTTAAAGTTTAGAAGCATTGGTCGTTGAATAGTTAAATTATGAATTTAATTCCATTCTTGGAATTATAAAGATGAAATCGTCATTAATAACAGTATGACAAAGAATGAAAAAATGAATGGAAAACATTAAAATAATTTTTAATGTAATTCTCGATAAAACAGCATCAATCAACAGTGCAGATCACTATGCTTTTAATAATTTGTGTCGCTCATAGTGGCACCAATATATATATGAATTGATACTTGATTTTTCTACATTGATGTTATTGTATAAAAATGTGCGATAGTTTCCTAAAATAAATGCCACAGCTCAGTATTGGAATTTATAATGTACAAAATAAATATTTGCCGTACTATATTATCAAAAAAATCCATTATCTCCCCTACCAATATGTTTAAGCAGACAAAATGTAGGGCATTGTAGGGTGGCATTATTTTTACATCATGTCATTCTTTACAAAGTCAAATCATCGTACTATCGCCGTATTCTACGTAGACAAGTGTTTTCGAATGCCACTATACGGCTGCATTGATTTTTGGTATGAATGATATTATAATCATATTGATAGCTTAGTGATATAATGGTTATTCTGCATTCATTTATTGAGTAAAATCGGAAAGCTATATAATTCAGGTAAATATAAACGGTACTCAACGATTATACAATTAGCCAAGAAAATCTGTTGTTGAAAATCGTGTCGTGTGTGCCGGGTTAATTTATTATGACTTAGGAATTAATAATACGGTGATTCACTTTATAGGAAGGACGCTGTGGTCGACGGCGGGAGCATAACTTAACCGCTATGGCCTTTTATATCGGTTAATTAAATTGATACCCCAAAGGAAAATGACGCCCGAATTACGGTCTAACAATTTATCACAGTATAACCGATTCCCGGTACGTGGATCCGTACGTTCGCGGTCAAAAGCATTCCAATAAATTTTAAATTCAAAACCCTTCTTGGAATATTGTGGTTTAGGCTCGGAAATATATTTTAAATTCAAATTCCGTCATGTTAAAAGTAAATACAATTTGATTACGAATACTAGGGTTTAGACCCGTTTAAATTGCCTGAGTGTATTAAATGTATTTGGAATGGGTAGTTGAAAAAATATCTTCGCTGAAAAAAAAACATCGTTTTTAGACTGGAATTAAAAGTACTTACTTTCACATGTGCATCCGTTTTTTATCAATTGTTTATAATTCAATATGAGACTGCTGAAATAAACCAAATTATGTAATGCATATTTAACTCTAGTAAGAGTAATGTAAATTGCCATTATAATAATATGAACTCTCGGATTCTTACATTCTTCTCCTCTTTTGTCGATGGTATTTTCTTCTTAGATCTCTGTGATATTTGACATGTGTCATCTTATTCCTATGTTTTTTTTTGTATGTATGCTTACATACGGCGGCTTGATGAGTGCTCGGTTATGGAGGCGTCGAAGTAGAGAGAATAGAGAACTGGTCCCTCTGGTCGTCTGCATATATGGAGCCAGGCCGACTCCCACCTTTATCGGTACAATAGTACTTGAAACGACCTCTGGTGACGGCGATTCTATCGACATTTATGGAATATATAAGGTAAAATTATTAGACAGGCATAGATAGTGAATGGCATATGTAGTACAATTGATAAAACAGAAGTCCGCCACAAAATATTATATATTATAGGAAATTATTTTAATTTTAAAGAAGATTTCAGTTGTTAATTCGGTTATTTATCTAGGAAACGGTAAAATATATTTATTAAATTTTTATTGGAAAAATAATGTCGAATTCGGGTGTTTGACTGTTCTTGGAGTATATTGTGAGTTGCCGGTTGGTTGGCGAGCGCCAGTTTATATTTATTACCGTTTGGGAGCCGCAGGAACAGAATCAGCCTGCAGACAATTCATCTATCACAATTAATTATTCATTTCCACAGCAGATGCGCCACACAACACTAAACCAGCGGCTCACAAACTGTTTGCTATTATTAACACATTAAAAAAATAATGGCACACATTAGCCATAATAAATAACATATTTATTATCAATTCTCAATTATTAAATGTATTTAAAGCTATTTAAACAAGGAAGATGAGGTTCTCAGCATAATCAAGGAGGATAGGCACCTATTAAGAACCATCTGAGAGAGGCGAGCCCGATGGATCGGTCACATCATGCGCCACGATGGTCTTCTTCACGACATTGTGGAGGGGATAGTTGAGGGTAGAAACTGTAGAGGGCGCCTTAGACGAGAGTATTTACAGCAAGTGTTCGAGGACATGAGTTGTAGCTCTTATGCTGAGCTGAAGAGGGTTGCGGAGGACCAAGAGGAGTGGATATCGAGATGCAAGATTTTTGCTGCAAACAAATCCACAGGATTAACACTACGAAGAAGAAAACTATTTATTTTCTTAAAAAAATGTCTATTTACTTACACCAGAAATAAGGTGTGTGACGTTGACAATTGGCATCTCTTGTCCAACGGGAACGAAAAGTCCTGAAAAATACTCAACGTAATATTAAATAAATAAAGTTATCATAGCATTTTAAAAAATAATGCTACCAACAAGCAGATACCTATTGAATTGATTATGTATGGGGTATATATATTATAAAAAATATTGAAAGAAGATTCAAATTTGGAACTAAATTAAATTCATTTATTTACGAGTATCTTCGTTTTTTTTCCAGTTGCGTTTTCAGTCAATTATTTTCGTAAATTTAACGTAAAATATTTTATTTTAAAGTTATACAATAAGTTCAAGAACGTTTTTTCTTAAATTTTTCTTATTGCATCTTGTATTTACTACATTTTTATGCTGTACAATTGCCAAATTTTGCTGTTATGAAGTTATAATTGGTGCTAAAGTTCTTGTCTGGTTCTATTCTAGTTTATTTATTGACATGTGTTGTATAATTTTCCGAAAAGCTTTGAGAACAGGAACCCGGAGGCTTAAAGGGAAATATATTTTGGTTACGTACATACTCCAGTGAATATCAGGTTTTTTTTGCCCAAGAATATCGATGTTGAAATAAAATTCTATTAGGTTAAGAAGCTTTGTTTGCATTTCTGAAATAAAATAAATCTATCCTTATCAAGCTCTCTGATCTTTCTCATTAACACATGAATGAAACAAAGTATTATTAACCTATGGTGCAGAGACGTGGAATCTAACAGCAAGTCTTACCTATAAAATAAAGGTCACCCAGCGTGCTATGGAGAGATCCATGCTCGAAGTGTCGCCAAAAGATAGAATCCGAAACGCGGAAACACGCAGAATAACTCAAGTAGTGGATGCTACCCAACGAATAGGCACACTCAAGTGGCAATGGGCAGGACATATCTGTTGAAGAGACGACGGTCGATGGGGAAGAAAAGTACTGGAATGGCGCCCAAGAACTGGCAAACGAAGCATTGGCCGACCCCCTGCAAGATGGACTGACGACATAAAAAGAATAGCGGGGGTGACCTGGATGCGGAAGGCGGAGGATCGAAGAGGATGGAGACTAATGCGGGAAGCTAACGTTCAGCAGCTTACGGATACAGGCTGACGATGATGATGATGATGAAACAAAATAATAATATTGATTTAAAGAGGTAGCTCATTGAAGTACGCTAACAATACATTTTTCTGTTGTAGTTTAATAAGAAATTGGACTGGCTTACGTGTTTTGTGGAGGAGTTAGCTGCTTCAGGACCCTTGAGTCTCTCGAGGACTCTCCATCGTCATCGCCAATATCGGAGAAAGAGACTGTTCAACAAGAAGAGTGATGTGAAACAAGAACAAAGTGCTCAAGAAGCACGCGTACGGCGACGGCAGAAAAGGTAAGTCCTTATAAAGGTTATTTATATAAAGTTAATATTTTGCAATCTTCATTTTATTTCAATACTATGATGAATTTATATTTCACGGTAAGGATTAGGTACAACTGTATTTTTTTACTTCTTAAATGGAGCATAGTGGTAAGCGAATGTAAAAAAAAAAAAAGAAAAAAAAAAAAGATTGGAATGTAAATTACTATGTAAAAATGTATCTTTTTCTTTTTCGTAGTATCAATCCGGTGGATTGGTTTGCAGCAACAGAATCTTGCATCTCGATCTCCATTCCTCTCGGTCCTCCGCAACCCTTTTCAGCTCAGCATAAGCGCTACAATTCATGTCCTCGAATACTTGCTGCAAATAATCCCGTCTAGGGCGCCCTCTACAGTTTCTACCCTCAACCATCCCCTCCACAATATCGTGAAGGAGACCAGCGTGGCGCATGATGTGACCAATCCATCGGGCTCGCCTCTCTGAGATGGTTCTGATTAGTTGCCTATCTTCCTTGATTATTCTGAGAACCTCATTGTTCGTGACGTGGTCTCTCCAGGAAATTCCGAGAATTCTTCTGTACGACCACATCTCAAAGGCCTCTAGTCTTTTTTTATCACTTTCAGATAAGCACCATGTCTCACAGACGTATCTTTTTATATTTGATTAAATAAAAAAAAAAAAAAAATATGATCGCCACAAATTGACGCTATTGATAAAGTAGAGTGCGTTAACCTCCGCCTAGAATATTCGAGAGAAAAATATCTCGGAAGCTTAATATAAAAGTTAATGTATTTTACAATGCATATTTGGACATTTAGTAATTAGTTTTTTTTAAGTGATCGGGTGATAAGCACTGAATTGCTTGTTCTGAAGAGTGGCCTAACCTGAGTTGTATTGGGCCCACAGTAAGACTTTTTTTATTTGGTTTAAGGCATTTATATTTTGTTTTTAAAATGACATAAATAGTGGAGGGCTTGAAAAATGATTAGTATTTACAATATATACAGGCGGACCTCGACTTTCGTACACGATTGGTTCCTGAAAATGTGTGCGAAAGTTAAATATTCGAAAGTAGAGGGATGTAAAAAAAATAAGTATGTTTCATTTAATTAATAAAGTTATGTTCATCCATTCTTTGAAATACTAGTATTAAAACTCAAAATTTTAACTTCAATTTACACTTAAATACCTACTGTAAGATACTAATTTGATAGGGTTTAGTACTGACAAACACTGTTATAATGATAAAAGATAACATGTGTAAATGAAAATGAAAATATCAGGGTCCATTATCATATTACTGGCAGACACATTAAAATTAACAAATGGTTTTCAATACTTTATACTGATCTAATAGGTTATTTTATTAATTAATATATGTAATGACCTTACATACTTAAACAATGTTGTACTTATGTTTTGATACTTAAGGGAACTAACATATACTTAATAATAAACAAAGACTAACACATTTGTTTCGATTATAAATTTGTTGTACTTCTTAATTTGTTTTCTGTTATTTTTTACATTTGTTATTATGCTAAGTTAATGGAGGACCAGCAATTGCAATTTGATTGTACATAAACTCCTTTGTGGTATCCCGTGGATATAAGAATACACTATATATACTTTTAATGTAAAGTAGCACAACAGTTTCTATATGTAGAACTGACCTGAGACAAAAATAATACTAATGAAAAATAACACTAAGGTTTTTAAGATAATCATTCAAAATAAGCTCCAACTAGGAAATGGATAAGAAAAAATAGATTAAAAGATTTTTAATTTTATTATATTTAAACTAGATATTTCCATCGATGTACGTTTTTCATATCTAAATTGTAAGGGTCTTATAAACCACAAATATGATCTCTCCATTATGGTCAGGCGGCATTTTCCTGCGTGTGCTTACATATAAAAATTCTTGAACGTCGGGCTACTCACTCACAAACAGTTCTTCTTCGTAGTATCAATCCGGTGGATTGGTTTGCAGCAACAGAATCTTGCATCTCGATCTCCATTCCTCTCGGTCCTTGTTAACAAACAGTTATTGTTTATCTATTACAGATATATGTGATCCTTAGTCAGCTTACGTTAATGTGCTGAATTGAATCGTGATTATATTCATCATCATCACCATCATCAGCCTGTGTCCGTCCACTGTTGAACGTAGGCCTCCCGCATGAGTCTCCATCCTCTTAGATCCTCCGCCTTCCGCATCCAGATTACTCTCGCTATTCTTCTTATATCGTCAGTCCATCTTATAGGGGGTCGGCCAATGCTTAGTTTGCCAGTTCTTGGGCGCCATTCCAATACTTTTCTTCCCCATCGACCGTCGTCTCTTCGACAGACAGTAGTTATATTATGTTTCTAAAAACCAAGATTTAAAAAGATCCAATTTACTTCGTCCTTGTGATTATAAGAAACTATGTTTAACATGCTCTTGGTGGAGCTTTATTTACAAAATTTACTCGGGATGTGGCAAAATTAAGGACAGTAGTAATGTCACCACACAATTTAGTGGAAGCATTTCGCGGCGACCATACGCTTCAGTCATGAAGCGGATATGAATGATACGTCCCCATTTGTCGTGTATGTATCTGAGAGAGTATGAATAATTGAATACAAAAAATAAGTTTATATACTGATAAATAAAAATATTCTTGTACGTGAACACCTCTTCTTTGAAAGGTGTAGAAATGCTCAGGTCAACTCTGGAATTTCTCGTTGAGAAGGCAAAGAACGGCGGCGGCGCGCTATCGATTTGTTTTCGTTCTGATGGTGGGCGGCGGCAGCCTCACCGCCCACCTCCCGCCCTCGCGGGCCGGTAAACAAATCGTTCGCCTTCTTCGGCGTGATTACGCCCAGGTCGTCCTTGCGGCTCATCTCGACAGGTCTCTCCATTCTTGCCCTTTCCTCGACGCTGAAATAACATCGCCTTACTAGGACTGATATTTTGCTGCTCGGATTACTTCTGAGACTGTTGCATTCTTAACAGATCACCCCATATAGAAACATTTTGCTACAGTTTTTTTTATTCCAGCGAGCACAATTTTTTCAACATATTCCAGATCACTTCTACCAATATGGTGAAGAATTTAATTGTGTGTTTTCATGATTTTCAGACTCTTGAATATTAAATTAGAAGTGGGTTTCGCCGTCCAAATAATGCATAACATTTTAAATACTCTAATAATGCATCGCAAAAGTATCATTTTTTATTACTTGTTTTTTTTTTATCGTCCATCTTGAGTGGGTGTATATTTTATACATATTTTTACTCATTTAAATTCTCAAAACTGGACAGGAAAATACGAATTATATTAATAAGAATTATACTAGAGCTAGAAAACGGAGTGTCAGCATCAAATGATTAATGGAAAGATGCTATATAGGCATGGGTAAGGATTCTGAAGGGTAGGGATGTTCAACAGTAGACGGACACATGCAGATGTTAAATGATAAAATTGATGATCATGAAATCACCATTCGAAGCTAATTGATTCATTCTGAGGAATAAAAATTTATGTCATAAGTCACCCTAGCGTATGATATAAATCAGGGGTCATCAACCTTTTTGTGCCTAGCGCCCACTTTTGCCTATTTTTCATGGTAAAATTTCCCTACCGCCCACCAACCTCGCTATATTTAAATTCAGTATATGGGTGGAAAAGATCTAGAAGGAATGTAGGAGATTTGAAAATCTACAAATATCGCCCACCGCCCACCACGGAAGCCCGTATTGCCCACTAGTGGGCGGTACGGACCAGGTTGACGATCCGTGACATAGAAGACCTGTATTGAGACGAGGTCAGGATCATAACAGCTGACAGAAATTCGCTATGAAAAATTTTCACTACAATTTGTGGCACACTTACCTGTACGCTTCAGTTAGGCAGCGAATATGGTTGAAGTCTGATATTAAATCTCAAATAGAGACGTATAGTATTACTTTTAACCCAATTTTATTATTTTTTTACACTCGATTTACATGTAGACCGAGAAAAAACGGTATTACGAGTACATGTCTCTTTAAATGCAACATTTAAGCTAAATAATGCAATTAAATAATTGTCAAAAGCATATTAAAGTGCTTCTACTAACCATATTCAGAGCTGAAGAGATAACCGTTGTAGTTTTCACCGTCAATTAATGATGTAATTTTTTTTGTAAGAATTACAGTTATTCGTTAATAATCGTGTTATAATGTAAGTAAATTAGAGCCTTTTTTATTATATCTATTTTCAACTTTACTACAACATATTTTCAAACAAGTTTGTAAAATTAGGACTTTGTTTTATTTTTGTTCACAACTTTTTACCGCGCTATTACCCAAATTGCGGGAGTGACCTGGATGCGGAAGGCGGAGGATCGAAGAGGATGGAGACTCATGCGGGAGGCCTACGTTCAACAGTGGACGGACACAGGCTGATGATGATTACCCAAATTGATTACCATTTTTATTTAGAATTTGAAAATATTGTTAATACTCGTAATAAAATTATTTTTCTTAAATTAGAAACAAATTAGTGACTTAACTTAGTTAATATTTTTAATGATTAATTGATTATTTACAATATCATATTTTAAACTTATTTAGCTTATCTCTGATATATGAAGCATCTATATAGATAATCCAGCTAACCGATTAAATGTCTATTAAATATCCAAAGTTCACTGTCAGTTCTCATCTATGTGTTAGAATAGCCGCGTATTTTTTTTATATTCTGAAATATCACGTACACTATGAAAAAAGCAAGCGTTGACAGTGAAGAGATAATTCATTTATTTATGTCGTCCATGTTAATTTTTAAGTGTTTCCGGTGCCGACATAGTTGTTTGTGTTAGTTCCACAGAAAGACGCGAGGGCGCTGGGTGGTGTTCCATGGATGCCAAAACTTTTAATGAAGGGTAACTTTATTTAATCAAATTTGTATTAATGTTCATGGAAGCATGCCAGATAAACAGAATATACCCTTACATCCTCGCGCAATTCCTCCATCCACAAGGAACCGGGTCTAGACAATTTCAGCTGATATGCATATTATCGTATGTAATTAATTTAAACTACAAATTACCCCTATCGGTTGGTAAAGTAAAACAAACACGCTCTATGTATACAAAATTATACAGCGAACTAAAATTATAATATTTTGATAGATAGAGCAAATGATATAGATTTATTATACGGAATTCGTATACGGAATTAATGTTTTAAAAATATTAGGCTGTATCGAGGACGCAGCTCAGTGAAACACGTGAAACACGTGAAACTCTTCTGTGGGTCAGTAATGAAACGGGAACGTCAATGTATTGACAGGATAAAGTTAGGTTAGGTAATAAAACCACGTTAAATGATTTACTTAACACCTCATTTAAATTAAGAATAGGATATCTTTTAATTCGTATTTCAGCTAATATAAAAACTACTGAAGCTATAAATATATCCAAATAAAAATAAATATATTATTTAAAAATTATTCCACATTTTTTTATTGCCATTGTCTAGTCGATGACAAGACAATTGCTACCCGATGTAGCCAAAACATGTCGTCGTATAATAAAAAAATGTGGAAATTTCTAAATCATCTTAAATTTGTATTTCGATATTATGGAATTCCACCTAGAATTATCGATCTAAAAAATCTAAAAACTATTAATATATGTAATTTATTGTATGATCAACATTTAAATGTTAAATAAAAACTCTAGAAGATGTGTACGGGCACTTTTGAATGGTCATAAAGCGCAGGCTTAATAAATTGTAATTTTATATTTTACAAATGTCTTAATGTGCGGTGAAACGACATGTGGTGATAATATATTCAAGCTATAGAGAGGACATGAAAAGTGAAAAAGAAGCTTGAGAATCTTACAACACCTTTTAGATTTTTTAAATTAATTCCCGTGATAAGTAATCGTATTTCATATCAAAAGTACTATCCTTGTCTATCAATTAAATACACACATACTATACATCAAATTCTTTATACGCATTAATTCATTCAGAAAAATATCGACAGAAGCGGGATGCAAGCCGCGGGCCTAAGAACCAAAGCCCGCGGCATTGGTTCCAAAGAATTTGATGTATAATATGTGTATATTTAATTACTAATAATATTGTAATATAGTCAATGATCTATAAAAGAAGATTAGAATATTGAAAAAATAAAATAATATTCTAATACATATTTAATCCATATATCCTTGATTACTTTTATTTTTTAGAGAGACTGAAGGTATGAAAGTTTCGTGATTTGTTTCTTACAATGTCTTCGTAAAGTCGAATTTTCATATTAAAAATACATATAAAAACAAACAGTTACAGTACTATTTGACACTTCAGATTATTATCCGCCTATATATTATAACTGAATATTTCAATTTCCGGCACTTAAAGGCATACATATACTTAAAGTTTGAATGTTTTTTGTAATGGAAAATTGTTATCGAAAAAAGAATGCCGGATATTTTTCAAGTGGCGTCCTTTTTGAAAATCACTAATCCCCTCTTCAGACCCTCTCCATGGGCCCACATAATGTGTTATGTCCACACATTTGCATTAATATTTGATGGCCAGCCGCGAGGGGCGGGATTATTGCGGCCGTTGTTTAAGAATTCACTTGTTTCGATTGTTTGTTCGGAACTAGACTAATTGGTTCCCAGGGTGGCGCCCCCAGGTCACGAGGGGCCGCCTATGACCCGCCAGGGGTGAACTCACACATAAAAGAATCTACGATGATCATAAATTTAATTTTATAATTAATGTTTTGAGTAAAATGGGATGGATGCAGAGGGACGCTTGTACGATGGCTCTGGCAGTTATCAGGTTAATATTTAATATTTAAATTTTCATTTAAAAGCGGATATAATTGTCAAAACTAAGTATGATATTTTCTTCTAGATAGTCTATGTTATTAGTAATTAAATACACACATAAAAATAAACATCAAATTTAATACGCATCAATTCATTCATAAAAAATATCGGCAGACGCGGGATTCGAACCTCGAGCCTTGCAACTTTTGCTCTATTCTACACACCGCGCTATCCAAACGACTATTCTCCTCGTGAGTAGATACGCGAAACCTGGTGTATGGATAATATACCATTGATAACATCATATAACGACAGATGTGTCTGTAGTATATATTCAGAGTATGTGTATATATATATATATATTATGATTCAATCAGTCAACATTCACAAGCTTTTTGTGTATTTAAGTACTAATAATATTGTAATATAGTCAATGATCTATAAAAGAAGATTAGAGTATTGAAAAAATATACTTATAAAAATTTAAAAACCATTTACTCTATGTTACACTAAAATAATCTCTAAAATTTTTGATACTACCATATTGCTTGTCTCGTCCCAAATGTTCTCTGAATCCAAAATTAAAAACTGCAAAGTTGTTCTTGACCAAATCTATGATGCTAGTACGATAGCTTAATATGTTAGTTTAATTTGACATAAAATACACAAAATAATAAATTTATAGATATTTATAGTAATTGTGATTTCATGGCCAAAGAAAATGTTATTTTTGAAATTGTATTTATCACGCAATTTGTTGAACTAAAAAAATATATTGCATGATTGATATTAAATAGTTTTGTATGTTCATCATTAATAACATATATTAGAAACGATACGAATCATTATTTCGTTCACATGTGAGTAAATATATGAAAGAAACATTGACTGATATCGTTTTTAATACCATATTATTAATTATGAAAATATAAAATTATTCAATACGAAATCCGGCCGTAGAAATATGGATTTTCATAAATCATAGTTATTTGAATTTAAATTGGGAATAACTATCAACAATAGGATTTAAGATTAACTTTCACAATTATAAATTATTTCAACCAAAAGTATGTATTCAAATAAAGCTAAAGAAAATAACTGTAGGATCGTACACTTTGACTTTTTTTCACATTCGCTTCATAGCTTGAGAATATAGTCGCCACAATTATCCCCCACACAGTTTTGTCAGCAAACATGATTTTTGTCTAGCTTTAAGTCAATTCAGCACCTAGAGTTTCACCGAGTACATATTAAACAGAGAAACATGAGTTATACAAAAGGCCCGTGACTTTGAATGAAAAAAAAAAGAAAAACTAGCTGATTAATAAACGTCTATTAATGCCTCGCTTACTATGAATGTATTTAGCGTATGTTGGTAAATCTTCAGGTGTAGATATGTTTTAGAACGATGAACAGTTGTGATGAAATTGTAAGGCGGAATTTTTTAGTGAATCAATGCTACAAGGAGTTGATTTATAATAATAAATTATTAGGTCTAAATAAAAATTGTATTCACTTCTGAGTAAACAATAGTGTAGAATGCAATTGATTTTTTTTTTGTGAATACTTGATTACTTTAATTGTTTTTAGTTTGAAATGACCCTGGAATGTTCCATTAGAATCTGGCTCCGGATGCTGCGGATCCTCACGGCCATATCCCGGATCCGCGGCATCTATAGGCGGAGCAATTAATACAGTTCGCCGGCGGTTTTTTCCTCTCGGCTGAACTTTACCCAGATTTTTTGTTTGTCTTTCGCCAACCGTGTTCGATTTTCATGTCGATTTTTCATGCGCGATAAAACTTTTCAGTTTTTTCACCGAGGCGGAAATTATTATTGATGCGCGTGGCCTGGAGGCCAGTCTAAAGTGTCCCATTAAAATAGAGTGTTTCTGGTGATATTTATTGTGATTTATTTTTAACAGAGAAAAAATCTTATTTATTACGATTTTCTTAATGTGGGTGAAGGTAATGTTTAATTAATAAAATATTGAAATTATAAATTATAATATTATGAATGTGTTTTTTTATCTAAGATTTCTTTTTTTAGACTATTAAATCGAATACACGAAATAAATCTTAAGGATCATTATATAAACATATATAAGTAAAACGTCTGTTTATAATTGATGCTTTTTGAGCATATTTCCTAAATCTACAATATTTATAAATAATATGTAATAGTTAGAAAACACGTACATACAATTTTAAATTTATAATTCTTTTTTACGAGCCTTGGGAGGGCAATTTGTCAAGCATTATGCTACAGATATGAGTGTAGTCATGAAAATGATTTATTGACTGATTGATGTTTTTTTAACCTGGAAAAACAATGCGTTTCAGAAAATACGAAACCGCAGTCTCATTTTTGTGATTACAATAACAGTTATTATTTTTACCATTAACCATGTTAAAACAAAGATAGATTAACTACATATTTTTAAATCTGAATCAATGAATATATGTTGTTGTTACTAAAATATTTTTCTCAATAGTTTTTTGTAATTGTTTTTTTGTATTAAAAACTTTACTTACTATGGATCAGATGTTAACCCTCGCCTTACTATGTTAAAAACTTCCGCGCGTTCCGATGGTGAGTACTCGTTACACATTCTGATTTAAAGTGAATAAAATGAGTAGAAATTCGAAAAAATGAAAATATTCAAAGATATCGCTTAATTTTATAATAGTTGATGTCAATAAGTAGTAATAATTGACATTTAATAGCTAAAAACATGAAAAACATCAGACGAAGACCTCAAACGGCCAGACGCACCTTGGTGCGTGAACTTCCGAGAGCTACTAACATTACTTAGCCTGTCGACATATAGATGAGCCGACGCGCATCGATATCATTTCGAACTAGCCGACCAACTGAGGTTTACCGTCTCGCTCACTCATATTTGTACGTCAGCGAGAGTGAGGAGTATAGATGCCGACGCATCTGGGTATTTTTTAATTTTATTTTTGCACACGCTTCCGACAGGTCGAATGAATTCATGACAGTTGACGCGTCTTGATTGTAGTGGTGAATTTATTCCGGATTTTAGAAAAATATTTCCTGCTCCCGATGAGTGCCTATTATTATAAATATTTTTTTTCAATACGTAAATGTATTAAGGAGGAATACCTAAAATCTGAACCCTGTGTGTATTATATTTACAGAGATATTTAAGTTATTACAAGCAATGTGTAGTCGATAGACATCACCGGGGAGGAGAGGTTAAAGTAACAAAAAACCAAACATGTTAGTATAGTTCGATGATACATAAATTATTATATTCTGAAGGTTTTCGATTAAGTTTTAACGAGCTTAAATTTATCGTCAGTGCAATTCACGGGGCGTAGCGAAATGGTCTTCCGGTTCCTGCCCGACTGGTGCATGACAGCGAACACTTCGCAGAATATTGGGGTCTGATTTAACGATTGTAAACAGAGTCTCTTTTAGTCCCTGAAATCTAAATAAGGCTTCTTTAGAGCCGGGCAAAGCGGCCCACTTTGCATAATGACGGTGCCTCTCTCCGGAACAAAGATTTGACAATTAACCGTTCGCGGTCGAGGGTCGAAGTAATGCGTGGCTGTCAGTGTATCAGACTACAACAATGATCTAAGCTAGAAAGCTTAAAAGTCCTTTCCACTACCTAGCCCGGATGCCGTTAACCTTTTTATCTTTTCATAGGCCTTAGTACTAAACAAATGTCATGTTATATAATGTTTTTAGAGAAAAAGCGCAAAATGTTTTTTTTAAATCCTCATAATCTGTTTTTTGTCATGCAAGTACTTGCCTTACAAGAACTAGATATAAGTAGATATGCAGTGAATTGAACCGGTAATAAATAGCCGAAAATATGTCACATATACTATAGTTGAATATAGTTTATGTGGCATATATAATAAAGTCACCAGGGTCTTGCATTTGAGGTCATCGTAGAACAATGTTACCAGGTGCACTTCAAGAATTGTCTTGGGACAAGGTAACTGAAATAACTGAGTGGCAAATTTACGGCTATCGTTTGTTACATTTATAGAACGGATATGAGAAAAAAAAAAGGTTTTAAATGTAAATAATAAACGAAAATAATCTATTACAAAGGAAATTTCCTGGAATTAAGATTTGTTACATTTACTCAATGTAAAATAATTAATTTGTCAAAACAGATGATGTTGTAGAATGATCTGAAAAATTGAGAAATCGACACGATGTCTAATTATTAGATATTTTTTGGAATAATTAATTTGAATATATGTACAAAATATAATGCTGTTTTAACATTTTAAATTGAATTTCATTATAGAAGTTAAGTCTATAAAAAGTAAACGATAAATCGATTAAAAATGTTTGTTGTAACGTTTTGTAATAAGCAATGCGTAATAAGTTAATTAGTAATAGTAAGTAATATAAAGTTAAATAGTAATTTTGATAAATATCTTTGATTTGGCTTTCGAACCTATTTAAAAAAGTGAAAATATAACAATATTAAAGGTATTGATTTTTTATGAGTGAGGTCAGCATTCAAGCGGATGACAGCATATAGTCAATATTTTTAGAGGTGTCTATCATAATATTACCAATTCTTGCTAACGTGAAGTGTATCGTTGTAAACAAACACAATTCTAAGTGTTGTAAAATTTAACTTTAATAAAAAAAGCATATTGCGCTGATTTTAAGTATACAATTTAGGAAGAGACAATTAACAAAGAAAATTACATTTAACAATAGATAAGTACCTACAAATTCAGCAAACATCATATTATATGGCATTTCTCTGATCAATAAATTGGAGAAAAAAAAATCGGCGGACGCTGAAATACTTTAGAAAAAAAAGTCTCCATACATCATAAAACGTATTTTGCTTCGTTGAATTAAGATATTAAATAGAAGTGTTGTTATATATAATTTAAAACGAGTTCTTTAGATAGTTACACGATCATTCATCTTATCCTGCAAAATGACGTAAATTGTCTTAATAATGTGAAATTGTATCTGCCAGTCAAATAACGGTCTAAGTATTTTGTAGGAGCGCCCTTTTTTATTTCAGTAAATCCCATTATCACATACGTCAACATACGTCATGTAACAACTCGGGCCTTTCTGTTTGACGCCCTTTTTGGCAGATTTTTTCACACGCCCATATTTTGGGAAAACACAATTCTACAAAGAAAATATACATTCTTATTGTGCAAAATTATTTCATCTCATAAAAAACAAAAAGGTATTTTTGGTCTGTGGGCGGGGTTTCGGGTTTTCGGTACATGGGTTTCGAACTTGATAATTATGAATTTATTTTTCACTACAGAAAAAATATGTTTAGATAAGAGATAGTTACTTCAATACGCAAATGTGTTTATAAGATAAATCAGTTAGATTTCAACTTTAAACAATAAAATTAATATAATTGTACGTAAAAACCGATTTCTGTATTACGTCAGTAAAAAGAAGTCGAAAATTTTGAGCAAAAGCATTTAAGCTTTGTTTTTTAGACCTGAGCAACATGTCTTTGATAAGTTAATTGAATGTTGAATAAAATATGATTTTATTGAGGTATTTAATTGAGAAACCATTCAATAAATTATTATTATTACAATTAAGAAATCATTCAATAAAATTTTTGGTAAAATAAAATTATAACGCAATATTAATATATTTCAATACAATTGAATTCTTTTGCAGTGGACTTCTGTTGTATTAATTGTACCAATTTCACTATCTTTACCTGTCTTTTTCTTTACATGTTCCATATTGTCAGTAGAATCGCCGTCACCTGAGGTTGCTTTAATTACTATTGAACCTATCAAGGTGGGAGTCGAGCTGGCTCTATATAAGCAGACGACCATTCGGACAAGAAATCTCGTCTTTTCGCTTCCGACGTCTCCGTAACCTGATTATCAAGCGGCCTCTCAGAGAAATCACTGTGTCATGTGTCTCTCTATGATCTGTTCAAGTCACACTAACCTACTAGTAACATTTCATTATTCCAAAATGAATTTCTAGAACTTGCCAATAAAATAAAATATCGTTAATAAATAAATTCAATCTAATGTAAATATTTCGTAACTTTTCACCTTTTAAACTGCTTAAATATTAAGATAACTTACTGATATTAAAATCCTCGTGACATTATAACGTATTTTTATTTCATTTTTTTCTTGTTCGGAATGTTCGATTATTTCCAGTGATCCCTTTCTAATACGCATAACAATTTCTTCTTTGTAATCCACAGGTCACAACAAGACATCTTGCACACACTCCCACAATCAACAATTTTATTTCACATAAATATCAAATAAATACAATACATGAAATTCAAAAAACAATTTAAATCAAAGAAAGAATATTAAGCTTTTATTTTTCCTTGATAAATAAACATATATTTATGTATATTAACAACTTATTAACAAACAAACATATCACTTTATCTGGTGAAATGGCACATATTGTGAAATGTACAAGACTTAAGTATATCTTCTGCGGTGCGAATCTTATGTTTACTATTTCTTTGAGTCTTATTAATTTATTAACCAATTTTACATATTTTTATTTCTTCTACGGATGTATGTTTCATTAAAAATATTATATATTCTATAGAAATAAATAAATATAAAATAAATATTAAATAAATATTCATATAATGAAAATCATTTCACCTCATTAATAACATACTGCTTTAAAATGAAAATAATACATATGTTGATATTTAAGATATTTTTTGCAAATTTGAGTTTAAATTTCATTTTTCATACAAAGTATGCTTAAATCGTCCCCCTGCACAATAGTCGCAGATAAGACGCTAAGATTTTTCTTCCATTGCGGTCGAAAAGGCACAAAATCTCATTTCGAGTATAAGCAGTTCCATTTATGTGTCGGTTTTATTTGTATAGAAATCAAATACTCTGTGGTAGACTGTATCATTTTGCTCGAATATAAATCAAATTGTTATTATGTTGGCAGCAGTGTGGGTGAGCTCGACACTCTCAGTGTGTGAAACTAAGAAAACGACAATATTTTATTACATAAATAAATACTCATTTTAATGTATGTTTTGTAAGTCCACCCCAAAGTTTTATCATTGAGACATTTTTCAGTTTACCCGACTAAAGAGAGAGCTGAAATAAAAGTCTTGGGAAACCGAGAAAAATATCCAAAAGCATGTTACAACGGTTCTTAGACACATTTTTTTGTAGGAATTTCAGGGCGCCTTTTAGACGTGAAAGACACGTCTTCGCAAATCCATTGATGCAGGATGACTCTCGTAAAATTTTAAGCCGTTATAACGTTTAGATCAATAAATCAAATCTGAGCACAAAATTAAGTTGAGCCGCTTCTTAGGACCCAGGCCTTGAAAGCATTAAGTTATTCATCCAATCTCTTTAAAAATGCAATTAACAAATCACATGAAAATATTCTTCTGATACTTAATTTGCCGTCTTTTTAAGATTTTAAGCTTCTGCTCTAAGACTGTCGGAAACCATTTTTGTTCTTAGCTAGATCTTCAGGTGGAGGGATGTCTTGGGATGAGGAATAGGCAGTGGCAGCTAAGAAACTGAGTTGCGGTAATTAGTGGTTTTTCATTACATATTTCGCACATACTCTGTTCACGAATTTTACAGTTCTCATATGAAGAAAAAACAATTCAAATGATGTTTTGTTATTTTGGTCATATTTTAGTTATTGAACGAAATTTTGACTTCAATGTGGTGAATTCAATGTCCGTTCCTTATCGCTCGCTTCCACGACATCGACACGTCCGCGGCGCTCGCGCGGAATTTTAAAATCCTTCTATTGACGGAAACGGACGACCGGAATTCATCATGAGATATGAAGCTAATGAACGTATCAATCTTCGCTTGCGGTGGATATACGCGCCCATGTTACAACACTTGTAATAAATGCCCTTTTTTTATCTTAGCAAACAATATTACAATACATGCTGGGGAAAATTGTATGTCAAATTGCATACAACAAGGCGTTTTTAGAAGCTCCACGGTGTTTGATTACGTGATGTACGTTAAAAATAAATGATCTAAGTTACCAATTTTTAATATTATTTGAACGATTTGAAAGCAGTTTTTTGTGATTCTGTTCCATATATTTTGTATGCAAATGCATTCTTGAGAAATCTAAAAATATAACGTTCAACTGGATAGACTAAGCGCTGCATGTATCGCAGACATATGCTGCAGTGAGGGGAGTGGACATGGTGACGATGTGTATACTATGTAACTTAAAGTTTTTATTAAATAAGGTTTGTTTATGATTTATTTATTTAAACATAAAAATAATACGAAAAAATGGTTGCGCGTGGTACCCTGCAAATTACACAAAAGGTTAGAGAAGAGACCTAAGAATCTATTAAATGTAAGCCTCGTTAACCGAACACGTTATTAATATTATTTGAAATAATTGATGTAATTCAATAGCAAGGGAGCGTTAGCACTAAGCAGTAGTTCAAAAAGGTCCTCTCAAGAAATGGCAGAGACTTCCAGGAGTGGGTTGGCCGTATGAGCTTAGCTCTGTGAGAAATTCAAAAATAAATAAATTAAGAAAACTATTCATTACACGGTGTTTGTGTAAAGCTTGTCGTGGTATCAAATGTATATGAAGTTGATTTTTTTATTCAATTTGTTGAGATGTACACTATAAAAGAAAAAACTATTATAGAATAATATATTTCTATCTCGGCATGTTTTCGACCGTAGTGCGATACCGGCGTTTCCGCCGCTTGAAATTTGATATTTGTTACAATGCTATGAAGTTAGCCGCTCTCCACTGAACCATACTGAAGTATTTGACACGTGTCACAGACAAGCGGTGAAAATAACGAAAAACTATTTTTCCTTTTATTTTAATTTACGTTTTTATTTATCTTTAGTTTTTCGGAAAGTTTTTTGATTTTTTTTTTGTTTAAATGTTTTATCGCAAATTATGAGTAGATTTTTGTCGAGTGAGACATATTTTTGATGAAACAAATCTCAGATGTATATTAAAATGATAAAAATGATATGAAGATATGTATAAGATGATGTTAGAAAAGTAAAAATAATACCTCATTTGACTATCATTCGTAATATCTATCGAAGAGCTAACGTAAGCCTATAATGAGCTTTAAAAACATGTGCTTTTATAGTTTTTTCTACAATAATGTATTAAAAAAACGCCATATCATGATACTAGAGTACTACTAGAGTCACTAGAGACTTCTTACTTGTAATGGCTATTATTGTTATTTAAATGAAACTATAAAGATGAAAGGAAAGAATAGTTTTATTTTGACATGGTAAAAAGTAAAATAAAATTAACGATACCATGAGTATAAAGTTAAAACGATATTTTTTCTTTCTGCTTTCTATCTGCTTCCAACTTGCAGAAAATGGTAACTAATAAATGTCACTAGAATAGCAGAGTCATATTTTTTTGAAAGCTAGATTCGAAAATTTATGTTCTGCTGAATAAATTATCTAGTCGTAGGCTCTACAAAATTATCTGCATAGCAACACAATAATTTCAAGCTTAGTTCTTGTATTCAAAATTATGATATTTGAAAGAAATGAAAAATGCTGACTTTTCGTCGACATCTAAGCACCTTTCAATTGACAATAATTTATATACACTTGGTCTTAGCGCGTCTCTATGGCGAGTGCAAGAGGGATGCCTTGCTAGGTGTGAGCGAGAAGTAGCAGTAGCACCCTGACATGGGGCGGTGAGAGGGGAGGGGGCCGATCAATTTATTCAAGGCTGCCTAGCTTAATGGTTAGGGTTATCAAAAACACCAAAAAAATAGTTAAATCATTTATGAATAGACATTTATTATTTGCCTTAATTTATGAATAAACAACGAGGAGTAATTTGATTATTTGGTCAAGTAACTCGGAAAAAGCTGAATAGAAACCAGAAAGAAATACAATAATACTACGTCAAAAGAATAATGTATCTGAAAAAATCTCTTTTTGTAATATTGATCTACGAAACCAATCATAGATACTGAAAATATTTGGTGAATACAATATTTGTGGTTCGATCAGTGAACTTAAGAATCATTGGGTATGAAACGTAGTACGTTATTCGCTTAACTTTATCACATGTTAGATTACACTTTATCATCAACTGGTCCTTTATAATCATCTGATTATCTTAAAAAAATATAATAACATGTTTATACATATGCCTCGTATACAACAGATACGATAACTTTAAAGCCTGTCTCTGAAAGACATCAGGAAGCATGTTTGTTCCCAGGTGGACCTCCGGGTATAAATCTGACAGAACTGGTTGGCGTCAATTTTATGGCGACCATTTGTTTCAGTTATAATATGGAAATAAAAAAAATGTATAAAACATTGAATAAATTCCAAGTTTATATCTTTTCTTTACCACATTAATTCTCAAAATGTAGCAATAGATGCGATCAAAAACATGCGTAAAGTAAAATTTGACTTGCTTAAGCACTGTTCAATATTAACTTTTGTGAGCCCTGTTGCGGCCTCATCCCCTGAATTTCAGTCAGCCATGAATTGAATTCGTGTCAGACCACGTGGCCGGGACCACAATACCTGATCTAGTGTCGGAGTAAATCACAGGTTTGCCACCTGCAATACTGTTAATACTACCCAACAATTAACCTATAAAATACACCTCTGGACAAGAACAACAATACGTGTAGAATATTTATACTAGGCTTTTTAAAAGCATCACATTAAAAATTTAAATAAGAAATTAATATTTTATTATTACAATTATTTTGAGTATTCTTTTACCTTTAATATTTCTCCTCTATTTAATAATTTTGACGTTGAGTATGACCGCGTTTTGCATGACAAGTCAGTACATTGTATCATTAAGTTACTGTCTGAAGAACATTACATGTGTAAAAATATTTCATAAATACATAACATAAAAATACAAGCAATTTAAACGTGTCTTAATAAATTATTTATATCAGCTGAACGGTTCTAAATTGTTACCGAGTTGTTTCTGAATCAGGAGATTAGCCTTCTGACCACTCCTCATTAATTCTTTAATAATCCTTTTATGATAACTTAGAGTAACTTGTTTTGTCTCTCTTCTAAGTATATGCCTCAGGTACATTTCAGGTACATTTCATCATATCATACATTTGATAAAGTCGAGAGTCTAAAATCGCTGACAAAATAAATCATCTAACGATAAAATACGTTCCACAAAAGGAGAAAATGAAATCATGAAACTGGGTGATAAATTCGAATTGATGCATTCGTTTTGTTCAGTTTCCAGTGAAAAATATGCAAGCCAAAGTAATAATACCTATTATTAAAGTGACAATGTTCCAATGTTCTCGCAATACATAATCACAGTTGATGACTCACCGCCATTTTAGGGATGGTCGCCATAGACAAAAATAATAATATAATACGGCAATGTTGGAATCGCGTGATTATTTAACGACTACATTAGTTTTGATACAAAGTAAAGAACACACGCCACCGAGATGACGTCAGGTGGCGTGGCCGGGCGGTATCTGACATTACTGCCATAGACCAAAGCGAAAAATGATAAATTTGTTATGTTCCAACAAAAGGCTTACGTTTTATTGAGCCAATTTCCACATAGGTGGTTTTGTTGACACTCCCTTAAAATGGTATACAAACTCGTTTATGTACATGCATAATGTTTCATAAAAAACATAAAATTCCCGTGTCGTCACTGTGTCGTCTGTGTAATCTGTGTCTTCAAAAAAACTTCTTGAAACCTTCAAGGAAAATCGTCTCATACAATACTCTAAGCAGATCGCAACAAATTTCCGCCACACCATTCTTTTATTTGCCATTTATTATTCCTTGTTCTAAGTCACTTAAATTCCTGGAGGTCCAACATATAGTAAGGGGTGATTTTTTAATAGCTGTAGGAAATTTTTCCGAAAAAGACAGATAAAATTAAGAAAAATGCATGAAATCTTTATTTGAATCGATAGTACAGTCCATATAATTTAATGTTTAAAGATTATTTCATTCTAATGTTGACCGCGGCTGCGCCTCAAATGGTCCATCCGCTTAGTCCAATTTTGGCATACACTTTCCAACATTTCGGCCGGTATCTCACGAATAAATGCTTCAATGCTGTCTTCCAATGCGTCAATCAAAGCGGGTTTGTAAGTATAGATATGAGCCATAACATAGTCTCACAAAAAATAATCTAAAGGCGTTAAATCGCACGATCTAGGCGGCCAATTGACCGGTCCCAAACGTGAAATAAAGTGTTCACCGAACTTGCCACTCAATTGGTTTATTGTTTCGCGTGCTGTGTGGCATGTGGCACCGTCTTGTTGAAACCACATGTCATGCAAGTCAAGCTCTTCCATTTTGGTCAAAAAAAGTTGGATATCATCTCACCGTAGCACTCACCATTCACAGTTACGTTGCGATTCGCATCATCTTTGAAGAAGTACGGTCCAATGATGCCACCAGCCCATAATTCGCACCAAACAGTAACTCTTTCTGGATGCATTGGTAGCTCTTGCAATGTTTCTGGCTGATCTTCACTCCAAAACCGACAATTCTGCTTATTTACGAATCCATTCAGCCAAAAATGAGTTTCGTCGCTGAACACAATTTTTCGATAAAAATATGGATCAATAAAATTCAATGATTTGCAAGCGTTGTTCGTTTGTAAGACGATGCATGGTTAAATTATAGACCAAACTGAAGATGTTTGACAGTGACACAAAACACGAAACGTACGTGAGCTGTCAAAATCAGTGTTGCCAAAAAGAAAATAGTATAAAATTCACCCTTTATAATATGAGTGGTTTCGAAAAAATTGATTCAGGTATTTACCGAAGTTACTTCTTAAGATTGATTTCAAATAAAAATTTGAAACGTCTTTGTAGCTTACAATTTTTTTGCATGTTTCAATCGATGCTTTTAATAAAGCACCGCATTGAGATCGATCGTTCAATCACAGTTCAAAAATTAAATCGACTCTGATGCTGATTGATAGATGATGGGCCGGAGCAGGTAGGATGACCACCTAATTGACAGCCAGGGCCGCATCGGCGCTAATGACCCTCACGCCGACCCGCGGCCTCAACTGCTAATGCGATTCTTCTACATTCATGTCGGCTGCGACGCCATTAATCATCTCGCAACCGTCCGCGGAAACGTGTATCTGTCTGCCCGTCAACCCGCAGCCTCCCTGGATGCTGAACAGCCATAAAATAGTTATGTATGGACAACGTGACCATTTGTCCCTCTTCGAAAAACGGGACCTCTACCAACTTACAGGTAGCGTGTAAGAAGAACGTACTGTAAATATTTTAGTGCTGGAATATTTAAGTTGAAAGTGAATTATTAGATAAACCTGAAGGCAGTAATAAGCTTCAAGTATAAGCTACATAAGTAGTCGAGTTTATTTATACGCCATAGCATTGTTCTAGCATTCGAGTAATAAAAAATGAAATATATATAATGTAAATAAAAGTGAAAAAGAAGCAAAAAAATTTAAGCAATATATTTAACATTGAAACCTTTTTTTGAACGTTGGTGATTTATTATGTCCACTCTGAACGAATAATTTCTTCTCTTATACAACAATATGAAAGGCTTTGGAATTTTTTACCAAAATATATTTGTCTTACCTCTCCTACAACCTGAATCACTTTAAAATAATTATATGTTGAAATTTTGGGATACTACAAGAATTAATATCTGTTTATTTTATATTGGAAATTTTCGGCTACCATATTGTCCGGTTGAGAATCAGATATGATTAAAAGTAATAGTAAGATTTAAGAAAATTATATTTTTTCTTCTTCGTTTATTTTATTTTTGTTTTTAAGCTCACATGTTTAGAAAATAGCTATCATCCAAGGAGTGTAATAATATAAAAGATAAACGTTTTTTTACTGCTGCCATGAGTTCCTCTATTTTTCGGTGTCCCAAAGATGCGCTTAGGGGAAAAGGGACAGGCTATTTAAAAATGGTAAGGTTCTGCTTAAAACGGGTTCGTTAGAAACAAGACGTCTGGTCATCTTAGGTTCAGAGTAAAATTGGAGAATTTTTCGTATTTTCGTATTATTTTCGGACACGGGTGAAATCGCCATAAGCGGTAGGTTGTAACATAATAAAACACACGTGAAGTATATAACAAAGTATGATTGGTGGCCGACTTCTCGTATTTCGATTTTTTGCCGTTTGAATTATTAGATGGAGATTCTAATAATACTCTTCAATGTTGCTAATACGGCGGCGGAAACAGACAATGTTATTGATGAATATTATATAATACTTCGGAAGTGAGTGTATTGATCGATCTTTATTTAATCATGAAATAATTGCACATTGGAGATTATTCTTACATTATCACTATTTGAATTTTTTTTCTTCCCATTCTCCCACTGTCCACACCTCATTCTAGGACATATCTGCACCTGAAGGTCCACTTGGTAAGACACACGGCAACCTTCGTAGCAGAAGTCTGAGTGCATGAAGAGGCGGCCGCTGTAGTTATCGGAGGCATATTTTGGGTGATTGTAATTGGGATATATTAAGGAAATCGGATGATTAGTCCGACGCTCCCAAGGCCTGGACCATTTTCTCTTAAGGGGTGGCTCGACCCACTGAAATAAACTTTGGACATTCTTCCAGGACCAGATGACTAGCCTGGCGTTCTCGATTTCTCTCTGAAGGGCTTAGTTCAAAACAAAAATCACAAATCAAAAATATTTATTTAATATTATTCTTAAAGGCAAATTATCAAAATGCAATGAGGTTAATTATCAATAATTATATAACTTAGATAAATTTATTTTATAATCAAAAATAAACGAATTATAATATTTGATTGATACCCGAGAAACATCGATAAGTGTTATAAAATTCATGAATAATGTATCTGGAATGTAATTTTATATCTTTGCAATAAAATAAATATAAAAAATAAATTGAAATAAATCTTTAGAATCAAATTTAAAACAAAGCTTGTCTTGTATGCTGGTACTAGTACATTTTCCCGATCGCATTTCCTATTGATTATCCGCGACACACTTGGTAGTACATGACTAGGCTGTTTTGCAATAGGGGCAATAGGGGAGATGTGAAACCAATCGGGCGATTCATGCTTTTATGTCTCTCGGGAGGTGCTACGAAATATATATAGTTTAACGGATGACATGTAACACTCACAACTTTTCAAAATACTTACTTGATATCGAAAAAACCTATTTAATAAAAAATCACTAAGCTGTAGAATTTTTGATACTTCCAAAACTATCATAATATAAATAGAAACATAAAAAATTATAATAACCCGAAAAACATACAACTGCTGTACGAAGAATATATATTGAAAACCTCACTTTATAATAACCCTATCTAAAATTTAACAACAAATATGCTTTCGAGACACTCAATGATCTTTCAAATTTTTTTGTTCTGGGAAATATAATTGTTAAGGAAAACTCTTTTTTTACATTATTTATAGTTTTTTATTGTTTATCCTATATAGTTTTATTGTAGCCCACATAAGATATTACCAATATTCAACAACTGACACACATACAAATTCATAGCAACATCACTTCATATTATGACCATTTGTTGTTTGAATCCCAGCGTCTGCTGTTTATTTTTCTCCAATTTATTGATGAAAGAAATATAATAAAATACCATGTTTGCTGATAATTTGTATGTGTATCAGTTGTAAGTTATAAATTATATTTATTTATTAATATAAAAAAAAATTACATCCCTTCTCAACTCACTGGCTGGTGAATATCCCTGCAACATTTACGTTATCAATTCATTCGACCAATCCTTTCTTTTTGGCTGATTTGGTGATATCGTCTAACTATAACGCTCCCCACATACGAGTATGTTTATATTAAAAAATAAAGTTTTAAATACTGGATTACATTAAGTACCAATAATGTACTGAATATTAATATAGTCAAAGTTTTACGAAAAAGCTTTCTCTTAAAAATCAACGTTCAGGGAAAAAGCTTCAAAGCCAACGATGGCTCTCGTAAGAGTGAACACGGACAAGATCTAAGAGGATATTCGCAGAAATGTGATATCGTAAAAATGTAGTGTTTTTCAATTTACAACTAGCTCTTTGTTAAAATGTATCATTGCATTGTAACTTTTATTTACGGCTATATGTTTTAGCACATATTTCAAAAGCAATTTTTCAATGTATTATAAATAATTAATTATTTATTGCTTGCATATTTTTTTATTATCGTAAAATACGCAATTTTGTTGCCCTGAATCTGTTTTATTACATATCATTTGTGAGTTATATGGTAATTTTAAATTGTAAGTGTTTATTCAAGTTAAATAAAACGTAATATATGTTGTTGGTTATGAATACGAATTAGTTTTATATTATTTTATATGGTACTTAAAAACCGATGACAATGGTTTTGCATGCATTTTAGACTTAAATACGCGCATTTGTAGTCATCCATTGTGCTCTATCCTAGTCGGTACATGTGAGGTTTAGTCTCCTCTTCCAGTTTAAAAGCCACGGTTCTTCTAACTGGATTTCCAACACACCATGATCCTTATTTTCATATTCTTTATTGAAGCCATTGATATCTTAAATATATAAACATATTAAAATAACTATCATTATATATATTTACACGGTATCTTTGCTGTTGCCTTGTGTGTGTAATGCGAGTGTAACAGTATTTTTTTCGAAATTATTACCAGTATACTGGTATGTTAGTGTCTATATATCATCATCATCATCATCATCATCAGCCTGTGTCCGTCCACTGTTGAACGTAGGCCTCCCGCATGAGTCTCCATCCTCTTCGATCCTCCGCCTTCCGCATCCAGGTCACTCCCGCTATTCTTCTTATATCTATATATATTCATTTCATTAATTTATTGGTATGGATTACGCCTGTTTACAATTTTACTAATAATATTATCATATTATTTTTATAAATAATATTATTTATCTTTGTATTCTTAGTGTATAATTTGGCAAAACTTAATTTATAGAAATAAATTTGTTGTATTCTCTTAAACTCACATCTTATTGTTAATAATCACTAGATACATGAGTCTGGCGTAAAACTATGAGAAAAGGGTCATGGTAGTTGATAATATGTAAATATGTAATCTGTAAATATGATCCAGATTGTGAGCAGATGTCGGCAGATAACTGAGAGAATCGTTATTCTCGCACGGTCAACCAAGTTAAGCAACGTTAGACGCGGATGCGTCACCGCTTGTTACTAACCATGTGTCGCTACTCACTTTAAGCCGCTCATTTAAACCAAAAGATCCAAATCTTAGTAGAAGAGTTGGTCTTATCATCCGATTAAAAAGAAAGATATTCAAATCACCCAAAATATGCCTCAGATGCTACAGCAGCCATGTCTTCAATTCTCCGTGCTTCTGCTCTGGAGGTTGTCGCTAATCATGTATTATTCGGTTGTAGAAATGACTTGGGACAAGTTATGTTGTGTCAATTGCAGATATTAAACGGATTTGAAAAGAAAAAAAGTTAAGTTATATGGAATAAATATAATTTATTTGTGTTGTTAGGTTAGGTTAGGTTTTATTACATAATAATGCATCGGTTTTGAATAGACAAAGTTGTTAAAGTTAGGTTAGGTCGGCGGGATCGGGCTTTCAAAGAAGCCACCTTAAAAGACGACCCCATAATACGAGACGTGCAATTATTGTCGGTGCTGGGTGGGGACCGGCGGGCGGTGGTAGGGGCTCCGCCGAGAAACTGGAGCAGTAGGGCGCCCCCCGGTCCCCGCCCCCCGGCCCAGATCCGCGACCTTATCCGGACCCCATCCTTGACGACTGACAACGTGAGCGAAATAATTGTATCCCGCCCTTGGAAATGCGAGACGACGAGGTACGATCCTCGAGGTAGAATTTTTTCTCAACTCGTATCTGTTCGATCATTTTAAGATACAATGAAACCTGGTAAATTCAAACTTGACGAAACAAACAATAGTTCTCTGTTAAAATATTTTTAAAATCTGATAGCTGAAACTTATTTTATCTCCACACGCAATAACTGAGACTCGCAGGTATATTCGAGCAACAAAGTGTCGACTATAAATTTTCTGTATACAATCCTACTATACTAATATGGTTCTTGGTACATCTCACCAAAAATTAAATCATCTATGTAATGAGTTGTTAAAACACGTGATTGCATATAATGTGGGTCCGATTGATGAAGTGAGGTAGTGGAAATTCATAACAGCTTTCAATACTACAATAGATAAAGAGATAAAGGTGGAATTATATTCTTACATGTTATTGAGATGCCATAGGATAGAATACAAAATAACCGATTTTTATTCATGCCTCGGGCCTTCGTCGTTCAGGAAGACTGTTAAGAAATATACAAAGAATGTATTTGGCGGAGCCTGGCAAAGATCATGATGGCTCATAAAACTTTGTAGCAGCAGTTTCTAGTGACCGTTTGTTCGAGTTAAGGGGTGGATGCGAAATGATGATGATGATTGTAATGACGATACTTACTTCTTGCCACGATCGTTTCCTAGTTTTAAGTCAACTTCAACGTTTTACATAATCTTTCATATTGTATATCAGAAAAAGACAACTTTCCACCAACGATTTTACTTTAAATTGTAATTATATAAAATATTTAATTATTAAAATAAAAGCCTTCATGTATTGTATTTACGTTCTTTATTTATCTATATACTTAATAACATTATAGTAACACCACATCTTTAACTTAATCAGAACATGTTATTAATCAATCGAACAGTTAGAATTGTCGTGACGTTTTATTTATTTGTATATAATTAAAAGACTTAAGAAGCTTGATGTTATAATTATGTATATACTCGTATATGTATATATAAATTGCATAAATCAACTGTAATATAAAAAATCAATAAAATAACAATAATTTAAATAAATTTATGAAAATATATTTTTGTATAACCTGCAACATAAGAGCATATTTATATAATTGAATCACGACAATACTTTGTATCTACGATTGGTTTAATAATTTCGATTTATAAATATATTCATTTTAACAATATTCAAAAACAAATGATAAAATATTATTTATATTCCAAAATAAAAACATATTATGCTGCTCTAATAATTTTTCAAAATATAAATAATCCATTATTGAAGTGTTCATTTTTTAAAGTAACAAGAAATAACACATTCTATCTAAAGGAATATTTCAAATTATCAAATTAGATGGCAATAATGTTTTTATAAAATAAAATTAAGTAAGTCAATAATTTGATTCATTTAATAAAATTAATACAGAAACATAACATGACTTCATTAATGTTATATTTTTGTTATTAAGCAGTGCTATTTAAAATGAACACCACCTAATAATTAAATGAAAATTATTTAACATAGACAATGCATGTTAATGTTCATTTATATCACTTCAATACCTTCGTGGTTGAACTAAAATAACAGTATGTAAAATTAAATTAACCGGTTTTATTTATAAAACTAGAAATCAAAAATTTATTTCTAATCTCACTATCTGGTGTTGACAGCCACTAAAATTATGAAATTAAAATGATCAGTATATACCTTGTTTTATTAAAGAATATGTTCATTTCGCAGATCTTTTCACACAAGTAATAATTACGAAACGGATCAACGAACAAAACTATTGATTCACAAATCGTCATAGAAACATATTTTAACTGATCAGTTGGGCATAAAAGCAGTTAACGACTACAAAAAATAAATATCTATTAATTAAAGAAATAAATTATTTATCACAAATTTAATAATTACAATATTATTGTTCCTTATAGCATAAACTATTACATTACTAACATGGATAGATGTAATAATATATTTTTGAAATACATAACATATAATATCTCTTTAAAATGCTTTAAAATACGCAACGGGCTTTAAAATTAATAAAAACATTTATAATTCATGCAAAAATATAATATATTTTGTTTTTTCTAAATTATATATAGTTTCCAGCAGTTTTTATAAAATTTAAAAGTTTACCTCTAAACAACTCGATGCTACATAAAATACTTTAAACAATAATTTGCTTAATAGTATAAAAACAAAATTAGACATTTAAACTTATTAATTTATAATTAGCTATCCCAATCAAATAATAGCTGTTCGAATATATTCGCCCTTTATGATACTGCTCAGTATTCAAATAATGGCGCGATTGTTTGTTTAATTAAAAGAAAGTTTACTTTTATTATGGTTGCCCTTCTTTTCTTATTTCACAGTGAATAAAGTTTTAAGTATTTTTAAATATTGCCATGGAAATATATAAATGTTCGTTAAAGCGAATATTCGAATATTTCAATACTACTATTCGAATATTATATGTTGTACAAATTATTCGAAGAGTTGATGATTATTTGGGATACCTAATCTTAATTTTATTTCAGCATTGCTAAGTTATGAAATAAATTTAGTAGCTTTATTAAAATGACCAATATGAAAATTAAGTACTTCAAGATTTAGGCCAGCTAAATCATGAGCGCTTGTAATGTATATAGTATTAATTATTTAATGCATTTATAAAATTTATTTTTAATATAATTAATGTATAAACAATGAAAAAGCACTTGCAAAATTACGGAAAATATCCCCGTTCGTAATGGCCACAAAATCACACAGGAAAATACGATACCGCAATAAAGCTATCACAATGAGGAATTATCGAAAACGAAATACTTCTACTCGTATAATGACGCCATTATTAGTTCAAATGCTCTGAAAAAGCTTTCAATAATCACTTTAATTTAATTGCAAAAATGTATTTTTTCGTTACAGAACAAACTTAGCCGATACAATTAACATTAATTTTATTAATCGTCGAAATAAATTCTACGACACTTGAATACACTTTAAGATTTCTCGACTGCGATCGAAAAAACATTTTTATTTTTTACTTTATTAAATGTTTAAACCTATAACGTCCTGCTTTTTAATGTTTAATTTCAGTCTACTAGAAAGCATATCATAGACACTGTAAATTTATTATCAATTAGTTATAGACAATTTAACATAGATTGAGATCTTCCTGTATCGAGTCGACAATTAACCGTAAGTTAAAATTACTTAAACTAAGTGTCGTGATTGGAATCTTGTGAAATAAATGTACAGTAAAATTACATTATAAATATTAAGCTCGTGTTTGTAGAGACAGTGACTTACTATGTTTAAATAAATCGTGAACCTCTTTTAAGAAATTGTGTTTCTATGAAGTAGAGGAATAAAACCATCGTAGATATTATTTTTATCATTTATCATTAAAAATGTAGAATGTACTTAATCAAATATATCAAAGAAATAAGGTACAATTCTTTGTGCATATCATTAGCCATAAAAATGATTATCAAAACTTATTGTTACTACAATCATCATAGTGATTATACTGCTTCCAAAATGATTGAGTATATACATATATATGTACAGCGGCAAAAAAAGCTGATGGTTTCGTCGTTGTTTTGATTTAAAACCGTCAGATTTTTTTTTCGCTTCGTGTATATATTTGTATAAATTTTTGACTCATTTAGATTTTTGACAGATTTTCTGTAACTTCGGGGAGCATCTGACGGGCATTTGGAAAAACATTGATTTCATGGAAACCTAGATTGTTTTACGAATGATTCCAGATAAAAGTTGCTAGTTGCTATCAATACAAAAAAGTAAATAAATTCTGCCTTTAAAAAATAATAATGTTAAAGTTTTTTTTCCTTAATCACCGATCTCTATAGTATAGACTGAACCAGTGAAATATACCTTATTTCTTTGCATTGTGTAGTTTGTGCTTACATTTTATATAAATATTTTTAAAGGTAACATGTGATTGAAAATTTCACAAAAGTAGATCGATTATTTTTGATATGATATTTTACTAAAACATTTTTACTAAATGTTCTTAAATTTTATCAGAAATACACAAACTTGCATAACGGTAAAGTGATCTATAAATGTGACAGGACACTATGAAAATAACGTGGAATAAAAATATCTAAAACACTATTATATCGGTTCAATGTAAAAATCCCAGTCTACTGAATTGGTTTATTAAAGCAATCTACGTATATATTAACATCTTTTCAAATAAGCATGGTCAATTCTTCTTAACCGAAAAAACAAATATAAATTATTGTTAATAAAATTATTTTAAAAAAAATGTAATATATTTTTTAAATACATAATTTATTATTTTCTTGGTATTTTTTCTATGAAAAAATTAAATGAAATGCTGCTCATATGATTTAAATCGTGATTTTGTTTCATTATTATATTTATATATACTGTATAATGTAAATTGCGAACTTTAAAAAAATTTAAAATTATCGACCATGTTTATTTAAGTAAATTCACTAGTTACTTAATAAATTTAATTATATTTATATGCTTCAAAGATTGCGGTGATTTTTTTATTATATTATTTGTAGTATTGTCACGTGCACGGAATAAATTCTAAAATAATTTACACCAATGTAGGACATATCTCATACTTATCTTATTAAAAAAAGCATCATTCATCAACTTGTAACATTTATATACCATAATTTTATTTAAAATCAAAAAATATGATTTCAATTCACTAATTTTATATTATAAATGCACACCAAATAATAAAATATGTTATAAATACAATACGATTTGATTAAATTATTCGTGATAATTCGCCAAGTCAGAACAATTTTTTTTCGAGTCAAATGCTGATTTCAAATTGTACCCCAAAGTCATAAATATATTTATTTAAGATTAACAGCATTTACTCGTATTTATCTTTGATATTTTTTTAGAATGTAATAGAAAAATTCAAATTCAATTTCATAATTTCTATTTTTATAGCAGTATTGGTACAGACATTTTTACAGACACTTTTATAAACTTTATTTAAAAAATCAATTGTTATTAATGTAAAATGTTTGCTATTCTTCGGATGTTGATTTCTGATTGCATTTTTTAGGTCAATTATCAAGTAAAATACACAATTATTGTTTGATATTAAGATTAAATAAATATACAATTATATTGTCGATGAATCAATGTATTTAAAAAAATGTGATATAATATTCAGTATCAAACGTTCATTAAATTATCGGATAAAAACCAATATTAAATACATAAAAATAAATAAAAAAATATCATCATTATTACAACCTTCTGCCAAATATATTAAATGTTCATTAATAATAAAAATGATAAAAAAACTTTTTTTTTTTTGTAAATACATCATACATTTTTATAATAAGAAAAACACTCTCCTTACATTAATGTGATCACTCAAAAACCATGAGACAACAACACACGAATTACACAATTTATTGCTGTCGGGTAACTTATAATGGATAATTATAAAACGGATGTTTAATCACTAGAAGCACACATCATGGTGCTGTTGTCATATTGTGCATGTTTGAATTATCAGCCTTACCCACACTTTAGACTTACTCGTACAATAATGCATTACCGACAAAAACAATTATTTAACCGTCGAAATTCACGTATGGCATAATATATGCGGTGTCTAAAAGCTTCCACACCAAACCAGACAAATTTAAAACAATATAAACCAATTAATTTGCCGATAAATTATTTGTTCCTTTTGCGTGCATTTTAATTTCAAATATTAAATAAATAATTATTGGTGCATTATTGTAACATGGATCATAGGAAAAATGATGACGCGTGTTGTATACGCAAAACCGTAAATTCATATCTATGAAAATCACTTGCTCGATGTGATCCACGTTAATACAATGTTTACCTTCCTATATTAAATATTTCTCTTTATATCCTTTCATCGTATATTTTTTCGAGTGGATAGTCTCAAAAACAATCAGTAAACTGCTTTGTTTTTTAAACCATCCCCTGTCTCTCCGCAGCTCAAAAGTCAATCGGATGATGTGTATCATATTGAAAAGGTAAATAGCAAATAATGTGGTTATTATATTGTTTTAAAATGTACTCGATATATAATTCAGTGACGATATTTTATATATCATTTCATCAGAGTAGTCACACGTTGATAACCGACATTATATTGAGATATATGCGATTGATTCAAAATCAATCTGTTGAATCTGACTGAAATCAGAATTCCAGATCGGTTACAAAATTCATTTTGTCGTTGTTTTTAGTTTCCCTCAAGTGAATTTTTACGTTTTAAGATTCTAATTACAGTAAAATTGTTGTGACTTTTTGAAAAATATTCCCACAATTAGAATATTTTTTTTTCCATAGAGCTCTTTTATTAAAAATTAAATGACGTTGAACTTGACGACTTAAATTGTAACAATTTTTCGTTATTGAAATTTTTGTGTGATCATTAATCTATTTGAAAAAATTTAAAGTAGCCTCGACAAAAAGGTATTTTTGTTGTTGTATGTTTCCATGATGACCTCCGAGTGAACAGGTGTTCTGAGATAAGGTATAGACAATATGAGCTTACAGAACTGTAAAAACAGCAATTTGCGGTTTCCATGTGCTTCAAATATGGAGCGTATGTGGTAAAATAAATTCCTTTATTATCGACACTATTTTAATTTCTAAATGTATTAAATGTATTTGAATATTGGTAATAAATAATATTTAATTATATTGATATTCACTTTTTTAAAATGTACATATTATATATTTAGACAATCTGCAAGTATTACGATGAATACTTGTCAAAACGTAGTTTTTTCATGATATTTGATTTACGAAGATTGTCCCCAAGTTTCCCGTATATTCTGTAAATAACTTGTTTTATTTCGGATATAAAATTTCTTAACAGCAATAAAACAGTTTCATAACCGTGACAAAGTAAGATCCAGTGTAACTTGTATTTTTTTCTTCATTAAATCGTCTTGGTATATTGTGATCAGGTTTTATGGCCTCCAAGAACATTTACGTTTTACATTGTATTCAACATGACCAACTTAACAGCAATACGCCGTCATAAAATAATTTATGAGAACTAATATGATATTAAAATTAGTTGAATATCCCCATAAAAAAAACCAATTACTAACTATTATACATTTACGACAGAAAATTAAATTTAATCAAAAAGTGAATGACAAAATACTCATTACAGTTATTATGAAATTGCCACCATAACAAAAATATGTTGATTTTGTTGAGATTGTTATTATCTGAATAAAACATAATGTATATCCTTATTTTTTTAATACATATTCAGCGTCAATGGCACATCGTAACCCGGTTCTCGTTAGATCATCGAAGTCAAAAAAAAATGATGTGGAATCACCGCCTGTTGTTAACTGCGTATCAATCGTCAGATTGAGACGCTCCTTAGGACCAAATAATTTAGGCCTTGGGAGATGCTGTAATTTGTGGGTACCGTATGCTCCAGATATTGAACGGATATTGAAAGAAAAAACAAACTGTAAGGTGAAACGCCAGCTTCTGAGTTTTAGATATACGAGTACTATTGTTTCGCAGAGATTAATGTATGCTTAAATCGTTTCAAAGTTTACACTTTTGTATTAAGATTTAAAAATGTTTAATCGTTCAACTTGACAAAACATTTGTTTGGAACATCTTGATGTGCGGCTTTGATACATGATGCTTATCTGAAAAAGATAAAAAAAGACTACAGGCCTTTGAGATGTGGTCTTACAGAAGACTTCTAGGATTTTTTTGGAGAGACCACGTCACGGACAATGAGGTTTTCAGCATAATCAAGGAAGATAGGCATCTAGTAAGAACCATCTCAGAAAGGCGATCGGTTGCATCATACGCCACGATGGTCTTTTTCACGACATTGTGGAAGGGATGGTTGAGGGTAGAAACTGCAAAGGGCGTCCTAGACGGAAGTATTTGCAGCAAGTGTTCGAGGACATGAGTTGTAGCTCCTGTGCTGAGATCAAGAGGATTGAAGAGGATCGAGAAGAGTGGAGATCGAGATGGAAGATTTTGTTGCTGCAAACCAATCCACCGGATTGATACTACGAAAAATAATTGTTAAATTGCTTACTCATTTAATAAACCATCTAAATAATTGTTATTGCACTAAATTTTTTATTTATTTAATTGTTTAATAATGTTAAAATTTAAACATATTTGAAATCTTTAACTGCAAGCGGTTATAATAATTATGTCGTTGTCGTTTTTTGTGGGAACATTTTCCAATTTGATGTCAACCAACAATTTCATAAATAGCCACCTTTTCAAGAAATTCGCGAATATCAAAAGCCACATCTAAATTGTGTTGAACTCAACACGATAAATACAATTTCACATAACCAGATATATATATATATCGTATAAATACATGTTCATGTAAAAAACAACACCGTGTATATAAAATATACAAATGCCTTCTTTTAATACAAGTCGCAACTTCAATAGCATAAATATTTCAATTTAATTTTTCTCTAGGTACACATTCAAAAGACGCACACACACACATTGAAACATTATTCTAAATATTTTGTAATGGCATAATTTTATCAAATCCTTGTGTTAACTTCTACAATAATTACTTATAATTACAGTTCAATGTGGCGCGATGAACAGTGGTGCTCTTGCAAACGCATTTCTCCAATTCAAAAATATCAGGCGCCATCTTGCTTGTGATTATAAGCATAAAATGTCATCGTAGAACATACGATTTTTAATATCCGGATGTCAACTGTAATATTTTTTGTCTGTCGTTAATTAAATGTGATAAAAACATTGATTAGCATTTAATAATACAATGTATTGGATGACACAAGATGAACACGTTTTTAGAAATAATTATATAATTCATTAATATTACAATTATATAATAACTATCAAATGATACAAATTATAATTAAATAAAGTAATTTAATAAAACATTTACAAACAAATTAAATTAATATGTAATCTTCAGTGTTACTTCAATCAGTGTTTTTAAACTCTTCGAAATAAATATACATTTTTATTTTTATGTTACAACCGTTTTCAGACATTACTAGGTTTTGATGATGTATACTGAAGAAATATTCTGTTTTGTACATCTGCCAAATCATGACATTATAATAATATTTCTTAGTAGAGTTTACAAACTTTGAAAAAGTTAATCAACTAGGTTGAGAAACTTTTGTTTGTGAAGAAAATAAATAAATGTTAGAGAGTCAACTATAATTTTCATGAAGGTTTTTTTTTTGAAAAATAATTATTGATTCATTCAGTATTTCTGTCAACGACATTTTAAGCGTTACGGTGCTTAAGTATATGTTAATACTATTTTAATGCAGGGACGTTTTACTCTGTTTTAAACACTCGATTAGTCACATTAATAATCTAATTTTCACATATTTACTCAGACAGCAATCCTTAATTTAAGTACAACATAATATAATATATTAGTAACTCTTCTCTTAAATACGATTTCTTCTTTCATTTAACATATCAGTTTATCCATAACATTCCAATTTGAAATAGCACTATTAACTTTATAAGTGGTGTCTTGTTTAACGTTTATTTTAAAATTTTATTAAAAACTACTTCATTTTAAATTCAATAACATTAACTATCAATTGATATAATATAGTAACGCGTACTTTTCCACTTAGTGGATACAATTCATTATTAATTATTATATATTTTGTATAAATTACTTTTGATATTTATCTCGTGCATAAAGCATTTTAGCAATTAGTTAGAGTCCATAGATAATAATAATGTCTTTCTGTGCCCCCGTCTGTTAGAGGCACAGACCTGCAGCCACGAACACCAAAATTAAGCTCAACGAGGACTTATTTTGATTTAATTCGAATAATTAATCATTTTTTGGATCCATTGAATATTATTTGATTTATATAAAAATATTTAAATTATTTATACTTTGAATGAATTTGTAATTAGTTCATGATTATTAAAATTTGATTAAATAGAGTGCTTTAACGCCAGTAATTTTGATCCAACGTGGTATTGCTTTTTCATTAAAAATTTCCTGCATACAATGCAAAGATATGCAATGCATTGCAATTATTTAAATGATGGTATTAATCTTTTTAAAGGAAGAAATGTATTTTTGAGGTGATTGCGATAACGAAATGCTATTTTCAATAATGCAAATCGTCATATTATTTGTGTTTTATTTTATTAATTTCATTTAATTTTGAAAAAATTATCTATCTTAAAGTGAGCAATCATAATAAATACTCTCGCTGAAATGATATCAACCGTTTCCGATGCAAATGTTACTGGCGTATTGGCACGGTACCTATATATTATATTATTTCATTTTTGATGGTTTTTAATCTTTGAATGATTTATTTTTGCGCATTTACGATCAGCTACATTTATTTTATTTATTTATTCTGAAACAAAGCAACGTTCTTAAGTACGCTTGAAATTGCAAGTGCATAATATTGTTAATTGCTATTGTGATCTATTGATATTAGCTTTGAGTATTAAAAAAGTAAGTGGGTGAAATAAAGTTAAATATAATTTTGATATGATATATTTATAAAAAAATACTGCGAATGCTCATTATTGACATTGATTATACATGCTTACAAAAAAACACGAAAATGATCAATTAAATTAACAACCTACATATTGGATACATATTTAGCTTCTAGCTTTTGTCACATATATGCTATAAAATGAAAGCAGAAAAACTAACATCGTTCCGTTTTTACTAACGGAATTAATTATTCATCAAGAATGGCTTACAGATTTTTTTGTAATCAAACATTAAGTTAACTAAATTATGACAATTGCTTCATTATAAAATGTCATATTATCATTTTAATGTCCATTGATAGAGTATTTTGAACAAATTCGGCGATATCGCTGCTCCATATTTGATATTTTATCTACAATAATACTCAAAGTAATATCGAATACGTATTAATATTGATTGTGCATTCAAACGTGCTTGCGGAAGCGAACGCATCCTCGGCGCTACCTGTTCTAAATTCGAATTGCGGTGACGTTCGGATTGTGTTTAAGTATAGGTATTATTATATGTATTTTAAATGCGATTTAAGGGGGTCGGATGAGATGGTTGTGCGGCTCGGTGTCCTCAGAAGATGTGCTCGTGGCTGTTCCACGTCTAGTGGTGCTGGAGGGGCGCGGGTCAGAGGTCTGCGGAGGCGGAGGCCGTCATCATCAGGTGCGTCTCCGCCGTGTCCTCGTGTCAGAGGGGCCCGCCGGGCGTCGCCATGCTGTCCACGCGGGTGCTTATCGACCCATCACTGAAACAATCAAAAACAAACTGCAATTAGTAATACGTAAATAGTTTGCAAGATTAACGGTTAAATAAATGTGGTAATATTAAAAATACGAAAGAACACTTTTTTTATAATTTAATATCGATAAAATAGGCTTTTGGAAGAACTTTTTGGTCACATATTTTAACTTTTATTTAAATTATTCAAATGATATAGGTATTTAAGAATCAATTACACAGTTTTGTTTCTGAAATAATGTTTTGGTTTCGCCGAGAAACCATTCATTTACATAATTGAAAGTATGGAATGTCACCAAGAATTGTCGATATAAAAAACATTATACAAGTATATTTGGCGATACACCATTTCTATGGATCGAGTTTATACAATCCGGAAGATTATATAAGGCGTGCGTTACCAAAATTTTTATTATTAGATGTATAATTTTTTTTTTCTGGATTTTATATAATAACTTAATTTTATATTTTGCTTATTATAAACATTTCATTAGTTAATTATCTCAATCATGCATACAAATCTAGTCATTTCCAAATACTTTTTGTTTTTATATATAATCGTTATATCATGTTTCTAATACCTTCTTTCTAATTAACAAACCCATTATTAAATTTATCATAAATATGATTTACAAAACATTTTTAAAGCGTTTGCTTTATTTAAAAAATATATTTATTTTTATATCACAATGAAAATATTCAACATAAAATCCCTCGGTCAGTGTTTATGTAACATAAGAAATTTCATGTCCGTAGGTATGTCTATTATTTCCTCGCGTAGTTCTGAAAAGCCTATTAATTCTCGAGTGCCTGACGGCATTTATAACCGCGTCAAATTTTGTTAACAGCATTCTTCATTTAAAAACCTTCGACAACACTTAGTCCCACATCATAAACCCGGCATTGCGTCTATCAAAAATGTCTATCACGTTTCCATATTGAAAGAAAAGACGCCCGCCCGCTTGTACACATTCTGTGAATAACTAAACAAAATTCAAGTCATGCCCCAAAGGATGTCCTACATATTAGCTTTGCATAAATCATTCGCAGCTCCGCCCCTGTCGTCAGGTTCCATATTTAAAACTTCATCAAATTATCCCTCTATGAAAAGCGTAGAGAAACGACCCTTAAAGCTTAAGCTTGCTTCACACATTGTGTTCACTTAAACAACAAAGTAATATCACAATAATTATTAGTGTTTTTTTTTCCTTTCAAGATCAAAAATTTTGTATCTAGAGAGCTGAGTTAAAACAAAATATTAATTTAAGCATTATACATTTTAAATTTTCTATTTTCTTTCTCGATGGTATTTCTATTTACTTTGTCGTTGAATGTGTTTGTAGGATATTCACTTTTTATGTAAATTGAAGTTACAAAGTTTCAATAAAAACTTTTTTTTTCAGCGATCTCTAGGGAAACCCCAATACTCGTGTATCTTCTCCAGGGAAAACATAATCATTAATTGCAATTAAAGTGTCAGTTTCTTACCAACAAAAGACAATCAGTATTTTTTTCTTTCAATAATGATTTAAAAAAATAATTGTAAATTTTTCAACACAATTAATAATTTGTTAATTGATTTGAACACTTCGTTTTCATTTCATAATAATGGCATTTCAAAATAAGTATTGTGATAGATTTAGTTTTAATTTCAACATGTAATCCTCTTATCAAGGTATAAACCAAAAACTTTACCGTATGAAATACAGAAGTTTGCTTTGAAGTTTTTTCAAGGAAATTATCTGCTGTGTTCTTAGAATTTGAAAACTTTATGTGGCGTATAGTACAGACTTAATACAACCTCTCGTAAATTAAGCCTTTTATCTGACTTATCAGAGAGGGTTTGGGATTCCTGCCGGATTTTTCTGAATATGTTCTGTACCCTGAACATCACGGATAGCGTATCTACATAACACAAACAGACCTCTGCAGGATATGGATCAAGGGCTTAGGCACTAGACTCATGTGAGCGGTTACAGGTTCGAATTCCAACAAAGATTTGTAGAAAATCTTACATAATAAATCCATGAATCATTATAATACGATAAAATTACAATGAACTTAATTGTGCAAACATATTAATTTTAAATAAGTTTTTAAGAGTGAATTTAAGTTTAAGAATCCAGTTTTAATATTTGCAAGAATGCAAATAAAGAATATAATATATTTTCAATCGTTTTTTGATGATACAGCCCATTTAATTAAAAGTACAATTAACCATAAACCTTAATATTACTTTAATATTTCATTTTATATCACCTGGTAACATCGTTTACTTAGCAACCTATAAGAATAAAGCTCCAAATGAAAGTGTTATACTTAAGAAAGTGTTATACAGGTATGTTTTATTATGTATATTGAAAAGTTTGAATATTCTAGAAAAAAAGTAAATTTATGTAATTTTGTATTATAATATAATAAGTTCATAGTAAAAATATAATTTGTGTGATTCTCTCACCTATGAAATTTCCTGCTGGAGTTTAGTAATTAAACTAGGAAGTTAATCAAAGTTTATCACATATCAAAGAGTCCTTAAAAAATGTTTGATTTGTGATTGTTAGCTTACTCTCTAATAACGATGGTTAATTAACAATCCATATGCTGCGTACTTGTAGATTGTTATAAAATGAGATGCAATTCAAAATTCACACCATCCAATGGTATTCTCCTATCAGCATTAACATAGAAAAGAATTTCAGCTCAACGTCAGGTAACATCTTCATCATTAAAACCAGCTTAATACGAAACGACATAGCTTTATTGCCGTCTGGCGGTATTCTCCTATATGTGATTTCGTAAAAAATACCAAAGTGATGGTTTCATAAGAGGCTCGGCTCGTTCTTTTAACCCAAAAGGTAAGAGCCATTATTACTGAAAAAGCCTCATTTACATTTTTTCCGAGAACCGGTGAAAGGAATGACAAATTACTCTGCGCGGTGTAAATTGCGAAATATAAAATTTGATACGCCAAGTTTTATAAAGCAAGTGACGCCAACACAAGTATTGTGTATGTATTCAAGTACGAAAAACGTGAAAGGTTTTCGACTCAGGGACTTTCTGATTTGATTAAAATTTACATATTAATTTCACGGTCCATTTTTATGAGCGCATTTTTATAAATAAGTTTTCTTTATAACTTATTTTGTAAAATATATTTTTGTATCATTTGATATTATAGTTTATTATATAATATTCTACGATGAAAGTATTTTATTCTGGCATCCTGGCGGGCATAACGTAGTGGTTAAAGCGTTTGCTTGCCAAAGCGTGGGTCGTGGGTTCGATCACCGACTTTATAAATACCCTCGGATGGTGTGAATTTGATCCTTTACCCGTTAATGACAGTCATAACTTATTAATCAGAATCGGTGGTAGACGAGTTGTCCCGTGAAGACCACCCATTCATAGTGGATTCCTGTAATAATAAGGATGATGCGTGAATGTTGGGCTGTGGTCAATGACATTGGTGGATCAACACTCTACGTACAGAGTTTAGCCATATGTAGAATGGTAAGCGTCATAGAATCCACAAATGAAACTTCAGAATCACTATCTGTCGGTATTCTCATATATGTGCTTACATAAAAATGTGTGTACATTAATATTAGGAATACAAATCCATAGATGATATTTATAAATTAATCAGAAAAAATGTATACGTGTATATCCTGAAAGCCCATTTTCTAAATTTTTGAGATACCGGGGCTTGGATTATAAGAAACCGCAGTGCTCGAGGCATACTTGGAAATATTTCGATTTATTGGCTAGCTTTCTCAATAATATAAAGATGGTATTTAAAATACTTAGAAACATAGAAAACCGGCTTTTATATTATATACGTAATGTGTTTTGAAATGGTGAAATTTGAAATGGTGTAATTACAAAATATATTTTTAAAACCTTATTTTCATTTTAAATTAAGAAAAAAAGTACTTTAATGTCAGTATTTATTTTTTAAAAAAACGTACAAACCCTGATGTTTCCTTTGAATAAAAATAAATTAGATTATTTTTTGCATTAATATATAATAGTAAATTCGTTGCTACAAGGTTAAAAAAATTAAATGTGCATACTATCTTAATACTCTACAAACGCCATTTATAAATTGCCGCTAAAAAAAGAGCCAGAAAATCGTCCTAAATGAACGTATCTAATTATCGTCAAAGCTTTTTGCGCCGAGGGAAAACTGAATGAAAATCTGGCGGCAAAGTTTGCTTTGCATTTTCTTTGAAAGCTCGCCGCTCTTTGAAGTAATAAAAAAAATGTGTCTTTGCTTTTCAGAATGCTAGCCGCGGTGAAGTCTTTTAATGTACCACGGTAAATGAATACCACCATATGTAACCATTATAATAGGGTGTGTATGCCAGCTCTACTTAAGTAAACAGTAAGTACATAGATTTTTTACAAAACAGACTAACTCCAGATAAAAAGGGCACAAAAATGAAGAAACTAACGAAGAAAAACTCAAATTTGAAATTTTGTATAATATTTTGAAGATTCGTCGAAGATTGCTGTTTTATTATAATTTAATATTTTTAAGTGTGGTTGTATGTTAAAAACATGATTTGTAAAAATATAGTATGCTTTAAATAAGAAACCATCAGTTTTCATACGTACATAAAAAAATGTAATCACTTTTGAACTGTCTAATCTTTATTGAATAATATAATTCAGGGGGTGAAAATACGATGCTAATCTCTGCAGCGTAGTAACAGTTTTTAATAGTTATTTTCTCAATATTGTCAATTCACTTTTTATTTCATTGAATCATAAAACACCATCAACAATTGTCTTTCTAAAAGCTCAAAAATAATGGTTAGACCAAATGTGAATTATTTAACTTTTCGACAGAAAAAAATAGTTATCCTTTTTTTCCTGATAAATTGTTCAGTGCAACTGCTTCAAGTTTCATCTATTTCTCATTACGGCAACCCAACCTGAAACTGGGTATTTTTAAAGCGGAGCCAAATGCACTAAGCGACTTTCAACTCGACTTTATTCACTTGTCGGCGGGGAAGAAAAGTTACAGATAAGAAAACCTCTTACAATTCTTTTCAACCATTTACTTCGCTGATGACCGAACCGAGAGAATCTATTTTGATGCAAAATGTAAAAAAAGTTGTAAAACGATTTATTGAAAAACATTTAGAGATTTGCACAACTTTTTAAATAAATTAAAAATGCCAGTATTCACGAGAACTAAAATATTAGAAAAATAAATAACCCCTAAGTGTATTTGATTATTTTTAAATCGACTAATTCAAATCATAAATTATGCTCTCACGTGTCACGTGTATTTGCTCCATATCGTTTAAGTCGTTTGACTTAAATTCAAATAAACATCATAGAGTTAGTGTTTAAAGCTGTAAAAGGTCACTTTTCGTACCCGAAAATGCCCATCAATTTATAACCTCTTTACTTTTCACAATTAGCTTAAAATACGCTCAGTTGATTTGAAATGGATTCAATAATCGCCTATCGTAAGATATAAATCAAAATAGGTGGAAGAAAAAAAGCCACCCCATGTACAGCATCTATTCTCTTAAAAATACAAGGTGTATGAATGTCAAACTATAGTGTTATAATATTGTAGATAAACAAGTCACATATCAGTTTAGTATCTTTAAATTGTTGGCACCATAAAATCCATAAGTTGAAACTACAGACTATTATGATAAATCAAAAGTAATACGAGTAATATACCTATATTCACGTGAAGAAGATATTTATTAAAACAACAATTAACAACATAAATAAATTCGAATAATCTTTGACCTAGTTAATAGTTCTTATTTAATGTAAATGTCAGAATTTGCTTTGCAGGAAATTCTGCAGTTCTTGATTAAAACAAAAGGTGAAATTTTACAATTACATGTAAATGAGCAGAAAACCCTCAGGTAAAATGATATAACATTTGTACTATAAACTGGATTTCATAATTATACATTTTATATAAGAACTGCTAATAACATTCATTATATAAGATTAAGTGTATCTATTTAATATCTTTTCTGGTTTTAAAGACGACTTATTTTATGAATTACTAAAAGTTTCCACAGAAAAAAGTTCAGTTTAATGTTTTATTCATTCTTCTACATTATTTTAGTTGTAAAGCTTATATTTCAGTAAGCATAAAATGGAATATATTTAATTGAAGTATCTTGATATAGAGTAAATATATATGAAGATGGGCTGAAAATAAATATACATTGATTGAGATAAGAAACATTGCTGCCATGTTCCTTAAAATAATTTTAACAAAAAATAAATAAAAGGATAATTGGACTCAATATTTTTTCGTTTATTTCTAAACAAAATTCTATTGTTGAATATTGATTAACACATTTGAAAGGTAGAAATTTCAATGAATAAAAAGGCCCAATAGTTTTATTTGAATAACTTCATTAAAATATTTTTACGAGGGAAATATTTTTTGCATTAGAAACAGCTGAAATAAAATAAAAGATTGTATGCTTTTCCGCTATTAATTTTTAGGTCACAAACGCCTTTTATTAAACGTATGAAGTGAACCTTTAGAAATAAATTTCATTCAAGCCGATTTCTGAACTGGGAAATTCTGCAAATGCTCGAGGCACCGTCAATTCTCAAGCGGCTGATTGTAAAGGGTAGAGCTTAAGGCTGCGTTTAAACGAGTTTTTTAACTGACACATTTTGAACTGATTGAGTTTAAAGCCTGTATTATAAAGAAATAAACATATCCACTGCTGAAGAGAAGTTGAATAGTCAAGTTTGAAATATATTGCATTTACAAATTAAAAAATAAACAAGATATTAGTTATAAGATTGTCTTGAATCACTTCTCATTGTTACTTTCCTAAACATTTTTATTGCAGAAAATTATAATTGATAACTTAAAAACATACATAATTTTTTGGTGACCAAATATTTCAACGAGTATTTTGTATATTTATTTTAATGTGGTAAAATATTTGGTAAAATATTCTTAATTGCATAAATATTTATTTATGTCGATTAATTACATAAATATGTACAATTATTATGTTAAAAAACACTCTTTATACGACTTTGTATACAGTCTTACAAATCAAAAGATGTTCTCATTGCGAATGTAGTTATTTTATTCTAGATTATTTATATAAAACAAAATAACTATAGGTCACACTCATACACAATACTGTAACACCCCACGATGCAATATATAATATTCAATTTGGAATCGAACAGTCTTAGAGAGTATGAAAACAATGGAGCTACTTATTTTTCACGTATTACAATATTTTAGAAAGTATCAATTAAGTACTTTAGTTATTTGGAGGACCAGAGATTATTTTGCCAATGGATTTGAGAAGGATTTTGTGTATGAAATAATTATGTTATGATTCAGATTTTATAATAAAAAAATACAGATTCTACAGAAGTATTACAAATGGCATACCAATATAACATAAATGTAGTTCGGTCATGCTTCAAATATTTAATAATTATATAATTCAAATAATCTGTCGGTGTGTCCGCACCTTCATCTGGTTTCCCCCTACGGTTAAACTTTGTAAAGCGCCCGGCCCCGGTTTTCCCGACTCGCGGGGATATTTTTCCCCGATAACTCGGCGTAAAATTGGACTTCAGTTTTCGGTCACGAATGTAATTATGAAATTTTCAAAAGTTGAATTATTGCGTTTTTGAAATCCCACAGAGCCGCGGCCCAACGAGCCGGCGGATATTCGCTTATGAAACGTTCCGCCGCGTAATATGAATGTATTAGTTTTGACACGTGGAGCCTTGGACATTTGTTCATTTCAACGGTATTCGACTATTCAATACTGTTTTATTATATTTAAATGTAAATGAAATAATAAAAATTGAATAATTTTAGGCTGCAATGGATCACCAAACTAATATATTCGTTTATCAGCTAGGTTATAAATGCAAGTTTTATTTCAAATGATAAAAAATAAGACTTTGCAGTTTTTTTAACATAAATCTCACTGAGCACATCGGATTGTCTTAATTTAACATTAACAATATATAATTGACACAGTATAAAAAAATATCATATTAAATGATGGCAGAGAGAAAAATACTTCACGAGGTTGCGTCTAATTTAAAGTTAATAATTCAAATAAGACCTAGTATTTCTACAAAAATAATACCTTCCAGGTAGATAATAATATTTTTGCTAATAAAAAAAAAGAAATATTTAAAAGGTATTTTCATTCATTCAATAAAATAATACTTATAATAATAATATTAGTTAATTATATTGTTTATTACATAAATTTTATATATACTTTACTCCGCTTAGCCAAGAATAGATTTCAGTCAAAATAATTTAATTGAATAGTTTTTTTTTTCAATGTATTTATTGTTTTAATTTTACGTATAAAACTGTGAGCAACCAATTATTTATAGCTAGCAATTAGGGAACCAAATAATCAAATAATATTAATGAAATAAGTATTCTTTTTAGCTCTTAACAAAGTAATTATAAGGTCGCAAGGGAGATTGACATTGTACTATTACAAACATTTATGGTTTTTCATTCTTTCTAAAATAAAAATATATAGCAACGGAATATTTGATATATTTTTAATGATAAAATAAAAACATTCGTCATAATTTTAGTAGGTTTCTCACGTATAATCTGAATAGGTACCTAAATCAATTAAAAAATATTGAAACGCTTTATTATTTGAAATATTGAATACCCTTTTTTTCGCTTTTGTTTTGTTCGACGTCGTATGTAAAGAAAATATGATTTAAACTATGATTTTATGTGTATTTTTTCATTAATAATGTTACGTATCAAAATTTGAAACGATGATTTTTAATATTTATATACCAGAGAGTAACATTAATTAATAATTAATTCATAATTCTATGCGAGATATCAACGTTTTCAAAGTTAATCTTTCAGCTTGGATTATTTGGAATACGAGCCTGTAACTGACAAAATAGCTAGTCGTTTAAATAAAGCTTACGTAATACAACGTTCTCCATATTTGGTTAGTCTGAATGATAATTCGTCTGGTAAACAAGAACTCCGATGGGAAAACCGAGTTTCCGAGTGGGGTTTTGTCGAATGAAGTATGGACCATTATTTTGTTGTGGCGAACTGCTAGTAGTGAAACTACCCACGTACAGTGATGGCGGAAACTTTTCACCATTTTATTTTTCTAATATGAAAATCACGATATTTTTCTTTCAAAATCTGTTTTATTTGTGTCACACTTTTGTAAGCTGCCACCAGTTGTCCCAAGTTTCCAAGATACGAGTATTTGTATTATAAAATCTACGGATCCAGATTTTTTTCCTGATTGCATTATAATTATTGTTGTTAAATTGTCTTTCAGGACAATCCGTTGTATCCGCTCACACTTATTTGACTCTTTTCTGAAAATTTACCAATTGAAATCGTTTAATAAAAATATGCAAATAACCACTACACGTACTTTCCACCATCATGCTGAACTAGTTAAGTGTCGTATAAGTATCGTAGAGTCCAAAGAGTGACAAAAACCTCGTTTGTGAGTATTTATGTATAAAAAAGTGTCAGAGTTGTTAAATTAAATGCAACTTAAAGTCAATGCGCGGTGTATTCCTGAAATCATCGGTCCTGAATGAGATCGAGTATTTTTTCTATTTCATAAATTCTAGAATTCCTATCATGTCATATTTGCAAACTTTCAAATTAATTAAATAAATAAAAATAAAATCTTTCTAATCCCTTAAATTATCCGATACATGTACTTTTTTCCTTCGTTAAAAATGCGCGTCAGCAATGCATTTAAATGGCCGCTCGCATTCAGTAGTTTGAGAATAGAAAATATTGAACTAGTCACACATTGCACAAAATAGAGGCTTTGAATAGTAATTCAAATATTAAATTTCACCGCTTGCTCTATTTGATTCAATTTCATTGGAACAAAGCATTAATATCAGTGATAGAACATATCTTATCAATATTAATTACATTGATTTTATTTTGATATATTGGTATTATAACTTTGCACGATAACAATTATGCGTTTTGCTTATCATTATTAGCTATTAAATAATGCATTTTAATTAAATAAGTAAATATGAGAGATGTCAAATTATCCATAAAATTAACAGACATGGGCTTTTATTCACTAAATTCAGTGATTCAACACATTCATGATAAAAAATTGATGTTTCTTAAACTTTCCATTTAAAAACCTGTTAATACAGTTCCATATTGATGGAACTATTTTGTATGTACTCATTACTTGGCCTATTGTAAGTCAGTTAAAATTAATCTTTATATACCACAGGACAGCATTAACATTTCGTCAAGGAAAAGCATTGGGAAATTAACATATAATGTACAGAGCGTCGGGAGGTAGACCTGAAATGCGATGAGGGCTGAAAGAACTCATAGGGCCAGTTTGTGACAACTCTACTTCGTGGATATAAAATGATTATGAATATCTTTATTTTTCCTATTATAGGTTAATGTAGGTATTTTTATATAAAAACTATTTTCTTGTCAAATATTTTATGTATTTTTTCAGTAATATAAATAGAATCCAATTTTTATTAAATATTTTGAAAATCCTATACTTTTAATAGAATTAGCTGTTTCATCTAGTGCCAAGCATTAACTTTTAATTGTATGTATTTTTTTACCATTTTTTTACTTTCATATCTTTGACTTTAATACCATTTAATAATTTATATTAAATAAAAGTATATTAATTCATATGGATATTAAATATCTAAAAGTTTCTGATACCTTTTATTATTCGCGTAGTTTAAAGTGTTTAAACAATAACAAAAAAAAACTCTATGATACAAACATTCATAAGTGTGGTTGATTGGCTTGGGCCGATTGTAAGGACCAAATGATCCCAGCCCAGAAAGCTTGGGCTAATCATTAAATTTCCTTAAAAATCCGATTAATAAATAACCAAAAAATATGCGCAGGATACTATAGCTGACGTTTCTTCAAGTTTTTGAGCTTCTGCCATTTAGGCCGTCGGGAACTATATATATTCTTAGGCAAATGTTTATGTCTTGACACGAGCCATGGAAAATGGTAACTGACAGAACTAATTGGTGGAAATTTGTGTTGCTCAAATGTTTCAGATTGAAACGTAAATGAAAAAGTAATTTTAATAAATATTTTGTTTTTATGAGATTTATAAATATAATATTTTAAATAAATACGATTTTTCCATATTTATAGACCAATCCACTAATTTTAAGGTGCTCTTTTCAAGAACAGTTTTTTTGGCTGGCTGGCATGGAAGGTACTTGATGCTCATTACCGTCCTGAAAAGTACTGAAACGTTTATAAGCTCTAACGTCAGCAACCAGAAATAACCAACTCTTTCCGTCAACTTACTAAATTAAAATACCGTCTAATATAAAGACCTGAAATATCTACCTTTATCCTGTAGGTACAAAATGATGTAAAAAAGTATTCAGGGGTTTTACATACAAAACATTAAAACAAAATTTAAATAGGCAAAACAGCATTTCTTAGATAAATTTTAACGTTTTAGAGAATATATGTGACATTGAAAAAAAACTGACTAAAACATCGCTTATTAATTAGTGAAAAATAAAAAGTACATCATTTGTTTATTTATAATTCCCAGCAAGAAAATATGGTCGTGTTTTGTTAGCTGCAAAATTTAAAATCATCATCATCAGCACTCGCCTAACTGGAGCATTTGATCGTTACGAATTACCACCACATGGCTCTGTCGGCCGCCGTCGTCTTTGCCTCATCAATTAGATTATATGTATAGTAATTGTCTTCCAGAACGGCGCAAGCCCGGTGATTTGAAAAAAAGGCAGCTGTAGTTTATGCTCTTCAGCGATATCATCCAAAATATATGGCCCAACCAGGCACCATCTTGGTTAAATATATAAAAAATCACTGTTACGTGCATTGTTTATCATGTGAAGGCAGCATTTATGTGACCAACTATTCCGTTATACTACGCTCCTAGAGCAATTTGTATAATCTAAAAATAAAAACAGGAAAAATCACATTTTTTCAGGAACACATGATTCCGGCGTCCTGAAATATTCCTGAAAATGGGTCATAATAACTACTTTTTGAAGTCGGTCCCCGTGATTTACGATTATTGTGCGAGTCTTTTACTTTCAGCTAAGCCAAGTGGAGTGCGGATGATTAAGTGCCGGAGAAAAAACAGAAAAAACTCCGCGGAAGAGGAACAAGGACGAAGGCCAGGAAATATCGGGGACCTTCCCGGGTCCTGGCTAAGGAAGATAACACATCGGAAATTTATTTAAATCTTTGACCTTATTAATCAAAAAAGTGAGGCGTGAAATTTACGTACTTTTTCAATTAGTGAATTTACATTCGTGATTTATTTTATGTCTAATATTAAATTGTTAATGTACCATTTATAAACTTTAAATTAACAATAAATGTTAAAGAGTTAATAAATTATTTAAAAATAACAGTGATTATCTTCAAACAAAGAGCAGACAAAGCATCGGAATAAAAATTTCGTTTTATTTTATCAGTAACAGTTGCTCAAAGTGTTTCATGTTGAAGCAAAGTAAAAATAATTATTCTTTCAATATTTTATATTTCAATGTAAATGCAAAAAATATATTTATTATTAACACAAAATCTCAAATATTGAATACAAAAGTAAAGTTATTCAGATTAATACTTTTTCTAAAATTATTTTATGTACTAGTATAAGTGAACAATGAACATATTTCGACTCTCCAATATACTGTTTACAGAACACTTTTCGGTGTGGTACATAAATTATGGCTGAAAAAACTATCACACTTTAAAATTAGGTCGTTTTTTTCCAAAGGCTTCCGCAATAACTGAAAAAGCATTGTTTAATATATAAACTTATTGAAAAAGTAATTCCGTTTAACTATGTTATCCAATTATCTTTGCCCAATTTTTTTCTAATTATAACGAATAATGGCTACTGAGCTTAATTAGTAGATTAACTATTTAATACTCCACGTAAATGCTTATTAAATTAAAAATACATTTAACCCTTTACTAAAAGAAACTAACTGCAGAGATCAGAAATTCATACATTCCATCAGTTGGACCTTTCCAACCCATTATTCTACTCACTTTACGACCCGGTCATGACGCTTTTAATGAAAAATTAAATTCGTTTAGATTAGTTTGTAACTGTGAGTGTCGCGAGGGACTGCTCAAGGTTTTCCCTTTATAGTCCTCAGAGTACATTCGCTGGGATTGACCTTTCTCTTTAAGAGAAAAAATAAAATAGTCTTTTGCTGCAATGTGAGGAAAGTGTTTCGATCCTATCTATCCAGGCTTACGAGACTTTTCCCTTAAAATATATCTACTAAAATCTACTCTACGTCATTTTTTTAACGCGTTAGAATATCATTCTTAATGTAGCGCTTCAATTTTTGGCATCTTTTTGAATAAAGTAAAAATAAACACGAATACACTGGAAATTTTGAATACCTTTGGTTGGTGTGAAGAAGTTTTCCCATCCGTCGAAGAACTGTGATATCCCGTTACTATACACCTTCTTTGATCCTAAGCTTCCTTCTAGCTTCATCCCAGAATTAATAGACTGCCTCCCATATTTATATTCATATCATATGTATAGTTGTAGGTTTTCTAGGATGGCTGAAATATGAACGAAAAATCGCGGTAGCTTATGTTTTGTATCGAAAAATATACTAAACAGATCCACTTTTGTTTCTTAACCAAATTAGGAATGGATCCGCTTCCTTTTTCATAATTTCTTACAAATTCAAACTATTGTTTTTCTTTTTTATTTTTATTTATTTAAACAAGCACCTGTACTCAAAATCCGCCATATAAATTTATTGTCTTGAAGTAATAATGAGAAGGTTACAATGACTAAATATTTTTTGTTAACATACACATAATAAAATATTTTGATTTATTGCATGTTTGAAATGAATATAAAAAAAAAACATATAATAAAAGGAGTATTGTTATGGAAAATTATCAGTAGTGCTAATGTTTTTCAATATTATTTAAAATAAAGGTGATTTCATTGCTTGTTTTAAATTAAAAAAAAACACCTCACGTCAGGCCATGACATAACATCAAAACTAAAGTAAACTAAAGTTTACGTAATTCTCGTTCATTGATTATCGGCGCAAAACCCACAATCTTATCACTTAAAGAGGATCGCGAGCTCTGCGCCAACACTTCAATGCTTTACCCAAACGTAAGTAGGCATAGACTACCATTGCTGCATAGGCCTGGTTTTAAGTACCGTAGATATATGTGCATTTACCGTTTTCTGGAAATTTCAAAGAAATAAGCTTTATATACTGAAAATGAAGCAAATAATACTTTATTTTTTATTTTTTTGTTGTTTAAAGAAAATCATAGAATGAAAAAAAAATAAAGATTTTGTAGAATCGCGTATTTTTTTCAATCGTCCATGATACATGATCATTTCGTCAATGTTACACGAAGTTTTCTTAATCGCCCTCTATATTTAGATTTCGTAGAAACTTAACATCAATACATGTATTTATATTTTTCTTTAATCGTATACAAGACAATACCGATAGATGGTGAAAGAAAAATCTCGTCTATGACGCATGATATTTTAAATTTGATTAAACACTACATGCAGAAAAACTGTTTTACCAACGTCATCATATCAACATTTGAGGACGACTTTCAGTTCTCGATTAATGGGTCGCATTATACAGATGAGAGATATATTCTACATAGCGCTTATAAATTGATGAAGTATACAATACACATACTACTAGTCGAGCAATTTTTTATCCTGTTAAATGTATATACAGAAAGAGTATCGTTTTCCCAAAAGTCAAGTTAAGTTGAGAAGAACTTTTAAGGGAATGCAGCTATCGGCACCGAAGAAACTGAGACGTGTGAGCTGTAACCTAAAAGCAGCCTCTTTGGTGGTTTATCACTCGGTATCTTGATGGAGGAAATCGGTGGCTGGTGTGGCTGGCAAAGTTTTAGCGAAGCGACCGAACCCTTACTAGTCTGGCTGAAACTGGGGCAGTGGCGCAATAAAGATATGTGCCGCCAAGGACAATTCCTAAATCAACGACCCCTCAACTTTCTCTAAACACGAATAATTTGCTATTTCTTTCGCAAGTTATCGTACGGTTTATTAATTTATACAAAATATTAATTTCACGTCAAATAAAAACGAGTAACATTTTATACATTGATGAAATATCGACCATTCAAATGCGTCACAGGGAATTTTAAAAAATTCCACCTTAAAAAACATGCCACTTTGGCGTACCACCCCTCCTCAATGCGCCACTGGTTTGGACGAAGTAAGTTGGCCGATGAAGGCCAATCGGATTTGTATTACTATTTAAATGCTTCACGCCAACTTACGTAATAATGGATGAGCGATAACTGAGTCTTGTAATCTCTCCAGCAAGCTTGACAGAACTCTAATGCAGGTGTTATTTCAAACAAGTTATAATATAATAAAACACAAAAATAATAATATTGTTAAAATATATATATAAATAACATATTTTATATAAAATATATAATTAATTTAATTTAATTATTAAAATAAATTTATCATCCAATTCTTATTTTTGGCATCCCAAATGTTTCTCAACCAATGACAGTAGCACATTGTAAGTGCGGTCCTTGTCAGATCAACGAATTAAAGCATCATTAGACGTGGAACTAAACACACTTTACGTTTTATGTTGCTTACCGCGTGTCGTTCATTGGGCTGTGCCGCCTCTTAATACCAAATATTGCAGGTCTTGAGAGTTTCGAAACAAACTTCCAATCTCTTAAAAATCATCCAAAATATACCACGGATATCCTACAACTGCCATATTTCCAAGTGTTGCCTTTGGATGTTGTAGAGAACCATTTATATCCCCTGATGGACCATTAATTGGTTCAGATATGTCTTGGAATAAAGCGTCGACAATGACAACTGACTAAGCAATTTGTGGTGACTATCTATTATATCCAGTTATTGTTAGAACAAAATATATATCTGAAAATATTTTGCAGTAAAATTAAGCCATTCGGGAACTCGACAATAATAAGCACATGTCACAGTGTATGTACGTGTATGTAGTGCATTATAAGTATGCTAGGAGCTCATTAAACTTATTAATGTTATTTGAGATGGCCGTTCCTTATATCATTTCCCGAGCATCGTTCACCTCTTTTCTCCGCCGTGTCTCGGAGCCTAATATAATGCGTTCATCTCCCGTGACAGTATAATAAAACAAGTAAATGCCAACACATCACAGGCACTCGCAACAATAACCCAATTACGCGAATAATTCGTAGCCGAGTCGAGTTAATTGCCATTTTGTCTGATCCTCCATTTGGCGACAGACAATATTCCTGTCTCCCGTCGTGTGACATGCGAGGATTTGAAGAGGGTTGTCATGCCGGGGCATTAACTCACATTAAATCTGTATACATACTTCTATCGTGATTCATAATTCAATTTAAATATTTAATTTCTTTATTTTGCAACTTAATTTTCATCCAAATTTAAGTTTACACGGTGTGAATGTGTACATATAAATAATAATGTAATCAAATAAAATTAATTTGCACAAAATTACTCAACATAAAAACTGAGTTTGAATTGAAAAATAGAACAAAAATAATGTATAATTGCCGTAATGTAAGTTGAAATGCTAAATGGTTTTGGGTTTATATCTGACTAAGATACCACAAGTGATAGGAAAAAGACCTGGCAAATGAACTGGACTAATTTAGATGAATTGACGTCATAAATGACGACACATAGTTTTGTCAACCATGCTTTCTCCCATTTTTTTAAACATAAAAAAATTGATACAACTATTTCGTCTACCCTGCAAATTACACACATAGTTATACCATGAGAAGGTTCAAAAATAAAAAAGATAGAAGACACGTTGACTCATTAACCATGCGCGTTATTCCGCTATATATTATACATCGATCCTTGATATAGCTTAACAGGAAAAGACCATTGGAATCAAGCAGGAGTTCAAGAAGGTCCTTCCAAGAAATATCAGAAACTCGTGGGCGACAACACAGAACACAGTCTTCTCCCATTGGATATCTATCTATATACTCGGAGGTTCAAAAGATATCACATATGGTTCCCGAACATCGCCAGTGCGTGATCTTAGGGACTTCAAGACACAGCATCTGTAGTAGTTAGTATTCAAGGAATATTAAGGTGTTAATTAATCAGTATTTTATAGTGATCAGATGATTAGCTTGACGTCATCGAGGCTTGGACAACTTAGTACTAAGTGGTGGCTTAACTTAATCAAGATACACGGTTCTGGTTCATACGAGAACCGCTACGTTGATTTATAAATAATATGTGATAAATATTGAATCGATCGAAATCGATGGCCAGCGAGGTTCTATATAAATAAAAAAATATAATTAAATAATGTATTTATGCGAGTGAGGTTGTCAAGTTGAAGAATAGCAAACATTGTGGTCTATAAGTATATATAAATGGTTTAATTTACCCTCACCTATAAGCGTGACGGCTTTACAATTTCTACGTAATTAACGGTTGTTTTGATCTGAGCTTTTGACGCGCCAAATCCCAAACCGGAACCGGAAGTAGCGTCCCTTCTTAAGACTCGGGCCTCTCCGGATGTGACCGGATGTGACGGGCCACCCGTTCTCCAGTGACATTTTAAGCATGTAAAGGCATTGTAATGTCACACTGTCAGGCCGTGAATGGATCAGGTGAATTAAGAATTAATTATCTGGCTTAACCAGATTATGTTCAAAGCGGTTTCAATGTTTGCATGTATGTTTAGTTCTACATATACGAGTGATATATCGTACTATAAAAACGTTTGTAACCCGGTTATCTCTGCCAAATATATGTTGATTCTTGTACAAACGAAATATGTGCCAACATACAGAAGCATCAGTGAGATATTTTACATACTCCACTGTGACTGTGTCCGAAAATGCAACATTTCATTATTTATTATTTCATATCCACTTCCTGAATGTATATATTGTCACCACAAGTATCCTTCGCACAATTCTGTCAGCTACCATAACCCAAAGTGGGAGAAAATGACCACCGCAATGACGTTAGGGAATTAAGTACCATGACTGCTTTGTATCATAAAAATTCTTGAGTAAATTCTGTAGTCGAGTGCCTTTTAAGATAATGTAATTGGTAGAATTTGTACAAAATCTGTACCTTTAATATATATTTTCCTGCTACAACTCCATAGTAGCATTATATAGTACGCATAATCACGATAACATAAGAGATCTATCAAATTTTTCGCTGTTCAAAAGTTCATAAGTTCATACACAATATATAATAAAATACATTGTAAGGGGTAAGTACGATGATATAAAAAGGAAGAATCTCGTACATTGAATCTCACCGCGACCAGCTCTTGCCGAGGCGCTGGTTTTATTATTAACTTTGTATGAAAAATTGTCGGTATTTTTTATCGGCAAAACTTCTGAGAAATTCGTTTTATCTTCCAAAGGCCGCAAAACTGTCCCACTCGTCCCGGGCGGAAGTATAAAGATGCTCCGGAGAGATCGCTTTGTCTTAGACATTTTGGCACAAGAATCTCTTTGAAAGCTGTATATTTTCGGCATTGAGGTAAAAAAAAATGAAGGTTTCTTTAAAGATGAATTCTTTATGAAACGTTGTATGAATACCAATTCTGACATATTACAACCGGAATTAAAAATAAATGGCATTTTTTTCCGTGGGATTTGTTGACGTTTTTATTGTTGTTCATATTCTCTAGATATAGTTCATATAATTACAAGCATTCTCTACTAATCTTTATTGGTGTTCGAAAGGTCGCATTTAAGTTAATTGATTTTTACACAAAATTGACTTTTTATATGAACACATACAGAAGAATTACCGACAGATGATAAAACAAGAATTTCATCTGTGGATACTATGTTGCTTGCCATTTTTGAGAATTGCCAAGCGCTTCATGTTGAGTGTTGATACGTCAAAGTCATCCTTTCTTACAGGGACCGTTTGTGCTTAGGCCAAAACATCCAAGACCGTATGATGGCCGGTCGTCCTGCGATTTAATTGAATCGGTCGCAGCGTGCGCTACACGCCGCTTGGAAATATCTTCGAAAATTTCTGAACCTCACACTTCAATATTCCTGTCTTCGGGGGTAAGAAAGATTTACCGTTAGTTCGAGCTTAGAACGCAATAGTCTTTAAAATGTTTTACTTTTAATAAAAAATAGATTTAATTTATTTTATTGATATGATTGATGTCAATATTTACTATCCTCTAAATACTGCTTACGCGTCAGTACGTTTGTGCACCTTGGAACTGATAAAGCTTTCACGAATCGAGAAACTGCAGTCTTCCATCAAGTTCTCGGTGTGATCCATGTTAAAATTAAGTATGAAATTTTTATCCATGTAATAATTTTTTTATTTCTTTAAAAACGTCTAAAGTTATATTTTCGAACGTCAATATAAATATTTTTTCTTCTTTCTATATCTTTTTTAAGTTCTGGAACGTATGGTCACTAAATATTGCTGCCACTTAGTTCTGTCAGCTGTCAATCTCCATTACGCGAAATATCTGATCGAATCGATCTGAAGAAACAAACATGGTTTCCGACAACCTCTTAGTAGAGTCCAAGTACTTTAAGATGGCTCAGCTGTAGTATCCGAGGCATATTTTGGGTGATTTGTTAATTGTAGTTTTTAAGAAAATCGAATGATAGACCCGTCGTTCCCGAAGCTTGGACTATTTTTCCTAAAGGACAACTCAAACCATTAGGGTTTAAACACACAAGAGTATGTAAATGAAGTTTTCTGGATTAAAAAACGGATTATTGAATCACATTTAATGCACTGTTATATAAAAATATCACTATGCCAAAGAGAAAGAAAACTAATCAAATAACTGTTTTGTCAGAACAACTCATTATACCATGGATTGAAATATCAGAATATAATAAAATAAGTGTAGCAAGTAAGTAATAAGCAAAACAATGTAAGTTCCCGCCGACGATCGAACCTTGACTCAGCAAATTAGTTTGCCTCACTCACAGGCTCTCAACCATTCCCACTGAAAGAACCTTCATTAATTGTTTTTTTATAAAGACAAAGATGGTAATACATTAGTATTACTACTACGTAGATATTTAGTTGATTGAATGTACCATTATGCAGGAGTAATTTATCACCCGTCAGTCTTTAAATATATTGATTGATGTTCTCAATACAAGAACATTCATACCTCTTATCGAATGATTAGCCCAATGCTTCCGAGGCGTGGACCATTTAGTCCTGAGGATTGGTTTAACCCATAATTTACAACATAGAAGTGTCTCTTACTTTTGTTTACTCGTCTGACGCACTTTTAAAAATGTTTGTCTACGTTTCAGATATAAGTAGTTTTGAGACGCAACGTTTGCACGCGCCATTTTGAAATTGTTTTGACAGTTGCGCCAGATCACATGGGTGCAATTAGTTCCACAAATGGGCGCCATATTAATTTCGGCGAAGTGACTGTCACTACTGCCGGCCGTGTCAATCGGAGTTCGTCTGGGGCCTGTCAGGTACTAGGTATTGTCTGTTCCGAATTTTGTCAGTCTTCTTTTAGATAAATAAAATATCAAATGTGCTTCTCGACGAGATCTTTGCTTTGGCTACTTGCTCCTCATTCTTCCACCACGCGTCCCAACAATGATCCCGCTGATTTGCAGGGTCTTTGATTAAACGGGGGATGTCAATTTTAATGAGTAAGTGTTTTCTTTGAGTATATGACATATATGACATATATCAAAGACTAAAGAATGATACTCTTACAATTTATCCGAAACTGCGATCAAAAAAAAATCATCAATATCACTTTATTATTATTTAAGGAGCGGTCGTTTCTGTGTTGAGTAGCGCTGCCACGCGCTAATGAAATCGAAAAATATGCTATTCGTTCGCTACCAAATATGCTCCTGTACAAGTTCACCACCACCCATCACCATTCCACCACCAAACCTCCACCAGTTCACAACCAACCGAGAGGCTTTCTGGTGAAAACGCCGAGTCATGCGGCAAGCTCCGCGATGGCTCATTTTAACCATTTGAATATAAAGAAAATTTGCGTACACAAACATTATTAATTCTTGATAATATTATTATAATGTCGGAATATTATCAGTTCATTTGGCAGACATAATGGACGGCTCATTACGAGAACTAATGACTGGCTTCTTTTGTGTCTCGGTTGAGAAATCACATCATTACTTTAATTTATTTAACAGAATTGAATTTCTTGTTAAATTTATTTGAGTTGTTACTTGTCAGACGTATATTTTAAAGAAATGTATTAACCACAGACGACTTTAAATAAATATTAATAACAATTATATTTATTGGTTTTATATGTTTTTTTTTTTAAATTTTTATTAGAATATTATTTTATTATTTCAATATTCTAATCTACTTTTATAGATCATTTTACTATATTATAATATTATTAATAATTAAATATACATATACTATACATAAAATTCTTTTTTCTCAACGCGTCAATCCAAACACAAAAATAACGGCAGAAGCGGGATGCGAACCGCGGACCTTGGAAACCAACTATGCCCAGGTATTCATACCGCTCAGCCGACTGGGCTATTACTGTCCCTGGACCGACTCACGTTGAAACTAGTATTCATGTCATTGTTATCATCGTATGATAGATGTCGCTATAGTATATATTCAAAGTATGTATATATTTATTTTTTATTATTCAATCAGTCTTCATTTATTCACAAGCTTAATATTGGTTTTGTTTGTCATACCTTTTATTATTTTCATTGATAAATTGTATGATAAATACAAAAAGAATAATAACGGAATCAGCAATTGCAGAAAAAGAGGTATGTTAAACAGAAAATGCAGTCTTACCTAGACAGAAGTAGCGCGGTGTGTCCCTTGTACGCTTTCTGTGATGTCATGGTTTCCGTCGCACGTTATTATACATGTTAGAGATTTAAACCCTACTACAGCCCATAAACTCACTAAATAGCAAGCAGTCTCTTGTTATATTATATAATATGAGAAACGTTTTTATTTAATTCGATGCGAAATATCTGAGACTTGCAGTTTTACTCGATCAAAACAAAATGCCATATATATAGAGCTCCTATATCGTCCTCATTCTTTTTTATGGCTGTGAATCTCGGCATCTCACGAAAAGCCAATGCATCCGAATAATGGGCATTAAAGGCAGATGTCTGCGTAGAATATTAGGAGTGCGATGGTTTGACTTCGCGAGGAGTGACGAGACAGCCTTGCATACTACAGTATGTCAAGAGACGAAGATGGACCTGGTTGGGAATGTCCTACGATTGCCGCAGAAGAGCATTAAATACGGCTGTCTTTTCCTGGAAGGCCGTCGGGAAATATATATAGAATGTACGGGAGGCGGAGCTAATATGGGACGAAGTGAGGATCAAGACGGCTGACAGAGCTTTATGGTGGCGGATCATGATGTATATTGCTTCAGTTGAGGGAGCGGACATGAAAAAATGTAGGTTTTTTTGCGGAGCAACATTACATTACTGTTAAATAAAATAACAAAAAAATATAAATTGAAGTGTCCTTTTTTGTATCTCGCTGATTGTTACGGAGTTGTAGTATTAGCAGTGATTTTTCGACATCTGAGATGTTTTCAAAACATACACAGTAACTTTAGTTGAAAGTGTAGAACACAATAACATCGTATAAAATATAGAATTATACTTATTAATTGAAAATGAAATAAAATAACGCGATGTGCCCCCTACATTTGTTATTAATTTATTAACTAAATTAACCTTGCCTCTTGAATTAACGTAAATTAATCTTACCCTTCACTTAAAAGTACCTCGCTATTTAAATGTATACTAATAAATATTAATTCTCTTGAACGTTTCGAAAAACCAAAAATATTTTATCGTTTCGACGGAGAGTTTATATAATATTATGTCATCGTAGAAAATATATTAATTCAATAATAGGGCGAGACAGAGATATAATCCCCCGTTGGGGTGCGGATGATATTTCGCCTGTATTTTCGGTTCAGGCGCCATCTATTAGCGTAATAAATCGCCAATAATAATGATTATCCGCTTATAGAAACAAAGGCGGCCATTAACATCCTTACTACTGGAGGCTTTTATGTGTACAGGCACAGCATCTCATACAAGTACACAGTCGTGCTACAAACCAGGGGTCGTAAATAGATTTAATTATCATTTTAAAGAAAACTATTCTCCATTGACCATATTGTGTTAAAACATTAGGCTTTACTCTAGGTCTGATTACTCTGTTCCATGGTGTCAAAATTTGTTCCGTTCTGGACATAATTTAGTGTGACTAACCCGACGCTACTCTATCATTCATAAAGCTGGAGTATGTGGTCGCCACAAATTGTTCCCAATGATCCATTCCTCGTCCGAAATTCGATTTTTATGTCGGGGAACATCTTCATATTACCCAACTCTCGACGACAAGCAGCTGTAGTATCTGAGACAGTTTTGGGAACTTGTTATTGAAATTTTTAATCAGGTGAATAGACCGATGCTCACATACCAATATTATGTTGATATAATGATAGGTAAATTTAAACATATTTAAAAAATATGATCCAGTTGGGGAACGGGCATGGTATGATGATGATGATGATGATGAAATTTAAAAGTCATGAAAAGTCATGTGTTGTGTTCCTAATATTTGAACAAACTCCACATTTCTTGCCTCGATTAGGCGAATATACATCTCATTTCAAAGAATTATTTTTGAATTTTGTTATATTAAAATTAATATAAGATTTCCGACGCCTGGTGTCGTCTAGCCGAGGCAATTGTTCTTGTATTTGTTAACATAAGTGGGCGCCCTCTCGGCACATGGAAAGTTGTAAATGAGTAATTTTCCGAACAGAGGTCAGGTTCCCGCGCAAATTGAATCTCCGACGCCATTGTTCAACATAACCTCAAACGCAAAAGGTACAATGTTTCGCCACGTCAATGATGTAATATTGCGATATAAACCGAACACTCATTCCCATAATTATATACAAATTATGCTTGTATTCACTAAATATGAAGACGAAAAAAGTTGTCAATGATATTATGGAATGTATTTTATCTTCTAACTTTTTATATAAATAAATATACGAACAATACATTATTTAGTTATTCCATTATAAAGTGTTTTTATTGTTTAACCAATTTCATTTGGCAGCACTGCACACTTATACCTACGAAATATATTAATTTGTTTTGGCCTTTCTTGGCCGGGAGAAAATTGCACTTAATACACTCTATACTCGTTTATACTATTTTTATATGAGTATGGTTGTCAATGCAATATGCATATACGAGCTTATGATACTTTTCTTTACTTATCATAGTTAAAAAATGGCATTTATTTCGTCACCATTGTCAAATTGCGTATACTATTGTTATAAGGACCTTCAGTTTTTTAAATGAAATGCTTGTGTGTCAATTTAAAAGCCTTAATTGCCTCACCTCAATAAAATCTAAGGTTAAAATAATTGTAACAGTAAAAACGACATCATAAACATCTCGAAGTTGATGCACAAAGACCAAATGTTAAAAAATGGTTCAATAATGTCACCCAATTAAACGTCTAACACGCTGTATCCGTCAACACAAGCACTGAACCCCATGAAATGTCCACCAAATATGTCAATATCCTCATCTCAAGACATTGTGGCACTATAAGTGCAATGATAATTTTAAGCTTATGACTTAATGAATGGCGGCTGAACATCCGTTCCATATGTGGAACATATGGTCACAACATCTTGACTCATTTCAGGTACGTCAGTTGCCATTGTTCATGCCTCGTCCCAAGATCTCTGCACCAGAATGCCCACTTGACGAAATACGAGTATATAGTTTCCGACAACTTCCAGAGCAGATGCTCGTGATTTTGAAAAGGCGAAAGCTGTAGTATCCGAAGCATATTTCTGGGTGATTTGTAGATCGTAGTTTTTTAAAGACTCCATAGGCTTAGACCATTTGGTCCTATCTGTCGACCCGACTAGCGAAACGCAGTTAGCAACAATTGGTGAACCATCTAAGCTTCACGCGTCCAATGTTGCTTAACTTCGGTGATATAACGAGAATCGCATTAATGATGTGCAATTGCGTCTAGCTTTAATTTTGTTATGTATATGATTTAATTGTTTCTGCGTTATAATTAGTTAATTATTGGGTTTATAACTAATGCATCGTAAAAGAAGAGAGTTGTATCGTATTATGCATTGCATCCATAAAAACACATACTGAAGTAGGTGCTTAGAGTAACATTTTCTTTGAATTTATTTTGAGGGCGTTGTGCTTATCTTCCAAGACGCTTTACTTTAGCTTAATGGTGTTGTCAAAGCCAATCTATCCAACGGATATTTATACATAAATAAATATAATATATATTAACGTATATAAGTATGACCCAAAGGAATAGTTCACTTTGCTTTAAAATGGCATCTGCTTAAATAATATCAATCTCTACTTTAGCAGTTTGAACTCGATTTTAAAGTGAAATAAAAATAATCCGCCCCACAGGAGGCTTTGGAAAACTTTCAAGAAAAATGCGTATTTCATTATTTATCGTTTTATAATTATAGCAGTGTTTCGAAGCCTTTCGTAAAGTTCTTAGACATTCTTCATGAAATATGAATCTAAAACATGAAAGTTTATGATTTTGTAATCATTTACTTTTTTGATTAATTAATCAAATATGGATGAATAATTTTGAAGCTAGAGGATTAAATATATTTTTTGCAGCCAAGCATTATATCAGCCTCGGTCTAATAATTGTCAATTTTTATGAAACTTATTAACTCATCTATAAAATGATCATATCATTATTATAAATTAAATATGGTGATATTTGTGTTGTGATGTATAATATTTTCACTAGAGACTGTATTGTAATTATTTCGTGAAATAAATTCATTTATGTTTGCACGTTATCCTTTTTTGTAAGTACGTTTTACTCTTATATTTTTATATTATTGAAGCTATCTATTTATTTCAAATTAATTAAAAATACTCAACCAATAAAGGCATTTGGAAAACTAAAGTACATTTTTAAAGAGAAAATTCCGCAATGCCTTAAAACTAAGGCGTTTAACCAATGAATTCTCCCTGTATTAACTTATGGCGCAGAGACGTGGAATCTGACAGCAAGTCTTACCCATAAAATAAAAGTCACCCAGCGTGCTATGGAGAGATCCATGCTCGGAGCGTCGCTAAGAGATAGAATCCGAAACGAGGAAATACGCAGAAGAACTCAAGTAGTGGATGCTATCCAACGAATAGGCACACTCAAGTGGCAATGGGCAGGACATATCTGTCGAAGAGACGACGGTCGATGGGGAAGAAAAGTACTGAAAGAATGGCGCCCAAGAACTGGCAAACGAAGCATTGGCCGACCCCCTACAAGATGGACTGACGATATAAGAAGAATAGCGGGAGTGACCTGGATGCGGAAGGCGGAGAATCGAAGAGGATGGAGACTCATGCGGGAGGCCTACGTTCAACAGTGGACGGACACAGTGTGATGATGATGAACCAATAAAATACAATTATCATCATGAATTTAGTTATTTGACGAATTATTAGTGATAAATTAAAATGAGTTGTAAATATATAGAATAAAACAATACAGATAATCTGACAAAGTTAATTAGACGATTCAAAAACTACATCGCATAATCATTCATTTATTAAAAAATATCTTATTGCGTTCAAATATAAGTTTTAATGTTATATCCATATTCCTGATACGTTAATTTCTGTTATAAAAATGTATAAATTTATCAAATTGATATTTTTATGTGTAGCTGCTATGAATGTATATTTATTGCGACTTAATGTGCTGATTATGATTTTAGGTCAAGAAAAGGTGTTCACATAACATATCTGATTAAAAACTCACTGAACCGAACACTCTGAATTAAAATAAAATGCACGAAGGTGTAAAAAAGGCCAGGTAGTTAATAAAAATGGGTAGATACTGTAATTAATACGGTTTCATATTATATGATTTATTCGTCAGAAAAAAAATATTTTTAATACTTTTACGCATTATTTTACTCGTTATTTGTTGCGTGTGTCTTTTTTCTTATTATTGTTTTGTTTTGATATTTTAGTTTTCACTGCATAAGTCATCATCAAAGTTTCGTCATCATCAGTTTCTTTTTGTCTTTAGTGTCAGTCCACATCCCTCTTCATCATTTTGTATGCTACTATTTAACCATTAAAACATTACAGAACAAACGTATGTACATGTAATTTCTTAACATCTTAATTCTATCTGGCAAAAGTCAGTGATATCCCGTTGGTCGGTTCTTTGGCGCCAATTCATGATTCTCCTTCGCATGTACCGTTGTCTCCTTGGCAGATATGTTTCGCACAAAAAACGTAACGATTTTCTATACTGTATGTATTATAGAAATTATGTTTGATTCTTTTGATCAGCTTAAAAACCTAAAACCACTAGATACATCAATACGCATTCATCAAAAACTCATCAAACCCATTAAATTAAACATATTTAATAAAATAATGTTTTCAGATGGAAATTTAGATTTAGGTAACTACTTTCAGATGTTGTTATAATCTTCGAAGCTTTTTCCTTTATATTTTCCATCCAATTAAAATCTTCATACGTTGCTGCAACACATACAAAACAAGTTCTCAACACCTTGCTGAAGTACAGCACCGCGCGACTAAATTCCGCTTAAGAACCAGGCCACTTGCTGTTGATGATATTTTCTTTTGTGGCGTTTTTCTACTTGAGGAGTTTTCCTGCCTGCAGACTGTTCCATTTTCTTTCTGAAACTTTTAAAACACATCTCTGTTTCTTGGTGGAAAGTTGGCGGCGAAACCCGGAAGAACTCAAAGTGTTTTCACAAGTTTCAGTGTAATTATATTAAATACATCGCCCAGCCTTGGCCGGACTTGTCCACTCTTAGTTTTATATCGCTGGAAGTTTTTTTACTATTGAGAAGAAGAGAACTAATTCTCGATAGATTGAGATTTTTTTATTGATATTTTCTTTTAGCTAAATTTGAAAAAGTCTGTAGAGATTTTCAAATATAAATGTACTTATCGTAAAACAGTGTAACATATTCTACCGAAAACATTTTCACAGTTTAGTAGCCATATTTGAGACATTTCTAATGATAGAATGATAGGTGGTCATAGCTCAATGGTAAAGCTTTTGCTTTGCAAACCAAAGGTCGTGGGTTTGATCCCCGACGGAGATTAAAATAAAAAAAGAATTACTAATCGATTTATGAGCTCTAAAATACCTCCGGTTGGTGTGAATTTGATCCATCACCCGTAAAATGCCAGTTATAGCATATCAATTAAAATTGTTGGTAGACGAAAGTCGTCCCGTGAAGACCACCCATTCATAGTAGATTCCTGTAATAATAAAGGATGATGCGTGAATCTCGGGCTGTAGTCTATGACGTTGGCGGATAAACACTCCACATGCAGCGTTTAGCCATATACACCATGGTAAGCGTCATAGAATTCCACAGATGAAACTTCAAAAAAAAAAAAATTATCACCATCTGTCGGTATTCTCCTGTATGTGCTTACATAAAAAAAAGGTGGTCAGAATGATAAAATTAGAGGGATACTTAAAAACTGACGAAATTTGAAGTATATGATAAGAAGGTTAAATGCGGGAGGTCGAACGGGATAGGTGATAAGATTCATGATATTTACAGGTGTATTTAAAGCATACGAACTACGTAAATGTTGATGACGCTATTTTTTTAAATCTTTAAAAAGTAGATTTAAATTAGCAGTGGTTCTCAAATTCATTTTAGTCATGGAGCTCTTCTTTAAGTAAAAATTTGACCATACATCTCCAGGTAAAATAATTATTTACGACTACTTGTAAATGGTACAATAAACTTTTTTCAATGAGCATGGAGAATCTGGATATCCGGGAGTCTAAGACATTTGTAATCGAGAATAAAATGTTTTATTTTTTATAATTTTTTGTTTGTCTTTTATGCAATGATAAATATTATTTCAAAATAATCGTGAACCGTATTCGATACACCACGCTATCATATTGGAATAAAACGGCGGGACAAAAATGCAAACAATAACACAGATGGGTCTGAAAGTTTTTTTAGGGCGAGAGCTTTCTTTCAGTCGAAGAAATCGGAGTGCCAAACTAATCGCATTATCGATTCACTTCAAAGTCTAAAGCCTTCAGGGCAAGGCGAGGCTCTGGGGGCCAGGGGAGGGTCAGGTCTGCCGGGAGAGGGGTGGGGGTTAGAGACCGAGGGACAGAATAGACGCTCCCAACAGCTTTTGATGCTTGCTCTAATTTAATATGGGAGTCTTAAGTTCTTGTGAGTTCTTAAGAGAGTTTCATGGAATTATAATTTTTCAGATGACTGCCTGAAAAACGTAATTTCTTCGTCGTTATAAGATTATTCTATTATTTTTATTTAATTTTTGTATTTATTTTAATGAGTATTTTTGCCAGTCATTCTATATTTGAATGAGCTACGAAAATAATCTTATCTATATATATAAAAGAAAGTCGGGTTATTTTAGTTTTTATAACTCAAGAACGGCCTAACCGACTTGGCTGAAAATTGGTGGAAAGGTAGCTTAGAACCCAAAAACGTCTATGGGATACTCAAAATTGATTTGATTAAGAAAAAATATTGAACATTTACGTAAACATGTTTTCATACAAGACTATTGTAACTTGACAGCTGTCAGTTGAGAAAGTGTTGCCATAGTCAGCAACATAACTAAAAATGACGCAATAGTAGGTATTGTTAGTAGGTACCTACGTAAGGTACGGAATATTTTGAAACAAAAAAAAAAACAAAAGGCAGGAAAAAAAGACAAAAACAAAATAAATATTAGTGAAAATATCAATTTAATCTTTTATTTGTTAAAAATGTTATAACAAAAAGCAAATGGAAAGGCATCTTCTTATTCTATTGTGTTATTTTTATTTTTTATTATTTTCTCTATTTATTGTATATTCATGTATACTCTATGTTTCTAAATATTTGTAAAAAAAAATGGAATTTCGATTCTGTATATAAATAAATAAATAAATATATAGATGTGCCATCTATGTTTTTTTTGTCTATGGTTTGATAGATATTTTGTCAATCGGTTAACGTTTTGTTTCGACAGCATTTTGCTGATTTTATTATTGATTATTGATAATGCCGACACCAAAACGTTCGAATCTTTCACAACAAAGCCGTCACGCAACAAGGAATCGAAAAAATGTCAATGAAAGGACTGACGAAGAGCAAATAATCTCGCGTGAACAATCCATCGAACCCATCTAACCTGTGGCACAAATACAAGAATAATATGTCAGAAGATATTTTACATCAAATTCGTGTTAGATCAAGAAATCCTGATCTTAAGATGAATGAGGAAATACATAATCGGGCTTTGCTCTTAATCGAAGACATGTGTTACCTCACGTGCGGTAGTTTATTAGTCAGGTTAGGAATGCCAGCACCAAATCGTGAAATGAATGACGAATTTAATCGAGAATCGGAACGGGAACGTGAATATGATCACTATGAATTAGATTTAGTAGTTCAAACGAATGTACCGCTGTTGAATCCTCAACAAAAGGAAGTTTATGATACATTAATGAAGGCAATTGATGATGGAAATGGTGGCTTATATTTCCTGGATGCCCCTGGTGGAACTGGTAAGACATTCCTCATGTCAGTAGTTTTAGCCACTGTCCGTGCGAGATCCAACATTGCGGTTGCAGTTGCTTCTTCTGGAATAGCAGCCACATTGGTAGAAGGATGCCGTACGGCTCATTCAGCATTAAAATTGCCGTTAAATCTTCAAACTATTGAAGAACCTACATGTAATACTTCAAAACACTCCGCAATGGCCAAAGTTTTATCAGAATCGAAAATCATCATCTGGGACAAATACACAATGGCGCATAAACGTGCATTGGAAGCACTTAACCGATCATTGAAAGATTTACGCAATGACTCGAGATGTTTTGGAGGCGCAATGATTTTACTGTCTGGCGATTTACGTCAAACACTGCCAGTAATTCCAAAATCAACTGCTGCCAACGAAATTAACGCTTGCCTCAAATCGTAGAATCTATGGCGCTATGTAAAGAAGCTTCAACTGACAACAAACATGAGAGTTGCATTGATGAATGATACATCTGCTGAAGATTTCTCTGAGCAATTGCTAACTATCGGTAATGGTCGAGTACCTGTCGACATATCGAATGGATTGATTTCATTTCCTCAGAATTTCTGTTTCTTTGTCTCATCGAAAGACGAACTCATCAACAAAGTCTGCGAAAAATGGATAACGATCCAACAGCTCCTGTTAAGCACGCGGCCACAACTGCCAATGAAATTGCTCATCAGCTCCTCCTCAACGGGAAGCTGAACAATAAAACGAAAAAGCAAAAATTGGACAGAGACCCTCTAATTGAACACAGCGATCTGTCAAAACCCTTCTCAATGGCTGAACTGGAGTGTGCTATTAAAGCCGCTAAAGACAAAAAAGCGGCTGGATTGGATGATATATGCGTAGAACAGATAAAACACTTTGGCCCCCAGGCTAAACAATGGCTCCTTGAAATGTTTGATGCCTGCATGATCGGCAGTCAAATCCCAAAATATGGAGAAAGTCCAAGGTCATAGCCATTTTAAAGCCAGGAAAAACCCTGATGATGCTAAAAGCTACCGCCCAATATCTTTACTATGCCATATATTTAAAATCTTCGAACGGATACTACTCAACCGACTCACCCCCTTTATCGAACCTAAAATGATACCCCAGCAGGCGGGCTTCCGACCCGGAAAGTCATGCACTGGGCAAGTACTAAACCTTACCCAACATATCGAAAACGGGTTCGAACTAAGGAAAGTGACCGGAGTGGTATTCGTCGCCGCGATACAGTGTCGCACAGCACACTCCTCAGTAAATTGTACAGAATGACAGGTGACTTCTCGCTAGTGCAGATGATCGCGGCTATGCTGCATAACAGGAGATTCGCTGTGGATTTTCGTGATGGCGTGACCAAAAGAACGGCTTACCACAAGGCAGTGTACTTGCTCCTATACTATTTAATATATATACAAACGACCAACCCACCCCTAAAGACACAAAATCTTTCATATATGCGGATGACTTAGGTTTGGCAGCACAAGCAGTAACGTTTGAAGAAGTTGAGGACATCCTAAGCCAGGGACTCAACGAGATGTCCCATTACTACGAAACCAACCATCTCAAACCTAACCCATCAAAGACACAAGTCTGCTGTTTCCACCTTAGAAACAGGGAAGCTAACAGAAAGCTTCGTGTCACGTGGAAGGTAGAGTACTGGAACATAGCGACCATCCAAAATACCTCGGAGTCACTCTAGATCGCACCCTCACCTTCAGGCGTCATTGCAGCAACACCAAACAGAAAGTTGCAACAAGGAACAACCTCATCCGCAAACTGACCAACACTCACTGGGGAGCCCAACCACCCCTTCTTCGTACCTCAGCTTTAGCACTTTGTTTCTCAGCTGGAGAATATGCGGCACCAGTGTGGGGTCGATCAGCCCACTGTAATCAAGTGGATACTGCCCTGAATGATGCATGCAGAGTCGTCACAGGCTGCCTCAAACCAACACCCATTTCTAAACTATACCCCTTGGCTGGTATCGCACCACCGAACATAAGACGCAAAGTCATATGCGCCGAAGAAATGCGTAAGGCAATCAACCAACCGTCCCACTGCTTGTATAATCAGATACCCCCAACACCAAGATTGAAGTCTCGAAGCAGCTTTCTGAAATCCACACAACCTCTCACATCCGGCCCTGAAAATGAGAGACTCAACTCTGGCAACAAATCGCACCAGAGGATTTCATTACTCCAAAGGAGGGCCTCCCAACTGGCAAGAGCCTTGACTGGCCGACCTGGAAATCCCTAAACAGATTAAGAACCGGAGTTGGTAGAACAAAGGACAACCTCGAGCGGTGGGGAATGCTTCGGCAGGAGAGACACTATTGTGCGACTGTGGAGACCTGCAGACCGCCTCACACCTACGATGCTGCTCCATGTGCCCAACAAGTTGCACATCTCAGGACCTAATGCTGGGCAACACACGAGCTATCGATGTTGCCAGATATTGGGAAAAAATAATTTGACATCGCTGACACGAAGAAGAAGATCAACAAAGTATTCCCAAACATCATGACTAACCACAAAAATAATGAATGGTTGAGTGAGCGAGCAATTTTGGCGGCTAAGAATAAAGATGTAGACGACCTTAACTACATAATTCAGAATGATATCATTGGTACACTGCATTCATACAAATCTATTGACTGTGTAACGAATGAAGATGAAGCCACTAACTATCCAATTGAATTTTTAAACTCATTGGATGTGCCTGGCTTACCACCGCACAATTTAAGACTAAAAGTTGGCTCCGTAGTAATCATGCTTCGAAACATAAACCAACCAAAACTGTGCAATGGGACGCGTTTGGTGATAAGTAAATTGATGAACAATGTGATTTACGCGACGATACTCAAAGGAAAATTCGAAGGTGAAGAAGTCCTCATTCCGAGGATCCCGATGATCCCAACCGATATGCCGTTTGAGTTTAAGCGACTTCAATTTCCGGTCCGTCTTGCATTCGCCATGACCATTAACAAATCACAAGGCCAATCCTTGAAAGTTTGTGGTCTGAATCTTGAAAATTCATGTTTTTCCCATGGTCAATTATATGTGGCATGTTCACGGGTTGGAAGACAATCTGCGTTATTTGTTCTTGCGCCTGATAATAAAACAAAAAATGTCGTCTATCACAAGGTGCTTCACTGAAGAGTGCAACCCATGCACAAAAATACATGGCCAATAAAGAATCATTAAAATACTAAGATTCAAATCATTGCAAATTAAAGGACTGAAGAAGAACAATTGCACCTGGACGTATCGAAGAACGAGGATTTAATCTGACATTCAAGGTATTTATTTATTTATTTTTGTACTTACACACAAAATAATTAACAGAATAACATACTACACTTATTACTTTGAATTATGTATGCTAATTCTAAAAAAAGTGTTTATAAATCAGTAATATTGTCTTTGCTTTTGATTCTGTAGATACAAGGACAGATTCACCATTGAATCGGATCATTCCAACCTCTCGAAGATGCAAAGCATAAATTTGTACAAATATACTTCAATGACAATATGGAGGAAGAACTTGATCGACGTCTACAAAGTCGTGATCAGAGCGGATAAACGACCATCTGGTACACACGTCGTGATACTGGGCAACCACAACAGATATCTGAAACACGTCGTTCATATGACACGTTGCAATACCCACTGATGTCTTGGCACAAGAAGATGGATATTATTTCAATATCAAAATGAAAAATCCATTTAATGGTGAGTAATGAATATATATATAATCAATATTATAGTTTTGATTCCGTCATGACATACATTTTAAAGTGGTCGGTTTTGCTTTATGCTTCCAATAAAAGACCAATTACACTGCTTATTACCAGGAAAATAACAGACTTAAAGATTAAGATGTTTTTTTAGATAAAATTTGACAAATAACCGGCAAACGATTTAAAATCATTTATCTTCACCTCTTTATAATTATGCTACAAATATGGATGTTAGCTTTACATACAAAATTACAAATCTTTTGTCTTAATTTCAGGTGAAGAAACTACCAAGAATCTAAGCTCGATGAATTATAACGCATATCGTTTGACGATTCGTCGAAATGCTGACAACTACTTGCTGAAGTTTCGTCGATTACTGCAATAGAATTCAACCAGACCAAATATATGATATCATATGTACCGAAAAATTCAACTTAATAAAATCCAAAATCTGCTCATTTATTGCCTTTCGGGTGAAACAAAGTTCACCGGGTCAGCTAGTATAATATAAAATTATGTGTAAAAAGCGCCCGTATAATTAGTTTAGATATTTGATGAATCAGTGTAATAATTATAATTCCTAGAGATATTTCATTTTCTTTTTTATTATTTTCTAAGAATAAAATACATTTTTATTGCACTTTTAGAATGAATGGTGAAAAAAACCATAGCGGATCATATTAAATTAAATGGCCGAATAAAAAAAAACGTGTTTTGGGTTAAAACCTACACGAATGAGCAATTTAAAATTCAATCCTGTAATAAATGCGATGAATTCGTTTTGTTTTTTATTCAGTTCAATGGAATGCATGCATGGAGCTCTGAAATATTTAGTGTATTATGATAACGCCAAGCCTACATCATATCAAAATGAATTCATGTGCCTGTTTGTTGAATATGTTATTTAAAAAAATACTTAACTTATAACTGTATGTTTGGTTACCGAATTACATTCCCACTTTAATAAATGATATCAATCTGTTTTAAAACTTTTTTTTGTTATTTATCAGCAGAGGATTTTATTGCTTCGTGATGAATGTTGCATTATCTGGACGCAACGTGTGGTAAGAATGTAATAGTTGTTTGCCGGTAACGATCAAGGAGTTAGCAAGTGTTACAATAATCTACTGATTGAGATTCAGAGAATACTGTCAGATGGTTGATGATAAACTTCATTATATTATACGCCATATTTTAAGATGGCTAATCGCTGCATGTGGAGTATTGATCAGCCAACGTTTGTAATTAGTATTAAGCAAGTATGTGATTTGCCGACGTAGACGTATTTAATGATATCTGGTCTGCATCTTGAATAATAAAGTGTTTTTTTTTCAATACCTTGTATTTAAGAAAAACTGCATTTTCCTTCCACATTAAGCATTTATACAACAATTACGCGGAAATTAAGGTTGCAAACCTCATTTAACTCATTTTACTAACGGTGAGAATTGTAACACTCTTATATCATCTGTGTTTACTCCTCCGTTTATGTTATCTTTTTGTATATTTTGATTGATTAAAAAATCTCCCAAACACGCTTACAAAATTACACATATATCTCACATGCAGAGTCTAAACGACCCGGTTTAACATTATAATATAATATATTAGAAATTTAACGCTCTCCGTTGGTGTTTTTGTGCGTGTATTTATTTAAAAAATGAGTAATACAGTCATCACCTGCAAGTCCTCGGTGATTCGTGAGAAACTGCCGAGACAGGAAATGTCCATGGCCCGTGTTTCGCGGTTTATTGATATATGGCATGACAAGGAGTTCTCAAGTGTCTCGTATCCGGACAGAAATGGCAATGTGGTCGTAAATTTAAGGTTGTCAACTGTACATGTTTTCCTTATTAAATATAAAAAAAAAACAAAATATATAAAAGTAGACAGATAAAATATGTATCATTAAGGAACCGAATAAATGCTTCACAATAATTATATAAGTATCATATAATAGTCCGCCAAATAATAATTTTTTCGGGCGCAAAACATCGATAATCACGTAGCGCCGTCCTGTTGAAAAATTTTATCCTCCTCTTTTTAACTGTAAAACGTTATTGGAACATAATTATTTTATATAAATCATCCAAAAGTCTTAAAAGTTTTTATGGTCAAATTATAATAAAATTCTCTATCTAAGCTCGAATTTGTGATTTGACAGCACCCTCACACGTATCGCTGATCTCATATAATATAATAATATCAGATTATGAGGAATGCATATTCTTCTACCAATCCTCACAGTCAGCAACACCACAGGGTGCTGGCCATCGCAATATTCTGTCACTCTATGTAAATTGAAAGAATCATAAAACAACAGTTATCGAGGAATTTGCGGTGTATGAAAATGATTTTATTAATATTAATTTTATAAAATACAGAATGCTTACTCATGTAGCACACTGAGGTATAAAAAGGAATATTTTATTAAATAAATCAGGACCAACTTGACTCCGGTCTTTGGACGTATCCTCAGTGCCGGATCCCATGGTATTCCGACGTCACCATTTATCTGACGCCGTCATTTCGGGACTGAGACCTCGGTTCCGGAACTTACGTGGTTTATGTTTAAGAATTAGTATTACACTTAAAGTACCAGTCTTGACATAAGTGAGGATATATTTACGTTTGAACGAAAAACATCTACACGATGTATTTTATGGTTCGATGGATTGAATAGTGCTTGTGTGTTTATTAATTATCATTTATTCTGTAATGTTGTAAAATTGTAACATTAAGGTAATCACTATTGTCGGTTTAAAGTAAGACAGCATAATTATAAGCGAATAATGAAAAAAAATAGTGTAATACAACAATTCCAGAATGAAATTCATTGATTCTTCTTTTATTACCAGTATCCAAATATCTGACAACCCTGTTGGTTGATGTGATGTACTGTAAACTTGCACATACTGCCAACCTCAAGTGCTTCCCATCACGCCATCTTTGGATTAGGAAGCAAGGTATTTGTTATAGTGATACACTCCAATAACGGCCACTTTTGGCTGCCCTGAAGAGCTAATGGCTGATGGTTTCATCGACGCGTGCGGCTTATACCATTTGTTGCAAATTAAATTTTGAAAACGATTTAATGAAATGAATTGAGTGAAAATACGAAGCCGATGTTGATGTTCTATCAAAATTTTAATGTAATTGCAAAACATTAACTAAATTATAGTTAACGAAAATAAAACAACATCGATATGTTGATTCATTCCCCGTTCAAAATTATTTTTATAAAGAACTCAACAAGTACTCCAATCATTTTCAACTAACTGGGTTTTGTGGATAACTAGAGAGTCACCAAAGATCATTTTAATTATATTTTGGAATACCAGCTAGCAAACGATTACTTGGTACAAGTTTTTTTAGGAAACACAAGAACATCTTCTAAAACCTCAGGAAGTCACAGCATAAGACCAAAGTACCTGTAGATGAATTTTCTATCGACTTGAATGGGCTGTAAGTACAATAATTGTGACAAAATGAATTACAAATCTATTTAATGACAAATATACATCTTGAAAATATAATTACTTATGTTTTGGTAATCATATTAATTACTTACTGATAAAAATTCTTAACTGGCCTCGTTAAACCTTTACACTGTAAAGAAATATTTAATATTTCTTCAATAAGTCTTGTTTCTTTACTCACATTTAAGCATGGTTGACGATAATTTACTTAGATAACATTAAAATATTCCTTAAATTTGTATGTGTACGAATATTTTTTTATTCTCTATGAAATAATGTGTATCGTGTAAGTAAAGTTTTTAATGTCGTGATATTAATAAAATCATTATCAGCGCGTTTGTCGTTTAATAATCGCTTAGCGGAAAGCCACATCTAGTGGCGGACGTATTAATTAATGTCTGAGGTAACGAGATTTTAAAAATGCATAATTAGTTCATTAAAAAAGTGGAGCTTTTCAATTAATCTCTCTCTTCTGTGGATTACAATCAGGATTTAGGGGAATCCCGCAACAAGAGAACCCGCTGTGCGGACTAAGGCTACTTTCACAGTTATCATTTATTAAACGTAACATTGATAGAAAGTCTTAATCTTCTATATCCAGCGGGTATAGATTAGACGTAAGCTCGCTTACTAAACTAAATGTCGCAGATTTGATTCCTGTCGAAGCTTAAAATAAAAAAAATATTTTAAATAAATTTATAACTTTTACAAATACTCCCAGTTAAATTGACATAATATTTACCAATCACCCGTAAAATTAATTAAAATCGATGACAGAGAAATGTTAGCCCATGTAAAAAACCTATTCACAAATAGAGAATGTGAAAAAGTGAAAGTTTCCATCATTGTTTCAAAGATGTTATATAAGCGTCAAATCACTTGCAAAATAAAATTGATTTGATTATTAATTTAAATATATTCTTTTTTTCCATAGCGTCAATTTATTCATTTTAAGGGTAATTGGTGAATGTACATTGTAAATGTAAAGAGAAACATTGGTGAATAAGGTATGTGAAATACCAGAAAAACCATAAATGTGAGAATAAAATACATTTTTAACAATTACATATTATATTATAGAATCATCAAAACACAGAATGAACTAAGAGAGTCATGAAAAGTATAATAATAAGAAAATGGAATGCAAATAAAACCACTTATAATATAAAAATAAAAATGCGTCATACAATTGCATGCGATTGTATGACACATCTCCGCCTATAAAAAACGGGAAGTTTCCTGTGGTATAAAACTAGTCGTGTAAATGTGGCCTTAGTTTCTGCGAGTAGGTGGAGGTGGTGGTCGTTAGTGAAAGGAGAGCAGGCGGTGGTTAATTGTATCTACGCAAATAGCTCGTCAATATCAACGGGAGAACCAGACGGAAAAGTACAAATGTGTCTCATGATCTCGTTTGATAAATATTTTATTTAGTGCGATCACTAACTTTGAATCGCTGAGAAGGAGAAAAGTGTGCAAAAAATCATGATTTCGTTTCTCTAAATGAACGTCAATTTTTTAAGTTACATGGTATGCATTTTTAAGTATAAAATATTATAAATATTTCAATATTTAAAATGGATCCTAAAGTGATTGCTCATAAAATAAATAAAAGTAAACATATGGCTTTGTTTTGTACACATGTTTTTCGAACACCAAAATGATCTAATCTATATTAAGCAAATTAGATCGCATGGAATATTCTGGCAAAATCATACTGCACATAAAGTCTTGAATGATCTCCTTCAAAATTTTCGACAGTTAGGACGATAAGCTATTTTTGAAGAAACATAATAATACTCGTGTCTACTTTTCGTTTAAAGTTTGTTTCCGCTACTTTTTGAAATTTTATTCTATTGGAAGCGCCACTCTTTATGGTTGTTCATTTCATACTCGGGACACATTATTCTCCATCTTACTGCGACTCTGCGAAAGCAATCGATGAAAACTTAACCTCCCCCTCCTTCCCCCGCTGCCCCAAGTTAGCTCCCCTGGGGGGTATTAGACAAATCGTTTTTGGCGCGAGGCGGGAAATCGACTTTCACGGCTGGCCCATTGCACCGCTTCCTGTACATTATGTGTGACGCACAATGAATACCGGACGTAACATAAGGCATAAAGTGCCAAATAATAATTTTTCATTTTTTTTTACTTTTAAGCGTCTTTATGACACATTTTTTTCATAGCTAGAAATTGTTGCCATGCAGTTATTACAGCGGCCAGCTTACATACCTTGACTTAAGTCATCTCTGGACTTTGATCTTTACATGATATAAAACATAGTTTCTGATGACCTCAATGTCGCGAACATTTTAAAAGCTTAAAGATTAGCCAGCCGTTGTAGCCGAGTCAAATGATAAAAAAAATACAAAATTATCTTTGAGAGGTATGTCTGTAGTAAATATATCGAATAAATTATTCGTGACAATAGTCACCTTCTAAAAAGATGGTTGAAGAAACGAACTATAGATGACGCCCTAGACGAGAGTATTTGCAGCAAGTGTTTGACGACATCGCAGAGGATAGAGTGCAGTGGAACACGAGATGATCACTACATGTCATGAGAAAATCACTGTTTGTCACAAGTAGTTAAAACAAGATTAACAAGCATTACCCATTTAATATTTAAAATATATTTCAAAGTTAATGTAAAAGTACAAGAACCATAATTATTATTTCTCTAAATTAATCACTCAAGTTATTATAATATAAAAATTAATGGTAACATTTTACGATTAGTCAAAGAATGAAAATGCAATTTATATAAAAAAAGTCAATAAATATTTGAGCGTTTCTTAATTTAATAAAAATATTATGTTTCCTCAAGGTAAGCAAAATAAACTAATAAAATATCATTGCTTCACAAAGCATTGTACAGAAAATTCGCAAACAAATACTTTACACAGAAAACTTGTATTTGAAATGCTAACCTAACTCTGTTCTATGATTTGTTTACTGAACTAAGTTTTCTATACAAAATTGAAAACTGTATTTGAGCTCCGTCTGCAATAATATTCCCCGGGAAACATAACGCTCATGCCTCACCCAGTGCCCGGGCTAGAGTTTCTACTCGACTTTCCTCGAAACATGGTTGCGACTTGACAAATTGCATCGTTCAATATATATCCGACTGTCGGTAAGTGCAGTACACGTTCAAGACTCGTACTTACGTTAAGTCTTTAGTTTCTCTTAAGTCGTTTATCAATTATATTGGTTCAAGTATCCAGAAACTGTACTCGATGATCCATCACGAGTAACCATATATAATGTGAAAACTAGAAATGTTAGATCGACGGTCATTTATTTAAACGGATGATGTTTTGTTTGTTATCGTTATTTATATACAAAAAACATCAAGAAAACATAAGTTAAAATATATATAAAAAGAAAAAAATTTAAAAACTTACAACAAAAGCTAACAACAGATATATGATCAATACAGTAGACGCGCAGGGCTCTAAGGAAGTACAGAATGAAGAAAAATTAAATTGGTCTCAAATCTTTCCGTCGTGCATTTATGAGACCATGGTGGTATTTTTTTTATTAAGAAATATATTTCAGATTTATTACACTCCAATGGTTGATAAGTATGATTGAATTTTGGTTCAATATTTTTTCAAATACTATTAATGATGTTAAATTTAGTACTACTTATATTATAACATGAAAAATATGCTTAAGACTTCAAATACATAATCAATGAAAAAAGTAGTAAATTAGTTTTAAAAAAACTGCTTTCACCATTTTGCACATCTCATATTTATTAATGGAATAAGTTTCCAATAAAATAGTACACAAGAAATACAAGAAGTCACAGATACAAATAAAATATTAGAAGACTTTGAAACATTGATCCATTACATATAAACAAAACTAAAGAAATACAGCGAAATTTGACAAAAAATATGAAATACAATTGATATAAAATATTAAATAAAAATTTCAAAGATCAGAGAAAGCATTCATGCTATTACAAAAGAAAATAAAATGAAAAAAAAAAGATCGAGATGAGCTGGTTGCCCATTTAGAAGCACCATTGTAATTAAACTAAATTGGGTATTTGAAACTCTACAGCTACCAACTCGAATGGAAAAAAATGGATAGGTACAAGCATGAATATTATAAAATTAATAATTATAATTCGTAATATAAACTAAAAGTAAGAGCATTCAAGTATGATAGGGTTTTGAAAAGTACAAAAACATTCATTCCTCCACGAAGGAAGAGGAATGAATGTGTAAGAGAAACAAACATGTTACCAAATATTTTTAACAGCACACTGCACTTTGTCATATTTATTTTTGATAATCTATAAACATTCTTTTGGTGTCGATGTTAGTCAGAAGTAGTACATATAAATAAGTAAATGAACACAAATCGTAAGTGAGAAGAGTAGAGTTATATGGATAAATGATATGTGAAACTGAGACATCGGTGGTTATTGTAATGTATGCTTTTCGTTAGTAGTCGGTTAGTCTCCCGTCAGCAACCCCGCGGGCGGAAGTGAGCGGAGGCGCTGCGATGGAGTTGACCGGAAATTGGGAAAGTCAGACGAATGCGCTGAGAGGAACGATTCTGATGACTCAACTTCTGGATGTAAACCGTCTGTCATTAACAACGTTTAAGGGATCAAGAACTATGAATTACGCTTAATAAGGGTATACAGCAATAAAACTACGTAAACTTAAGTCTTTAACTTTAGATGATTTCGCAAATAAATGGTACAATAATATATTTAAGCAATTTATTTATTCACTGTTATTCAATTGTCTAATTTATTTAAAAGGATCAATTACTATTTTAGTGAAACATAGAATTGATATTGGAATAGAAAGTGATTGATTGTAAACTGTTTTTATTAAATAGACTAAAATATTTAATAAAAATATTTAAGTACAATAATATGAAATCGCTATTAAGTCTTATCTCAAATATCATGAAAACGACAATGTATTATTAGTTATTACCGAATATTTGGCCTACGTTTTTACATTATATTAATAAATGTACCCTTTAAATTTTCTAGTATATGGTTAAAAGTAGAGAACATATATTAATTAAATTATATTCGAATATGAGTATTTTACTTCATTGAGGTTAAATATTACACGTTTTAACTCCCTGGATAGTTAAAATAACGTTTTTTACACGTTTATTAAAATTATCATTACACTGTTTATAACAATAAGAACTTCAGTTACCACAGTTTTAGATTTAAAGTTAATACTATTAACTGATAATTCTGGGTGAAAATGATAAGGTCATGATATAATATAAAAATATATAAATTACAATAAAACATAAGATCCATCATTGTATTACGAGTATATAATAGACATTTTGTTGTTTCATTACGAATATTATCTTAGATTTTACTTTTATGTGCCGGCAAAAAATAACTAAAATAATATTACATTAAATCTAAAAAAAGATTTCATCATAATGCAAAAAGATCAAATACGTGATGTTTCTTCCATTTTTACTTCCGCATTTTTCAAAACATTATGTACTAGTATACAAAATCGTCGTGTTCTTCATTTTGTACATAAAACAGCTTTGCTCTCTCCGCATTGTGCCGAGCTTTTCCTCCTCCAGAAACTCGAACATTATTTTCCCATTAGAAAGTGGAAGAGACAAGAAGAAACACAGATCTATCGGCGTCTAAACATTTTCCTCTCCGCAGTGGAAGAAGGCAGCAAGCTCACCGACATGAGAGGACCGTCGTAGCTCAATATAATGTAAGGGTTTTCTGGCTTATAGATGTTATCAGAGTATATCGGTCCTAATACGTCGCCGTCAGGGACCTTTTTAAATTTAATTTTCTCCATTTATCTCCTTATATTTTCATCAGAATCTATATACTTACTTAAGTACTAAAAAAGTACTAGTTATAGAATATAATACAATAATATATATAACATATACGCATAAGATGCGATGTTTTCTACGAGGATAAAATAGTAAAATTATTTATTAGAAATTAACAACTACGATCGATGTGTTTATAAATATAAAAAGAAAGTTTATAAATACTGGTTTAAAAAGAATAGGAAAACTTTTATGAGAAAATCTACTCGTTAATAACTAGTTTCTTAAAATAAACAAAACGGTTTACAAACGCTTTTATTTTATTTTGAAATATAATAATAAAATAACCTTAAAATAGCTTGTTTTAATGACCAAATTTAATATCGGAGAGTCTCATAAATGCAGGATGTTAAAAGTTTCGTATGTGTAAAACCTTTTTATAATAATAAGAGTATTTTATGAGAAATATAGTTTTATTATGTTCAAACCATTAATAAACGTGCCTTTTGAAAATATTTTTTTTGCGAATCTTTTTATCCGAGCAAACTTACGATTCTCTCATGATGTTTTTTGAGCTAAACTTTGCTTGCTTGTTTTATATTGACCTCCATAGTATGGCCATCTGTCCACTGTCGTAGCACATTGGGATAATGTTGTTTGGGTAAAATTGAATTACAAGATTTAGGAAAGAAACACTCGGCAATAAGGAAATGGATACACACCTGCGACACTGAGTAGCTTTTAAGATGTCATCCAGTATTGGCTTGCGAAAAATGGTCAGAGAATGTGGTATTTATGTTAAAATGCTAATATATTAGTTACTAGGTAATTCAAAAATTAGAAAAATAAAAAGATTTTTCAAACGTGATATAACCGGGAGGATAAAAATTAAAAAAATTATAAGATATAATGGTGGTTTTAATTAAGCAGGTTTATATTCAACTATTTGAATCATTATGTTCATATTGAAAAGTGTTTTTTTAATTTAACAAAGCGCATAATACAATTTTCATGAAGTCGTTAAAAAAAAAATATCTTCTCGATTGAAATATTCACACATAATTAAATTTTCCTGTGCATGCTTTAATAAATTAATTCTAGAGTGAATATTGTTTGATAAATTGCTATATTATAAAATATAAACAGCTTAATTTAATAAAAAACACAATAAAATAAGATAAAATATTTCTTAGAACGCTCTTTAGTAATGTTATATTGCAAAAAACAACTCCCTCAAATAAATTAATGTTATATTATAGATTTATTGAATTATAAAATATTTACCCATAAGTGTTCTAGTTTTATCTGTGAATGTTGGTGATAAATCGTTGTATTTTTATGAATCAGTATCTTATTATTTTAAAAAATTCTCTATATCAGCTATAAAATGATCCAGTTTTTCAAAAAAATGGCGTAATAGAAAAATTGATTTAATTTTCGTCGAATAGTGTTTCAGGTAATTTTTCGATTTTGGCACAGTGCGGGTGTCCGCAGGCTGTAGGTGTGAGTCTGGCCGCCCGCCAGAACCGCCCAGAGTTGATGGGATATCGAAATTGAAACTGAATCAATTAAGCCGCCCATCGCGCGCTTAGGCGGGACCCAGACCGGAGCAAACTGGACGGACGATCCTGCAGGGCGCCAACAAATACGTGTGGAGGAAAACTTTAATTTAAAACTACTCTGAAATCCCCTGTGTTTAAGCGAAATATTTGTTTTTCGAAACACGGCGGAAATGAAAACAGAGTAAATGAAATAATGTATGAACGATATATAGTTATCTATGGCCTAGAATTTTTTATGTAACTTTCTGTATTTGTTTCTGTTACAATAACTCTCTGTATAAACCTGAATATGATAAACTCTCACTGAAACTGAAACCGGTATTCGTGTATGTGGAAAAATTATCATGAAATCTGGAGAGATATTATTGTATTCGGTGACATATTATTATACTCGGTGAACTTGAGGAATGCTGAACTGATCTAGAAAACGACGCAAAGATCATGGCACTCGAACCTTGTGGTGGCAGTTTGTGGTGACCTTATACTTCAGGTAAAGTAGACTTGTATTAAAGAAATATATATTTTTAACTTAACTATTTATTATTGTACTCGTAATATAAATCTTGTTCTTAGATTGTATAGCCCAACATCAGCACAATATAAGTGAATAGTCACACTTGAGCTCTGTGGTTTTGGAGGAAGAATTTATAAAATATACACCGTCTATCTATTACTCCAAAAGCTACAAATTCACATTTACAACGAGTATGCCATTTCAAGGCGTAAGGTTTCTGAAAAAGGAATGTTAAAAGAGTACACACTGCTTGGTGGAATTGGGTACATTTTTAAAGTAAAACTCTAGCAGGAAACTTAAATGTGTGGTGTACGTAAAAGTAGTGGGTTTTGAACCGTCTCGCGAATTTGCATGCGAAATTCCGCTCTCGCGTGTCTGGGACTTGGTCCAAATGCTGAAGATTTGGCCTAGTCGTTTAAAAGCACAAATACCATGCAAGCAAACCCGTGTTAGAATCCTAGTAATTCATTAAATTTTGAGTCACACAGTACATGTTTTTTTATAAGGTTTTCGGAAAATAGTCGATTACTCTGTGGATCCGCTTAGGATGTTGTATTTTATTTAGCTGAGGATCTTTTAATTATCTGATGATAAATTATTTTCTTTTGTTATGCGCGCTTATATAAACCAACACGGATGATATGCACAACAGACGCTTTGAATTATTATTCAAGTTATTCTAACGACCTCGCAGATTTGCATCGGAAATTCGCAGTCGACTGTAGTCTGCAGCTCAATGTCGTCGGGTATTATGCAAGTAACACATACATTAGAATACCGACGGTGATTGATAAAACTCATGGTGGATTCTTTGAAGCTTGCCTTTTTTAAGATGACTTAGCAATACATGTAAAATTAAAAAATCACCTTTATTATTAGACACCAACTCGGCATTCATGGAGATTTAATTTTTACGAGGACTAACCATGCATAAGGAGTGTTCACTGGACAACTTTCTTTAATCAATGATTTTGATTAATAGGCTTTTAAAAGCATTTTATAGGATTAATTTAGGTTCCTGAAACCTAGAAAACCTATTAAAACATCCAAAGATGTCTTTGATGCAATGATATAATTAATTTTAAATGATCAAGTGATCAGATACTATTCAACACAACTTGATGAAATATCTGGTAGCGTCAAGCCATTCTGGTTTATCGTTTTATCTCTGATCCACTGTTGGTGTTCTGTTTTATTCGTTAAGATATAAAAAAACTACTACTTATTTTACATGAGCGTATCTCCCCGCCCTCTCTCGGGGGGTATCTCCCGCAGCCTGTGCTTGGTTCTCTGTGGGAAATTCCTGAAGAGTGCGCGAGGATGCCATCCACATAAATTAGGCTAAGATTATGCCAAGCGCTTCAGTGCGATGTGATATATTACCGGGTGGAGCTCGGTGCAGGGGCCACGCTTATAGGATTCAAAGTTGCAGAATCCTTACTGTTTTTTTTATGTGAATACATTAATAAATATCCCAATATATAGTTTTTGGCCATTCAAAATGAACTCGATGTTTTTTTGAAATAACGAAAGTATTTTTTTATACATATTAATGAACCCTTTATAAAATACTTTCGTCATCAGCAAAAACTTTGCCATTTCATGTTATGTAAATTGAGTTTGTCTGCTATGCATGTAAAAATAATTTTGAATGTGAGTGTTTTGTGGATTAAAATGACGTTGTTATTTATTCGTTTTTTTTAAGATATTTAGGTTGTAGGAGAGTTTAATCTCTTTATATTGTTTATATCGTCTTGAAACGAGAGAATAAAAATATATGAAAACCTTTTATTTTCATGTATTAGAAATTTATATGAAATGTTGTATTTGAAAACTACGTTGATCTGTGCGTTGACATTTTCACGGCGGTAAAATATCAATATACATATATAACGTGATTGACACTCCTAGAATGTTACTGTAGCTGATATAACAAAGCATACAATATTTTTTTGAAACTTAATATACGTTTGTACTTTTGAGATATTTTTTTAACTTTTAGTTTTTAATATATTTTTAAGACTTTAATTCGTTTTTTTCTGTTTCCTTTTATTCTGTATTATCAAGATTCTACTGTTATTTTTTATTTGCCGAGAGATTTGGTCTAGGGTCAAGTTGAACTAGTTTAATTATCCTCCCGCAACTATTCTCATCTCCCAGATGGATAGTTAAAATTCCGGTTTGGAAAAAACCTTTCCCTCTTGTACTCACCCTAGTTCGGGAGCAACTGAAGCACTGTGACCGAGTAGGGAAGTTAGCATCACAATTTTATCAGGCGCAAGTGAGATTTCGGAAAGCTGCCGCACAAAAGCATCCTTTGAGATGTTTTTATTTCCTTACATGTCGCTGATATTCTACTGAAACTGGTGTAAATAAAGAATCACAACTACGAACATTCGAATATGTATTTATTTTTTGCATTTTATTTATGTTGTAAACTTTAACACGTTTTTTGAATATTTATATATTATTGATGAAAAATGAAAATTGTTTTCCCCTATGATTAATTTTCTGGAATTGATGTGACACTAGTACTTTGCCTTATAAAATGTCTGCTTTAGTATATTATTTGATATTGGTGATAGATGAATGTTTTATTATGAAATCCACCCATTTACTTGATAAACAAATTTTAAAATTATTTGCGTATTGGACTGCATTTTTACACATCATATTGAAACAACAAAAAATAATATTAATTGATTGGTGATTCGCTCATATAGATTATTGTAAATCAACAATTATTAATAAGCTCAATGAAGTCCAATCTGATGAACTAGGGTAACTCTACAAGTTATAAAGAGAAAGAACGCGTTGAAGAAACCAGTGAAGTATAAGTATTTTTGTTTCAATTAAATAAATAATAAATCGAATTTACTTCAAATAAGAAATGCATAAAGATTAACATTTCCTAAGTTTTGATAAGCATTAGATAAAATTAGTCAATTTAATATTCGAACATGCGGTAAAATGTACATTCTTAAAACTCCAGCACGCAAGATAACTTTTTAAATTTATGCAAGACCCGCGAAAAGAATACCAAAGTTTCCTAGAGAATATTTAGCGACAACATTTGACCGTGAAGGTTGTTCGCGGTTCTTTCTTCTCGCACGTGATGCTTCTGAAAAGTCAGGCAAACATGGCAATTGTCGTAATAATTAATAAGAGAATATGAAAACTTTAAGGAAAACTTTAAGGAAAACTGTAAACTACCGCATAATTTCACCTGGATAGAGATTCAGTTGTTTACAAGTAATGCTTTGTGAAGGTATTGCGTCAGAAAATCTTTATTTTTTCTATGCAATAAAATGCACCAAGCTTTGTTAAAATGCAGCAAGAAACTTGATAAGATGTTATCTTCACTTTAAACAATTAAGCAGCGGATTCAAAGTCTTAAGTCGGCAATTAAATTTGCAAAAAAACTACGAAAATGTTTTTATTTCACGGAAAAATTGTATAAGACTACGCTTTTTATTATTTTTAGTAAAAGAATGTGGATTGTATATTTTAAGAATTCAGCAATTCTGCGTAAATATTCATACATAAAAAGACTTATTTTTAACATGTCAGTAAGATTTTTTAAGGTAAATAAATATACTACTTTACGGATTAAAAATTTAGAAGCGAAAGACACTATGAATTTTTCACGAAGCTTTTTTGTATGGAGTTGAAAAGTTCGCGTGCTGAGAAAAATGCTTCGTATTGTAGTGAAAAGGACCATTCGTTCTGACAAAAAAAATGGACTCTCAGATAATATTCTCAGAGGACTGGAAGTTGGGTCCGCAGGGACATTAAGAGTTAGAAACTCAGTTAAACAAATTTAATTTATCACCAAACGCCGTTATTCTACTTGGGTGCACTGTACTCCGTTGTCGGGGCAGAAAATCGACTGGTAAACACGGCAATTAATAAAAGCGGGAAACTTTGGAATTATTTGTCGCATCGCGCTGCACAATGCGGAAGTGCTCGAGACTTCCGCCCGCATCTAATGCGAAATAAATCCCTGACGGAACACCGGAAATCACCCGATCGCATAAAATACGGAGACGGTATTTTTTGCAGGTTTCGTATGCAAATTCCATGACATATATTTTTGTTCGCATTTGTCTATTTATTGGCTGTAATTTTCTATTTATTCTATCAAAGGATAAAAATCGAACGATTTTTCATTTCATTTTATTTTTCGTTAACTTTAACCTCAAATTAATTGCAATGATTGAATAATTCTGATTTCATAAAAGCTTAAAACTTAGACGTGTATTAGATTTGTACAACGTTTATAAAGAAACAATTGAATAAATGAATTATATCAACCCTAGAAGAGTATTTCAAAATTTACCGGTAGCCTTTAGGAAGAAGTTTGGAATCTGGCAGTTTTTGGTTAACATACATTAACCGTGCAAGGATGTTAGGCAAATTAAAAACTAGTTTGTCGGTTGTGAGTGGATGCAGGAGAAATTAATTCCGTGAGTTCAGAAAAGCAGCAGCCAGGGTATGATTTATTAAAGAAATAAAATGTATTTAAAAAAAACGAAATGTTCTATTTCGTATCTTAAAACCAAAATTTTAAGTTTATGTTGTTTTTTCGTTAATTTAAATTTATATTAAAATTAATACCAGTAATTTATGAAATAAACTTCAAATTGATGTATAAGATCGGTTACGGTGGGGTTAATAGCATCATTGTTGTGGCCTTTTTATCGCGCCTGGCGAGGGGGTTAATCGAATAATTTAAAAATATGCTTCAGCATTTTCATTTCGGTACTCCATTATAATTTAAGGGATAATAAATCAATTGCGAGAGACTTGCGTTCATTCTCGAAAGTAATTTTGGCATTTAATGCCCTCGTAAAAAATATCAACTGCCGCCATTAAACAAAGAAATGGGTCTGGCGAAAAAATAAAGCCATTGGACGTCTGCAGCTATTTTTAAATGTTTTATCTTACACTTGAGAAAATATTTGTAAACAAAGATCTCAAAATACAAATGCACAATGTACTACACATTTAATAAAACTTCTATAAGCGTATTTTTTAAATTTTGAATACGAGTAGATGCACGTACAAGAACAACGATAAAACAGATTTTCGTCGAAAATTGTTTCCCCACAAAACTTATGTGAAATATTCGTTTCAGGTTGTATTTACATAATGTTTGTACACATCCATGTAAAATGATTGTTAAAGAAATACATAAATCAAATATACTATTTCGTATATATCAAACAACCAGGTTCTGGTTATCCTGAAAGACTGTAAAGCTTAGACCACATTTGGCAAAATTTTAGAATGTAAGGGTGCGTTGGATGGTATCGATATCTAGGCGACTTAAGATTCTATGATTGTATATACGTTTGTGGTTTTGGAATAATAATTAATTTAATAAAATAAATATTTTATAAAAACCTGTCAATCTGATTAAAAACTGCCATCAAAACCGCGTTACATTTTTTTTTTTTTATTTAATCAAATATAATAGGATACATTTAAGATTTTATTGACAGTATTACATTAATTTTTTTTTTTTTTTTTTGGAAATTCGCTTTCCACGCCACTTAAAGGTAGATCTTGTGTGTGGCGTGGGATTCATCTTTGATTTAAGTGTTGTATAATTTATATTATTATTTTTTTACATTTTTTACATAATAACATTTTTTTTTAGAATATAAAATAATATCATTAAAATTTATAAATTTTTTATAGTCGAAGTGACAATTTCAGCATCATTTACATATATATTTCGATTCTTTAATAGCCTCGATCCATCTAAGTCTCAATTTCCACCAGACACCTTTTTAATGAACTTAATATAATCAATACCTTTTTAACAATATAAATATTTTATACAATTTATATAAATTCCATACTTATTATGCTTGGATCATATACATAAAACTACTACTTTGTACCTAGCTTGAATCATATACAGAGAGGTTTACATTAGTATCATTTTAATAATAGTAACATTATAATGTAATAAAAAAATTATATAAATATCATTTATTTCTCATTTTTGTACAATTACGTCAGATCTGATTTTTATAATTTTGAAGAACCGTTTTGCCCTTTTATTCATTATTTTCATGTCACTGATCGCTTTTATTTCCGGAGGAAGATTGTTGAAATTCACTATTCCGTTGTATTTGTAACCATTCTTTGCATGTTGTGTGTTAAATTTGGGTATTAGTAGATTATGTATATACCTAGCAGAGTGATGAGTGTTCCAGTTTTCAATTCTCCTTTCTTTTATTGTCTGTAGAACAGTGTATTTTTGGTATAATGAATCTACCGTTGGCACTTTAAATTCATTGAATAGGCTTTCTGTTGGGTAAGTGGGAGGTTTTTTTAATATGATTTGTACATATACTTCAATATTCAGTTTATTTGTGAATTGTGATTATTACCTGTAACAAAAAGAAAACAAAACATTAATATGTTGACTTTGAAGTCAAATTCACATATTTCATTACACTTGCAGAGAAAATAATACTTCAAAAATCGGTGAGCTGAGAAAATGCCCATGAATTTTCTTTTTTTTTCAGCTAAAACGTATTTTTTCATATCGGGATTTGTCTTTTCCTCATTATATTTAATTCCGATGCAAATTTTAACTGTTGGTTTTAGTTTAAAAATGAATGTCAAACATTTCAATGTATTGTGATTTCAGAAGGCGGTACACAGATTCATTCAATATATATTTTCTTTAACCGAACCATTTCATTTTTATCTGTTGTCGGTTTTCCTTGTAGACATATTCGTATATTGTCTTCAATTCCAAAATTAAGCTTTACTTCACATTATTTAATTTAAAGTGATTTAAATAAAACGACTTTAAATTTAAATAAACCACTTGAATTTGTAAATTTTTAATTCAAATTCACTTTCAATTATTTAAGAAAACGTTTAACGTTTTTATCCAAAGAGTTTCAAACTAGGATCATTGTTTTATTACGTAAATACTCACAACGAAATATGCTTCCATCATTGCAAATATACCAAACTATAATACTCTTAAAAATTACTACCTTCAAAAATAAATATCATTGCCATATTTAATGAATATATTCTTCGGTATTGCATTCATTTACCATTAGAGTTTTCCAGTGCAAATTACTGAATGCCATTAGCGTATTTCTCGGAGCTAACTTTTCTGTTGAGAGAATTTCCAGAGCCTGGGAGCTCTTCCTATTTTGGTCCATTACAATGGCTCCTCCTGCACGTAATCCGTTCTTCTGCTCATTTAACTGACTACAGTAAAAATAATACTCCGCGTCGGAATAATGAAATAACAACAATGGAGGAGATTCAATGCGAGGCCATTAAAAATGCAATGCAATGAAATGCGCTGCGTGTAGACGGAACTTTCATAGAAATATATATTTTTATTTTCAATGCAGCTCGGTTTTATTGTGCATTAATGATGACAGTAGCACAAGGTTCAACTAAAACGGCATCCTGTAAATAACTAACCTATTTTGTGACGGCTGCACTGAAATGCATATTTTGTTTTAAAAAAGAGAGTAGAACATGGAACAAACTCCGAAATCAAGCAAAATTGGGCGTGGACAAAAACTTGGATGAGTCACTGCCTGTTATTAAACACATGTTAATGGTTGGATTGAGTCGATATTTAGGACCAAATGGTTCAGGTATGAGGGTTATCATCTGACCTCCTTAAAAATATCAGATTAACAAATTACCCTAAATATGGCTCGGATACTACAACAAGTATCTCTTTGAGCACTCAGGCTGCCTGGGGATAGTCGAGTGAACCTTCGTGTGCAGAGATGTATTGGAACAAACCGTAGACAATGACAGCTGACAAGTGGCGTTAATTTGTTGCGACCATAGGTTCAATATATGGAATGGATATAGGGAGTACAAAAGCACATCACACTTATTTTCTATGAAGCCATTAATGTGAACAGTTTTAGGTAGATTTTATTAAGGGTATAGACGAGTTTGTAAAGGAATTGAATCTCATTTCACAGATTAAATAATAATATTTGATTATTTCATTCCTGAAAAAATTGCTTTGTCATAAAATTGCACGGAGCTTACTTCGGTCCAGATTTTTTTCAAGAAATATATTTCCAATAAAGAGTCACATCCCGTCCTCGATTACTCGTGGAGAAGTGTCAGGGGATTTGTTCGTCAGGAGAAGCCGAGCAGGTTTGTTGGCTGCTGCGAGTCCCTTTATACGTGATTGCCAATCAGCCAGCTAGTTTAGCTACATGTTTACACAATCATGCCATGACAATACATACACAATGTATAGGAAAAATAACGTTATTGATTTTTTTGAGTCAACTTTATAAATTGGTAGTCGAATGTTACAAAATAATATATTATTATTTAAATTGTTGGCTTATATTTGTTGATGAAACTGCAAAATTTAATTATTAACGTATATTAAAAATATATTTTTATTTTTATTTTTTGACATACGTGTTATGTCTGAGCATGTTCTAAATATATTTTCTTATTCTTTATATCATTATTGTTGTGTATCATTGAAAATTAAGTCAACGTTAATTATATCTAATCTTCACCAAACGGACTTATGAAATATTGTATATCTGGATAACTTGTAATTTTGATTACATTAGCCATGAAAAACTGTTGTCATAATGTAAATTTTCAAACAGATTTTCTAAGCAACTCTAAGTTTTCAGTCTCTCTTAAGTCTCTTTTACTAGATTTAACCTGTGGAGATCATATCGTGATTCTGTGAGTGACGAACTAAAAATCGAAACATCTAAAGGATTTGAAAAAACAAATATTTAAAGTAAAGGATTTTTATATCATATAGATTTGTATTTATAAGCGGAATATTGATTAAAATGGCCTGCAAAACAATATGCTTAATTAAATTTATCATTTCATATCAAAACTAATTAAATAATTAAATTATAAAGGAATGTTTACAAAACCAACTTTGAAGGATAGCAAAATTGCTAACTAAATTATCTGAAATAGTTCGCTAATGTCAATAAGCAATCTATGAAACGTAGAAAAGCACTTTAATAACTTGAAAATTTTATGTATACGACTCATATATGAATGATTTGTGATTAAACCGGAATATTGTTTGCCTGCAGGTAATTAATATTAATATCATATGGCAGGCACTTAATTTCAGCGGGGAACTTTTACAAACCAACTTTGAAGCTTATCTGAAATAGTGTACTAATGTCATTTATGAAACGAAAAAGCTTTAAAACTCTCTTTCATTTAAGAACTTCAAATCTTCCAGTAGCTTTCTAAATTCATAAATAAATTTAGCCATGAATTATTTTGTAGCTCACCAAGCTTATTTAAAAATTATTACATCTACAACACAATTGTGAATACGGTAGAAGTATTTTATCGAAATTTTTAGTGACTACATGATTTTATGTAAATTTCAATAATAAAAAATTAAAAATGATTATTTTTAGGATCGTTTATAACCATGAATCATTGTTTACAACAGATCTTATATACTTTCGTTATATTATTAAAGTAAAGCAAAGTTGAGAAAACATGGATTGGTCACCACCTGTTCCTAACCGTGCATCGCTGGTATTGAGGTAATTGAGCCTCTCCTTACGACCAAACTTTCCAGGCCCCAGGAAAATAAGCACTTATCATCAAATTTTCTTTATTCTATGGATTAAACTTTATTAAAAATCACCTAAAATTAGCGTCAAAAACTACAGTTGCCATCATTTACCCAGGGGTCTATCTTGGAGGTCTTCGGGAACCATATTGACCCAGATAGACCATCGAGTGTAAAGATGTCTTAGGACTAGGCATTACAATGGATATAGTGAAAGAAAAACGTGTTTTCTAGAAGGACTGGTTACTAAGAATGTACTCACGTAAATTACTGGATACTGAGAAGGCTTGATAATGAAGTTGAAGAAAATGATTTAACAAAGGACAGTTAGACATCTACAGACAGTTAGAAAATCTTAATAAATTAAATAAACATCTACGACGTAAGTTTTATTATGTAAATAAAAGAGTTAAAATAAATACGAGTACTATATTATTCTTGAATTATTTATCAAACATAAAAAAAACTTTACGGATTATGTCATTTATTTCAATCCTTCAAATTTAATAAAAGCTTTTTATTTTACATTACACTCTTTCGTGCCCTATTATTAATTTGATTATACTAAGTTCCGTGTAAGTTATGAACTGCAACGTTTTACTAAGTTTGGTTTCGATAACAAAAATGGTTTCCAGCCATATATTTATAATAAGTTTGTTAAATTAAGGCCTTTAAAGCACGCAACCTTTGCTTGCGTAAACTCTATTCAAATAAACACAAAATAATACTATTTTAATATAATTCTCCGGTCGCGAATGACTCATTTCTAAAACACAATTTATTATCACAGTAAAGTATGAGGAAATTATGCAATAGTTTTTTGTCAGAATTTCACTTGGTTAAAATGCTTTTTTTATTTACAAATAAAAAATATATTCAAATTCTATTCCAAGTTTTTTAAAAAAGATGTGAATTAATTATTCTAATATTAAATATTATTAATTGTAAACGTATTTTTAATGTAATACCTTATTATAATTAAAATTGTCTAAAAATAAGTGTTAATTGGGAGAAATAAATATAAATAAATCAATGTTTTTTGCGTTTAAGATTTAAAATATTATCTTCTTCCTTATCTTTCGTATTCTCTTTGGGATCTTTGAATTACATGGTCAGCAAGAAACTTCAACATTAAGTTATATCGGCTTTTGGAATAGGTTAGGTTGGCCGAATAAATTAAATAAAATGATAGTTAATTTATTATTAAATTAATACAATGGTATTGACAACATAAGCACATCATGATTTTTTTGGAATGTTACAAGTGCATGTACTCACAATATTTTTTAATGAAAATACGAATACTTACAAAATGTTTTTAATATATCGAGCACTAAAGCCGGATTTTTTAAGTTAAAATTTTTGACAATGAAGACGTTTATTCATCGGCTTAGGTCATTCAGGCAATTTGACAAGGGAATTCTTAAATAGATTATGAATTGAAAGAAAGAAGCGCCTGCGTCATCGAGGCCTATGGTCGCTGCCGCGCCTCATGAAGCTATCATCATAAACAATTTCCCGCCTATCTGAAAAGCCCATCTCCCCGCCCCCGCCCATGAACTTGAGTGATTAAAGTTGTATTAAAGGGCTTATCGGGGATCGCAACTTTGCAATTTTCCCCACTTTTGAGGAAACGAGAGCAGCGCTTCTTCTTTCGATCTCTCTCACTCCCGACGCAAATTGAAAAGAAAATATACTTTAAAATGTCATAATCCGTTCAATATATATCCGGTCGACGTAATTAAGTATTTTTTGCTTCCGTTTGTAAAATTCGTTTTAAATTTATTGAAATAATATTTTTTAATCGCCAGCATCATCAAACGTGCATAAAATACATAATTTAAATTTTTAATAGAAAAAACACACTTGATTTATTTCTGTAGACTGTAATTAATGATTTTTTAAAAACATGTTTAGGATTTTTTTATCATTTATATATAATTTTACATTTATATATTACACGTATCGATAAAAAGGTGAACAATATTTTATGTTTTAATGTAATTTAATTTATTATTATACATCAAATATATATAACATTTATATATAAGCATTCTCATAACTTCTCGTCACTCTACAATGGGTAATATTCTCAGATTCAAATTAATGCAAATTTAATTATTATTATGCAGTGTTCAGATCCAAGTTGCTTGAAAGTTTTCCGCAGCTCCAAGTTGACATGATATTATTATGAAGTATAGAAGAGCCGTTTAGCCGGAGCGCGGAATTGCAATTTCCATCAGTTGTCTGCTCGCTAACTTAAAACTCCACTGAAAACGTTAAAAATCCCCGAGTTACTCAGGCGCATAGTTATTAAAGATTTAGCGAACCTCGGCAAACACATCCAGAGCGAAGGCTTTCACGGTGATGGGATCTAGTCTTGTTCTCTTTGATGAGTACTTTAATATTTCACCAGATAGATAATGCAACGTTTGGAAATGTTTCAACGTTCCGTCGGATATCCGTAAGTTATATTGATGGCCTGGCGCGGCGTCTATTCTATTAAATCAAACAGACACTTATCAGCAATGCAGGAAATCAGGTAATGTATGAAATTGAATTTAAATTATCCAAGTGGAAATCTTGTAATGCATAATTCACGTTTAAGTAAACGTGAATTATGCATTACGAGGTCGTGAGCATAGTAAATGATTTATTATATTATTGCATTATGTATGGCCTATCAAATTATATTTGGTTTAATATTTATTGTGAACAAAGCCAGGCGGCTTTATTATTAATTATGAGTATTTTAAAAAGATTCTTTATACACTAAATGCTTAATATTCGGTCTTACCTAAATTAGGACTCCTAGAGAGAATTAGCGACTTATAAAACACGGCGTGCATCTATTAAGTCTCATCATATCATAATATAAATATCATAACGATTCAAAAGTTGAGCTTTACTTGTGTATATTCATAAGATGTATTTCGAAATTGAGATTATTAAACTCTAACTGTAGTGGTAAAATAATCAAATACAAATTATTCATAAACACATAAATTTGTAAGAAATATATTTAAATATTATGTTATCAATTAAAAAGAGAAAAAGAAACAATGCAATTAGGATTCGAACCGAAAACAGTATACCCAAGTATAGTGTATAGCTGCTATTTAAGCGTAAGTATGTTTAATATACTGGTATTTGCTTGAAAATAATTCGAATTAATAATACTACCTTGACTTATAACTTCCATTGATTTATTAAGTTAAATAATATTTAAGCAATATTCTAACTATGGTTAAAAATAATTATAAAAACATTGTTTGAATTTTTGCAAGCACTCCTTAGGGAAGCACATTCGTAAAATAAATAAATAGACGTATTCGAATCAAATTTATATAAATTTTCACAATTTGATCTTACCCATGCTTTCCAAGACAAGATTTTTTAATATATTTTTTATCGTTATTATTATAATATACATGGTTTATGAAAGTTTGTCACTTTACATTTAGACATGTGACTAGAATAATGCCGTATTAAATCATTTAATAAATGGACGGCAAGATTGTGTTTGAGATATTATTTTCTTTATCTGAACACCAATAGGCCATCAGTCATGTCTCGGCTTTGACACGTAAGCGTGCTCGATGGTTTGTGAACGTCTTTGGTGTGGGGATGACATTTAGACATGCAATTCATACGTGAGATATGTCATTTGCTGCTGGCTTCCGTGTCAACATCACGTTGACATCTCACAAGGGCGGCCCCACGCATCTACAGCGCTGCGTGTACTTAATAGGAGAGAATACGATAGGATTTATATTAAGCCATCCTTACACAAGCAGTCTTTCAGATCATGCTTCGTGAATCTCGGCATCTTACAGAAAGCTAATGCAGCTATATAATGATTTTGAGAACAGGTGTCTATGTGAAATATTGGGGATTTTTCGAGTTTCGGAATGACGAGTTTTGGAGGGCCAGAAATTGGACACTAAATTGTATGAAAACAAAAAAAAATAAGGCATTTTTCGCTTAAAATATTGGCGACGAAAAATTCTGTACTCCTTGTACTTTTTTGAAAGGTTCGTGAGTGGCATATTTTTGTCAAGGTAATAATTCCGCGTGAAATTTTATGTATAAAAACATTTATGATTTTAAATTAGTCTAGAAAACATATGAGTATTTCAAATATTTAATACATATATTTAATACAATTTTAAATACAAGAACGAGTCTCTAAAATAACAAACATCACAACATCAATACTTTGCATGGAAAGCCCATTTATTATTTCAATGACAGAATACAATTTAAATGTAAAATCTACTACTCAAGTAAAATGTTTTCAAGATTATTGATTGGTATTTTGTTTTGCTAACGAGCACTGTCCATGTAAGTGTAGCTCCATGTTGACAGTGATTCGCTGAAACCTAACAGCTCCATTGGACAAATTAATAGACTACAAGGAGACGTGATGTAAATAATTCGAATTGATCGATTTACTATTAGAGTAACTTGTTTTCTTTGTGTTTGTGATGTTATTTATGTGTTCATTGCCAGATCAATCTAAACATTTCATAACTAAAATCATTATTAATTATCAAGATTAATATTTATTTATAAAATCAATAATATTGTCTATATTTATGAAACATTCTTACCAAGTGAAAAAATAAAACCAAATACATAAATGGTCTATATTATTAAAAGATATGATTCTTATAGTAATTTAATGTAAATTTTTAAGAGTACTTCCCACCTTTAAAATTCGATGCAAGATCAGCTTGTCGAAATCAAAAATGAAAATCACCGAAAATACTTTCAAATAACATTTCTTTAATCAAGTTTGGATAAAAATAAAAGCAAAGGTTCGTGTTTCGAATCTTGATTCTGACATTAATTTTTCTCCGATTTATTGAAAAGAGAATATAATATTACTCGGTGTGTTTGCTGAGTTAGTTTTTATATGCATATTTTTTCAATTTTTCATTTTTAATTCGCGTTTTGTTCTGCTCTCTGCAAAAGCATTTTCAACAGTGAATTAACAACGTTGCTACAAAAAATTTGAATAATTTATACTTTAAAGGACATCTCGTAACGCTTTGCAGGAAAAATAAAATTGTCAAATTTAATTTTAATTTCCTTGAGAGTTATAATGGACCGGGGCTCCTTCCATCTCAGGGCACTCTGCTCCGCAAACAGCAGAGGTTGATCTCCATGGACTGGGGCGGATCGCTTCATTACGTGGGCGGCCGTTAATGGCGGCCAGAGCGGCTGTTCTCAACCGTCATTAATATTGAACATTTCACATCTCTAGCGCATGGGGTTAACTACTACTTTTACAATGCATTTATTTTATTACTATTAAAATCGGTATTATTTCAGTATTCGAGATTTAAAAGAAATGTTTTTAATGAGTTTAGAAACAATTTCGATATTGTTATTCTTTATAAACCATTGAAGTTTTATACAAATATTCAACAACTGACATACATTAAAATGAACGATATTTGTCACATTTATATTTTTAAAAAACTCGATTCGACAGGCGGTTCAAATAGTCCAGCGGCTGGCGACAGGTCATGAAATAAACATTCGAATCCCAGCGCCTGCCGTTTTTTTTATTAGAGTAATATTTTATAAGTTGATTTTTTGTTGTGAATTTTTATGTACATCTTTTGCTTAAATTTTATATAATGTGTCCTTACTATGAAATTGCTTTCAAATAACTTCCTCTGAGCGTCAACAATACGTATAGTTAAGTAAGGTATACAAAAATGGTTCTACATATTTATATAAAACCAGTGATAATATTCATGTTATTTTTAGCTATTTAAGATAGATTTCAAATATTGAATACATAAACATTTCTTTCCATGTTTTATTATTGATCACCCTGAGCACTGTTTATTCACTTACTGGTTAAACGTAGTTTTGCTTTCAGTGAAAGCGTCATTAGTTTCCCACGTGTATAAACAAATAATCGCACAAATACACGGTGCTCGGTGTGATCTATGTTTAAAAAATGTAGAAAGTATTTATCTCTTTAATACGGAGGGACGTCCTATGGACCCTTATCGCGTTTATGTGTAAATTATTACTTATGTGCAGTTTACAGATACGCTACCAAGACTCGAAAGCAATTTTGTGGGACCTCCATGAACTGAAGTAATTGTTGTGAACAAACAGAGCGTTATTGGGACGTGCTCTGCTCTCGGTAGGGAGACAAACAAGCGAGACACCGGCCACTGGCTTAAGTAATAAGTAACAAGTATCTAAAAATATTTTAAAGTTGTTTTTATTCATTTTCAAGGAATGACTTCTCCTTTTTATTAAAAGATGATAAAAAAGTTTTCTTGCATTTATTTTTCACAATGTTCAGGGTTGGGTGAAGGTTTCCTCTAAAAATCATGTGTAACGCTTTAATTAAATAAGTATTAAAACCATGTGCTACGAATGCCACAGGAGAACGTTAACTACAGCGGCTTTTTCTTCAAGCCACAGGGCTCTCGCCATTATGGAAGTCTTCCGTAAGCTGATACTTTCGAAAATTGCATACTTTATTTTTAAATGTTCATTTTAATACATGAGTATTACATCTTTTGGCATGCTTCTTATTCAACATATCGAGTAGTCGAATATTAATTCACACGAAGAACCAAACATGCATGTTCAGAATAATATTTTTAAAGAAATAAGTCATTATTTAAAATTTCTACTTTAATAAAAAAAATGTTTATGGGATAATTTCATTGTAATTCAATTTTAATTTTTTTTTCAGTATGTATTCCACAATTTTATTTCTGACATGCCATTTTAAAGTCATGAGAATGGCTTCTTGACGTCTTACTTAAGAATGGCTTCTGGATGAAGCCTAAACATGTAGTCATACTTTTGTGGATTTTATACTACGATTAAAAAACTTCTTTAACTTGCTACATTAGCATTTATGTTTCAATTTTAACTCAGAAAAACATGTTTTTATGAAACGTTACCTATGTAACTCATACAAATTAATGAAAAAAATGTTCAAATATACCCACATATATACAGGACAATACTGACAGATAGTGATGGTAATGTACAAATATCATCTGTGGATTATATTGCGCTTATTATATTAGATATAGCTGGGCAAAGCGCTGAATGTGAAGTGTTGATCCTCCAACGTCATATACATTACTATGTATGCCGAAATTCATTGCATCATCCATTTATTGTAGGAATATACTATATATGTGTGACTTTTTTTCAATTAATTAGAGAAAAATAATCGTTGAAATAAATTGAAGTAAATAGATTATTTCAAAATGTAATATATTTCGCTTTAATTTTCAGTTTTTGTATTATACACCTACCAGATCAATTGTCAAAATTCAACCTTAGACATACCAGGATCGCATTATTAACCCCGTCGCATTCCTGTAGTCAGTTATTAACCCAGCGGGGTCCCATTAAGCACTTAATAATGTTAAGGCCCCCGGTGATCCGCCCTGACCCGCCCCGGGCCCTGGGCCCCCCTCACGGCGACGTTATCGCACAAACTTTAAATTGTGGCTTAATCTCAAATACTTAACCCTGCACTTGCGGATTTGGGGTGGACCATGTCTCACCATGAATTATACTTCCTTACACCAATAATGCTATCATTGTGAGTTTCAAGATTAATTCAACTTTATTTTAAGTTTAATTAACATTCGGTCTTTAGAAAATAATAACAACTACGTATTTGTATACTAACAAGTACATTATTTTTATTATTTTTAAATAATAACCGTATTCTAATATACACATACAATAAATTTACTCCTTTAAAATTGTAGTATGAATTTTATTCTTAAAATATTTTACTTAATTAACGAATAAATAATTATAGATACAATCCAAATATTAATCTTTTGAAGGCGGTGCTTTTTTGGTGGATTTCCTAATCTATTTTCGGGCAATTTTTAAATATGTACTGTAATAAAATTTATAGGAAGCAAATAAATCAGATATTTCTTACATTACATTTTATATGCATTTATATAGTGAGCTAATTATGAACATTATACACTGTAATATGAGGCTACAAATTCCATGAAAAACTACATACAGATCCATATTAAATACTATCTTATATGATATATTAAAAAAAAAACAATCAGTCGACATTCTAGAAAAGCGGAGTGTTTGGGTGCGTGTGAACAAGTCTTTTTTTATAGTTTTTTATAGACCCTGTCACACCTCCTGGAGTGTGCGCTGTGTCCGAGTAGCTTCACCGATGAAGATCTGATGATGACCGGAGTTACGCCATCGACGTCGCCCACCTCTGTGCAGACAGGATCTGACCCGGTTGTTTCCGACACGATTATATATAATAGCTTTTAAACTGAATCACTCAAAACTCTATTATGTTTATTTGTGGTGGGGATATGACTTGCGTTTGTAATTCGAATTCTAACGTCGATGGTTTATTCAGTATTTACACATTTAATGAATCAGATTCAACTCTTAAGATACAATTAATTATATAGTATACGATAATATTCATGATAATTACATCCCATTCTAGAACCACACAGATGTACGCAGTTACTAATTACTTTAATTAATGCTCTTGCAGTTTCGTTTTCTTAATTCGAATGGTACCGGAAGTCGTGGGTTGGCGGCGTAATCGTTCCGTTACCGCCTACCGGATGTACTGCCGGCGCCGCGGTGCTCACTTCCGGAGACGCCGAGTTCCAACCAGTGACGAATCCACATACTAAATATAAATTTTTGGCGAGATGAGACTAATTTTTTATACAAAAAACATTTATTCGTATCTCAATTTTATAGTAGGAGTGCCGGTAAAATTTATATGATAAATTTGGGAATAATTTTTGAACAATTAGGATATCCAGTAATTGTGAAGTAATAAATAAAAATAAAAAAATTGAATATTCTCAATGCATTATATAAACTCGTATAATTAGTTTTGTAAGATTGTTTGAGTTTTTTTTTATCCTAAGCTAATCTAAAATCGTGTCCGGTTAATTTATTTTACTATATGTCATCGAAAACTCTATAACTGTATAGAATAATAAATAATTATTAAGCTCCGTAATCGTACACAAATTCGGCACTGATTGCTTGGTAGGTACCACCGACCTGGTGACATTTTGGTTGACGAGAACGCTTGGCTTGGCCTCCCTGAGGAAGTTTCTGAGCTGTCGTCAATGCCAGTAATGGCGACTATGGACGGCCATCTTCAAGAATCTCTTCACGGTCGATAATGACCCAAGTTTGCCCATTAAAGAGGTTTTACCATCAAGCGAAAACAAACGCAATGATCTCTACATCTCATTAAAATGGTCTTATGTTTAGATTGCTTCTTCGATTTCATCCTATTTGTCAATCGTTTTATTTTTCTTCAATCCACTAGTTGCATTACTCATAACAAATATAATTCAGACGTATATACTTTATCTGTGAACTCTTATTAAATAAAAAATAGTATTTTAACCTAAAAATGCATTCAATTTAACATTTTTAAATATTTCCTAGCTAATATTTACTAATAATTCTTCATACCAAAAATAAACAATATTATTAAACATAAATAAGAGGAAACATGGTTTGGAATTCTTATATTATTTTGTAATAAATAGTGTTAATCTGGTCGTAATAAAAGGGCTCGTAAAGTAGATAAAAAATGACCAATATTTCATGCAAATATGGTTAGCAAATATTAATTTATAAAGTATACTTGAATGTTATATTTTCAGCAATGTAAATTTTTATGCGTTAATAAACTGTTTCTAATTACGACCCACTGAAAAAAACAAGCTCAATGAAATATATTTTTCTTTAATATTCATTTTGATTCAAAAACATGTTTGACAAAAAATAAGATCACATGCACGATGCTTTGTAGATTCGACGATCTCGTTGGGAGTGAAACTGTTGTTACTATCAATTATGAAAACGTTTACAAATGCACAAGACCGATCTAGATAGAATAATATCATCTCTAAGGGTATCAACATTAGTTACAGTTACTCTCTTTGATATGAAAATATGAATAAGAAAGAATTATTCCACAATATTTTAGATCTTCAGCCATGCAGTTCTTATTGTAGCAGAGAGAAGATTGCTTGTGTTTTTGTACTTCAACTAGAGTTTATGCCAGCCATTAACGCGAATAACATTGATTTATTTAGCAGGGTCCTTGTGAATTAATGCAAGTGACTGCGTGATGAAATTGTTCTTAGTATTGTAGACGTCAGTGTGAAGATAGTTATTTATTTCTTAAGGTCGGTCTCTGGCGGCAGCTGTAGCGTGTATTCGTTATGCGAAACGGCGGAGCGTTAAAATAAAGTGAGTGGCTTATTAGTTATTACCCGGGACGCCTCACACAATGAAGAGCGACGAGAGCCTCCATTAAAAACTCAACCGGCGAAATCACCGAATTAACAATAGACGATGAATTCACCGCGAAGTCTGCTCAAGGTTTCGTGGAAAGCATTGCAATCACAAGGTTCAAAAATTCTACAAGCTTATTTTTATCGATTTTGTAAAATTTCTTTACAAGCGTCAAGTTAATCATGGGATCTTATAGATCGTATAGATACATATTTACGCTATAGAATCTATAACGTAAATATGTATCTATACGATATGTATATTCATTTATAGTATATATGAATATACATATCGTATAAAAACGACCAGAATATAAACGTGGTCTTTTATAGACTCTGTACTTGTCCACTAATGTTGTAAGACTTCTATACTTCGATTAATATAGTTTTTCTTGTACCTTTGTATTAACATATAAATATAAATTAAAATGAATAATTTTAATTATTTGAGATAGACAAAGTCTTCATTTAAATATTACTCATTCATAATGAGCCTTTTTTAATTGGATAAAGCCTCTGGTCATTAGTCTAATGATTAATACTCCAAATAAATTTCTTAACTATCTTTATAAAATAGTTACGATAAAGGATTAAGATATAAGATTTCTCTAGCACCGTTTGTATTCAACAGTTTGCGCTTATAGAAAAAAGCACACTTATCGAATAAAATATTCCTTTATTTTGCAATTTATGCTAACACATAGAACTAAAAACCTTGATTTATGAAGGTGGCTTGTTGGTAAGACAGATTTCTCCCTTACTGGCCATTACAAATGGCATTTTGGCGCGAATCTGCCATTACGGTCCCACCGGGCCACTTGTTATTACGCGTGTAGTGTATACTCATTACTCGTATACACAGTTAAGCTACACATGAAATTATTATACATCGATACCAAACACGGCGAACTTGGCGTATTGGTTAATACACTTATTTATGAAGTGATCCCATAAGCAGGAAATTTAACAGGCTAATATAATATACTTGTATTAAATTACCCATCAGAAGTCGGCAACCTATATCGGGTAGCCAAATGACCCGTTTGATAACTAAAAGTTTTCAAATAATGTATTTTTGTAAATAACCAATCATGCAAATAGTCTTCTCAATAATTAATTTTTACACAACTAAAAAATGATAACTTCAACAATGATTATAATTGTGTAAATTATATGTATATTTATTTCTACAGTTTTGATTTTTAGTGTAATTTTTTGGCCACTGCTAAAATATTCATGAATTATATGAAAAAGATTCTTAGAATTAATGAAACTAATGTGCTAAAAAAATCTTCTCTTAGTTTTCTTCATCTGTGTTGATAATATTTACAGTCCTTATATATTTTAAGAAATTTATGATGTTGCGTTAATTTCAGTCATTAATAATTTAAATACAATTTTTGTGAAATTTACAAAACCTTACCTGGTTTTAATTTTGAACAAAAGGTTATGTTTTATACTAACATGTAATGAATGAATATACAAATTTACACTAATATTGCTAGCAATAAAGTAATAAAAAAATCAATGATAATAATTATTATTTACTTATTAAATCATTGAAATTGATTTACTGTTAACTACCAAGTGGAAAATACAAATGAAATCAATTTATTTAATTTACATATTTGATAAAAGCGTTTCATTTAATTTTAGGTATACTTTACGTAATAAAACTTCAAATTTAAACAGAGTTCGTATATAATACATATGTTTTTGTAAATATAATTGTGTTATGTTTTATTTAAAGCTTTCATTTCATTATCACTGTATGGTAGCATTTTTTTTTAATTCATAGAGTTATGACATTATTAAATAACTTGAAATCAATAGGAGATGAACTGATTTTTAATGTAATAGTAAATTTAATGGTGATGAAGAAATAATGAGAATTGTGTAGACTTTATTGGGATGTAATGTGACAGAATCTTAGCTGTGTATGCCTATATTATTAGGTCAACCATTTCATGATTACATTTCAGTGAATATATTTGGTTTGTTCAGAACTTACTATAGAACTGTAGCACAGAAATGTTCAATGAAATAATCTCTCTATACGGACTGTGGCTTCAATATTATTACTACTGAGGCGGCTTGTGATACTGACGGCTTTGTACCGGTGATAGTAACAAAAATTATGGATACTAGAATGGTATTACGTATACATATTTTATGTTTGGTTAAGAATAACTTCTTAGGTTTTCACGGCCAGATTTTATATTGTGGCTTTTTTTTATGTGCAGGAGAGCACAACCGGTCAAGACCAGTGCACTCTATGACGCTCAGCCAGGAGGCTGGACGCTGCATGCGAATGTTGTGTTCGTGTTTGTGTGTGGGTTGGGAGATATTTATCTGTTTCTGCCATTGCAGGGTATCCATTCTTCAGGATTTTGAAGCTGCCAGTTCTTGGTCGACATATATTAACCGTGGATGTTCGGCAAGTGTAAGACGATTTGTCGGCTGACACAAACTTTAAGTTCAAGAGCAACCGTGGTAATAACGGTCTAATTTTTTAACTAACTAATATTTCGGCTGCCATTGCAGGGTTCTTCTTCAGGACTGATGATTTAGTTGTGAGTTTGTGTCAGATAAATCACAAAATTCGCCACACACGGCTAAACCCAAAAGCCACAATTTGGTGAAGAATCTTTTGTCTAATTTTTATTATCTTATTTTTCAGTTTCATTACATAATTTTGTTCACTATCTATGTTTTGTTTATTACAAACACGCTAGTCACCGCTTCATTTCAACGCGGGTATAGCTCAGTGGTTGAATCGTTTGCTTGGGAAACTGAAGGTTGTAGATTCGTTTTATATTAATTATTTAAAAAAAAAAAAAAACATTTCTGAGTTCTAAAATACCCCCGGTTGGTGTAAATTTGATCCCTCACCCGTAAAATGCCAGTCAAAGCCTATTAATCAAAATCGGTGGTAGATGAAAGTCGTTCCGTGAATAACACCCATTCATAGTAAATTCCTGTAATAATAAGGATGATGCGTGAATGGGTGAACGGGCTATGACTTTGGCGTATCAACACTCCACATGCAGCGCTAAACCATATGTAACATGGTAAACGTCATAGAATGCACAGATGAGCTACTTCAGCATCACTATAATCATCTGTCGGTATTCTTGTGTATGTGTTTACATAAAAAAAAACGCCTAAATCGATTTGGATATTATGTTCGAGTATATGATTTGAACCTTATACACTGCTTACTTTTTTCCGATTAAGATTAATGTATAAATTATTTAAGACATTTCATTTAAGATTATTTATGTTATGGATATGTATTAATATTAAGAGAGATTCAGACAAGAACTCCAAGAGTTTCTTTGGAGGAATAATTGGTGAGCATTGAGACATTCTGTTGCCTGTCTTTATTGCATTGTTCTTAGTACTTAATCATAAGTACCTATGTTTGGATAAATTGTATTTTTTATTTAATTATTATTGTACTTCAGAAATGAATTTAGTTGATAAAATTTGTAATGTTTCTGCAAGGTAAAAAATAAAATAAAATTGAATTAATGAAACAAGCTTTAGTATAACGAGAACTTTTCAACGAGAACTGTTTTTTACTTCAAAAATATAAATTCTTAAATTCTAGCCTTTGGATTTAAAATTTTTCCTATTCCTTATCAAAACAATATTATTTAATTTGAAATTTGGAAACGTTTGCTTTTTTGAGTGATTGAAATGATTCTTTAGTGGCCACATTATTTGAGTTTCATGAAAAATGTATATATTTTTAAAACAGCTCATAAACAACTAAAGTAAAATGAGATTAACACCCAATTGGAACGATTAATATTCCCTATTTCGGCCCCGGTCATTTTGTACCGACAATAATCTCGTTTCGTTTCTACTTTCCTTCATTCTGCGTATCCACAGCGTAAATATATTCCCGTATTCTTTTCATAGGCGGATGTATCAAAGGTTGATTTATTTCTAGATGTGCGGAATATATTTGGGAGGAGGAAAGAAACAGAAAGAGAGTAAGAGAGAGAGAGTAGACTCGTCTCGGAAAGAAATATTATGCGGGGGATGAATGTACTATTACAAACGTAAACAGATATCAAAGACTCTTACATCTCTTATTATGGCGACGAGAATGTTCTATTCATGCCGATCCACGCATGAGAATGAGTGCAAAGCGGTTTATTTATCGCTGAACAAATACAAACTTTTTTATACGATACATTTTTACTCTAAATACAATCTTCTTAAACATACGTTATCCACTCTTAGTATAAAGTAGATATTTGAAGCGTCGAACTAATCACCCTGCCTCTTATATGAACTCGCAATACCCATGAGTGATACAATATGTGTATGATATATTTAGATATGGTATAGTGTATCACCATCATCAGCCTGTGTGCGTCCACTGCTTAACGTAGGCCTCCCGCGTGAGTCTCCATCCTATTCGATCCTCTACCTTCCACATCCAGGCCACTTCCGCTATTCTTCTTATGTCGTCAGTCCATCTTGCAGGAGGTCAGTCAACGCTTCGTTTGCTAGGTCTTGGGCGCCACTCGCTCGTCGTCTCTTCGACAGATATGTCCTACCAATTGCTACTTGAGTGTGCCTTGTTGTGCATTCCTTGGGTGGCCTCCACTACTTAAGTTCTTCTGCGGATATCCATGTTTCGGATTCTATCTTTTAGAGACACTCCGAGCATGGATCTCTCCATATAACGCTAGGTGACTTTTATATTATGAGTAATACTTGCTGTTAGACTTGTAGTCTCTGCTCCATAAGTTAATACAGGGAAGATGCATTGGCTAAAAGCTTTTAGTTTTAAGACATTGTGGAATTGTCCTTTTCAAAATGTACTAAAGTTTTGCAAATGCTGCACAAGTTGTATACGCCTATCGAATTCTTTTGAGAAGTTATTTTGTCCTAGTTGTTTTACTTTGTACCAGATAGGTATAATTATTTATAACTATTCTGTTCCTAATATGCAGATACTCAAAAACTTGAAAAATTCTTCATCCGGCAGTTTGTGAAAAACGACATAATTAAAAGTTCAAACCATTATCGAATGCGTATCATACTTATTTTGTGATGTAAATACAAATAGACTAGCTTAATGTAGTGTTTGTTCCTGAAATTTTCGACCTTTAATCCTCGCTAAGGTCATAGCGTACACGCCCACGCTGTCAGTGATTAGGTTGAAGCACTTACTACTTTAAACTTTACCCACTTTGTACTGTTATCGAGTCAATAGTTGCTCATTTATAAAAGAGGTAACATGAGACCAACTATTGCTTCATCTATCTTTTGTTGAAGGTGTTAATATATAAAAAACACAGAAAACAATAAAATAAAATTCTACCAGCAAATAAGGATCAACACAGACTCCATTTAGTGCCTTTTAATAATTGTAACCCACCATCTTAACTATATAATATCGTGAATAATTTGAGTTTATTGTGTCGATTATTTTTATTTCTTAATTACTTATTAAAGTCTATGTTTCAGACAGTGGGTCCGCTACACATCTATCATATTATAATCATTGAATTTTGAATCAATTCACTAAATGTACACTTCAATAACGTTTGAGAGGTTTTTCATGTAGTAACATTCCGTTTCATTTTTGAACAGCACCAAACAACACAAGCCTCGAGAACAATAGGCTAATCGAATGACCTAATTAAATAAAATAACATATCATCCAAAATATGGCTCAGAAACTATTTCTGGCGTATCTTTGGTCATCAAGAACCATAAACGAGTATGTATACAGGTGGACCTTCGGGAGCATAGATGTCTTGAGAACAGTATGACGGCAATTTGTAATCCCTATATGTTCCAGATATGAAACGGATATGGGAAAAAATAAAAACATTATATTGTATGATTTTTTATAGTTCAGTCCCTTCCTCGATACTATAGGAACGTTAACTATATTCTAAACATATGTTCAACTACACGTATTCTGTTAGATTTGATGATCTTATATATCTACATACTATCCCATACCCATACACATCACTCGTTATAGTACCATTACTTTTCACGTATCCGATGCATAAAGAGAGATCGAATTTACCAAATGAAAGCCTTTTATATGAGGTAATTAATTTAGGCTTAGTTTACGTGACCTCTCGGCCACAGTTGCTGAAACACAGTGGTTCTTAATCGGTGCTACAAGGACGCTACAGAGACTTCGTATCAAATTCAAATATAATCCAAGGCATTTTATAATATTTATAAGATATCTGCTTTTAAGCATTACAATATACATCTAGCTTTAAAAAACAAAATTAGTAAGGTATAAAAATATTTGTTCGTTTTATTAGTAAAAGCCCAAAAGGGAACAAATTTCCGTCAATATATAAAAAAATATATTAATCGAGTAACAACTGCTTAAGCTTACTCTCAAAAAATACTTTTTAAAGACCACGTCACCATGTACTTGTTCTCCTTAGGAGCACTGGTCAAGGCATTGTTTTCAAAGCACTTTGTCAGTAAACAAGTAACAGGCTATGGTGAACAACACCAAACGTGGGTGTAAAAGTAATAAACTTGGACGTTAAAAATTAAGTTTTTTTAGTATACGCTGAATTTCTGTCTCTCAAAGGGGACTGTCAAAAATGTCTTTAAAGAAAGCAAAATATATCCAGATGAAAAAATGTAAACAAAGACTTTTGACATAATGAACATTTTGCTGAACTTATATTTGAGCAATCTAAGGCCGTTAGTTTTGTTAAGTGAATGAAATATAATAAACTTGTTTTTGAGTTGTCAAACTTCATAAACATTAAACACATGAATGTCACTAAGTTCTTAAATTTGTCAGTGATAAATTGTAATTGATTAAGAAAACGATCATTAATCCTAATGTTCGTTCGGCCAAATATCTTGGTTAAATGTACTTTCAGTTCTGAGTATCAGATATAAATAAAAGATTTTTAGAATTTATTCCACAATTTATTTTTTTGACGACATGTTTAAGCCAGGTCGAATGGCCATTTTTTAGTCAATTAGTAATATGTGTGTAGGCTCTATATAAAGCAAATAGTGAGTAAAAAGGTGGATATGAATTGTGTGATAGGTATATGTGTCTTAGGATATCATTAATTTATAAGGAAATTCATTCAGTTCTGAGCTTACCAAAAAAGAAAGCAAAAGATCTTTATTATCCAATAAGATTGTTTTAAAAAGAGTACCCTGTAAACCCGACTGGTTAAGGAGTACTGCCTCATAGCGTCAGGCTAACAGAATCAGGGGCGTCCAGCAGTGCCAGGTCTGGTGTAGTCGAGTGTCGGACAGTCCTCGCCTTATTGCCCTCATGAATATGCAGCGAGCGAATCATCCTCGTGGTTGTTGTGTCCCAGTATCAGAGCAGTGGCGCGGAAATTTCGCCCGTGAGATATATTGTTATGCTGAATATTGACAGCTTAATGTGAACAACAGCCAACTTCATTTCAACTAATTGTCCGTGAAACTACTCGACATACAAGAGTTTGCTTAGTGAAAGGATCATTGATGATATAACGGTTTGAATAATAAGTGGTTTATCTCTTTCACAGTTTAAATGTGTCATGAGATGCGAGAATTTGTATGTATTACGCATTAAGGTGGGACTCCCGGTTGGAGGGGCACTGCATGCGCCTTCACGTGGCTATCCAGCGGTGATCCGGTGCTCCACTCACTGAGAGTCAGTAGTTGTTAAAAAATTTAATTGTTATTTATTACCTTGTATTTTCTTTTCATATGTACGAAATTCAAATTTTTATGGCTCTGGTGGCTGAATAAATAAAATTATTATTATTATTAAGATTGTATATATACACTCGATGTACATGTTTTTTTTTGTAAGATTATTGTTTTTTTAATGGTTTCAGAAATCTGGGAGACGATTTTGTGTATCAATATTCGAAAAACAGTTAACAGTGATATAAAAAAGAACATGATAAAAAAGTGAAAATTTGCATATGTATACATGTTTTTTTTTTCATTTGAACTTCTTTTAAAGTACACTATTTTAAGGTATACTTTACTCGTTTACTTAATAAATGATCAAATTTTTGCAGATAATCATTTCTACTAATAATTTTAGCCATTTAAGAAAATAATTCTTTTAATATCATTGAACAAAATTCTTACCGAACGTGTAACAATTTATGTTTTCAGAAGTGAATGAGGAACTCTCCCGAAAAATTTAGAAATAATTCAAGTACCTACATCTTACACCATAAGTTATCACTGATATGAAGGACTTATATAGTTTAAGTTACGACTAATTTGCACGTTACAACGCTGTGTCTAACGGTATCTAAATGTTTTATTTAACGACATCATTGATTAATTTCTGTAAGTATATAAGCTTGTATAATACACATCTCAGTTTTTCTTCTTCTTATTTATTTATTTATTTACAGAATCGAAATTCCAATTTTTTTACAGATATTTAGAAAAATAAGTATACATAACTATACAATAAATAGAGAAAAATAAAAAATAAAATAACAAGAGAATAAGAAGATGATACGTGTCAAAGATCACAGAGAGGACTTCTTGACTTATTTACTGAATAAATTATTTTTTTGGTGACACCATTCCATATTTTTTTTTGCTTTATTTGTCTTTTTTTAATTTCACACGTATTGGCAATTTACATTTCCAAAAATAGAAATACTACTGCTATACTAAAACTGGTAATCACACTTGTCATATTGGAAATATTTTTGCCCTACAAATCCGATACGCCAGTGGTCCAGAGAGGCCAGCACGCTTACGTTTTCAACTAATCCAAGCTCGGCCCTGGAATCTTTATGGAAAATCCAGCAGTGGAAAATTAATTAATCTACGAGTACTATAACGACATCAGTACCTTCAAACCATGGTCTTATTGCCTTGTACAACTGAAGAGTATGATTTTAAAAATACTTTTTAATCAATTCAAACATATTAAGATAATATAGAAATAATTAATAAGTGAAAACTTCCTACATTATTTTAACATGAATCACACTGAGCACCGTTTATTCACTTGTTGAAACGCTGCGATTTCGCTTTCAATGAAAATTTCATCAGTTCGTTTTGTGTATAAATAGTTTGATCCATGTTACAACAAGGTAAGAAGTATTTAACTATTTAATATTTCTTTAACTCTTGAACTTATATAAAAATAAAGCTGGTTATTTTATTTCAACAAAAGTATTCTTTAAAAAAAAATGTTTAAAAAAAGGCCAATGTTTTTCATATTTTTTTACAGTTTAAAAAACACAAATTATTTTTATATTTTAAATTTTATTCATAACAATTGACTGATTAAACTGAATCATTTATAATCTCATCATAAATCCCAGCATTAGTCACTGGAAAATCTCATCTTTCATGATATCATATTACAGCTGACTATGTCGATAGCTGCAAAATTCAACCTCAAATCATTGGAAGGAAATTACTTGCAATCGGACGTAATGTGCGAGCCTTGGCAGGCTTCTTAGCGCATGGACAACTCTCATTCATATGCAAGCATATCAGCCAGTGATTACTTCCGGTTGCACAATACCCAATACCATGAGGTTAAACATCAAAGTACAAGTATTTGCGATGCATTGGGCTTCTTAAAATAATCATTCACACTAATAAAATTGGAAAACTCTTTATTGGTATTAAAAAAAACGAATTTATACATTTAATTAAAGAGGGCAAAAATTTCATGGGAACGAGCGATAAAAAATGGAATTAAAAACGATATTGCTTTCACGGATGATCAAAATATCAAAATAAAAATATTTCTACTAATTAGCAATATCAACGCAATGTTGATATAGTGAATGAAACATTTGTATATGAAGTATTTTAAATGTTTTTTTTATTACGTGTGTATTTTGGAATTTGTTAGTTTATTTTTCAATATTTTTTCGGTATTTATGAATATTTAAACATAAAAGAAAACTATAAGTATTCATTCAAAAAATCTACTCATAAAGTATATTAGTAATTATATTATATAATTTTTATTCATCTAATTTTAATTATTAAATATAATTTTTGGACAAATAGTTAAAATGTACACTGGATACTAAATACTTTTTATAACTGACTAGCGTGTACCCGGCATGCGTTGCAATGCCATTAAAAAAGAAACCGCGAGTGTTTATGGATTTGATTGGATAAGTCGGACATGAGGCGTGACCGGAGTTAATTAGAAACAAAATATTTGTTTTTAGTTAAATTTTAATAATTTATTATTTTTTTTTTGTTTTTCATTTTACAGCTGCATTTTTTATCAATAATTTTTTTCAATCAAATGTGTGATATTGTTGATATGGAAAAAAAATGATTTTCAGCAAGCATAAACGATTAAATTGTTCAATTAGTTTCTAAACATGGAAAATGGTATCCGTCAAAATAAAATCAGATATTGCATGGCATTTTCTGAGAATTGCTAACATGACCAATAAGTAAACCGGCATGTAAGAAATTATATGTTTGTCAAGAAATGTTTTGATGCACTAAACCAACGTTAATAAAGGATAAATGTAATACTGGCAATCATCTAGTGTTTCATTTTTAAATTTACAGGCACTCAATACACGAAAAATCCTCGTAATGGAAAGCACTATGATTTAAAGATCACTTCATCAGCACAGATGCTGCTCGTTAAACGGATATCCGATGCACATCTTGAACTGAAAACCAGATTTCCAATCTCGCATATAATCTACATAGATTATGGCTAGAATACGCCTTTTTTTGGTATTTATTTAACGTATTTCAATGTAAAATAAAATATATTTCTCAACCTCATTTTATACTATATGTTATGATACAGATAAATATAATCTTTTAAAAATAGCAGTTAATGTACGAATTTGTGTGTCAATCATTATTGTAAATGACTTACATTTGTATTGATCCGTGGAAGTCGCTTTTGCCCTGTGATATAATTATGAACCAGCAATTAAATGTAACAAAACCAAAATGCTAATTATAATTAAAAAATATTGTACATAAATTATTAAACAAACTGTGTGAATTGAGTTAATTCGTATGGTGAATGTTCATGCAAGGAAAAACAACCCACAGAGAAACAGTGATATATTGTGTGATATTATAATATATTTAAAAATAGGTAATTCTCCTCAAGCAATTAACCTAATGCCTGGCATTCATATGCACTCCACATATGCACGAAACGAAATGTTTTTTATAACATAATTATAATACTTGCATAATGTATATATTGAAAGAAGCTATTAAATTTATTTTAACAGTTTTTAAGCATATAGTAAAGTTCATATTCTTCTATCCCCTCCCTAAGTGGAGCATATATTCGACAAAACAAATTGACGCCAAAAGGTTATCATACTAATATATCCGCCGCCATCTTGTCCTTAGTTCGCTTTGCATCTCGAAAAAAGACCAAACAGATGTACTTTAAAAACTGCTTTTTTCACTTTTGTGTTTATATTTTTTTGTAAGCGTAAAATGGAAATCGTCAATATAAATACAAATATGGCATTGTTTATTTCTTATATGTTGATGCAGGTTTTACGATTTCTGGAAGACTCAGTGGAAAAATCCTCTAATGCAAAATCGACTTTACAGATCACTTCAGCACAGATGCTGCTTTTAAACGGATATCCGATGCACATCTTGAACTGAAAACCAGATTTCCAATCTCGCATATAATCTATATAGATTATGGCTAGAATACGCCTTTTTCTGGTATTTATTTAACGTATTTCAATGTAAGATAAAATATATTTCTCAACCTCATTTTATACTATATGTTATGATACAGATAAATATAATTGTCCTGTTAATGTAGTAAATGTGTCAATCAGGCGGATCCGTGGAAGTTGCTTTTGCCCTGTGATATAATTATGAACCAGCAATTACCTGTAACAAAACCAAAATGCTGATTATAATTAAGAAATATTGTACATAAATTATTAAACAAACTGTGTGAATTGAGTTAATTCGTATGGTGAATGTTCATGCAAGGGAAAAACAACCCACAGAGAAACAGTGATATATTGTATGTTTATTATAATATATTTAAAGCAGGTAATTCTCCTCAAGCAATTAACCTAATGCCTGGCATTCATATGCACTCCACATATGCACGAAACGAAATGTTTTGAATGCTCCGGGTTGAAAGAAGCTATTAAATTTATTTTAATATTTTTAAGCAACCAAGTTCATATTCTTCTATCCCTCCTAAGTGGAGCATATATTCGACAAAACAAATTGACGCCAACAAAAGTTATCATACTAATATATCCGCCACCTGGAATGTTCGCTTTGCATCTCGAAGAAAGACCAAACAGATGTACTTTAAAAACTGTATGCTTTTTCATTTTGAGCTTATATTTTTATGTAAGCGTAAATGGAAATCGTCAATATAAATATTTTAATATATAATTGTTTTTTATTTCGTGCAACCAGGTTGGTTCATGCTTCATAATCGTACATAATTATTGAGGTGCAGTGTTTGTATAAATGTTGTGAGAGTTATAAGTTAATCAGAACTGAACATTAAAATTGGTCATGTAAATATATACCATTTGTGTATTTTTATTTTTGATTTTCCAAGAATAATATTTTAAAAGGAAGTATTTTTTTGAGTTTAATTTGTAATAACTACATACATATCTTTACTATAACTGATATTATAAGATGGTTACATGGCATGAGTGGTAAATGATTATGACTTTGATATATTGTATTCAAATTAGTGTTAATATATAGTTGAAGAATATGCTTTGCTAGTTTGGAGAATTCAAGTTATAGGATGTAATTTAGATACTTTATAGGATAAAATAGGAGATGTTTTATTAATTTAAAGAATAAATCCCCTTAATGTTCACTAATATTTTTGTAAATACAGATATCTTAAGTGAAACTCTAGTACGATTAATAATTAATTATTTAAACAGCCATGAATAATGCATGCCTAAGTAGACCGAAGCATTTTCTTAGAATCGAATAGAAAAGGATCCATCTTCCTTACTAAAGCATTTGACAGCTTCAAAGTAAAGGTACGTGCTATAAGTATAGAAAGGAGTTTCATTTCTAGAAGTTTTATAGAAAGATACTTTTTAACCACTGTTTACTTATACTGCTTTTGCTGTTTATATTGTTTTGCGCTGTATTTTCACTCATAACATTTTTATTACTGATTCACACTCGGCTCGAAAGCTGTCCCCGCGCGCCTCTGCAAACACCTCTTTCAAAAATCGTATTTTTGGCTCAGTCCCCTCTTTGTACCTGGAGTGTGCCATTCTCCACATACAATACAGGTGTTGTCGCCAGCCACCAACAAGCAGCTAACCGACCTTCGTGACCCCTGAAAAAGCTCAGGTCTCGTGCGGCGATGTTTCATGAGCCGCCCGCATAATTCCGCGTTGACTCAACAAGAAACATATTTGCATAAAAGCCTCCCTGTCCTTGAAAGCCTGCAGGCTTAGTCCCAACAAGGTACAATGCTACAAATGTACAGTGAGCCTATTCCGTACACCTTTTCAGTCAGAAATTAAAGTGCCACTCAGTGGGATAATTTTGTTTCATAATAGTGCTTTTTTTTGTATAATTTTACAACTAATCTTTAATGTCAAACATTTTGAAAATCTTGCAATGATTTAATAAAAGCAAATTTTCGCTTTTTATGTAAAGAAATCACACATATTTACTGTTTGAAGTAGAAAGAAATTCAAAATGTATTTCTATCCACCACAAATATTGTTAGATATAGTTATTTAAATATGTTATTTATTTGAAATACTCATATACTCGTTCGTGTATTTTAAATATCTATATATATATATATATATTTATATAAAATTACAAAGTCATTAACTGTCAAATGAATTATATTCTCTTTATTTTTTGAGTGACAATAACAATGCTAAAAACGCGTCAATATTTTTGTGATATTTTTTCAAGTGTGTGCTATTGCAGATAATTTTGTAAAAAAAAATGACAGTTTTTTTTGATGAATCGTACTGTTTCAGGTTGTATAAGTTTATTCATTATTTGCTCGTGTTAAAAAAATATAACATATTTCTACTCATCCACACTGCAGGGCCGTACAGTGATGGAGATAAAACCCCACATCTCAACCCTCGTAATCCCTGAGACGGCCCTGGAAGGGCGGACATAATATATTATATCAGCAACGGATGTTCGCCGGTAGGACTTCTTTCATTGTGCTTTAAGCAAGTATCAAGCGTCCGACTGATAATCCTGCAGACTATGTTGCTATCCTGTGAAAAGTAAAGTAATAAAAAATACAAATGTTTTCCTATCACAAACGGAGCATATGGTCACTATAAACTACATCTAGTTAGCAATGGGCTCCAAAAACATTGAAGATGATAAATATGTGATTTTGAAAGTTAAGTTAAATATTTTTATTACTTAAATATACATATACTAAACATAAAATTCTTTTTTCAACGCGTCAATCCAAGCCGCGGACCTTGGAAACCAACTATGCCCAAATATGGTATTTATATCATTGTTATTTATAATATTTTATAATAACAATGATATAAATACATTTGTCGCGTTAGTCAATGGCGCGTTCATAAAATCCCGCTTCTGCTGTTATTTTTGTGCTTGATTGACGCGTTGAAAAAAGAATTTTATGTTTAGTATGTATTTAAGTATAATATAGTCAATGATCTATAAAAGTAGATTAGAATATTGAAATAATAAAATAATATTCTAATAAAAATTAAAAAATTAATTAAATATTTTTATTTATTTGTAACTTGAATATTTCTTCTTTAGTTAGATCTAACACTTACTAGGATAAATAATAAAATAACATTTAATATATATAGAAAACCGACGTTCACAGATGTAATCATTCACAATTCTTCTAATCATCCGAAATCTCATAAACACTCAGCTTTCCATGCAATGATACATAGATTAATTTCAATACCATTATCACAAACAAACTTTGATATAGAATTAAATACAATTAAAAATATCGCACAAAACAACGGCTATCATAGCCAATTAATAGACAGTATCTTGAATAATAAAAAACGTCAAAACATAATATATAAATACTTGTATCCTAAAGAAAATATTAAAGACGATAGAATGTGGAGACGAATTCTACACGTTAATAAGTTTACCCCTAAAATAATTAAATTACTCCCAAATGAGATAAAGCCAGCGTTTTATACAGATAATAAACTAGGACACCACCTTATAAATAATAAAGATACTAATGATAAACGCAATAATTCTGGAATATATAAATTAAATTGCCAAGATTGTGAATCTTTTATATTGGTAGAACGTCAAGAAATTTTAATATTAGAATTAAAGAACATTTAAGGTGCCTAAAAAGCACTAATTTTTCTGAATTCGCAAACCACCTTATAGAAAATAATCATTCGTACAACTTAGAAAAGTATTAAACATATTACATGTAGAAAATAAAACCGTTAAATTAAATAATTTAGAATACTTAGAAATTTATAAAGCCATTAATAAGAAAGAAGATATAATTAATAACCAACTAAATACCTTAATTAATTCACCAATTTTAAAATTGTTTCCGTTAAATAAATAAATAAGTATAAAAATTATATATACGACATATAAGAATAATATTGATAATAATTAAAAAAATAAATAAAAATAAATAAAAATAAAAAAAAAATTATACCTAAACCACTTTTATGTATTTATCTCTTCCTTCATCCTTGCAACACTACCTATCTCCCTCTCCTTTCCTGATAGACACACCCCCACCCCCTCCCTACAAAAATGTGTTACACCACTTATAAGTACAACGCAGCTCAGTTATCTCTTAACTAGAGAAGGATTGAGAAAGACTACGAGTTAGTCGAAACTGCAGTCTCCTAATAGAGAACTTTTGTTACGTGATCCATGTGAAAACAAGGTAAATAAATAAATAAATATTTATAATTAAGTAATTTTATTTTTGTTTGCGACAGAAAAAGGTAACATTGAAATTGAAAAACTTTAAATGTAATTGTTTCGCGGTGTGAGAAAGAACCCGGCGGTCGTCTACATTATTATTAAAGAGGCTGGAGCAAGAAGTTTTAAAGGTCCCGGCAGTGCGCTTAGCGAGGAGTTCTCTGCAGCATCATCGCCTCTTAGCGCGTGTTAGGCCTCGGAACATTACAGCCGGAGAGCTTTCGTGGGCCGCGCCTCAGTACTACTGGGGTGAGAATCTGAATAATCGTAAACACTGGAGCTTTGCTTTGCCGAGAAAAAAGTAACTGAAATACATAAAAGTGTAGTTACAGGGACGGCTTAGCTCATTTGTGTATCCATTTATTTATTTAACATTAATTACTTGTTGTCTATCAATCCCAAGAAATGCTTTTATTGCAATAATTTAAATTTTCGATTTAAATTTCGCAACGACTCCGTGTTTTGAGCATTCTTGAATATGGCAGATTAGTGTGGAACTCTCATCAATTCAAATACATTCTTATATACGAACGATTCGGTGTCTCTATTTTAATAAATATGAAAAATATTTATTATTAAATTCAATTCCTTTCATTATTACTATATTCATCCTACTCTACTTTTTAAGGTTTTTTTTCATTCGCTAGAGTCACGTAGGAAAATAGCTTACAAACACATTCATCCTCCTTCGTGACGCTATTCACAAAACAGATATTTTTAACGTTTTAAGCCTGAGTTCTAGATAGTTATACCCATGCTCGGAATCATTAATTGTATTTAATTCCAATAAGTACCTGTGCAATTTTACGTGCTGAATCCAGTCCAGCTAGAATACTTCGATATAAAAACATTTTTGTGCTGGAATTCCACAGACTTCCAGCACATTTCAATCCATTTTTCACTTTTCACGTCCTATGAGTACGTCGATAACATGGATTTCCTGTATTTTTTATGAATTATGAGACCTGCTTTTTTTCTTTCCTGTACCGTATTTTACACTTATTTTCTCCACATATGTTTCTACCTAACATGTTTTATTTTCCACTTATATATAAACGTTTACTTATAATTATGAAATTATTTATGTATACTCTGTTTAAAAGATAATCAAATATTTTTAATATTTGGAAACCATTGTATTTTTATATTTTTTAAATATATAGTTTATATATTTCCTTAATTGAAAACACAGTACTCCAACATGGTTCGTACAAATCTAACGACTGTGAACACAGATAATATACATATTTACTATAGATACATCATCGAATCGAAACCCTCACCAAGATGAAGTCTTACTTTAATTCATACAGTGTTCAAATAATAGATTCGCCCACAAGAATGCTTCAGACCATTGAATTATACAGAACGTTATACAGAGGTTTATTATAATACGTTTGAGTTTTGTTATTTTATTCCTTGATCCGATCCTGGAAGTAGTAAACAAACCGAATGGGCTGCTCCATATAAACGACCCGCGCCAGCTGTGGGACAGATTCAAATGGGAACAAACATTTTTAAACACAAATTACGGCGCATTATGAAATGAGATGTGGTCACAGCATTATTATTATTTTCAGTTAAAGCCAGGGATTACGAACTTTTCCACTGTGAATTTCATTTAATTAAAAAATGTAAAATAAAACCGCTCGCATTTACGTGGCCAAGCACCCTGTATAGTACTAGTATATATTCGCACGAATATATGAATTTGACCTTTATTGTATGTTATGTATACCTATACTTATGACCTTTCTACATAATTATTTTACGTAGTATTGAAGTGGATAACATGCTATACGGTTACCTCTATTTAAGAATTTGTCAGTGTTTCGTTTAAGAGTGTCATTTTTCAGATTTAACATTAAAAATTTAAACATATAATACGTACGATAACAATCATTTGTTGACAGTGATCCAGTGAACCAATTAAGATGATGTTATCCGTGAATTTGTATGTTAATGAGTTGTGTTAAAATATATTAAAAAACAACTGACACACATATAAATTCTAAATTATAATTTACTTTAACACGATATCTTAAAAAACATATCGTGTTAAAACAAAAGTGTAGAGAAATATTTTTAAGTAAACTATGACTCCTAACGTTTAAAATGAATAATAATTTATGATGCTTGGCACTTTATTTTAATTGTATATTCACTCATTTTAATCTGTCAAGTTACCACGCCAATGTATTTTTTTTTTATGTAAACGCATGCAGGAGAGCACAACCGGTCAAGACCAGTGCACTCTATGACGCTCAGCCAGGGAGGCTGGACGCTGCATGCGGGAAACGTGTGTTGTGTTCGTGTTTGTGTGTGGGTTGGGGAGATTGCAAGTGTATATTTATCTGTTTCTTGAAGAGATCCAGATTGTAGGAGGGAGGAAACACAGACGCTGGAAGAGCATTCCATAGCTTACCGGTGGCATTAAGGAAGGAACTTTGGAAGCTGCCAGTTCTTGGTCGACATATATTAACCGTGTATGGATGTTCGGCAAGTGTAAGACGAGTTTGTCGGCTGTGGGTGGGTGCAGGAGGAATTAGTTCTTTAAGTTCCGAAGAGCAGCGACCGTGGTAATAACGGTAGAAAAAGACTAAGAGAACCAACCTTACGTCTGTGTTCCATTGATTGTAGATTAGACGTAAGGGTGTCATTGTTTATCAAACGAATTGCTCTTTTTTGAACTGAATAAGTTTAGAAGGTATTTTGGGCTCCAAAAAGGTGACTATTCAAGGATAGGTCGGATTTGTCCTTTATATAGAAGAAGAAGTTGTTTATCGTTGAAATACCGACGTGATCTATATAATACACCTAGTTTTTTGGAAGCGAGACCGGCTTTACACTTAATTGACTCGTAATATTTGACATTATTCGATATTGATAATCCAAGCATGTTGATGGAGCTTGCTTTCGGAAGAGAACAACCGTTGAAAGATACAGGATCCATAGCAGTCTTCTTGGTGGAGAAAGTACATGATTGGGTTTTTGAAATGTTGAAACTGACGAGGTTGAGGTCGCCCCATCGTGAAACCCTTTCAAGAGACATGTTCATCACCAGAGACCCCTAGCAGCAGATAGTTCCGAATGTTTCAGAGGTTTATGGAAGATTATACTCTCACGGACAGTGCTGTCGTCGGCATAACAGTGAATATAAAATAAAATGAAAAATGTATATTCAAAAAAGATATTACATGCACGAACGTTCGGATGAATATGTACGAATGTTTATGCAGACAAAATAAAACGATTGGATCTTGCACGAAGAGCGTTTATAAGGCCGACAAACAATTATTGTTGTTGTATCAACAATAACAGCATTATAACGTTAGGCTGCTCTCTTTATTTGCCCTCTCGGGTCACCGTTTTGTATTCAGAGCTCCATCGCGATTCCCAAGGGTGAAATTATATTTCATACCAAATTGCACTCCACACAACGGAGGAATTAAATATTAGTGTATGACGGATGCAACGGCGCTTCGGGCGAACTCCGCCATTGGCGTATCTCATTTGTATACAACATATACAAAATATTACCGAGAGTGATGTAGAAATGAATATGTTCATTATGTGATGCTAGTCATTTTAGTGAAGCGCTGTGTGAAAAATGTTGTACCGCCGACAAATTGAAATAAAGGCCGGCATTCAAGTATCAATTTTGATGGAGAACTTCCCAGATCGTATCATATCCGTTCCATATCCGGAATATGTCACCACAAATTGTCGTCACTCAGTTTTACCAGTTACCATTGTGCCTCGTCCAGTGACATTTTTCTACACAAAGGTCCCTCTAAGAACATATAGTATATGAGTGTGTATATTATTATTTTTTTCGGTCGAGAGATTATTATTTTTTATCGGAGAGAAGAAATTCGCCACACACGGCTAAACCCAAAAGCCGCAATATCAAATCTAGCCGTGAAAACCTAAGAAGTTATTTAGAAATTATTAGCTTGACGCTTAGAAGCCTTGTACTATTTGATCATACAAAACAGCTTTTTAGAACAAGTTTAGATCCGCGCCCAATGTTGGTGGCTAGAATGGTGATCTCACAAAAACCGCGCTTACTACGTGTATGTGCCATTGTCGCTGGATTTTTTACATAGACTCATTGGAATTGAGGGGGACTTACAGGTCGACTTTCTTTTATAAAACATTCAACAAATACAAAATTGTCGTATAACTATTCAAAATCTCAATTAAGCAGAGAAAAAACAAAACGATTATTGGTGAAGAAGACATTGTTAAACATAATATTTACTTAATTGTGCACTCTGAATTACCATTATTGAAATAAAATAAAAAAGTATTTCTTATAATTTTGGGTTCCTTTTTTATACGACCCTGGGTGAGGCGTTGGTTTTTGCGAGAGTTGTACCGAACGCAATTGAGTACTGAGTTTCATCATTTTCTCAGTTACGCCACTGACTGGACGTCGAGAAATGAAAAGTCCCAGAAAGTGGAAGCTCCTGTCTCTGGGACAAAGCACTCCAATTTGCTTTATCCCACTGGCGGTGTGAAGGAGGCGGCGGTCTTTGAGAACAAGGACAATGCTGCTCTCGGAGCTCACCTAGTAAAGATGTAACGTAATAATTCCTTCACTTGTGGTCCCTGGCAAACAATACAGTATAATGTCACACAATATAATACAATAGCAGAAACATATAAAACTATGACGAACCTACAAACAGCAAAAGCAACAAAGTAAACTATTTTACCGAAGAAGAGTATTCATTTTAGATTCGTTAAGAATCAATGACTGCGATGAACTCATATATTTTTTAATATTCCTCTTCGAAACGACGGAAAATTTAGCCTTGTTTTCAAATACAGAAGCTTAATTTTTGTATATTTTATGGATTCTACTCATAAAGTTTAGTAAGCCTTGTTTATAATAAATCAATTGGATCATGACTTGTTTTTCTACAATAAATTGTTATTGAACTAAAAAAAAATAATCCCTCACTCATCATGACCAATACTATTACTATTTTGAAACACCTGTTTTGGTCCGATCATCAAGTAGAACGAAATTGGTGTTTGATTATACTTGTTAGATGACCGACTAGGAATAATACTTTTATTTGGTTTAATTAACTGCTCTTTAAAATTGATGATGCATCCCTCGGTGTTAGTTAAGTATCGTTATATCATCAAACATCCTTATAGTACTTTAAACAATCTGGATATCTCAAAGAAACAGTCAATATTAAAAGAATATCAACATAAATTTCACATGTTCTTTCTGCATATACGAGTAGTGTTTAAGCGATCTGAATAACCTTCATATTACCGACTGATTTAGACTGTGTTTTTCACCATGTGTTTACTAAAAAAATACAGGAGAGCCATCGATTCTTAGAGCAGCTTCATTCGAGTAAAAAATATATATCCTTAATACTCTCTACGAGATTGTCAATAAAAAAAACGTGTATCGTTTTATAAACTCGGAAGTGAACATAATTTTAATGATTATATTTTAAAACATTTCAAAAAAAGATTTTTAAAAACTTGATTATAAAATTATAAGCCTAGGTCTCGTATTCTTTTTAAACACAATATAAACTCTGCTTCTCATATAATTCCAGTTGCGTGCTAGAGTTTCTTAATTTCGAATTAATAATATGAATAATTGATGTAATGCTCACGTAATTTGTTGGAAGCGTTGATAAAATAAACCCACTTTTACGTTAATGGCTGCGAGATTATCATTGTGGTGCTCGCTATAACGTTATGTTACACTTCATAAAATCTCCATGGTGAAGAGGAGCTTCCTCGCGGGGATCCTCTCCGTGGAAGTGCTGAATACACAGAGTAAATTATACGCCAGTAGAGAGACAACTGAATTGTTTTATTCAAAGAGAAATTCACTTCATAGCAACACATATATCATATATACATGGATTGAAGCTTAGGGGCACCACAGTCACCAAGAACATGTAAGCTGACAGATATGTATAGTATATGTATATTTTAAGTAATAATAATTTGTAATATAGTCAATGATCTATAAAAGTAGATTAGAATATTGAAATAATAAAATAATATTCTAATAAAAATTAAAAAATTAATATTAAGATATTAAACTCTATCTTAAGTCACCATACAAAAGTTCACATTGCAATTTGATCAATTACATAAAATGAGGATTTTGGGGGCTAAATTAAAAGAAAGCATTGCTTTAAAAAAACTCTGCATACTTGGAAACATTTCTTCAGTATAATCTGGCGAACATGCCAGAAACAAGAAGTACCATAAATTTTATATTTGTAAATGTTTTCATTTAAATCGAAAAATAAAGAGATATCATTGGATGAATTGTCAAAAGAAATGGTATTTGAAAAGGTCCCTAGCAGAAATATTGACATCACTAACTGCTGATATTTGTCGTTCTATATCAACCATTTCAAATTTTATAACTATTATAGACTCTTTTCATAATCTATCTGCTTTGAAGTTATTTATTTTACTGCTTTATTTAGTCAATATTCATTCCCAAGCACACTCGTTAATGGACTTATTTGGTTCGTTTCTATTATAAATACTGCGATATGCGAAGCTCTTCTTCTTGTTTTTAAATTCTGTTCATTTGAAGCAAGATCCACTTGCTTTCTTTATCCGCACATTAGTTTTGATACACAAGTGTAGCGTTGTTTATAAGGACAGCAGAACAAGCGTTAGTAGTTTGTAGTGTTTCGGGAGCGCGTGATAACGCTCTTTGTTTATTGCGTTGTGGACGTTTTTAAACCATGAAAAGCATCCGAGTGGAATTTTCCGAGTTTTTTTTAACACATTAAGGTTCAGCGGAGTGTTAACTTTGGTGTCCGCTGGGGACCCGGGGGTTTGCGTTATCCTTTTTGAGTAGCAGCAGAAAACCGGACCGGCTACACGGAAATGCAGAAATTTTAGTTTGCTTTCGAAAAACTGTTTTCAGGTTAAATAAATATCGTAACACAATGAAAAAAATATCATAAAAAGAGATTTTACATATTAAAAAACCTATTCATTTGCGTTACAATATCGCGTTTTTAAAAAATAAAGATGTACTCGTAACGTACGAATATTACAAATTATTTCAATAAAAAGTAAAGGTTTCCTGCCGAAAGCAGCAAGCGCATAAAATGTGTGACTTTTTGTAAATATTTATATTTTTTATTCATAAACATAATAAAGTTCAGCTACTCCTTGGTGGTATAACCAAATGGTACAGGCCTCTGGTGAAGAAAACCAATTACCTAATCTCCTTCATGATAATTAATATAGCGATTTGAAAGTCCATTTAAGAGGGCAGTCTAGTAACAAATTCATTCAATTTAAAGTTTAGAGATTAAAGTATATCCGTAATATTAATAATAATAATATCCGTCTATACAGCATCTGTATCGTCCCTATTTTTCTTTACGACTGTGAATTATGGCATCTCACGAGATACAAGAGCCAATGCAGCCGTATGATTATTTTCAGAGCAGATGCTTGCGTAAAATATTTTGGGATACGATGGTTTTACTTTTTAAAGAATGATGATATGAGAGACCGGACAAAGCAGCCTTCCATATGGATGTTTGTGACGTGTACTTAGGATGACGCAAGAGAATATAAACTACAGTTGTCTTTTATTCAAGCCCCGGGCTCAAGCCGTCCAAGAAGCTCGTCGAGAACTATACATAGAATGTACTCGACCAGAGGCAGAGCCAACATGGGATGAGACTAAGACTATGGCGGCTGTCAGAGCTTTATGGCGGCATTTAGTGAACTCCATATGCTCTAGTTTTGGGAACGGACATTGTGATGATGAGTTATATATTTATAATAAATCGTTATAGTTATGTTACAATGTTAAAAATCGCTTAAGAAATGACACATAAAAATATGAAACCTTGAAAGTTAAAACATTGCTTCCACTGCACTATAGCGTGACAATTTTTAGGCGTTAGACTTGGGGGGCATTTATGATAAGTTTTCAGATTATGATATTAATATATTGCATGTCTTACAGAGAGAAAACTTTAAGATTTTAATCGCGTGTTTATGCTGCCGCTAACTAACGATCTGTTTAACAACTACTTAACTACGACTGTTTTCTGAGTAGCACTCAATCAAACATGATCTTTGTAAAAACAAAGTCAAATCAATATTGCTGAATTAGAGCATGGCAGTTATTTCTCGTAATCAATTGATTATTAATTAAGATACAAATACATTTTTATTTTGAAAACCATTTTCATTGTGGTCCAAATCACCTATTACATTAATTCCTACGCGGCCACTAAAGGTGAGAATTAACTCCGTGTATTATTCTTGTTTATTTTTTATTCAGCGTTGTCATAATTTATTGCGGCAGAAGGTTTTCCGGTCTAAATAATTTTCCGTGCTCAAACAAAACTGACAGGTGTACAGTTTACATTAACACCGCACATTGAAAAAAGTTTAAATAAACAATCACAAAAGTATCCCGTAGTTATAAAAAACATCTCATGAACCCATTTTTGACTTCGTTATAATATATATTTAAAAAATACCTATAGCACCTACCTATATATACCCATATACTTAATAGACGCAATTTTTTAGTACAACTTTATTATCTAATTTTCAGTTACTTTTACTAGACTTTCCTATAAACATTTGAAAGAATTAAGTATAATAAACAGACCATGTTTTATTTTACAACAGTTTTCATTATCCGTTAAAAGTATATTGATAAATTTACATAAATTATAATATATTGTATTACTTTTAAAATAAAAACACGTATAGTATTACAATACTTATAGTGGTCTTAAATGTAGTTGTTATTTTAATTACTTAAAAGTAAAAGAGTAAATAAAGACAAGTAAAAATATAAACATTGACTGATTTACTACTATTTTTGTATAATAAAATTTGTTGTCAGGTGATCTTTCAAGTGTTAAAAAACATTAAATGGTATATTTTGGAGATTTTTTAATATAAAGTCCTTTATGAATAAATAGATATTTTGTGGCGGCGTTTTGTAAATGCCATATGCTCCAGTTAGGGGAGCAGTATAATGGTGATGATTGCTTATTAAAAAATATACGAATACATTTGTTTTTTCTGTAGGTACACACCGCATTCAAATCTCATAATTTAATTTAAAATTCAACGGAATTATGTCACACGTGTGTACAAACAAAAACGTTTATTGCATTGCATGAATTTAAAAAAAACTTCACCATTACCAGTAACATTTGTGACGGTTGAAATAAAATACATTTAATCCAGGGGCGCAATTAATATTGGAGTAAACCATGTTAGATTAAAAATAAAAAAAATGTTTAATAATAATAAATAAATCTTTATAATTCAATTTAATAAGAAAATACGCATTGGACTACATAATATCGACCAATTTATTATAAAAAGTTTTCCTTTTGTCCATTCACTATACCGCCCTAACAAACGATGTTGATAAACAATGCAATAAAGATAAAAACAAACAATCATTGCTTTATTATGAAAATTTACGAGCTCGCAAAACTTTCATTAACCAGACGACCCGGGCAGGCTGAAAAAATCACTTAAGACCTCTTTAAAATGTTGCATTCGAAATGAGAGACTCTTCCTTTTTGTAAAAGCGGCAATTCAACAAAGCGCTGATGTATATTTCATGTCCGCCATTTCCTTTATGCAAAAGAAAGCAACTCAATTAAGTGTTCGCCCCGTGTAACGACTGTTTCCCGCCATTGTTCCGTATGACAGATGGACGCCATTTAAAGTTGCCGCCAGCGCCGCCGCGGCGAGCCGGGAAACTTTTCCGATTTTAAAAAACAAATTGTTCGACGTATTCGAATACTGTTAGGTACTTGTACCAACTACCAATATTACAGAGGCAACAGACACTGAAATGGGAGAACATTTAAAGTTTACATTTAATTTATCACTGCGTATATTTTTTAATGCTTAAGTTAACGATACATCAGTGAAATCAATCATTTATAAACGTACTCGTAAGTCAATGGCTTAATATTGGTAGTTCAAGAAGTAGCCATGACGTTGTACAGAATACAAAAAACATTATGCTTCCAATTTAACTACACGGAAAAAAACAAAAATGTTTAATAACTCTAATCATTTTTAAAAAAACATTTCATAGAATAATATTAATTTGCTTATTTGCTTGAAAAACAAATATAATTATTTAAAGCTTTACCCGCCTGAGTTTGTAAGGGCCACGATAAAAGATAAAACGTTTTTAATAATATGCGCATCGTATACGTTATAGTAAATGCAATAAACCTCAACATCACGACCGTCTTCTGCCCTCCATTATCCGATTATGAGTGACTTATATTACGTTTTATTCCGGCGCAAATAAAGAAGCCATAAGCATTACTCGCGCCATCTTGCGGGCGGCTTTTTGAAATATTTTATTTTGTGTAGGTTTCATGAGACTTCTATAAGTATATCTCAGGCTAAATTGAATTCAAAACGTGCTTTTTTTGTTTATTGAATCGAAATGACGTATTTTCTAATAATAAATAATATACAAAAAAAAATGCACCACATATATTAAAATATTTTTATTACATACGGGTATTATTGTAAAGCATTTTATACATCAATAATATTCAATTCATTCACAATAAGTGTTATATTCCTCATTCTATTTTATGCTGATTACTTTTAAAGCGTTCTCGTATGTATATTGAATATTTTTATTAAGCATATAAATTTAATTCGAAATGCCATTCAAAAAAGTTTTGTTTCATAAGAAGCAACACGCGAATTGGATATATACGATTATTTTGTTGCTGAAAAACAATAAAACTATCCAAATACAAACTGCCGAGTCATCGATATGATATCCAAAAAGAAAACTACTACCATTCTCGTGTACAGTAACGAGATTTTTAATACAAAATGTACCGATATCCAACTAAAGCGTAGTTTTTATTTGTTTCTAGCTCGCAAGTCTTAAATCCATTCCATTCTATACAAAACGTTCGAGCACCAAAAGAAGAAAGTTCATACTCCCGTGGAAGCTGAATAGGACTTATGACTCTCTGGGTCTCGGATCTAAATATTATCTGATCCCACCTTTTCTGGTGCCAGCTCCACACAGAGGGTTGGGATAATACCCAGTGTCCAGGATACCTTTGTCGATAGTTCGATAGTTCTCGATCGATATTTCGATATTTCCTTTGTAAAACCTTAACTATTTGCGAGCCAGTGAACAGTAAATAATGACGACAATAGTGACCAAAATTGTCTACTTAAACAATATCGTATTTGATGCTGTTAATTAATATCATTTACGTTTTAGTATTATATTGTGATTTTTAAAACTAATTAATGGTAAAAATGATTTTAATTCCTTTTAAAGCCCACATGCAAAAAAAAATGTGGATTCTTTATCATTTTTTAGTATGTATATTCAAGAAGGATAAGCTTTTAGTGTATCAAGAAATAAAACCTTTATTTTGTAAAAGTTAAATTTATTTAAAAAATTACTTCCACTAGATCAGTTTCTGACACTATACCAAAAAGAGTACTATTTCGTAGTAAATCGTAAATTATATACTCATATAATAAATTACAACATCAAATTACAATATTAATTTACATTCATTTTATTATCAATGGATGAAAATGTGCAAAATGGGTGTTTTCTATGACTTAAAAAGGTATCTTAACCTGTTCGCATCGTAACCGATATATAACGTGTAAGATTCCCCTTCCGTTGACATCGGTAGCCATGATATATTGTTTTGCTACTTTCTCAGAATAGTTTATAATACATCTTCTGATAGCTAAAGTATACAAAAACCAATGTGATATATGAAAATAGACCAGATAAGTACATTTATGCTTCAAATACTAGTTTTATAATTGACAGTATAATTTGTATTCAACCGAGATGTAATGAAAGGGTTAAAACTGTTAAAAAGAATGCCTTTTATTTATTTTCTCTCTTATGATCTCCTTAAATCGTCATTTTTAAATTCATAAAATTACTATCGGAATACTTAAATATAAAAGGTGTTACTAGGCAAAGGAATAACGAAACATCAAATTACATTTTGATTTATCCTGTTGTTTGATTGAACTTGTCATATGCTTAATGGATTATAGTCGTAAGATGCCAACAAGAAAGCAGCTTCTTCTTCAAGATCTCAAATGTTTGTAATACTCAACAACCATCAAGGTGGATTCACTGGTCTTTGAGAAGCAGAATTGATATATGATGTTGTAAATGAATCAATTTATCGTAAGAATTATTGGTGATCATACATTAAAAATAGATATCGGATATAAAAAAGAGCAAGTGATGCTTACTGGAGTCAGCATCATATCTGCATTGCCTTCATGCTTGTAGATCACATTAATCTGGCCCATTGAACACTTTACCGTAGCAATATTTCGCTTGACTTCACCATAAAAAGCATCGATATTGTTATTAGATGGCGCAACTCGAAGCGCAATGAAGTCAGCATCATAATAGGATGGAAAAGACCAGAGATCGCAGTATGATGAAACCGGTTTATAAACCATTAACGAGATTTATTTTTAATGAATTATCGTATTTGATCTAGTCGTTCAAGACGCTTATTATCAATTAATATTTTTCATTGGTGTTTTTTTGAGAAGTATAAGAAAGCAGATTGGGAGAATCAATGAAAATGAACTGCATTGCGCTAAGTTAACATTATTAAAACTACATTAACGTAAGCTGTCTGTTAACATTTGTTTGACTAACTAAAGAAAAAATGGAAAATACTAACACAGAATCATTGGTAGTGCAAAGCTCACTGATTATATACTTTCTTCTTCGTAGTATCAATCCGGTGGATTGGTTTGCAGCAACAGAATCTTGCATCTCGATCTCCATTCCTCTCGGTCCTCCGCAACCCTTTTCAGCTCAGCATAAGCGCTACAATTCATGTCCTCGAATACTTGCTGCAAATACTCCCGTCTAGGGCGCCCTCTACAGTTTTTACCCTCAACCATCCCCTCCACAATATCGTGAAGGAGACCATCGTGGCGCATGATGTGACCAATCCATCGGGCTCGCCCCTCTGAGATGGTTCTTATTAGTTGCCTATCTTCCTTGATTATTCTGAGAACCTCATTGTTCGTGACGTGGTCTCTCCAGGAAATTCCGAGAATTCTTCTGTACGACCACATCTCATATACTTTATGGAAAGAATAGTAAGTTAATCACATTGTTTACGGTTTATAATAAGAATAGTTTTGTACTCTTAAAAAAGAAATTTTAAAACATCTCCTTAGAACCAAATGGTTCAAGACTCGGTAACAACGGGCTAATCAACCGATCCCCTTACAAACTTCCATTATAAATATCCGGGCTCCCGTCCTCAAGTCCATTAGAAACCATGTTCCTAGGTGAACTTCTGGGTGCAGATATAATTTGTGGAAAAGCTTGAACAATGGCAGCTCTCTTTTGGCATATAACGCATAGTTTTTTACTGAAATATCGTTTATATAATATTCTCTTGATTTGCGATGGCTAAGAGTTCTGAGAACGAGTCGCATTAAAGGAAGGATGTTCTTGCTTGTGGGCGTATAGGAGGTATAAGGGGACGTACAGGAGTAAGAGAGGGGCGTAATAAGCTATTCAGGGCTCGTGCGATACAAAAAGTCAGCGAGTGTCCGCTGCGGCCTCTTATCTACTGGAAAAATGGCCTTCTCCAGGGCTGTCGAACGGAGGGTCGCTCTTAATAAATTATTCCGACTCGCAAGGTTTTTTCTCGTCGCAAATTGATATCCTTTGTTTTTTCTTTCGCCATCTAATCCCATTCTGCCAGAGCCTTAAAAAGCATCGGTTTAATAATACAGCAGATGACTTTTTTATTTTTTGTTTGGAATCGAAACGCTGTACGTTTTACGTATAAATAATAAACATTCTAGTTTAATGGGTCGTTGCATTAGTTAAAGAATGGATTTGCATCTTGGTTGGTTTGTTATGTTTTTATTTCCGATAAATAAATAATGCAAAGCGGCCTCATAAATAATTGTTTCCACTAAAGACGTGGGAAATGTGGAATATGGAAGAATTGAGTAATATAAAGTAAAATTCAGTAAATTGTCTGAGTATGAAACATTAATATATCGAATATATATAGTGAAATAGTTAAGATTTTCGTATGTCTTAATCTAATATTTGTTTAATTTATATTTCATAAAATTAAAGAATGATAAATTAAGCAATCAATTAGTAAATCAAAGAATTGATATTCTTGTAATCCTTGAGACACATATAATACTACAATCAATATTATACACCTGAATAATATTCCGTATATTCTGGTTGATTATAAGGAAAATATAATTTAGGAAGTCATATTTCAGATTTTATCAAAAAAGATCATTATTTCATTGTATAATGTGCCAGAAGACTGCATATATTATTTAAATTGTAGAAAAACATTAATTTACAGAATGAAATAATAAACTTTGTAAAACACTGATTTCAATTAGTCTACCGGTTTCTGAAGACTGACTTACTAAAACTCAGCGGTTTTTCAAAGTGTTTTATTTTATTCTTTAATATGACAAACCACAAAGTTACTTTGTTCGACGAATATACATTATTTAACTTTTAAAATTGATTGACAAAATATCAGATATTTTCGTTTATCATTCCTACGAATACTTTTAATTACAAATTAGCGTTAAATAATATGCAATGTAAATGGAATGTAACCGTTTTATTCCGAGAAAAAAAAACAGCACATTGTTATTTTCAATTTTAGGAGATTCATCTTAGTAAAATGTTATTTCATGTACAACGCGCATATTCTATCCATCATGGAAGCCTTTCGTTCTTGAAAGCAATATAATTTATTACTTAATAATACAAGGCATCCGATACACGTGTAGTCGGCGAATAAAAATAATAAAAAACGGGAATTTACATCTGCATGAATAATACAAAATTCAGACGGAACTGAAGTTTCGCACGTGAATATTCCTTGTTTACACGCCGTGTATATATTCAGCTTTCAGAGACATAAAAAATTAAATGACGAGCAACACGCATAATGGCACTCATTCCAGAAATCATGAAAACTGAACATTCACGGGAAAATGTCATATTTAGAAGACAAATATAACATGAATAAAATTATTCTATTTTGGTAAAAGAAAAATCAAATTGATTTATTTTCTATTTTTAAAATATTTTACGGCGTTTATTTTTCGTAGTAAAAACTTATGATTGAAATATAAGCAAGTATAACATAAAATTGATGTATTTGATCATTTAAATTTTTTGCTTCAACAAATGATTTTTTTTATAGTTCCTAATATTTAAATAATAAAAAAATAATGAATTTAATATTTCTTACATTTAATTCATATATGCCATTCAAATTAATTATTCCAGCCATTCTTTTTAAGAAGACTACATCTACTTACTTACATTTGGTGCTAATACGTATTTCTTACATAATAATTTAAAAAAATCATTATTACTTTACATATTTAATTTTCTATACCCTCTCCTTAGTTGCAGCATATGGTCATGAAAAATTACGCCAGACAGTTCTGTCAACTATTATTATCCTTGCTTGTCTCTAATCGTTTTAGGAACTGTGCATATTATTCTCCACCTTGTTTATATCATTATACTCTATGATCGAATTATAATAATATTTATAATACTTAACCATTATTAACGACATTTTAATTTTGATTTAAAAACTGCATACAGCTTTATGTACTTTTTTAACACAAAGATGTAATGCGTGAAAGGAAAGCGATGCTGATAGGTAGCAGTATTTATTCTGGTCAATCCATTTACTAAGACAAAGAAGATGGTATTCATTGCCGATGATAACAAGATTTTAAAAGAAGATAATAAAATTCTTATTATTATTACAAAAGATTATTTATTATTTAATTCAAAATAACAAAGACGAAATTCGCATTTTTGCATTTCCAATTTGTTTTTAAAAATTAAGCTATCGTGAAAATATGTGATATTTCCAGCGCAATGTGTGATATTCTTCGAAAACCTCGTTTAGTTATTCTTGTTAAGGCCCAGCCTCCATCATATCCCTGACTTATTATTTTATTATGGTAATAAATACGCGGCATATCTCATAATATCGACAGTCCTAGAATTGGGTCACTCGAAAGGCCTGGCGAAAAGTAGGTTGCTTTTTGTTTTGGGTCCATTATTTATCACCACCAACAATCCGACCCACATATGATATGGTATTATGAATGATCGCCACTAATCCAACCCAAATGCTTGAATCCAATCATAGCTTAAAAAAAGTATTTTTGAAAACTATACTTTGATTCACAAAAATACTCAGTTCCTTTGAGCTTTATTAATAAAGCTACAGCAATAAAAATGCTAAATTTTCAAATCGTATAATTGTTAATTCGTGTAATATAAAAATAATACTAGTCCGCAACGTTATACTAGTCCCCGCGGCCAGTCATCTAGTTTTTGTTCCTTTCTGGAGCATTTACTTTTAAGATATCGTTCATCTAAAACCTTCATTTTCTGAGATCCACCAAAAGTAGATACAAAAGTATACAGAAGTAAAAGCTTGCTAATGTATCAAACAAAAGTTAGGTTGCAGATAAAAATCATACAGTTAACATCACTTGTTTACAGTGAGTCATTTAATAACTGCGACATGAATACTGGTGAAGTTTTCAAACCAACATTAGATGTACATAATTTAGTAATCCTCAAAATGAAACGCTTCAAATAATTCACAAATCAAATTTCTTATTACAGTCTGACAGTGTAATACTTTATGTGTTTAAACAAAAAATATATAAGTTAATATATCACCGCTCCTTATTTGGCCTACGGTGTGTGGTACTATGAGTAGTAGCTACTTATTGGCATTTTGATTATTTCGTTTGCTCTGAAAAACTCATATTGGTTTCCCGCGTCCTCTCCACGACTTTCCATTACAGATACCCCGACTGTGATAAAATATGTGATAGGGTTTTTTGTTTATAAATCCGTATTGTAAATAAATACTTTTCCGAATACTTTTTTGTCAGAGGCTTTTTTTCATAAACTTGTTGCCCGTAAAGTATTTGGGACAAAGTTTATTTTATCTTTTTACTTTAGAGTAAAATACACTAATTATAAAAACTAGGATTTTTCACGATGATGATTCATTCATATTATAAGAAACAAAAATCTGACGTAAGTGTGAGTGAGATGTATAAACATCTGTAGCTCAGCACATCTCTGTCACAATTTTTTTTCTGTTGTGTATCCAAACTAAAAGTCCTTTACATATGTTGCGTGGCGTTTCGCTCATACTCATGCAACATAATAAAGTAACATTTTTTCGTTGCACGCGGACCAAACTGGCGACCAGCTTAAACTATACCCAAATCAAATTACATGGAACGACTGCCACTAAGAACCTGTCGATTGCTAAAATTTTCAGCTATACCCAAGTTAAGTATGTACACATCTCATAGTACTACCATACATACCTGTATTCATATAATGAGAGAACATTTTTTGAGAATGATGAGTTTAAGGGGATAAATATACTATATAGGACAGCCTTTGATTTGCGTTATCCTGCAGCAACCATTGCCTATTTAAGCTTATCATCAACTCATATCGCAGACCATTCCACAAATCGTATCCTTAAAATATAATTTTACAAAAAGTACAAACCAATTTTTTAATAAAGATAAAATAGAAATATTATAGTTTGTTGCAAATCATTGAGTTGTTAACAAGAATGATCAAAAATACGAAGCTGCAACAGTGGAGTCAATATTCAAAGATATGGGACCCGCGGCATTTCCGGTAGTCACCGCTGAATACATAAAGCGCTATTATATTCATCTTAACGTAGTGTGATAACGGCACCTAACGGTCGTTACACGTGAAAAGGCAGTCCTGCATTGTTACGGTTACGTTTAAGGCGATGGCGAACACAGACTTTGTGGGCATTTAACAGGTATAATAAGTAGCACAAGGAAGATATGAGACTATCAATGCTGACTTTTGCTTCATTGGGAGTATCTAAAGTAGTTTATAAATAAATAATTAAATATAAATTATATCTTTCTTCAATAATTGTAGTAAGACATGTGCAATTTTTCAGTTTATTTCCATGACACTGTTTAAAAAACACAGTTTTTCTTAAGTCTAATTAATCAAATATTACAGCACTCTTTTGTAAGTTTTCTGTATAGGAGATCGCTATTTCGGGGCTTATGATAACCAAGAGACGTTTCTGATTACAGCGCTCAAACATTTAAAGAACAAATTTTTCATCATTTTTATAACGTTTAAATACCCTGGATCATGTGAGAAAAAAATATTTCATTTAAGCGCGCGAAATTAATAAATAATACATGAAACATTAAGAATGCCACGCCAGGTTGACGGCAAGTCTAAGTCCACACATTATTATTTATTATATTAGTATTTGTATAGCGCTCTTTTATGACCGAATGATCATTCCAAAAGCGCTTCTTTGCCTCTCTAAAGGTAAAAAGGTGGGTCTTGAGTCTGCTTCTGAAGGATGCCTCCGCTTAAAGCTCTCTTATGTTTTCCGGTAGTGAGTTCCAGGCCATTGGTGCAGCGTAACTGAAAGCCCGATTGCCAAAAACCGTGCTAGGACTACTTCCCGTCAGCTGCAGGGTGATTCTATTTGCTCTAGCCGATCTGAGTGTCTCTCCACGCGCGCTTATTTTTGAAGGCTTGATAAGTTCTGTCAGATAGCCCGGTGCAGTTCCGTTGAGTGCCTTGTAAGCTTCTTCTTCGTAGTATCAATCCGGTGGATTGGTTTGCAGCAACAGAATCTTGCATCTCGCTACAATTCATGTCCTCGAATACTTGCTGCAAATACTCCCGTCTAGGGCACCCTCTACAGTTTTTACCCTCAACCATTCCCTCCACAATATCGTGAAGAAGACCATCGTGGCGCATGATGTGACCAATCCATCGGGCTCGCCTCTCTGAGATGGTTCTTATTAGCTGCCTATCTTCCTTGATTATTCTGAGAACCTCATTGTTCGTGACGTAGTCTCTCAAGGAAATTCCGAGAATTCTTCTGTACGACCACATCTCAAAGGCCTCTAGTCTTTTTTATCACTTTCAGATAAGCACCATGTCTCACAGCCGTACATTAAGATGCTCCAAACAAGTGTTTTGGCAAGTTGCTTGCGGAGCCCTAAAGAAATATTCTTTGACTCAAGAATTTTGGCTTTTTTATTGAAAGCTAGCCTTGCTTGATGTATTCGACTGTTGACTTCTCTTTTTGTTCATGCCATCCCAGGTGATTGTACTTCCAAGGTATAAAATTATTTTGCATCTTTTAGGGGTACTCCTAGCATTGATATGTTAATTTTCTGCTGTTCATTGCGGCTTACTTTCATGACTTTGGTTTGTAAGCTAAGAGGCTTTGACTTGTAAGCTAAGAGGCATAATTTATACTGGATTCTAGCCGAAACTCTCAACCCACACAGTGCTTAGACATTATCAAATTGGGAAGCGTTAAAATATTTCACCATCACTATTATCGCGTATGAGTAAATATAAAAAATGGTTCATTAATTCATTTAACTTAAGCTTGTGTCATATGTATATGATATAAGTTTTCATTCGAAAAATAATTTGATAAATCAACTGGCCGGAAGGAACTGGACTGAAGCAGCACACAGCACCTACAGGCGTCTGCATTCAACTTCTTTCGAGAATTCAACCATACTTTGCATTTCGCAAAATTAAGATGAGATTCATTTATGATGAAATAATTACAGAAATTTCAGCTAGCCGTATTCATGCATTCATAATCAAGTAATTTACTGAAAATCAGAACTCACAAATTATGAAGTACCACATTGATATTGTTATATATAATTCAGGCTCCCTTTTATTGTTCAACCATGCTTTTGAGACTTGATATTTGTATTTTGTTAAGTTGTAACCTCTTTTTCGTCAGCTAATTAAATGGAAAATATTCAACATTGTGTTCGAAATCTAATCTAAATCTATCTGCGTTTTGAAGCTAACTGAAAATATATTTTTTAAGTCAATTATAACTATGTCACGCTTAACACGAGACTTAGATTCGGTTTGCGACATTTTCTTAAAATATATTATTATGTTATAGTATATTTCAGTTTAAGAGTAAAATTATTGGCAAATTTACAAATTAACTATGCAAGCTTCAAAATTCAGATGAGTTAACTTGTAACTTGTAACTAGCGAGAATAAGGGCATATCACAAACATTAAGTCTTCCAATTAATGACACATAAAAGGTCATTTAGAGAGCGTATATAGAAGAAAAAAAGTTAAATATACCGAGTGAAAAAATATAAAGTATTATTATAAAACTATTTTGGCTTGATACTTTCAGTTTGTTAGCCATCTAGATATAATCAATACTTACTGCTACGTTGGATAATTCTTTGATGTTCTATTCCCATTGATACCTGACAGGATTGCCAATTTTTGAACGAAATTCCTGCATTTTAAGCAAAAATAGATCAATTTTGACATTATACCTTGATTCACAATTTCTCATGATGAATGGAACTATAAAAAGAACCAACAAATTCTCGCGTTAGACAACAAATCTGACATTGGAAACACTTACCACTTTCCCGTTTGCTGCATTTTTTTAAATTTCTCAATAAAATTTCTTATTTGTGGAAAATATCCCAATTCGGTAAAACAATTATCTGGCAGCTCTGATGCCACTCTATGCGAGAACGAGGACCCCTGAAGCCTCCAATGTGGGGCATCACAGGATTATATTATCCGGCGCGTTTAATTCCCTGCTGATCAGAGCGATTCCACTAAAATTGCTTTCATCAAGCATGATATAGTTAATTTACCGTGAACAGATTTCATTGCCTTCAATATTAGCATCGAAATTAATACTAAATGAAATAATTATATCATAAAAAGAACTGTAGTACTCAAATGTTTAAAATAAAACGCATAAATTAAGCAGATTATTGAAAGAATACTATAACCTTATCTATTTGGAGATCACATTACTGTATACTTTTTTCCGAGAGAATTTTTATTATAACAATCTCTTTAAAATTTTAGTGCAGTAGCTACAACTGATCAGAAAGGACCACCACTGACTTTTTATCAAGTAACTGACAATACTCTAAGTAATTGCATCATCAATAATTCTTCATTGTCTTGCCTTATGATGCGAGTATAAGACGAGAAGTGTACATTTCAGACGTATCTTTTCTGTACTGAAATATCACACTCATGGAAAATTATTATATGTTTTTTTGTTTATAATTTAATTAACTTGTTGTGTATTTGTATTGGGTCAAGCTACCCCTTAAGGATAAAACAAGGGTTTTCCAGCCCTCGGGAGCATCAACCTGATCACCTAATCTCCTTAAAAAACCTTGATCATTGAACGCCCAAATATTTCTCTGATACTGTAGCCGCAGTCTATGGAGGTTTGCGGGCTCTTGCCTTGGAGGCTCCCGGAAACCATCTATGTTTCCATGTGGACCTTCGGGAATACAGATGTTCTGGGACAAGGCATGGATAATCTGAGCTTATACAACTGTGAAGCGGAAATTCTTTGTCCATATGCTCCAAATATAGAGCAGATATATTAAAAATGAAAAATAAGTTATTTATATATTTATATGATTTTGACTGGCAAACAAAGCATTGGTCGACCCCCTGCAAAATGGACTGATGACATAATAAGAATAGCGGGAGTGACCTGGATGCGGAAAGCGGAGGATCGAAGAGGATGGAGACTCATGCGGAAGGTTTACATTGACACACACAGAATGATGATGATGATGTTACATTATACCATATCTAAATATATCATACACATATTGTACAGGCTGATTATGATGATGATGATTTTGAACCGAGGTTTATGTAAATAAATAAATAATAATGATTTTTTCTTAAAAATTAAAACAAAACTATTCTACTATCTCTGACGGTTGGATGAAATTATTTCTCGACTTGTCGACTTCCATTTCGACTCAGCGAAGACAGCTTTGGACTTCGCGCCGTAGTGAAAAAAAAATACTAATTGAAAATCGAGCGCCGAAAAAAGTTTTGAATAAGCACATTGTCAACGGCAGCTTTGTGCCTCGTACAACATAAATCAACAATACCAATCTAACGAACTTCGCAACAAAATCACTGTACAGCGCTTTTGAAACTTTTGCATCGGCTGAAAACACTTCCTTTTAATCTGTGACAGTTTTTATTTTGTTGTTGAGTAGTCTTGTATCTAAATATTTGTTGGATTTTTATCACGAAAGCTTGATGTTCCTAGTACTTATATATTTAATGTGACATCTAAAACTTAAAAATATATATATGTATATATGTTCTTAGATACATTTATATTTGACTTAAGATAAACACACTTTTGTGCATCTTTAAAGGGTACTCCTAGCATTGATATATTAATTATCTGCTGCTCATTGCGGCTTACTTTCATGACTTTGGTTCTTGTGCTGTTTTATATATGTTATTAAAACAATATTTTATTCAACATATGATACAAACAAAAATACATAGTTAATATCATACTGTATGACATTTATTTTATAAATAAAACGACGGACGGAAATTGAATTCAATTAACGTGTGTAGTGTTCTGTACTCGTACTTAGCCCAACGTGCTGAATACTCGCCTATTTATACCGCCTCGTGGAGTCGAAAAATAAACACACACTCGTAATATGTTATTTATGCTGTAATTGTTTGTAAATTGATTACTTGTTTAACCCTCGCTTTACTATGTTAAAAACTTCCGCGCGTTCCGATGGTGTCAACTCGTTACACATTCTGATTTAAAGTGAATAAAATGAGTAGAAATTCGAAAAAATGAAAATATTCAAAGATATCGCTTAATTTTACAATAGTTGATGTCAATAAGCAGTAATAATTGACATTTAATAGCTAAAAACATGAAAAACATCAGACGAATACCTCAGACGGCCAGACGCACCTTCGCGCGTGAACTTCCGAGAGATACTAACATTACTTAGCCTGTCGATATATCGATGTGCCGACGCGCATAGATATCATTTCGAACTAGCCGACCAACTGAGGTTTCCCGTCTCGCTCACTCATATTAGTACGTCAGCGAGAGTGAGGAGTATAGATGCCGCCGTATCTAGGTATTTTTTAATTTTATTTTCGCACACGCTTCCGACAGGTCGAATGAATTCATGACAGTTGACGCGTCTTGATTTGTAGTGGTGAATTTATTCCGGATTTTAGAAAAATATTTCCTGCTCCCGATGAGTGCCTATTATTATAAATATTTATTTTTTTCAATACGTAAATGTATTAAGGAGGAATAACTAAAATCTGAACCCTGTGTGTATTATATTTACAGAGATATTTAAGTTATTACAAGCAATGTGTAGTCGATGGACATCACCGGGGAGGAGAGGTTAATTCAGTTGAATAATGTATTCAAAAATATATTTAAACCGGCAAGCTATTTATTTATTGAACCATTTGGATCTCGACTAAACTATGAACTGAACGCAAACCACTGTTTGTTATTATACAAGTAAACATAATAATAATATATTATAACAATCCATGTTGAATTGGATCAGTCACTTTGGCTTTATTAACAAAATATAAATATGTATTCTTTTGGGAACAGATACATAATTACATCATCAAAACATTTTACATATGAAACGAAAATCATCCAAAAACAATATCCCGATGAATAATGAAATTTTTTATATTTTGTAATATAGTATCCAAACAATTTTTAAAATTTGATGGTTGGAATTAATTTGGGATTTATTAATTCTGGAGTGGTGTTTATAATAAATCTAGTCTTGGAAACTCTGACCGACTACGAGCGCTGAAAACTCTGAAATTTGAATCTGTTACGAAAAGGTCCGGATTCGGGAAATGCTCGCTATTGCATTTTTGTACAAGCGTCAAGTCAAGCTTACTCTTCATAAAAATTAAGTATTCCGTATTAAATAACGACAACCTTTAAAACCAGTGACTGGCATTACGGTTATATCACACACCAATCAAAATTTTAGGAATATTAGTAAATTGAAAATCATTGATGTACTCGTGCTTTAAAGTACCCATATAGTGTTAATTAAAACACATATACGAGTTCTTATATTATATTAAAGTTCTAATAAATTGGTGTTTATTATTCAATTCAATTTATTTATTTCTTCCAGAAACATTACAAATATATTACTTAAATATACATATACTATACATAAAATTCTTTTTTCAACGCGTCAATCCAAACACAAAAATAACGGCAGAAGCGGGATGCGAACCGCGGACCTTGGAAACCAACTATGCCCAGGTATTCATACCGCTCGGCGAACTGCGCCATTGCTATGCCTAGACCGACTCGCGCTGAAACTAGTATTTATATCATTGTTATCATCGTACGATAGATGTCGCTATAGTATATATTCAAAGTATGTATATTTTTATTATTATTCAATCAGTCTTCATTTATTCACAAGTTTAATATTATTACTTTCCGACAGTCCCGCTTCTGCCGTTATTTTTGTGCTTGGATTGACGCGTTGAAAAAAGAATTTTATGTATAGTATATGTATATTTAAGTAATAATAATATTGTAATATAGTCAATGATCTATAAAAGTAGATTAGAATATTAAAATAATAAAATAATATTCTAATAAAAATGAAAAAAATTCATATCACAAATATAAATATTTAATGCGATTCTGAAACAGGATATAATAGAACAATTTATAAATAATAAAATAATAATACAATCATTTTATAAGTCCCGGAGCTCGCTATATTATGAAATAAACGAGACTAAAGCTCTATAAACCATTAAATTTATGTAAAGTTAAAATATTTATTTTAATATGAACAATTCATTGGACTAAACGTCTAGTAATGAAAATTAGTATATGTAGATACTGTGCCATCCATTACTGAACAAAAATGACGTCAATGATCTTGTACGGGTATACAAGTATCCTCCAATACTCATTATTGGAGTTATCTTGAAGAAGAAGAGTAAAAATTCTACAATGCTTCATACAATCGAATGGTCCTAAACGAACGAGTTTATCATCAAAATCATTTTCTTTTAAATTTAATCCTTGTTGACAAAATCACCCATAGAAATATTATTGGCATTTATTTATGCCCATAATATAACTGCCATTATAAACAAAAAATTGGATTGAAAAGAAGTGCACAATTCTATGAAGGTAATTTTGTCTGTTTATTAGGTTAATTTGGGTTTCATGTCTTGTGGGTTGAGCCGTGTGTGGTGAAGTTTTTTAAGTGTTGTTTTCTTTTTTGATATTTTAAACATTATTGAAAAGGTCTGTGTCATAGTATGATGAATATTATAACTCAGTTAGATTGCTTGTTATTTTAAAAATAACGTTTTTTAAAGCCGTTCCTGTAGCTAAAACGACAAAACCAGTGCCGCAACAAGGGAGGGCGCTCGTAGAAAAAAAGCGTTCCTCACACACTTGGGGGCGCCAAATTCAATTGAATCGGTCTATTCATTATGCTTTAATTCCACTTTCAACATTGTTCCGAGTTCTGAGTATCGGCATGTCTCTATGTATGTAACTCAAACACAATATTGTACTGTGGATTTAGTTGTGCGTACACTGAGAACTCCTGTGTACCGAATATTTATTATTACGTATTAACTTGTGTTGGAACTGATAAGTCTTAAGTTAAATATCATGGATATTTAATAATGAAAATCTTCGATTAGCTAACGTGGCGACGTTAGCTAATCGAGGCTAAACTTCGCATTTCGCATGATAATGCGAAATGCAAAGATTCTATTTTATTTTAGTGAATTTTGCAATCGAGCATAAAGCATTAAATTCAAATAAAATACGTTATTAAATGTATTTGAGTTAGTGAATTACATTAATTTTGCAATTTATAGATATTCAAAAGTAAATTAAAAAAAAATTAAATTATCAATTTTGTGTAAAACCAACAAGCCCGAATTATAAAGGGGTTCGCAAACCAGCAGCAGTCTCACAAAAAACGTATTTTTACAGGTCCCGCGTCAATTAGCAGTCTTACAAAAGCTGATATATCCGTGTCTCTACGAAAATGTGTTACATAATTTCGCTAAACGTAAGCTGCGTTTTCTTTAAGCTTCGGGGCTCACGCCATCCAAAAAAGCCGTCGTAAACTATACAAACAATGTACTCAGCAAAGATGTGGAAGACATAGCTGACATGGGACAATGGTGGCTGACTTTGAGAACTAGAAACTATAAAAAATATAACCTTATAATAATATATATAACAAACCTTTTTCATTAGGTATATAACACGCTAGAAAATGACTGCCTTCACCGATAAAAACAGCGTCAAAAACGGTCAAAGGCAAGCATTCAAAATGTCAAAATATTTATTCTAATTGAAATGGTGATAAATATATTTTAATCATAAATTAATTAAACCTTTTTCATAATGTTATTAAGAACAGCCAATTTATTTATTCAGACTACTGGCGATCCTGTTCGAAGATCGAGTACAGTAATCATCGTCATTTTTGGATCTGCTCATTTGCAAATGTTTAATATTATGATATTATTAGAATTGAAATGTCGTTTATATTACATAAAACCATCCCGGCTGATTTTAATTCGCCATCTTTATTGTGTTTGGCCCGCGTTTGATGTGGGCGGCAGAGCTTCCGGCCTGCGTCAACAGGTGGCGCCAGGACCGCAGTAAAAAGCTCCCGCGGGCTCCGCGCCAGCAGCGGCCGACCATTATGCAAACTAGGAACGAAATTATTGCATGTTTACATTCACAAAAAATAAAATTATAATATAGCCATCTTGAGTTTATTCAAGTTCGAAAAATCACGGAAAAGAAGACACGAACTATAGTTTTAATTATGAATGTAACTGACTGAAATTACCCACGATTTTTTTTTAATATTTAGTTATAAATTATACAAACCCATATACACAAATTTTTGGTCCTTTATTTCAGATGCAAAAAAAATGATTTTTTTAAAACTAAGACGTGTTTAGCAAATTAATCCTTAAATAATTTTATAGGTTTACATATCCAGATTTAGAATTTTGGCTTTTATTCTTCTTCTCTCCAAAATATTATAATAAAAGTACATAATAATGGTCAACAGACAACGTGAAAATATCTTGTGTCTTGAATTTAATCTAAAATGTGTATATATGAAGAAATTTTTCCGTAGCGGATGTTTTTGAAAGAATCAATTCAATCAGACGGACTTTTTTTGAAGAGGTAATGTTTGAATGGGAAGGGTTTTGGATTGACACCCGAGTACTGGCAAACGTAAAGTTAATAATATAGACTAAAGATAGTTGAGCATCAAAAACTGTAGAGATTTATGCGTTATTTATTCGTGTAATAGACAAACATAGGTTGATAATAACTTTAAAATTTTACAGCTCTATCTCCAATAAGTGTTTTTTTAACCCCTTTCGTTACTTGTTACATAACATTTTCTCCATCAAAAATATTATTGCAGTTTATCTTGTTAGGCGAATGCTATGTAGGCTGTAGGACATACTTGGAATATTATTAATCTCTGAATTCTTAGAATTTTACATTCCTCTTTAAAAAATAGGTCACCAGAAAAAAACGGGTAACGTCAGGCTAATAAAATATTTTTAAAAATACTGCTGAAACAACATTTCCAAGAAAGACAACATTTCCTAGCATGAAAAACATAACACAAGATGTATAATCGGTCCATTATTTTCTATAGTATATTATAGAAAGAGTTATGTGCTTGTTAATTTACCTCATATACTCGTATGATGATAAGTAATTGGATATTTTTTTTAACATAAAATAAGTAATACTTATGTAATCATTTATTTCAAAAGTTTATTAAAAAAATATTTTTAAACAGCCTCCATTGATACAGTTAAATTGTTTCAATCTGAGTGAACTAATGCGATTACCAAAACATGCACGTTCTTTTCCTATATATTCGACTGACGTTAAAATTGACCTTTATTTTTCCGAAATATAATACGTGTAATTGCATATAAAAAATGTTTTTTTATTTAACAAATAGGTTTTTTGTATTTTGTTAGTTCGTTTTTTTTTTAAATTAAGACTAACCTTTCAAAAAATAACAATCTATTTGCTTCAGTGGCCGGTCTGCGCTCACGGTGCGTCCCGTAAATCCTACGTTGCAAGCGACTCCCGGTGGAATTGAATCTCAATCCACTTTAGGCAGCATTACCTTGTGAATTTTTCACCGCACCGGCCAGTATGACGGCCTGAATAATGCAGGGTCCAGGGTGGGTGGAGCACCAAGCCAGGCCAATTTCAGACTACACCAATTCCAGGCTAGGCCAATACTAGGGAGGGTTAGTTCCACGCTAGGTCAATGCTAGAGATAGTTGCAGTTTCTTTTCAAACATTTTACTAATACTCGCACCTGAGTTTTCCTTTTAGTGTGTTTAAGGAGGCTTTTCTTGGCAACTTTGTTATTGACTATTGATATATGGCTAAACTTACGAATCTGTTAAGCTTAATCATTGTATTTTTCACCTTTTTGTAAATATTTTTTGCAAAACGTTAGACATCGACACTACTATAGAAGTATGAAAAGCTTATTTTTTCCATAACCATTCCATAGCTGGAGTAAATGGTCGCCTCAGTTATCGACACAAAGTTCATCAGCTACCATTATCTTTATCTTGTTTCAAGTTACCTTTGCACTTTACCGTAGCATCATCGAACTATTTGCATTCTTTTTTATGATACATTTGATTTAAAAAAAAAAAAGTTGCATGTGGTACCTTGCAAATTAAACACAAGGTTAGACAATACAAAGTGACAAAAATTAAAATTTAAAAGTCTATTTCATGTAGCCTTTGTTAATTGAGCGCACTATCCTTACGATATAATTTACGTAGCTTAACATCAAGTGACCGTCAGATCAAAGCATCTGTTGAGGAAGGCTCTCCAAATCTATTTCAATGGCTCGCAGACGACAACACAAAATAAATAAATTAATACTCACAAAGTGGTATGATATAATAAATGTGATGTCATGGTGCTTTGCGCTGCTCAATCTTAGGCGATAGGACAACGATGATGCCTCGAATTAGAAGATATAAAATATATAAGACTATTATTGATATATTAACTACTGTCATATCTGTGAGTCCAATTTATTGCATAAAGAACTATTACGAGTACATGGTAAAACACCACTGATGCTAGAGCGGGCTTGTGCCAAGGTGGGCGGTGGATCATGGGCGGAATGGACGCGTGACGACCTCACTGCCCAGGTAAACATCATCAACAATGCAGGGCCACTTCGTGGTGGCTGCGAGGCAAAACCTGCATGGCTTTTCCAAGAAAACTCCCCACCTACATTTTAAATTCTTATACAATATTTACCTAATTTTTTATGAAGATTTGAATATAGAAAGGAATAGTTTTTTGTAAACGCTTACTAAGCTCTCATTAAACGAATTATATTTTTTTACAAACTGATTTGTGATCATATTAAAGAACATTTTTTTATTGCACAGCCATTCGAGTTTTTAATGTTTTACAGATTTATAATTAAATCAAGTTACATATCATGCTGGAGAAAAAGCATGTAGTTGGTAAGGAAGAAAAAATATCAGGAAAACAGGACAATGACAAATATTTATGATACTATACTCGATGTATTAATATAGTCAGCAATAATCTATAACAATACTTTTATACCTTTATTGCTAGATCATTGAAACTTTTTAAAAGATAATTTCCACTACGAATTTTGTGCATAGAAATGTTTTTTAAGAAATCCCCTGAAAATTAGAAGGTTTTTCATTGGTTTAGTTTTAAAAAAAAAAATACGAGTAAACCAATAATAAAATACCTCAAATGTTTTATTATGTAAATGGTTCTGACAGAAAATGCTAAAAATACATTTATCAAATATACAATATAATATTATACGAGTATTATATTTCTTTTTATTCCATTTCCGCTCCTAATTGTGCTTACTCAGTTTTATATTGAGATCCCTGTTACCAAAAATAATTAAAATGACATGACTCTATGAATAAAAGTCAAGGGGTTGAATCGATTAGCGTTGCACATGAAACATTAATGGAACCTTACATTGGTAGGTACTTCCAGCCGGTGCTCTAATGCCCTCTTAGCCTCATAATATAATTATTACACCAAGAACGTTATTTTGATCGGCTTAAAGCAAATACGAGTAGATTTATCAAGAAGCCAGGAAATGTGGCGTGTGTGTTAAATTATGAGTCGCATATCGTGCAGGTAAGAACATACTCCTTTATTCAAACACCTTTGGAACATTTCATTAAAGTATATTATGAAAATACCCACTAAAAATATTTAGCGAAATTACTATTTATACTTAAATACCTTATTCAAATTAATACCACAAACTGAAAATAGTAAATTATTTTTAATAAAGGGTTAATTTATTTATATTATTACTTGGTTCAAAAATCATGGGCTTTATTTTAGCATTTACGGAGTCTTAACTCTGCCTTTTACAATGAAATATATTATTCCTTTAAATACGTTAATAAATAAGTTATAATGTTCAATGAAATAATCAATTTACCAGCGTTAATAGCATGCAACACCGATTTTAGTTCAATCACACGATGATAACTGAGTGTCACTGATTGGGTTGAGCTACTCCAAAAGTTTAAATGATCTTTATATCAGGAGCTTCCAGCTAATGATGCTTAAAAAAAGATTAACAAACACTGAAATATACCTCAAACAAAACAGTCACTTTCTCTTCAAGTTCCAGAACACTTGTACTAAAGGCCATTAGGAATCATGTATTTCCAAAGGCGGACGTTCATATGTAGATATGTCAGACAAAACATTAATAATAACAGCTTTCAGAAATGTGAGGTGGCTATTTATAGCAGCAATATACTGATGGTAATAATGATTATGAATCAAATCTTGGGGAAAATCTATTATAAAGACTAATACTTGTAACAACCTCTGCAACAAGCATAAGATAATTTATGTTCCCAATTGTGTATTACTAAATTTTTAAACTTTAAAAAGTAATTTCACAATTTTGCCAAATAAATTCAACTAAATCGATGCAGGACAGTGGATATTCGAGATATATTTGTTGTATTCCGTAGCGATGCAAGTAGCAAGCAACAACTAACACTTGGGATCAGGACGTGGGATTTACTGCTTCTGTCTAACTGTAGGAACATGTCGCTGCTGCTTCCCAGACAGTGGCGTATTACCTCATAAGCTTAAGAAGCGCGCACTTGGGGCATCTGTATATCGGGGAGCCCTAAATGATAAATAGCAAGATACTTAAATTTTTATATAGAGGCAGACCAAAAATATAGTTTCCCTTATAATTTAAGCACATTCAGCCATTATCAGCTATTCGTATTAAGTTATGCCAAAAAATAAAAAAACTATTTTTTTATTATTTTACGTGTTTTTTCTAGTACTCGTACTTTTCGCTATTTGGCAAGATAATAAGCATTCATTCTTGAACTAAACTGCATATTGTTTGCCACGAATAAGTTTATAAAAAATAATACGAAATGACTTATAAAAATTGAAATTAGTTTAAGCCACATTTGAAGTCCAAATAGTTTAATCCTTAGGAACGTTGGGATGGTCATACTGTTTATTCAAGTCAATCAATCAATCAACATATGAAATCAAAGTATTCTTAATTATTATTATTATATTAGTATTTGTATAGCGCTCTCTTATGACCTAATTATCATTCCAAAAGCGCTTCTTTGCCTCTCTGAGTAAAAAGGTGGGTCTTGAGTCTGCTTCTGAAGGATGCCTCCACTTTAAGCTCTCTTATGCTTTCCGGTAGCGAGTTCAGGCCATTGTTGCAGCGTAGCTGAAAGCCCGATTGCCAAAGACCGTGCTAGGACTACCTCCCGTCAGCTGCAGGGTGCTTCTATTTGCTCTAGCCGATCTGAGTGTCTCTACAGATACTGTATCTTCAAATCCCCGAATATGTGCCTTATAGGTCATCGGGAACTATATCTAAAATGTTCCCAGGTGGACTATCGAGTGTAGAGATGTATTTGGACAAGATATGTACAATGAAAATTGAAGGAACTTAGACAAAAAAGTGTGCTAAGCTTTTTTCGGATATGAGAAGAAGTTATAAAAAAGGAAATCATATTTATCTGCAAAACTTAGTGTTTTTTGGCATTTTTTCTTCATTTGAAAACGAGGGCCTTTTCGAAGGCGACTGGGGCGTCCAAAGTGCTTGATTCGCCACTGTTCCCAGGCCGGATCTGGCGAACCATTAGTCGCCGATCTGGTCCCGGACTTTGCCATTCAGGACCGCATCTTCCGGCTGCAGCAGGACGTGGTCTGGAGAGCGATCGCGCCATAAACATCGACAACGGTCGTTAACCAAACCGCATAATCCGTGATGCTCGTATATAAGCAATTAGTATTTGATCAATGCGTGATACCAAATTTAACGTGTTTTGTTGAGTGTTAAGCTTGTTTTAAGTTAAATACATGCCTTGATCTGATTGAGTGTTATTAAACCCACTAAAAGATTCCAACCAGCTTTTGATTTTGATTCTATGGGCTTACATAAAAAAAAATTAAAAACACATTTTAAAGCTCGCTTATAGTACAAAATACAGAAGATGGTAAAAGTTTTAATGATACATGAAAATTTACTTCTAGGTGTTGTAAGCATACTATGCAAATATTAAAATTGTATATATATTATTCTTTAGTGCCACTTACACATGGAGAGACCACGTCACGAACAATGAGGTTCTCAGGATAATCAAGGAAGATAGGCACCTAATAAGAACCATCTCAGAGAGGCAAGCCCGATGGATTGGTCACATCATGTGCCACGATGGTCTTCTTCACGATATTGTGGAGGGGATGGTTGAGGGTAGAAACTGTAGAGGGCGCCCTAGACGGGAGTATTTGCAGCAGGTTTGACGACATGAATTGTAGCGCTTATGCTGAGCTGAAAAGGGTTGCGGAGGACCGAGAGGAATGGAGATCGAGATGCAAGATTCTGTTGCTGCAAACCAATCCACCGGATTGATACTACGAAGAAGAAGACACATGTGTATTGCAAAATTTATATTTTCAAAAATCTCTTAAACAGAAAACTGTAATCTTAATAGTAACCAGCCGCTGGAAAATCCTTTTTAGGGAGGAATCCAAGAGTGACAATTTTTCAAGAATTACGATTATTTTGTTAATCTCAAAATTTTCCAAAAATTAGTTTGGGGACACATGTTATGAGAGGTTTTTCTAAATTAACGACCTAATTGTACGAGTAACATAACCCTTTGATTTATTGATGTAGGAATTTGTAATTATACTTATAAATATTACATTTTCGACGTTGTAAAAAGACACGTACGTCACTTGGCACATTATCGAAACGCTTAAGGAAGTCGAGTGAAAAAATAAACGCCTGAATGTGACTTCATTAAAGTTGCATTAGAGTCCCCCTATGTCGCCACTCTGAGCCCCCATCAGGGTCTCCGGGCCGGCACGTGAGCGCTGTGAGGCAGAACGGGGGCGTAAGACAACTAGGCGGCGAGATGAAGTATGGCCGCTGGGGGCGCCAGCCTGCCGATATAACTGCAATGGTCTGGGACATTGTGGATATGCTACTATATCTTCAATACTTCTCCTAAAGTGTGAGGTGATAAGAATTTCAGTATTTAAATCAGCATATATAAAGATAGAAATCCAATATTGTACGACCCGTGCACAAGCACAACACGTGAAAAATTTCCACATACCAGGCTTAGTCGCTCTGGTTCAACTTCATAGAGCCCACTGTTTCCAACGGATTGTGAATAAAAAAAACACAAAGTTTGTCTTAAAGAAAAACTTTGTGTTTTTCTGACTCACAGAATGTTATATTTTTTTTGGCAAGGTGCATCAAAAATTTCACTAAAAAGAAAATTAAAATGTTCCGATGGACGTATCTCTATCAGACAATTCGCTAAGGTAACAACTGGACTATCAATTAAAAGGAATATCATCCATAAAACCAGCTATATTGACAACCACTATCATATATGTTTGAAGATAAAGAGGAAATAAATGAAATACAAAAAAGTATATAAAAACACATAGTATAAATAGCCTCAAAATAATAGACCTTATTCAATATAGCAATGGAATGATGCTATGCTGATTCCAAAAAAACAGTTTCTGTTCAGCAATAGGTTAAAATCATCGATAGATTCTTTATCGGCACTAAGTGTATTATGTATGCTTTGGGCATTCTGCCAAAAAAAAAGTTTCTTGGACGCTTTGTGCAGTCTTTTTGAACGTGTACTAAAATCGTTCATTATTGACAGTGTTCAGTGTTGTGATCTTCAGACTTTTAGCCTTCTATTTCCTTTTTTTTTTTCTAAAAATTAACAATAAATTATATTTAAAGAAATCGCTAGATGCCTCTCAACAACTTATATATTTTGGGCAAAATGCCAAAAAATAGGTGAAGAAAATTAAGATTATAAGGTGTATTAAATTGACACGAGTAATATACTCTACTTATTATCTATTTATTTCATTGAAAATCAATTAACCTTGATAAGAGGTCATTTAAATTTATTTATAAAATAGTTTTTATACAGAGTATGTATGTCTTTTTTACATTTTTTTGGCTTCTTTACGTACATCTTTTTTGTATTTCCCATTTGTAAATATATATTTTATGAAGTTACTAAAAAAAGATTTGAAGTAAGTTCGAAGGGGTAAATATAAACTTTGCCAAAACTCAGTGAAAAGTATGGATATAAAATAATAAATTGTCATAGGCAAATTGTCCAATTTCATTGGGAAAATGCAATCGCAGTCGGGCGCAACTGTTGTAGGTGGGCGGCGAAATATGAGCCGGGAAATTGAGCGGTTTTGTTGCGAAAATAAATTAAAAAGTATTATGCTCCCGCCTTGCTCGCTTTCAAATTTAAATTTTTATGATGAAGTTCTTTATGTCGGATGAAAACAATCGGAGTGTGTTGTAGGATGCACTTTGTTTTCGAATATTACCATTTTTAAATTAAAAACTGTGTCGCGACATCGCTCGCAATTCAATTAGTTTTTGTTTGGTGTGTTTTGCTCGGGCTTATTGTCATTTCAAATTGGATCTCTTGTTTATCATTTGAAATGTATTTAATCATCTATTTAAATGTTAGTTATTAAATAACATTCTTTATCCTCTTTTACCGAAAACTTTTATTTTGAGTTCATTGGTAACTGATTTTTGGAGGAAAAAGGCGATGTATTTAGTATTCTTAAACAAGGTTTATTTTTAAATAAAAAATAAGTTAATTTGCAATACGATAAAAAAATATTCAACATTTTTAAAAATAAGGTAATCTATATTGTCTGGTGTACAATATACACGAAAATATTTCATGGTTTTCCGTGTATAATCTGGATGTATAAATTACAAGTTTTCTGTCCCCACAAAACAGTTAAGAATCACTAACTTAAGCTAGGTAAATTATGAAAATACGAGCATAAATATAATAATTATATTACATATATATGTTTATAAAAATTAAGCACAAATAACGTCCACAAGTATTAAAAAAATGGTAAGAATTAACGGAAAACATATCTTATTTTGACCATAATATGACATATTATGAAATATTTACAATAAGCGTGGTTTGGTTGTTATCGCTCTCGATAAATTATTTGTTCATTGGCAACTTTAAATCCCGGATACCCTTTCGTGGTGGGCGGGCTGGCTGATCCTCGTCTGATCCACTATCTCTCCATCCATCCCTGGTTTTATGGGCGGCCCGCCCGCATTCTTACGGATCGATAAAATCTAGCGCGAGTACATAAAACTCTTTGAAGAGTAGTTAAAAGGGTCTTTTTTAAACAATTTTTCGTAATAGGATCATGTACATACATGCTACGAACATAACCTTTCAGCATGACCGACTGAGTAAAATGCCCAAGGATTTTTTACAAGACCATCTTAAATCATATGTGTATTGTTTTTAAATAAATTATATAAGAAAGAAGAAAATGCGTGACGTTAGGCGGCTCGTGATGTCCATATGCTCCAGTTGAGGGATCGGACATGGAAAAATAAAAATAAATGACATAAACAACAACTTTTACCTATTTTTAGTGAAAATTATTTACTATTTAATTATTATTTATATTAAAATTTATGTGAAGAATATAATGTGATCTTATCATCATCATTGTTCTCTGTTGAACGTAACCCTCCCGCATGAGTCTCCATCCTCTTCGATCCTCTGCCTTCCGTATCCAGGCCACTCCCACTATTCTTTTTTTGTCGTCAGTCCATCTTGCAGGGGGTCGGCCAATGCTTCGTTTGCCAGTTCTTCGGCCTAACTCTAATACTTTTCTTCCCCATCGACCGTCGTCTCTTCGACAGATATGTCCTGCCCATTGCCACTTGAGTGTGCCTATTCGTTGGGTAGCCTCCACTACTTGAGATCTTCTGCGGATATCCTCTTTCCGGATTCTATCTTTTAGCGACACTCCGAGTTTGGATCTCTCTATAGCACGCTTATCAGGTACATTAAATAATAATAATAGCCTTACTAAATCAAATTCATCCAAATTTATTATATTCTTTAAAGTGGTAATAAATCAACAATTTAATACCCAACTTTATTCTTGTATTTAACACTGAAATTTTATACTGACTTTGAAGAAAAATCTCAAATATTTTCGATCACTTGAAATAATTGTATAATTATCCCATTTAAATCCCTAATTCTTATCAAGGCATTTATTAGATATATTTTTTACAATACATAAATCATCTCTGCATCTGAATCTCAGAGTTTATTATATGTATGATAACTCAGTAATAGTAAAAGACAAGAGTGATACAATCTAACTGTAAATGTAACAGTATTTTAATATGGCTCACGTTAAGTAGCTTTTATTACCAAAACTTGCGTTTCCAGGCACTAGATACTTCATGTAGTTAATGTATAATTATTTTTCAAATTATGGTCAAATGAAAAACATCCCTAATTACGACTTTCTTCCCTCAAACTCAACCAAAAAACTTAATTCGGTTAATATTCTTTAACGGCAGCTTGAATCTCCTCTTGGTTTTTTTCTTCCTGAAACCAGTGAGCGCCGTAAAAGAAATGATCCACCCTAATTTAGTATTTACAATCTCAGTGAAAGGGTCCGACTCACTAAATGCTGCTACACTTTATAGGGTTATCAAAAAACACGCATAAAATACAGTGATAACATATGTTTTTCTTCCACTTTTTTGACATCACTGAAATACTTAACCGTATCCTAAAAAGTTACTATACATAAAATATAGAATCTTTGATAAACATCCACATCATTCAAACTCTAAAATGAGAATTTCAAATAAAAGATTTCGTAAAGCATTTTTTATGTGATAACATAAATCAGGAGCCATCTTTAAGAAGTATAAGTGATTGGTAGTACCCCATTTAAATAAGAAAGAGAAGCATGTCAATAAATAATTGTAAAATTTAATTTTCAACAAAACATTAATATGCTAATAAATTTGTTACCAAAAAACTAACCCGTTTTTTAAATTTTGTTTCGAATACTCTAGTAACCATAAATTTTTGATTGACAGAATTTCACAGAACAATATGTTTTTAACAAGAAATTATCTGAAATAAAATAATTTACAGAATGCCTTATTATTGGTTTCATAAAACTTTTGAATTTCCTAAAATTATATTTATTCAATATTGAATAAAACAATGTTACATTAATGAATAATTAGCCCATAAAATGGAAAACTAACTTATCTATTATTAAATACTATTCATTAATTATTTGCTTAGAATTTATTATTTTTCTACTGCCTATTGATATTTTTCTACGGTCAAATAATTATTTTGTACTCATCTTTTTAGGTATCTATTATTTACCGTTTGCTAAATAATAACTGCCTTTTAATTGAATTAAATAATGACAAAAAAATAAGTGCCTAAATAATAAATTCACTGTTAATTAATCGATCAACTTATCCTTTAAATATTATTAAATAATCATTTTATTAAATGAGATATTTCGTTAACCCTGTAATTCTCAAGGTCCACATCTTAACCCTTACAGCGAACTAATAACTGGGCAGTCATAAAGATCAGCCGTAAATTGCATCCGTATATAAAATTTACGGTTTCAAATCAAGTATTTCCACTTTGGATATACGTAAATCTTTCCCAATGCGAGAGCCCTTCTGACGGAAAAACAGATTTATTATCTGAGCGTTAAATTTATTGATGTCATATTAAAAATGTAATATTAGACAGTTAAATTTTTAACGTAGAATGATCTAATGAATAGAGATAGAGGCGGATAGCTCTCCTTATAATCCATGCAGAAATTGACGTATATTTATAATAATAAATACTACTTTTTTCTAGATCGATTGACCAATATTTATTTTTAATACTGGCAACACTAACGTGACTACAGCCATCACATCGTTTTATATTATTTTCATATAGGCTTTTTCTTTGAAACAGAGAATGTTTTTATTATAAAGACTCTTCTTTCGTATTTTTTTGCTTTACTTATCTCGTGTTCAAAGTCAAATAAGTCCATAAACTAAACGAAATTATGTGATTCACTTAGTTTAGACTGTTAACTTTGCATTATTCGAAGATTTTCTTGTTCTTTATAATTAAGCATGAACTTACCACAAATCTTATGTATTCAATCAACAATTACCTGAAACAAAATAAAACAATGATTAGATGTTTTTTATAAAATAAAATAAAAATGTACATCATGAGTCGTGCTCTTTAACCTCTTAACCATATTCCTCGCAAAATTAATTAATTAATTAATTACAATAACAAATTATCTATTATTTTCACACATTACTGGTCTGCAAATTGGGTCAGTGCAGTAATTACGACCTGTCGTTTCATAAAACAAATTTCATATTTAATTCAGCAATTATATCAATACAAAATTGCAGGGGAAATTTATTCCGCATGTAAAAAACAATTCCGTATAAAATGTAGTTCTAGTTTGTATGAAACGTGGACAAAGTGGCCTTAATTGGCTGCCAAGCAATGGGGGAGACTGGGGTCAAAATTAACATGATATAAATGCGTTCTTACTATATTCCAGTAATATTTCTGGTTGAAAAATTAGTAATTTTTATACTAATACTACTAATCCCTAATTATATATTTAAACGTTTTATTAAATTAAAAGCATTAATTACACTCTAGCGCATGAAAGTATTTTTTCATTTTATACAAGCTCTTTGTAATTTCAGTGGATAGACATGAAATTTGAAAACAAAATGTATAGTTCTTGAAATGGAGAAAATATAAGACAATTAGGCACCGAACATTTTTGTCATAATGTATCCATTAGTTCTCGTCCTGGAGGATTGTCAAGAATGCATAGCATGTAATTGAAAGAGCATCAGGAGTACATATGACTTAAGGCGATGCAACTATCAATAATATGGAAATAAATAATTTATATACTCTTTGCCCAGCTAGATAGAGAGCGGATATTGAAAAAGAATAAAACTAAAAATATATTTCCCAGTTTTAAAAGTATCTTAAAATAAATACAACTCTAGCAAAGACAACAAATATTTTATGTATATAAATGTTAATATTAGTTAGTAACAGACCCTAGTATCCCCTACCTGCGCCTATCGTATCCATATGGCCAGCTCCCGCTGCCCATTATCAAGTTCTACTTTCTATTATCGATCGCTGTCCATTCACCCAACAATCGATTCTCTTCAATTTTTACTATTTAATAGCTCGTTCTATATTCAGTGCTTCTTACATAATAACTGCAATTATTCATGCGACACTATCTATGTTTAAAATATATGCCATTTAATTTATTTTTACTATTTTATTTTTAATTTAATAACGTGGTTGTACAGTTATTCACATAATTATTCATAGCATATTATCGATGTACTTGAATAATCAAAATGATTCACAAATGTGCCTAATTATTTTTGTAATGCAGTTGTTAACGTATCTCCAATAAAATTTCATCTCGAGTAGCTTACTAATAGGTAGGCATACAGTTAATATTTAGCAATCGTAACAAATAATATGGCTCGGTTACAGTGCCATGAATAATGCAAATTTTGTGTTAAATTAAATTCGTTTTACATCGAAAGTAGTGGACATGGCACAAAAAGGCGTCGTCATTTCATTAGCAGCCGAATAATGAATTAAAACCATTCGCGGGGCGCGTTGGGGAATTTTCCGTTTCATATAATTTGTCAAAACTGTCAGTGAAAACAGTGTTTCTCAACTATAACACTCAAATAGCTATTTGAATTAAAATTCAAGAACAATCTGTGACAAAAATGAATTATTTTTGTTTGAAGTGTTTTATTTTTATTTTAATGTCAAAGTAAGAATTTGTGTTACCTTTATTAAATACTCAAAATACATCTTCTAGGACGCTTGCACGACGATGTGTTGCGTTACAAAAATTTATAGATAATTTACTAATTTAATGCTTTCATTTCATTCTGATTCAATACCTTCTTCAAGTATAATATTTTAATATATGGCAATATGGTTGCTATAAAGAGTTACTACAATATGTATTTAGTGATTTTTTGAGTGATGATTTAAAATGTGACAAGAATCACGACAATTGACAAAACTTCCTAGCAAAACTAATATATCATCATCAGAAAATCAATGTATTTTTAGTATAAAATAGCAAGGGTTTTGTATTCTCAGAAACAACATTTTTAAATATTCAATGAAATTTTAAATCCTTGGTATATTACAAATGCCAAACGATTACATATTTGAAAAAATAATCTAATCTTTATTGTGTTCTTATAAAAATATCATTATTGGAATCACATAAAATATTTTCTGAAATCAGTGTAATGTTTTATTACATTACTCAAATTCTAATTGATACATTGACAATACATTATTATTGACGTAAATCTAGTAATTCCGGTCATAATCATACTTCGTTTAGCTAATAGTAGTCACATACTTTATAGATACTGAAAATCTGTTACCTTACTGATAGCCCAGGTATTTTAGTATCCTCTGGCAACCTGTTATGTTATTTTACGAGTTATTTTACTATCCGAATCGCCATAATATAGCATCAGTCAGATTATTAGGTAGATTAGCATGGGAGAATTTGTGGATGGGTCATAAAGTTACATGTGAATATGAATTTATGATGCTTATATGATCCTTGCTGTATGTGTTTTAATAAAAATAATTAATGTTTATGTCACCACACCTCGTAATTTTGTATGTTATTGCGAGTATTATAAGATTGGTAAATGGTTCAAATTATATTACTAAAAATATTTATTTAAAAAATATCTTTATAATTTGAAGGAAACAAGCAGTATTTTTAGTTGTAAACTAAGTTTGAATAAATACAAGGAAAGTATTCCAGTTTCAATGACTGCCCTCTCATTATGCAATATCTATTACTTTCTGTATCACCAGACTTTTTTGGTGATACAGAAAGGTTAGAGCAAACTTCATATTCCATCTTTATTGAATATGAAGTTTGCTCTAACAATTTTTGTAACTATTTGATACACAAATACAAATTCACAACAAATTTAATCATATGAGGCATCCTCTCCTCAATAAATGTGAGAAAAATAAATCGCAGATGCTGGGATTCGATCCACGAACCTTTGCAAACATTGTTTATTTCTTTACTCAGCGCTGGCCCGTTTTAATTTGCGCAAGAAATCAGCACGCATCGTAATATTGAAACGCACTTTTCAAAGATTACGACAATCTTTTTATCTAAGAGTATATATGAAGCAATCTAAATGTGAATCAATGTATATTCTACGCAAAAAGATTGGAAATTCTAGTTAAACTTTGACGCACCAGGGCAGTTTCTGGACGTCAAATCATGTCGGGTCAACAAAACGTTTTCAGGTATTATAACTGTGTTCGCCGCCGGCCTCGGACATTAGGCGTCGCAAATGAAGGGGCGCCATATCCGAACCATTAATTTGATGGATTCCTTGAAATAAATTATGCCTCTTACTAGAACATAACATTGTGCTATCGAATGTTAGCGGAACAAAAAAAAAACATTTTACTTTACATAAAAGCGTAGTACGAATTTTGTTTTTTTTTTTAAATTTAAGTGTTACAAATTTAGCATCAAATATTAAATGATTAGCTTTATTTGAATCTATTTCATATGTATGGATTGATTTTATACATAAATTGATTGACGTTTGAAGTTATTAGATTAAATGTCATAAAGGTTATTTTATGAATGGATAATTATCAATGTTCCTAATTGAAATTGATTTTTTAACAATGTTTTTATAATACAATATTCTATTTTTTTAAATTCAATTTATATTGCTTTTACCAATGTATTTTTTTTTTCAATTTAATGTGAATTACCATCAATTTATTAATTTTACACGTGCGCGTATTTCTAAATAACTCTTCCGCGTTGTATTGACCATGACTGAGCGCATGGCACCAATATCTTCGCGTGAGCACAAGTATCTCATCCACTCTCTTCGTTAGTGCTCTCTTGGAAAAGTAATGTAGTGAAATTTCAACGATCTTCTACACCGAAGTATTCACTCGTTTCTTCTGCAAGCGTTGCACCCATTTCATTTCATATGCCAAAAGTTACTTGCGTCAATAATATTTGGGTGCAACACACCCTTTGATTCAATTCAAACACAAATCACTTTATGGTGATTAAGACGAGTATTTATGGAGTATTATTTCTTCTAATGCACTGCTTTGGGTCATAATTTAGGGTTTCTATTTACCTTCACACCGTAGTAGCCCGTTGACTCATATTACCTTTTCTACATGCAATCATATTCAGGTAAAGTTTAGTATTACTTTGAAATAATTGAATAAAATATGCAGTACACAATATAATTTGTCATACAACCACATCATTATTCACGGTTTGTTTGTGGTGAAATTGGTGAAAGTGTGATTATCATTAAAATTATTAATTTTCATGGTTACGATTCTTTTGCGTTGACATATTTAGAAGGTTTTAAACATCATATTTATTTTTTTTGAAATTCCCAGATATCCAGTGGTGAATAACACTTAACGTAATTACCCAAAAGTATGCGTCAGATGCTACGAGTACAGCAGCCGTCTCTTCGAGTCATTGTTTTCGGGAACTTTTCCCAAGTAGACCTTTGGGTGCGATGGCAGGTAACAGAACCGAATGGCGTCAACTTGTGGTGACAATATGCTCCAGATATGTTACGAGTATGGAAATAAAAATCCCCGAAAATTTAATTAAAATCGTGCGACCATGCGTTATTATAATATCGGTTCACTCTTCACATTTCAGCTGCAAAGCCCATAATCCTGGGCATATCTGTGCATGGACCGTCTCTTCAGCCGGGCTGGGACGGAATCATCTCTCCTTTGTATGCAGCCGCCCACCCGAGTAGGCGAGAGCTTCCCACAGATTAGACCGCCTACACTCCGCCACTCTATGACTACCTAAATGTTTACACATATATATTTCAAAAATAATTTATTATAATGAAAAATATCATTTATAACATTAGGTATTCTCCTGAAGTCATCAATCTATCTACCAGGAGATCTATAGTTTCTACCTGGTTTTGTGTACTATTTATTCCAACATCGACTTCGTGTAATAAAGAATATTTTTCAAAATTTCTTATAAGTAAATAAATGTATAGTTCAATATGTTGGTACATACATTTATATGTGTTATTAATTGACTCGATGAGGTGAAAACATTGGCTCAGCTGTCAACGTGATGGTAAATGAACAAGACATATGACATCTAAATCAAATCCTCAATTCAAAACGTTCGCCATTTTTTCTCAGATAAATTGATGAAAAATGTTAAATAAGATAGTATTTGCTATTTTTTTTTATTAGAATGTGCATTGCTTCTATAAATTATATAATTTAAATGTTGACTTGTGAGAGAGACCGATATCTATCAGTGTACTGGAATAATCTAATGATGATAATATTCAATAAAACGTTTACGTAAAAATCTGAATTGTGTTTAAAGAAATCGCTGAACATACGATATTATACTAGAGTGAATAAGTATGCTTTTCCAGTAAATAAAATTAATATGACGTGTTCTTTGCCGCCCTGCGTGGGTAAGGTGCCACGGTCGCCTACGCTAATATGATGGAAAAGTACTAGGCCGGACATCCTCATGAAAAAACACTCCTGCGTGACATCGTTAATATTTCAGGACAGTTTGTTTGATTGCTTCCGGTGTCTCTTGACATAATTTTCAGCTGAAAAAGCTACATAACGGGAAAGCTAAATATTTAACATGCTCTACTGTATAATCCTAAATGAAGTCCTGGCGATATTGAAAAATATTTTTTCTTTATATTTATATCCTTTTACAAATATCAAAAAATACCCCCTTGGTGACAGATCACACGTCAAAGTGACTGTCATATCTGACATTCTCTTATGCCCCTGTTTGGTATAACTTATCAAAAAATATTCATTACACATCATTTTTTTTATTTACATAAAACTGTTGCTAAAGAAGACTGATATTGTTAAATAAACGTGTTATAAAATACTGAGGTTTTCTACTAAGAAATAAATGAAATAAAATAATTCTTGAAAGAAAAATAGGGAGATGATACATGTAAAACAAAAAGAGCTGAGGTTCAGCTGGAACAAGGTAATATTTCGTAGTTCTGGAGGTATTTATTGATCACAGTAAGTTGAAGAGGACTACTAATTTATAGTTGCCCCTATGTGTAATATAATTTGGGGACAAAGCACTAAAGCTTTACGTGTTGGAGGATTAATATTACAAATGCATTTCTTCAGGGATTGAAAACTTTAAGCTCCTTTGATTACGCAATTACTCGATTGACGGTATTTCCTCGTATGATTAAATATAATAAATAATAACTCACGGCTTCACACGTCATTCGTGTTTTGCACTTTACCATAAAAAAATACTTGTCGTGATACTTTATTCATGAACCCGGATGATTAATGCGGCGCGGTGTGTTTGATTAAGCTTAGGAGCTGCATGATATGCTTCACAAAGAGTGCATGCAAAATATAGCCTGTATTCAAATATATATTTTTTAAATATGGAAGACATTTTTTTATCATTTTGCATTAGCACATCACCTAATTATGAAATAATTTAAATGTCGATCTTTCACATTTTTATACAGCGTTGTTTTGTATCACATCCACTTTAAAATGGAAAAATATGATGGCTCCCACAACAACTACTACGGCTAAAAACCACTACCGCATCCTACAGTTCTGCTAAACAATAAGACTTTTTTTATTTTATTTATATGTAGCTGAAATGGGTTCTCTGGCTGCTTTATGTGAGAAAATTATATAAATAATTAATCATCATCATCATCAGCCTGTGCCCGTCCACTGTTGAACGTAGGCTTCCCGCATGAGTCTCCGTCCTCTTCGATCCTCCGCCTTCCGCATCCAGGTCACTCCCGCTGTTCTTCTTATGTCGTTAATCCATCTTGTAGGGGTCGGCCAATGCTTCATTTTTCAATACTTTCTTCCCCATCGACCGTCATCTCTTCGACAGATATGTCCTGCCCATTGCCACTTGAGTGTGCCTATTCGATGGGTAGCATCCACTACTTGAGTTCTTCTGCGTATTTCCTTGTTTCGGATTCTATATTTTAGCGACATTCCGAACATGGATCTCTCCATAGCACGCTGGGTGACTTTATTTTATGAGTTAGACTTACTGTCAGATTCCACGTCTCTGCTCCATAAGTTAATACAGGGAGGATGCATTGGTTAAACGCCTTAGTTTTAAGACATTGCGGAATTTTCGCTTTAAAATTGTACTTTAGTTTTCCAAATGCTGCCCATCCCAGTTGTATACGCCTGTCGATTTCTATTAAGAAGTTACTTCGCCCTAGTTGTATTACTTGTCCCAGATAGGTATAGTCGTTTACGACCTCTATTTGTGTTCCTCCAATGGAAATAGGGTCTATAATTAATACACCAATAAAATTCAAAACCAAACTACATCATTTTTTTATTATATCCCTGACATTTTGGTGATTTTCATTTATTAGTGTGTATTGCGTGATAGAAGTTCTTGTAATGAAGGATATTTCTTATGTTTCCGTGTTATGGCATCCCTCGTAATTACTAATGTTTACATTTATGTTTTGTAGCAATAAATTTTCCGATATGCTCACGCCGTCATCCGGAGTCTCGTGGGGCGGACTCCCCGAGGGCTCCATGATTTACGGTTGTCGCCCCCTTCTGTTCCCTTGCTCCTCACATTGACATTTTAGCTGAAAATTTGACACAGTCTGACATTTTGTGTTGTGCCGCCCGCTCAGAGTATACGGTGACCGGTGTGTGCATTGTTCCTTCTTCAAAAACAAGCATAAAAGCGGAGACCTTTGTTGTATATCTATGAGGATTTAGTAAATGCAGATATTCGTTGAGTTACAAGATCCGTGACTAACAATCTTTTCCCATTAATCGTTTTAATTAAATTATAATGTCATACATATTTATTATTAACGCTGTAATGGTAAACCAACTTCAAACCTCTTTATATCTGAATCTCTTCAATACGCTTTCATTTCACGAAATCCTCTCAATCTCAAATACATCACAAAAAAAAGTTTCAATTTTGAAATTAGATAAAAATATATTAATAACACTACACACTCTTTCAAATGCATCATCTTACCAACATGTTTTAACGTCAAAGATCCTTTAACGTTACTTTCTTTCATATCAAATGTAAAAAGAATTAACTTTATTTATTTATGTATATAATAATGTAATACCTGTAATAGTTTAATTATATTTGGAACATGTAATCAATCAGAATTGGTTTATGCAAGTGGACTTACATTACACATATTTGTTCTAATAATATCAATATGATAATCACTAGTAGTCTCTAACTGACTCAAAAAGTGTTAAAAAAATTGACAAAAATATTTTTTATCTAACTAATAATACAACATATCTTTATCCATTAACGCAGTTTTAGCTTATCTTAAATTTTAAATTTTACTCGTATATAAATATGCTTAAAAACATATTGTGCACCGCATTTTTAGTCATCGTGTTGTATTCATTATTTTATTCCGTCGCAAAATTCTCTGAGAAATATCAACAAAGCTCCAGTTTGAAGGAAGAAGAATGTCATATTTTTTATTGCTTTTGTATGGAGTAGAGCACCATCTCCCGACTAAGATTAATAATATCTGTGGATAAAAAATGGACGTCTTCAATGATTTTTTTTCCAAATTTTATGCCGTAAAAAGTATATTATGCCTCTTTAAAAAAAATACTATGACTATAACATTAATAATAAAATTCTTTTTAGATTAGACATGACATGAAAATCTGAAGAAGGCAATGATGTTAAATCAGAGGTTAGGAAACTATGGAGAATTATGTGGAAACCGGGAATCTTTCATGATGCTGATGATGGTGATAAGAATGATAAATATAATTAAGTTTAATAATTAAGTCCCTTCTCAATCCTCAAAAGAAATCGACAGGCGCATACAACTGGGATGGGCAGCATTTGGAAAACTTAAGTACATTTTTAAAGCGAAAATTCCGCAATGCCTTAAAACTAAGGCGTTTAACCAATGCATCCTCCCTGTATTAACTTATGGCGCAGAGACGTGAAATCTGACAGCAAGTCTTACCCATAAAATAAAAGTCACCCAGCGTGCTATGGAGAGATCCATGCTCGGAGTGTCGCTAAAAGATAGAATCCGAAACGAGGAAATACGCAGAAGAACTCAAGTAGTGGATGCTACCCAACGAATAGGCACACTCAAGTGGCAATGGGCAGGACATATCTGTCGAAGAGACAACGGTCGATGGGGAAGAAAAGTATTGGAATGGCGCCCAAGAACTGGCAAACGAAGCATTGGCCGACCCCCTACAAGATGGACTGACGATATAAGAAGAATAGCGGGAGTGACCTGGATGCGAAAGGCGGAGGATCGAAGAGGATGGAGACTCATGCGGGAGGCCTACGTTCAACAGTGGACGGACACAGGCTGATGATGATGATTAAGTCCCTTACTTAGTGCTAGAAGTCACTTCTAGATTATAATCATTGTTAATAAGTACGCAAAACAATTTAAGTAGAAAAAATATTTTTCTTTCAGTGACTTTATGATCACAGTTATGTAAATAGATTACGGAGAATAAAGATATTTGTTTTATCATTGAACATACTTACAATTTGTAAAGGTACGGGATTAATTATTTGTGGCCATTAGTCGCTTGGAGATATTCTCCCGTACATGCTTACATAAAAAAATGTAAACACTGCCAATTTACAGTGAGTTTATTACGTTTAAATTGCAGCATCATATGTTAGCGATGCGTGAGTACCGCGCTGTTGTGTTACGATCTTCTTCTTCTTCGTGTCAGCGACGTCAAATTATTTTTTCCCAATATCTGGAAACATCGATAGCTCGTGTGTTGCCCAGCATTAGGTCCTGAGATGTGCAACTTGTTGGGCACATGGAGCAGCATCGTAGTGCTGCAGTGGAGCAGCATCACGTGGAAACAGCAGACTTGTGTCTTTGATGGGTTAGGTTTGAGATGGTTGGTTTCGTAGTAATGGGACATCTCGTTGAGTCCCTGGCTTAGGATGTCCTCAACTTCTTCAAACGTTACTGCTTGTGCTGCCAAACCTCAGTCATCCGCATATATGAAAGACTTTGTGTCTTTAGGGGTGGGTTGTGTTACGATGATATCATTTCAATACCAAAACACTTCAACATCAATATATTCCCAGAAGTGGAATTGGTTTTTAAAAACATATTCAATAAAAAAATATAACAAATAATAGTTTCTCCTGTTACGCCACCTGTGAACTGAAATGATATTTGAAAAACCAAAATATCGTTATGTAACGTGTTCACAAAACATAAAATATTACGTCGACGGCGCCTCTCCTCACTGCGACCACCCCCCTCGGTCCCCAAACCTAGGCTCGCGGCTTTGGCTCCGCTTTTCAATTCATTTCAGACCACATAATTCGAACTGCTCTGCAATTTGAGGTCTCCGTGTAAAATTACTATAACAATCAAATAGTGGTGCGCCCAAACGGATGAGAATGCCCTAGCCAGTTTTTTTCTTTCAGAGAAAAAAATCAAACTTGACCAAATAATTGTTTACGAGTAACTGTTAAAATTTTAATCGGAAAAACATCTTTAAACATAATATTATCAAATTATTAATGCATCATTTTAAATAATATTATCATATTGGACATTTTTAATTCACGAATTATGAAATTAAAACAGATTTTTTTACGTCTGGAGGATATCCTTGCATCTAATACGCGTTCAGAATTCAGTGCGTAATGAGCGTGAAGTTAGGCAGTAAGCATTCAATCTCTTCTGAAAATAATAATTAACAAATATTCAAATATGTTCCAAGCAATGCAGCCATTTCTGTAAACTTTATTGCTTAAGTTGTCCTGAAACGTAAAGTATGCTTAAAATATTTTCAGCAGAGTTTTTAATCTTCTTTCCCATATTCATTTCATATCTAGAATATATTGTCACTACAAATTGCTGCTACTAAGTTCTGTCAGCTACTATTGTCCATTTCTCGTTCTTGAACATATCTGGACATGAAGGTCTTCTTAGAAAGAAATATGGTTCCCGTGAACCTCCAAAGCTGAAGTTCAAATACTTGAAGAGTGTATCTCTAGCATCTGCGGCATTTTTTGGGTGATTTAATTGTTAATCAGATTTTTATAGGAATTCGGATGATTAGCCCAACTCTCCCAAAGCCTGGACCATTTTATCTTAAGGGGCGACACAGCCCACATTTTTTGATACAGACATAAATTGGAACGTATCTAAGATCATGACAGAACTTTATGGAAGAAATATTTGACGACTATTTTCCCCAGCTGGAGATTGGATAAAAAGAACAATAAGAAATCTAGTTATGTAAGCAATATTTTCAGTTTTATGCTAACATTTAGATGAAAATACAACACAAAAGAAGTGCCTCATATGACGCTTTTCATTTTCACATTTACACTGCAAGTGGAGTGTTTTATCAGAAACCATCATTTTGCATATAAAAAAAAAACAGGAAAATATGCATGATTTTTATGCATGTTGAAAAATGGTAAATGTCAAGCAAAAATATTGTTGCCAATATAAAAATGTTGGCTAGGGCCTGGCGTGTGGCATTTTCAGCTATTCGGCTATTCTCTAGTGAGCTCTCGAGCCATTCCCAGCCAGCTGTAAGCCTTTCACATATTCTGACTCCCGTAGTCAGCGCAACCAAATTATTATATTGCTTCCCAAGCATAACATTTTTTGCCATTACCCGTAATGCTTTAGTAATAATAATATTAGGGTTTACACTTTTGTACAAAAAATATTATATTATAACTGCGACATCCAAAGCCGTTGTTTTTTTTTTTGTACAAGGATGAATATTATATTATGATTTATTTGGGGCTAGTATGTAACCCAAACTCTTAAAATAATACTTTACATCACAATTCTTAATAAAAGAATTTAATCGTAAGAAAGAAATTTTGACTATGGTAGAGAGCGTTCTTACGCAATATTTTTAAAAAGTATTTCTACTGTCGAGAAGAATAAAAAATATCCAATAGAGTACTTCAACACATGTAAACCAAATAGTTAATGCAAAAAAATAATTTTTATTTCTTTTTGTTGAAGTCATTATGTTTTTTTTTCAATGTTTTCAGCATTTACTTTGAGATCCATTATAAATTATAAATATTTATTTATTTATAGCCTTTCTCATTTAAGATTCTTCTCTAGTTAAGAGATAACTCTTGTTTTATCTTAACTAGAGAAGGATTGAGAAAGGCTACGAGTTAGTCGAAACTGCAGTCTCTTAATAGAGAATTTTTTTACGTGATCCATCTGAAAACAAGGTAAATAAATAAATATTTATAATACATTATGATTGTTTGTCGGAGAATACTCAAAAACAATCAATACTGCTAATCAAACTTTGTACTGCACATGCTCAATAGCTAATATGTTTTGATTTATACCTGTTTTATACATGCGCAGTATGCAATATTGATAAATATTATTGATTTAAGATAAGGATATAAATATAGATTTAACGAAAACAGCCTAAACTCAATAAGTAGTCTGAAAAAACTTTAAAAAACTTCAATATATACCGTGAGTGCAATTTAAAAAAGCAAAGAAATTTTTAAAATGCTGTAATTGTAATAATATTGGTAATATTATGGTAGGAATGAATAATACTGGATATAAATCAAATATGTGTTTGTTGAAGTGCTGCTTTTGGTGGCAAGTTACCTACTTGGTTGAAGTATGAAATGAGGCTTTACTTTACAAAATAATATTAGGTTATTGTTAATACGAGTAGTGGTCACTTGAAGCTCGACAGTATTTCTCTCATTTCAAATTACTTAATATGTATGTGCATATTCCTGAGTGAAATATGTAAAGTAAATGACATTTGCACAAATTTGCACAACTATGCACATAGAACGTACTGCAAATGGTGACCAGTTAAACTTTCGTAATGTCGGAAACTAAAAGAGGAAATGTATCAACTCGTAATTGTTACAATAGAGGGAAATGTCATGAGTATGTTACATTTGTGGTTAGAAAACTGGACGCTTAGTACAAACCATTCTTTATTTTACTCATATACGAAATATTATTTTTACTTCACAAAGTGAAAATGTTTAATATAAACGATTAATTCAATAAAGAGTAAAAACGTCGATAGTGCTAGTGATTTTTTCGATCGATAATTCTTGGTAGAATTCATTCTTAAGAATTTCTTCTCGACAAAACGTAAGCACTTTGTCGAAAATAAAATCATTTTTTAATACGTTGAAACATTTTTTTACATTTTCACATTATAGTTGCGATTTATTATTTATTTAAATACATACAATAGTATGACATTTATTCGGATAATTTTACAATATATATTGTTATCTTGAAGAGATTTAGATTGTATAAATGAGAAAATACAAATGTTTCAATAGCTAAAAGAATTATTTTTGTTTTTTAAAAAATAAAAAAATTGGTGTTGATATATCCATTTTAGTCAAGAGTTTTCAAATTTTGCGTTTTTTTAAACATTTTTTTTTATTTAATTAAGAAAACATCGTTTTTAATTAAATAAATTTCTTATTCGATCTAAGCGCATGTAAAAATATACAAATTCAATTGTCCAATTTAAAAAGGACTAGAGTGAAAAATAAATACAATGCTGTTAGCTTAATAGCCGGTGATACCGCCGGAATAAATAATTAAAAAGGTTTGACCTGTTCGGCTTCACTCGGGCGGTTCCGCCACTGACCCGAGAGTTTTGTTTGCCGCGGCTTTTTCAGGTCGAAGTTTCAGAGGATTTGGAAAGTTACAAAGCCTTCGCTGAAATCTCACGTACCGGCGTACGAGGACTATGTATGGGCCAGGTGTGGGCAATTGTTCTCCGACTGCATATAATATTAATTTTATTTCAGGCACACTTTTAAAAGCGCCTATATATTTTTAAACGAAACCCAACTCTATTCCAATTATTTCTCATAAAAAAATATACTGTATTTATTACCTATTATTATACCTACTTGTGTCTTCATATCTTTCATAAACTTACAAAACGCTTTCCGAAAATGCATCCTCTATTTACATTATCATTTCAACTTAGTATAACTAATTTCTTATTTAATTCCGCTCGTAGCCTTTAGAAGACTCTCTTAGCATTTATATCTTCTCTCTAGTATCTAGCTGTCTCAGCTGAACTCCGAATGTCAGCCGTCTTAACATAAGTTTCCACAAAGCCCAGTTCTCCATTTTTTCTTATTAAATTGTTTCCTGCATTTTCACCTGATGTCATCAGATTTTCTAACTCGATGATAACAAATAACCCATTTGCCGGTGTGTGGGCTACATTACTTTACACGTGAGCCTCCAACGCCTTGTTTCCCAGTATTATTTCTTTGGCAGATATATCCTGACTACTACCGTTTATCATATTAATTCTTTCAGTAGAATTTGAAACATAACTATAGTAAAAACATTTATTATTTCTTCTACATCAACCTTGAAATATAATAAAATAAACGTTATATTACAAATAATTTGATGATTATTTAGTGAGTATTAAAAATAATCATAAATATATCATGACGGATATACTCGTATATTATTAGCAGTGCATACAAAAACATGATATCACTGATAAAAGCTACAAAACTGATTTATATAAAAGCATTATAAATATTGAGCATACATACTTTAAAATATATTACGCTGAGCATATTTTAATATTTCATTAGGAACATGGTTTGCCTGCATGAATTGCATAATATGCAACATAAAATTTATGAATAAATGTTTATCAGTTGTTAAAGGTCATCATATATTTAATGTTTAAAATGGATTTGTGTATTAATAGTACCATTGTCAAGTTTAATTAGTTCAATATTATAAGTTGATACCAATGTTAATACTTTGAGAACTTCTTTGTGACAGAATATTTTTGTTCCTCGTACCACAAGTTTTTGATGTCTGGTTAGGGCAAAGTCGCTATTTGATTTGCAGTAAGTTGCTGTGTTTATGTAGCAAGGGATTTGCAATTCCAGGCTAAAGCCGCCCTCTCGGGGGCCTTTATTCAGAAATGATTTTAACGCGGCCGAATTCTCCATCTCGAGTATTCTTCGCAAGGTGTAAGAAAGGAAAGGAATCGCGGGATGCAAAAGAGAAGAAAGAAAATTGTGAGCTGAAGTCAAGAGAAGAAAGATTAAGATAAACACATAATCGGCTATTTCAAATATATATCAACGCATATATTAAAGAAATCAACAATAGTGAATAGTAATTATGGAAGCCATATGGTAACCAATAAGAGATGATGAAGGTATACTAGTATGAAGACGATACCAGTCATTTTAAATAAGAATTTATGGCTGCTTTCACACGTCGTTTTCACACTAAAGTAAACTGTTATTTTATGGGACTAACTCTGATGGAACACAGACGTTAATTTTCTTCACTTATGATAAGTGACTAATCCTATATTACGCTACTATCACCAACACTGTTTTTAAAAACTTTCTCAATTGGTAACACCTACAACTATTATACGAGTATATCATCTTCACCCGTGGAACGTTCGCCTAGCACCTCTGCACAGTTGATATCAACATTGATTGACTTGGGACTAACAACATTTCCAACTCCACTTTTAACAGCACAGACAATATTTTTGACTTCTCTCCCAAAAATCGTATTCCCTCCCATGTACAATCTCTTCAAGAGGTAGAGTAAGCACATGAAAACTCCTAATTTACTACATGCAAACAACAACTACGTATCCATCACACACGCAGTGTCCAGCCAACCCGGTTGAACGTCATACAGTCTGTGAGAGACTAGAATCTTCAATTTATGTTTGTCTTAATATAAATAAATAAAAAATGGTGTATGCAGGTTGTTCTAACGGAAAGACTTGCGTCATTTATTAATTTCGAATTGGATAAAAATATTTTTATTTTATTCTACGACGTAGATTGAATCCACGTAAAAGTTAAGCATTTTAACTTCTCAGCCATATGCTTCGTATCAAACATATTATTGTATGCCGCCGTTATCACTTTTACAAAGCTTATTGTGTTTACATTGTCGACGTCTCTCGTAGGCGCTGGAAACGTCTGCCAAGAAATACCCCCCCTAAGAAAACGAAGGCGGGAAATGAAGAAAATTACTCGCGCTTTGAAAAATAGCGGAATTAACCCAAGAGCGCAATAATCGTAAACCGACCCTAAACACATAAACTTGCGTAATTGCAGCCCGAGAAATCAGGTCATAGCGGCCGAGTGTGTTATAGCGGCACGGCGCTTAACACCACTGAATATTAACATAACATTTTATGTCAAACAACATATTCGTCTAACGGTAAAGTAAATTCGCGTAAAGCTAATGTGTACCCGCTTGAAGGGCTTCAGGAGATCTTAATCTGTATGAGAAATACTTCATGGAAAATAAACCCACCGTATCCTCAACATCTTGAAACGCCGGCAAGAGACCGTGTAAGCTATATATATTTTTTTCAAAATTGATTACTAAATTGTCAAATAAATCTTAAATTTTTTGACTAATTATGTCCTGTCATAACCTTAAATAAAAAATGGCAGGGGATAGACAGTGAACATACTTTTTCATACTGATTGTCCGTTAATACTTACAATTTGTGTAAATCGTTATTTAGATACGTTTACGGTTCTCACCACTTCGTAAACATAATATGTAGGCTTTTTAAAATGTATGTGTTGTATCGTACATAATATTTTTAAATTATTAATATAATTTAAATGTACTTGTCCATTGTTGTTACGAACCTCGTTCATGAGCAACACAACTGCGATAAAGTTAACATATTCTTTTTTTAGAAATTATTAATGGATTAGAAAAATAATACAAGAAAATAAATGGTAAGAATTTATATAAATTTCTGGACACAAATTAATCAAATTTTGATAAAAAAAAAATATTATTAATTCTAATTTAAGAAAGGCAAGTAAATAAATTTATTTTAAGCTTAGTTTGATTTACATAACTATGTAGAACATGATAAATAATGCAAAATAATCATTATTTTATATTATGACAAATAATATTTATTCTGACCAGAAAAATAAGAGCCTTTTTTTAATTAACGTAGTCCAAAATACATTTTTTGTGGCGATTCTGTGTATTTATATGCTTATATAACATGATAATTAATTATTTTCTATCTCAGCCATTCCTGGCGGTTTGTGAAATTCTGTAAAAATTCTTCGTGTGGTTTAAGCGCTAGCATACCTGCGCTACCTGTTTTTAATAACAATATTATAGCAAAAGGTTAAAACATTATTTTTTATTAAGTTTTAAGTATAACCACAACTTCGCTCTAATTATAATATTTTTATAAAATTGAATGTAATTAATATCATAATAATTTCAATTTATGTTTTATTTTATTTCAGTCAGTAAAGGAATATTAAATTGTATAAACAAAAGCAGTGTTTAGTTTGACTAATTATTTGTATGTGATCTAGTCCTCGGTAAGACTTCAATATTTCACCGACACACAATAACTTATTTTATATAAAGCTCCAATTATTCCATTTCTCTAATACAGCACTCATTGCACTACAGCAAAAAAATGTATCTAATTGATATATTCCAAATAATCCAGTTCACCTGAATGCTGGCATTTTAATATCTCCTTATCTCCAATAATAAGTACGCAAACACGTCCAGTCGCTTTTTTGGGCATACTTTATTTTAACTATCACAGAAAGTGGTCTTTTAAGCTTTCTCTATTCATGGTTCCTGTACCTATTCAATAGAACTATTTTCTCTGAGCATTTTTAATGAAATATAATTGGATTGTGGTTTTTTTTCAACTCCTTAAATCTGTTTTCTTTCTTGTACAATCTGAAAATCTATTTTAAAATCAAATTAAAAACATCAATTCCCTCTATCTCTACAAGAACACAACCGCTACCCACTCGCTCTTGAAACGCAGCATCCAGCACACAAAGCGTTACACTGGAAGGTTAAATCCATCTGTTGGCACTAAAAATATATTACTTTTCACTCCAAATCGTTACAAATCATCATTAAGAAATACTCATATTAAAGTATTTTGCATTCACGTAATTATTTTGCAAATGTTCATTTGTTTTAATATTATAAAAACATCTGAAGATGCCCTATCGTTTTAAAATGAAGTCAAACATTATTGTTTGAAATGAAAATCAAATTTGAAACGCATTTGTCAAACACAACGTAAAAATAAAAACAACCCGACCAGTTGTTTCGGCGTCTGGGAGACGTACATAAATAAACCATTAGAGTCGGCTTTAAAATGTAAAAAAAATACAATAAAGGTTGTATTCCGAAGGCTTTGATGACTGGTAATAAACCACCCTCGTTAGCGGGATCGTCGCCGTTGAACGAAATATTATCATAACGACGCTACGCCAAGTCGCACACTAGGCTGCACATACACGGTACAGAGAAACTTGACTATTTCATGCTTTCAGACAAATTATTACTGTAACATTTTTCAGTTTTATCTTTGGTTCAAATTTTAAAATAAGCGATTTTTTCTCAAATGCACTGCTTTATTTACTTCTAGATTTATTTATACCTAAATTACAAACGTTTTATTTGATTATAACTTGAACTAACGTTCTTCAATTTCTTATGCTTTTTTGTAGTTACCTTAAAAAGTATAATTATTTTATATTCTGAAACAATTAAATTATCTTTTTTTTTATCAATTTATTTTAAGCATATTTATACATTTCCCATATTGCTTTACCCTAATCCCCTAAGCTGCACAAAGCTTTACTACCCGCAATGAAATATTCCCGAATAATCTAAAAAAAATTACTTTACTTTGAGCGATGTGACAATTCGCCTTTCTACATTATTATGTCTGAATTATACAATTGCTTACACGCAACAATATTTTTTATCAGTTTTCTAAAACAGATTATGATTTTACTGAAGTCTTAAGCTAAGGGCTGTTTAACATATTTAGTCCATTTATAAATCAATACACGCACAGCTTTACTATTTCAACCGTTTCAGAAATTACAACAGTTTCAGACATTCATACAATCCAGATAGCTTAATCCCTTAGACAGTTACATTTAAACCATTATATTTCCTTTATGCATGGCCCAACTGTCCTAATTAAGCATTATAAAACAACAAACAAAGCAAGAAGTTCTGAAATTAGAAAAGCTTGCGACGAAAAGTATTGAGAGTGGCGATTGACGAAATATCAACAATTTTCAGTAAAATCACATGAAAATGTATATCAGTGTCACGGGATTAGTCTCCGAATAAGAACAGGACACATTACTAGATAAATAAAAAGGAGACGAAGATAACACGAAAAAAGTATATCGATAGAAATTTAAACGTAATAAAGGATACATGTAAATTTTTGTATAATTTTTAATGAATAAGAAATATCACGGATTATTTTAATTATGATGAAAGTAACTCTTTACAATCAAGGAAGACAGCGATGAAAATACAACAAAAGGAGTCAAAATCTTTGATCTTACGAACTTTGAAACATTTTCTTCTAGATCAATACATACAAACGCTTAGAAACGTTTCTCAATGACGATTGTGTGTGTGTGTGGTATTATTCTGGCTGAATACACTGTTCGTGTAAAAGCTTCATAAGACGCTGTTACAAATGAGCTTTCCGCATCTTGTATAGCGCTCTCGCGAGCTTTGAAAGCTCCTCCATACATTTTGGGTTTAATCATCTAAAACTGCTTGTTTATTCAACGAAGCTCTTTGATTTTTAATATGTCAGATGGTGACATTTTACAGATATCGTTTTTGCTGAAAGTTATTACGCGACTAATGAAACACGTATTATCGAGTAATAATATTGTCTAAATCGTACACTTTTTACTTACAATTAATAAAAAATATTCGATTACTAGTATTCATCTTTATTATGATTATTTATAATTTAAAATATACTCGTTGTCTAGCTATTAAGTTACATATCCGTTATTAAAAATAATAATTGTACCTCTACTTTTTTCTTTTTATTTTTCGTTATATTTGTGATACCATTTATATTGGGAACTTCGAAAACCAGCTCTCTCACCATTTTTTTTTAAAATATGCTGGGGAATATTTTCCCTTCACGGTTCCTGCAAAGCAAAAAGATCGTCTTATCATCGTATCGTCTATTTTAGGTTTTTGACATATTCACTGTAGACTTACTGCTATAAATTTTAATACGCATCCCGTGGTATGTTTTTGTACTTTTTAATAATTTAAATATTTTTTATCACAAAGTTAATTTTAATATGTAATCGCCATTCTAAAAATGCATTTAGTAAATAAAATTTATTTTAAAAGACAGTATAATAAAAGACGAAAGTGGTTACGTTGTTTTAAAAAAATAAACGTTACGATTCTAGAATCCATACATTCTATTCATAAGCTTTTAATAATTAAATCATTCATTACACTCTGCACATGAAGCTATTGACAGAGTCGTATTAAGTAAATAATATTTACTGATTTTTTATCAATATCAATTATTCATATACACAAACAGAAAAGTCAATAACGAGCTGTACTACTCGTATTGTTCATGCATGTTATGCAAAGTTTATCATAACATTATTAATCGATGAGCGGAACATTAAAAAAAATATGATTTTACTTCTGCTTGATGTTTTCGACAGATGGAAAAGACTTATTGGAATTCCGTACTAGGGTCATTCTCAGGTGACTTAAAACAAAAATCGCAATCGTCTTAGAATCCACAGATTTTCATTACCTTCAGTTGATATCCTCATGCGTTCGGTAACTTTTGTAAATTTAGATTTTTTCAAATAAATATCTATTATTGTTTTCAGTTTTAAATACGGAGCGCAAGAAGGGAAATAACATAAAATACAGTTAATCATAAATATAATTATGTGCCAAAAAATTCCAATAAACAAGACCTCTGGTTTTCTCGCAACAGCCACCGGTTGGCAGATACTGATTTATATGCGTTAATGAATTCACAACATGCCTGCACGTTATTTTTTTATGTTTTTATCTTTCAAAAATAAAAACAATGTATCCCGCTTTTTAAAAAACAGAATAAATAAAGCTACAACGCAAATATTGTGTGTCGTTTTAATTTTTTTCGTCGGCATCATTGTTTTTCGGCAGAGTTACTTTTAAAATTACGACATTCGTTAATTGAATACGCAGCGGGTACTTGCATCCATTGGCGAATCTAAAATATGGATGGTAAAAATAAAATAAATGTTCTTTTGATTCCAGTTGCCGGTCATCGGACACCTACGAGTAGGTTCCCTATGAACACATTCTTGGGTATTTTCTACAGAGCACTTTTTCATTATTTGAGAAATGGACTTAGTAATAAGTAAGAAGTACGAAGATTTTATTAAAACTTTTTCTTTTTTTTCTTTATTCTTGCCTAGAACATCGTCACAAAAAGTAGTCGCAAATTAACGGCACACATTTCCGTCAGCTGTTTGCTTATTAACTTTGCTCCACATAGGTATCTGAACACCCGAAGCTCCAACAACAACAAACTATGCATAATTAAGAACGAAAATTCAGGGTCTGAAAAATGATAATTGTAGTATCATCAGTATATTTGGGCGTATGTGGATCGGTGGACACCTCTTAATATTTACAGGTACGCCACTGCGTTTGTGGAGGCACATAATATGGACGAGCTTTTCTACGCCATTTTACGGTAAAAAAAACCTTTATGATTCCTGAAGTGCCGCTTGTGAAGAAGTGGACGATAAAAACTTTTATTTGTTCAATTATGAAAATCTGCGTCCATTGCATAGTAAATATATGGAAGCTGTTAGGTAAGTATGAATGTTCTTTTAGTGTAAATTACAAATTATTTAACTATTATATATTAAGTATATACGTATTTAACTACTAAGAATTTTTATTATGTCAGAGGGAGTCTTCAAGTGAAAAACTGAAGAAACTCGCATTGAAAGCAAATCTGTGATATTCATGTATTTGAACAAAAAATACATAATGTCGTTTATATTTAAAAAAGCTCACAGTATTTATCTTTTATAAAATAACACGACATTCTCTTTTCTGAAATTTGATGATTTTAGGTTATTATCTTATCTCAAAATACCTTCAAGACTTCAAAAAGTGTCTAATTGTAACTCTGCCGAAGAAGCCCGGAACAACAAAATGTGAACAACACCGAACACTCAGTATTCTCTCTCATGCATCCAAAATACTGACCAACATAATCCTACATAGAATTGAACCAAAAATAGAAGAGACTCTCACTAGCGATCAATTTGGATTCAGAAAATGAATGGGAACCAGAGAAGCAATCTTATCCCTGCGTATGATCTTGGAGAAGAGGATAAAAGTGGACCAAGATATATATATTGCCTTCGTGGACATTGAAAAAGCATTTGATAAAGTAGATTGGGAGAGGCTCTTCGATGTAATGAAAGAAATTGGAGTCAAATACAAGGAACGAAGACTCATATTTTCACTTTACAAAGAAGAAGCTGCCATATTATCACTTGGAAATGTCCAAACGGAAGCAAAAATACGTCAAGGGGTGAGACAAGGATGCTTTCTGTCGCCTGTACTTTTCAAAGTATACATACAAAATGCAATTAATAACATCAGGGAAAAAATGGGCCATAGAGAGGGGGTTAAAATACATGGCCAAAAGATTGATATCATAAGGTTTGCTGACGACATTGCTCTGATTGCTGAAACTGAAGATGAACTCACTGAAGCGCTGACATCCATGGAAAACATATTTAATTCCAACTACAATATGAAGATAAACAGCACAAAAACCAAAGTTATGAGAGTAAGCCGCAATGAGCAGCAGAAAATTAACATATCAATGCTAGGAGTACCCCTAAAAGATGCAAAAGAATTTGTATACCTTGGAAGTACGATCACCTGGGATGGCAGAACAAAAAGAGAAGTCAACAGTCGAATACATCAAGCAAGGCTAGCTTTCAATAAAAAAGCCAAAACTCTTGAGTCAAAGAATATTTCTTTAGGGCTCCACAAGCAACTTGCCAAAACACTTGTTTGGAGCATCTTAATGTACGGCTGTGAGACATGGTGCTTATCTGAAAGTGATAAAAAAATACTAGAGGCCTTTGAGATGTGGTCGTACAGAAGAATTCTCAGAATTTCCTGGAGAGACCACGTCACGAACAATGAGGTTCTCAGAATAATCAAGGAAGATAGGCAACTAATAAGAACCATCTCAGAGAGGCGAGCCCGATGGATTGGTCACATCATGCGCCACGATGGTCTTTTTCACGATATTGTGGAGGGATGGTTGAGGGTAGAAACTGTAGAGGGCGCCCTAGACGGGAGTATTTGCAGCAAGTGTTCGAGGACATGAATTGTAGCGCTTATGCTGAGCTGAAAAGGGTTGCGGAGGACCGAGAGGAATGGAGATCGAGATGCAAGATTCTGTTGCTGCAAACCAATCCACCGGATTGATACTACGAAGAAGAAGTCAAATTAGATATTATAAATTCTAAATATTAGTTTATTATGTCTTATATGGTTGTTACTCATAAGATTTTATTCGGTCCATAAAAATAAAAAAAAACAGATAATACAAAGCAATAAAACTACTGTACCAACAGAAGATACTGACGGTTTAGAAATTTTAAAACTGACATAAGAGGATTAAAATGTAAAAATTAAAATGCAGGCTTAATAATGAAAATATTTGATTACTCAGTAGAGAAGTATATTTTGAGATATATGCCATTACATAGTCCCTTCAAAAACCTATTTAATGATATACATTACTGAAAAATTTCAAATTTATTATTTATCAAGTTGATTCAACCCGAGAAGTATATGCATTTCCTTAATTGTATTATTAGGATATCTTCAATGAACAAATCAATGTACACATAAAACCTATGATTTTACCCCATTATTGATATTCTCTTACACATGCTTTCATATAAAATTATCAAACTGATTCGGTAAAAATATATGGTAACCCGCTATATGCGTTGTGGATAAAAAAAAAAATATTTCCTTAACATTCTGCTGAAAATGCAATATAGCATGAAAAAGGATACGGATATGTCAAATTAAATCCGCCTGAGGAGCAAAGGGGACGAAGCGGATGACAATGATATTTTATTTAAAGCGAAAAGGAAATACTCGTATCGCGAATAGCGAAACTGTGCAACATTTCAGTTAAAGTAAGTGGAATAAGCCGCAATTCATCCCGTTTGAATCGCAAGAGTGGGAGCAATTTTGAAATTATCGTCGCCCAACAATTTCCATGACAGCCGAATCGCATTACGAGTATATCCGAGTCTCGTGGATATTTTGAGTGGTCCGAATTACATTTTTTATTTTATTATTATAATTTTATAGTGCTAAATATTAGAGGTACAAAGGTTTAAATACAATGATTAGTCTTAATTTCGATTTATATTATACTAAATATTATATTTACCCCGTTACATTAGGTGACATTCTATTCATCAAAAATCAAAATTAATGTTTGTGTGCGACGTAGATTTAAGATTTATGTATGCCTCCTCTAAAAGATACATCCTCAACCAAATCGTTAACGTTATTATGTGTAAATAATTAATTTACAAAATTCTCAAAAACGTCAATTTTGTGTATTGAAAAATAAAGAAATCAGATTCAGACAATTTGACTCTTTACGCATCATTTTCTTTGTGCATCCGTTAATTATATTAACTAGAAAGCGTCTTCAAAAAAGCATTATGTTCCCACCTTGAGCGTTCTACATACCATGGATCAGTTTGCGATTTATTATTGGGTCATTGAAACCGAATTCTTCAACTAAGTGTTCTTACTCAAGATAATATAAAGTAATGCCCTTTTCTATGAAACCCTAGTAATTGTTCTGGAAGACCGTTGACAACAGGATGTAATCGTTGGAACTTTTATAAACTTATGACTAGTATCCATAAAATGGATTTAATTGTTAGAAAAAATCAATGGTTGTGATTTATACAGGTATAGGGAATATGCTCCAAAAAAAATGTATTTTATCACTTAAAGGTTATACGACGATGTATGTTTGACATTTTCTCTTGTAGACTTCATGATAGTTTCAACATTTTAATCTTAATTTCAATTATCTACAATTAGGCTTCAAATGTGCTACGATAAGAAGCCTATTACTTGTCAAAAGTATAATATGGAATTAATGATGTGTATAAATTACGTGTTTTGTATAAATCTGAATCTACAGCGTATAATGCGTGCCACGATATCAAGAGGTTATAAGTGCTCAGGCAAACAAGGGCCGAACCTTTGAGGGTGAAAAAATCCTTTGTGGGGGTGGACAGCGAAAGTGTCTGGTAACCCGTTAGCGCCGAGGGTGTGAGAAGTCTCAGGCTAAGTTGCGTGCTTGACCAGGTCGACTGAGTATCGATCGCATTGTTTTATGGTCGGCGGCGCCCCTTGCCGCCCACTCTGCCCACTCGGCCCACTACGCCCACTCCACCAGCCCGGTCGAATTAAATGCTACCTTCCTTCAGAGCAACGTGACCTAACCTAAGCTCATAGCCAAACGACGTACCAACTGAGGGTAGGTTATATAGATTATAAGTATACCCTAACCTATTATTTTCAGCGAAGGTTTTTTTTTTCAAAATTTTCATTTAACCTATGATTAGATCCGTAAAGAGTGTCATTTTTTCACACTTCCGTTTCAAAATCAGAATCATCAATACAAATTGCAACCACATAGTTCATTAAATTGTCATTATCTATACCTTGCTCCGAGTTATCTCTTCACTCCGGGGTTTACCTGGGAACATATATTATTAGTGTTTTGGATTCAGTTTGTCATCATAATTTTTTAAAGTGGTTAAATGCTTAACGCGACGCTTCCGAAGCAAAGATCATTTGATCCTGCGGGGCAACTCAAATTATCCAACAATACGCAGTTAACAATAGGAGATGACCCATCTAAGTTTTGGTTTCGATCCAGTGTTGCCTAACATTGATCGAAAGAGAACGACGCTTATATTATGCAATTGTTTTTTGGTTATTTGGTATCAAACGAGCACTTTTTTAATAGTTGGTAATATTTGATCCAACTTAATATAAATGCAGACTAGCATAATGGTGATGGCATACTAATATAAGATTATATGTATTAGACTTTTGTAAGTACAAGACATTTTATAGCAAATTTACAACGCTCAGAAGCATCACACTAATCATAATAATATTATTTTTAAATCTCTAAATAAGCCCTGGATGCTACAACTGCCTTTTCTTTAAGGCTCGGGATTTCATCTTGTATAATAGGCTATCGAGAATTACGCATAATATATACTCGGCAAAGCTTCGAGTGCAGAGATTACTTAAATTAAAACGGTCAAAAACATGTTGCAGATATTCGTAGCGAAAATGAACCCTAATTTGCCAGCGGGTATGGAAGAATTAATTTTCTTACACAAAGATACATCTAGAAATCATATAAAGAAACTTTATTTATGAAGCGCTCTTTATGAGTGCTAAAGAGAGTACCCGGAAAGAAATAAAATAACTTTAGTATATAATCACAGGTTGAAAATAGTTTTTATCCATCCCTGGTGAAGCTGGGTACAAACTGCAAAAAGACATAAAGTGAATAAACCCACGATGGAAGAGCTTACGCGAGTTTTCAGTGTCGAGAGGTAAAAGACGGAATATGGGAGAAACACGTGTTGAAAAGTGCGGGGTTTCCACGAGAAAGTCAGGATTCTTCAACCTTATTACCTCTCTGGTGACGGAAGCTCCGGCTGCTGCAGCCGCTGCATGGTGCATCCGCCGGAGAGCAGGGGCGCAGAAATGAGGTCACCTGATTATTTCATATCCATATCTTACACCATCATTTTAAAATGTGTTTTGGATGGGCACCAACATCAGATGAACGAAGAATATGACAATATCATGGGAACATTACTATTGATGAATAAATCCCGAGCTCTACCCACGGTGGGACATAAAATTAAAAAAAAAAAAAAAAATTAAATCTTGAAAACCTTCAGAAATTTCATAATGATTGAAGGACTTAAGAGAGCTAGAAATATCATAAAATATGATCACTGATATGATTTACATGTGTATTGTGTTTAGTTGTTGAATATTTGTATAAATCTTTGATTTGACTTTGTGAGGATTGACGAGGTGAGAGAGTGAACAAGGCAACCTTCCATACTACAGTCGGTCAAGAGATTTCGAATGTCACAGGAAAGCATAAAACTAAAGCCCACCTTTCTTCAAGCCCCCGGGCTCTCGCCGTCCTGGAAGGCTTTTGGAATTTATGCTTAGAATGAACTTTACGGAAATTAAAAATTCAAAGTTAATTGTATGGGACAAGGCAAAGGTAGTGACAGACATTTTACGCTATATGCTCTAGGAAACTAGGAAGCGGAAACGAACGAATAAAAAAAATATTTTAGTAAAATGGTTTACATATTTTTATATAATAATACTTTTAACCGTAATTCATCTAATTAACATCACTAAATCAATGCAATCTCTCTAAAAATGGACGATACGTGTATTACGGGCAGTCTAAAGAAATGATTAATAATAGTTTCATGGAATCCATATTTTGAACACTCTACATAATTTTCTAGCGCTATTCATTTTGGCAAAAATATTTTAAGACTATTTATAATACATTAGAATGCTTACAGAAATTTGCTACAATAAGACAAATAACCTTTTTAGACATATATATTAAACGCTGATCAATATGAGATTTCGTCACCCTCTGTTAATATTGACGACATTAAAAATTGATCATTCTCAAGTAAATTGCTTTAGTGTCCGAGTTTTCTTGTACATATTTCTGCCAAAGGTTACAATATTGGCTCAATCTAGAGTTTGTACGACGATCGAAGGTGCAATGAAGTGTGCCGTACTTTCTCATCGCTTTCATCGCTTTTACGACGGCTACTGAGCCCAGGTGGCGCCATCGTCGGGTCAGGCATCATACACCTAAAACTCCCAGCGTAAGAGATACGAAATACGATAAATGCAAAAGGTATATTCGTGATCTACTTACCCAAAACAATACATACATTCAGTTTATCTGTATTCAAATTATACAGGCGCGATCGTCATGGCCGATTCGTGTTATTTATATTTGGATATAAGCACTACGAAACACCATTATTATTATTTATAAGCTCCGATGAATCCTCCATTAAAAAAACACGCAAAAGCCGCATTTAACCCAACCTTATAGAAATGCCGCCCATAAACTAGGAGAATGCTTGACAATATTTTTTCTGTAGCACGAAAAAAAAAATAGTATCCGAATCCGCCGTGTGGCTTTTGAACTTTCATGCAAAAATATAATAAATGTATCATAATTATCGTTGGTCGTGACTTCATTTCGGAATTTGTATTCGTCTATTATAATTAATTTTGGAGATAACTCCTTGCGTGTAATATTTGTCCCTCGTCTATGGCTTAAATTTAAACATTTTTAAAGCACATGTAAAATGTAGAGCTCATTTTATAATTTTGATGAGCCTGCAATTCAGGAATGACTGTATGTTTGATTTAATCGTACTATTAAGTTTTTGTGTTTGAATAAAACCAAATGACATCCGTTAGCTTTAGAATACTCTTTCAACATTTTTTTTGTATTTTTTAAACACAAGCATCATCATCAGGCTGTGTCCGTCCACTGTTGAACGTAGGCCTCCCGCATGAGTCTCCATCCTCTTTGATCATCCGCCTTCCGCATCCAGGTCACTTCCGCTATTTTTCTTATGTCGTCAGTCCATCTTGTAGGGGGTCGGCCAATGCTTCGTTTGCCAGTTCTTGGGCGCCATGCCAATGCTTTTCTGCCCCATCGACCGTCGTCTCTTCGACAGATATGTCCTGCCCATTGCATATTCCCAACATAAGCATATCTTATAGAATCAGATTAATGTACTCTTACAAACTGATTAAACCTTTACATAGCCATCACACATTTTTTCAGCATGTAGCACTCCGCTGCCCTAGTTGAGCTTCATAAACATAGTTTAACTTAATTAATGATACAAATCAGCAAAAAAAATGTGTGATATATAATATGATTAAAAGGAGATTGGGTAATCAACCTGAAGGTCCCTCAGAACTACGTAAAACTACATTTTAAAAAATACGACATCAATAAATGACAATATTGGCATGATCAAACGGCAATAAACAGAAAACAGAATCTAGTCGATTGGGAAAAGTGTTGTTGGAATGATGCCTAAGAACCGAAAAACAGTAACTGCCGTTCTCTAAAAAGTAGCCAAATAAATGCGGGTGATTCAGTGGATGTATTTTATCTGAAGACACTTTATACAATACAAATATTGGAATAAATATTTGCTTACGCGCCATGCGAATTTAATAATAGTAAGTTAAATACAAAATGCGAATCTGTGGCTGCCGGGTTAAATTACGTAAAAGTTGAAAAATTCAAATAAAGCTATGTTCCCGTATCGCTTAGCCAACCCGTTCCTTTCACGGCTGAAAGTTTCATAAAATATTTAATAAAACTTCGCCACGCCCGTTGTTATGTAGATATCGAGGGGTGGCGGACAGCTAGGGTTTGGCAATATGAAAAATGATTTTTTTCATATTGCCAAACCCTGGCAAAAAACACAATGCAAGAGAATAACTTAAGTAGTTGATGAAAATACGTTATCTGTTAATTCAACTAAGCTTTCTTTTTATACTTATTCTTAACACTTAATGCTGTCAAAAAAATACAGAAAATTGGACAATTGTACCCGTAATTTAAAATAATATTCCGTGTGATTTTTATTTCATTTTTATTTGTTCATACAAAAATAAAACACTTCAGTTAGTGAAATTATGTGTGTTTCTTAATATTTTTTTAATTTTTCAGTGAAATCCTACGAAATTGATTGAAAATATAAATAATTTATTATTGGTCATAATAAGCTGAATCTTTTTCCTTGGGAATGATTTTCCAAAGCCCTGGATTGTCCATCATTTATGAAATCTGCTGCTGACTCTGAGAAAGATTTTCCCAGAGCCGTACTAGTATTCATTAAAATATCTTGAAATACCGAAAAATTAAATTATACACCTTTTTATTACTCACCAACTACAAAGTTTTAAGTTTCATCAGTCTAAATTTTTCGAAGATCACGACAAAATAAAAAATGATAAAAATTAAAAGTCAGTGGCTTTTTAAAGTGTATTTTTTATTATTTAATATTATAAATCAAGTTACTACGTTGTACAATTATGAAATACCAATATATAATTTAATCTTATTTTATATTTGTTTGTGATTTTTTTATTATTTTAACCTCATTTGCTAAGAGCTTATAAATAGGTAACTAATCGCATATTTATTTTAATTTTATATATCTTTCATCTAAATTTATAAGAATCCAATAATTTTACAAAATGTAACGCCTTTATATTTTTTTGTAATCCAGACGTGCAATTTACATAGTCAAGAGTCAGGTCTCTGATTTGCAGAGTATCCGGTTTCAATTCAATAAACGTAAAATGTACTTGTGATACTTCAGATTGTGAATTTAGAACGTGGTATTTCAGATTCTACTAATTATTTCATGCTAATAAAATATAATCTGTACAATAAAATGAAATATCAATGACTCTATATCTTGTTTTTTATAAAAAGCGATAACTTTGTGGTCAGACATGATTAAAATTAAAACAATTAAAATTTGTTTATAACTACTAAGACCCACTTACAAAGGTTGTAAGTGTTGTCCTGAATATGGTAGAGGGTGCTACCGAAGCAAGTAGACAATAAACTGTAAACGAAGTGGTTATAAACAAATTTTAATTGTTTTAATGTAAATGACTTTATATCAGTTTTTTTCTCCGCCTTTGGCTTTACAAAAACCAATGACATGGACATTTTTTTATCGTTTGGCTAATTGATAAACACATTTTTATCAAATATGAATGTCACATTGACTATATTAGAATTATTGATGGTCTTAAAAATATAAAAATAAACATCTTATAAATTAAATAACTTCTTAGGTTTCTCTAACTTCTTAGGATTCTCCGACATGACGCTCGTGGAGGTACATTAGGCTGACGGCTAAACTACCTCCTGACACCAATTCACAACTAAGTCATCAACCCTGAAGAAGACCCCTGCAATAGCGGTCAAAATATTGGAAAGAAGAAATTCGCCACATACGGCTAAACCCAAAAGCCGAAATATCTTATAAATTGTGCTTATTGTACATTTGAATCAATATATTTCAATATTTATAATGCGTTGCTTAAAATTTGGGTTTGTGAATTTAACATGTTAATGCAATGTATTTTGCTAACACTTCACATTTGTTAACTCCCCATCGGTTTGGTATAGATGATATATCATTCCCACATACGGCCAATTCTGTTGAACATCATATTCCACTGGAGTGCTAAAACCCTCTACTTATGTATCAGTCGACAGGCGCATACAACTGGGATGGGCAGCATTTGGAAAACTAAAGTACATTTTTAAAGCGAAAATTCCGCAATGCCTTAAAACTAAGGCGTTTAACCAATGCGTCCTCCCTGTATTAACTTATGGCGCAGAGACGTGGAATCTGACAGCAAGTCTTACCCATAAAATAAAAGTCACCCAGCGTGCTATGGAGAGATCCATGCTCGGAGTGTCGCTAAAAGATAGAATCCGAAACGAGGAAATACGCAGAAGAACTCAAGTAGTGGATGCTACCCAACGAATAGGCACACTCAAGTGGCAATGGGCAGGTCATATCTGTCGAAGAGACGACGGTCGATGGGGAAGAAAAGTATTGGAATGGCGCCCAAGAACTGGCAAACGAAGCATTGGCCGACACCCTACAAGATGGACTGACGATATAAGAAGAATAGCGGGAGTGACCTGGATGCGGCAGGCGGAGGATCGAAGAGGATGGAGACTCATGCGGGAGGCCTACGTTCAACAGTGGACGGACACAGGCTGATGATGATGATGATGTATCAGTAAAAAAAACAATAAATGCGTTTGAGTAAATTATGTATATATGTTTTTTTCAAATTATTTCAAGTGCTGCTCTGGCTAAAGAGGTTCGTCAGAAAAAAATATGACTCGCTCACTTTCATAGAGAAGAAAGTTAGTGGACATTAGAGAAGCCCCGCAGGCGGTATCCGCAATGGACTACGCGCCCCGCACATTGAGGAGCACTTTAATATATTTCCCGTAAAATTATCCGCTCGGACATATTTTGCCCTGTTATCATGTAAGCTAAATAATTGTTTTGAATATTTTCGTCGTTTTGAACATTTCGATCAAATGTTTTGTAAATTAAGGCGATGGACAGCAGTTTGTTAAATTTAGATTTAGCCTTCCATGAACATTGTATGAAACTTCAAAAAGTATCAAAAACATATTGCACGTTAAGTGCAAAGTTATACAATACTAAGCTAGTTGTGAAGCATATTATGTTATTTTTATTTAACACCATATGGAAGATTTCAATTCAATAACTTCTGCCGTTTATTAATACATATATGTAGAAATAGTCCGCAGTGTTGAACTTTACGATTTAACAAAATATCCTATGGTAAAAAGATTAACGTAGGTGCCAAATAAATTTATATCTACAATAGAAAAAATATTTCTTAGAAAGGAATCATGGATTTGAGAATCAATTATGAGGTGTAGGGAAAAAAACTTACAAAATACACAATTATTTGACAGCAGTATTTATAGTACTATCAAATAATTTTATATTTTTTAACGTAAAATAATGAAATCGCAATATTCACATTATCACGAAAAAATTATAGACAGTAAAATTGAAGAACGATCGAGCGAAAGTATTCTTAGTAGATTGAGTGACTTCGCTTGATAAAATATTAATAAGAGACGATTTTAGAATTACACAATTCCTCTCCATAAAGGGTTGATTTTTTAATAGTTATAGGAAATTTTTCCAAAAAAAGACACATAAAATTAAGAAAAATGCATAAAATATTTATTTGAATCGATAGTACAGTCCAAAACAGTGTATGATGCGATCTTTCTCAGCACCGTGACATATGCGGCGCGGTGCTGGGTTGAGCGCACTCGACTACTCTTCATTAGACGCATTCTCTTGAGCGGTCAAAGAACCCCACTTCTCTCACTTACTAAAGCCTATCGATCCTCTGCCACCGAGTCATTGATTATCCTTGCGGGAGTGCTGCCGTTGGATCTGCAAGTGCAGGTGAGCGCCGCTATGTCGTTGATTAGACGTGGCTTCTCTGCGGAGGTCGGGGGCACTTGTCTCAATCCTCCGCAGGGTAAGATCACGAAAGAAACCGAAAAAGAAGTAAGACTGGCGGCGCTCGCAGCATGGCAGAGCAGATGGTCGACCTCGCTCAAGGGTAGACACACATATTCCTTCTTTCCTTCTGTCCTCGATAGAATGGAGATGCCGTGGCTTATTCCAAACCACTGGACTAGTCAATTCATGACTGGGCACGGCAATTTTAAGGCTAAGCTTTTCAAGTTTAGCCTCGTTGATAGTCCAGACTGCCCATGCGGCAGCCCCTTGCAGGACGCTGAACACGTTCTGTGGCATTGTCCAATATTAGATTTAGCGAGGCAAAGGCTCCTTAGCGTAATCCAACAGAAGTCTGGACCGGTTGGATATATCGATCTCATATCTACGGAGCCCAACTACCATGCATTTTCTGTATTCGCGGCGACCTTCGGCGAAGAAGTCTAAAAGTCCAAATTTTAACGTCTGAACTAATAACTTTTACACCCATGTGTGGTGTTGCTCACCAAAACCAGTTACTTGTATAACGAGAATGTACTCTGAAAACAATGCCTTGGTAAATGCTCCCAAGGAGCGCAGGCAAAAAAAAAAAAAAAAAAAAGTACAGTCCATATAATTTAATTTTTGAAAATTATTTCATTCAAATGTTGATCGCGGCTGCGCCTCAAATGGTCCATCCGCTTAGTCCAATTTTGGCATACACTTTCCAACATTTCGGCCGGTATCTCACGAATAAATGCTTCAATACTGTCTTCCAATGCGTCAATCGAAGCGGGCTTGTCAGTATAGATATGAGCCTTAACATAGCTCTACAAAAAATAATCTAAAAGCGTTAAATCACACGATCTAGGCGGCCAATTGACCGGTCCCAAACGTGAAATAAAGTGTTCACCGAACTTGCCACTGAATTGGTTTATTGTTTCGCATGCTGTGTGGCATGTGGCACCGTCTTGTTGAAACCACATGTCATGCAAGTTAAACTCTTCCATTTTGGGCAAAAAAAATGGATATCATCTCACGGTAGCGCTCACCATTCACAGTTACGTTGCGATTCGCATCATCTTTGAAGAAGTACGGTCCAATGATGACACCAGCCTATAATCCGCACCAAACAGTAACTCTTTCTGGATGCATTGGTAGCTCGTGCAATGCTTCTGGCTGATCTTCACTCCAAAACCGACAATTCTGCTTATTGACGAATCCATTCAGCCAAAAATGAGCTTCGTCGCTGAACACGATTTTTCGATAAAAATATGGATCAATAAAATTCAATGATTTGGAAGCGTTGTTCGTTTGTAAGACGATGCATGGTTAAATTATAGACCAAACTGAATATGTTTGACAGTGACACAAAACACGAAAAGAAAATAGTATAAAATTCACCCCTTAGAAGGATATCATCCACAAAGCTAGCTGTTGGCTGTAACTAAACTAAACTTATTACATCGTGCACTAATAGTCCTTAGACACTAACTTCCGTCACTATACAAGCCGATTTACCTCCCTATCGTTAATCGTATTATTGATATTGCCAACTGACCAAGCATCTCTATATTATTACCATATTTTCACGGTATACCACATAACAATGCATAATACGTCAAAAACATTTCCTTGACATTCTCTTCTTAATATGCAATTCTCCAATAATGTAAAATAAAATAAAACATAGGTAAAATCAAGATAACTCACCTGAGATCTTCTCGTCTAGGTCTCGGGCGCGCACGTGGCCTGGGGCGCGTGCGCGGTGCACGACAGTCGCAGTGCAGCGCGCACAGAGCCGCAGACGTGGCCAGAGTCAGCACGAGAGGCGCGGCCAGGTAGCGCGCCACCACGGCGATCTGCTCCTCGCGGTCATAGTGCGGCAGCGCCACCGCCTGGTCCGTTCGCGACCAAAAACACGGAAAACTCGTACCCACATCTCCATAAGAATCAGTGAAGTTCTTGCAGTCGACCCAAGGAGGATACCCGCAGCCTTTGATGTTTATTAAGAGCATGGCTTGTCGCGTTCTGCCTTCCGCTTCGTATGTGACGTAGATTCTCGTACAGCGGTAGAGATCTGCTGTACAGCCTTCTCTGCAGCTTGCGACCATGCATTCCATTAATCCATTTTTTTCTTCTTTGCTGATTGTTGTGCAGGTTACAGGGGTAGCTGGGAAGTCTGCTGCAAGGGCTGAGAGGGCTGGGTCTACGTAGAGCGGGACTAAGAAGAGCAATGCTCCTCCGCCGCCTGCTGCTAGGGCGGCCAGGAATGCGGTGCCGCAGCGAGCGGCTTGCGCGCGGATGCGAGCCCCGCGGCTGGGCGGGCCTGGTGGTGGAGCTACGCCCTCGGGCCCGGCGCCCCCGGGGGCTCCGGCCCGGAGCAGCAGCTCTGAGCTGCCGCTGCGCATCCTTTACCTCATGCTCGCCAAGCTCTCAACAACACACCCTCGAGCATTCCCGCGATCTTACCGCAGCACGGAATTTAAGCACTTTTAAAATTTTCAGTTTTGTACCGTTTTAGAATGTTTTTATATTGTTTATTTTTAACACTCCGGCGTTAATTTTTCATCCCTATAATGAAAACCAAAAAACACTTTTATTTTATCTTCTTATATAAACGTTATAAAACATTTACTTAATAATGTTAAATAATAATTTTTATTTATAAAGATGAAAAATGATTTCTTTCAGCTTGTGACATCACAAAGAGTTATGCAAAGAAAACGTGCAATGAGAGTCAAAATGATTCTATTCTATTGTTTAATTGATCTTTCTTTTATACTGATACCAATAGGTATTGCATTATAATATCACGACACTACATGTTACTCTATTTATTTAAAATTTAAGACAATACAAGAATTAACTTAAAAACCAAGACGAATAAAACGGTCCAAGAGAACCTAAGAAAAACTATTGATTACAACGGAAAAAGGAACAAAGATACTCGTTTAAATGATTACATGTTTTTTCAATTGTTTTACCCACACACATACAACCTGTAAATTTGTGTATAGGAACTAATTACTTGTCCATACCTATATAAGCCACTGCCTGTTTTTATTTTATCATTATTGAAGATGGTCTCCAGGGAGGCCGAAACATTTAATCATTCAAAATAAATTGTGAATCAAAACTAAATATTATTAATTTATTAATTTTTTAATTCAAATTAATTTAAAATTACAATTATGCAGTTTCACCAAGTATTGTCAGTTGATAACCTTAATGTTAACCAAGATAGTCGAAGCTTCACATTGCATAGTACTCGTATAATAAAAAGAAGTAGTATTTATCTTCTTTTATATCCTCTAAATCTATCAAAAACTATAAATAGAGTATACTCGACAAGGCTTTGGAACGTAGAGCTAGCTGACTAGAAGACAAGGAACATAGGGTTAATTGTGAGTGGTGTCTAACATTACAAAATTTACATTATTACAAAGTATTATATAATTTTTAGATAACCATTTCTTATCGCTTTTATTTATTATATAATTATTTTATTAAAAAATTACGGATTTCCTGAAAACAGACCGATTTCACACAACTGCACTTCATACATGTCATTATGCCCATTAGTCGAAATCGTTGTGGTAATTGCATCACTCTGAATAAGTCATATCCAAGATTGGCGGAGACATGCGATGCTATTATGCAATTATATGAATGATAACGCAATTAAAATCCGTCAGACTAAAATTAAAAATACTTTTCGATACTTTCAAAATAAAAAATATTAAATTTAATTTATAAAAAATAAAAAGTAAATAACATTCCATACTTGATTTCAAAAATATTTTCATTTAGCGATTTTAATATCAAATCGATAAAACTATACTACTATTTTCTTAGCTTTTGTAAATTATTCAATTTTAATGATTTTTTTATTAACCACATATTTTATCGGTAATTACAGCTTTAACCGTTTCGCATCGGTTGTAGGTATATGCCGTCATAAGATTCCCTGACCGTAGACACCGGTTGACGTGATATATCGTTTTGCTACTTTCATAGAATAGATTTTTATGCATCATCTGATATCTAAATGATACAAGAACCAATGTGATGTATGAAAATAGACCAGATAAGTACATTTATGATTAAAATACTAGTTTTATAATTGACAGTATAATTTGTTTTCAAACCGAGCCGTAATGAAAGGGTTAAGAACAAGCTTCAACGGCTAATGAAGTACAAAGCCGTTGTCTTTCCGGTAAAAACTGCTTCACGTGATCAAAAAAAAAACATTACAATTAAGCTTTAAGAAGAACCGATGTGATTCAGGTGTGACATAAGTCTGGTCGAAGACTCAACGAAGAACTGCTTGGCAACCAAAAAGAGGTTCTACCTCTATCCTTTACAATTTAAAGTCCCATAAGATGGATAAACTGAAAAAAATCCTATGACAAAGATGCTATTGTAAGATCGTGAAAACTACGAACTGAAAAATTTATAAGTTTTCTACCTGCAAAATGCCAGTACACTGTTGGGGCTTTACGTCGTCACGCTTTCGTTTATACAACACTTTTGCTTTGCCCACAGTAATTCCACACTTGCCAAAAGCAGACGTGTTACGTGGCCGTCTTCTAGCCCGCGTTCTCCAATCCGCACAGTCATTCTTTATAAACACCCTCCGCCCATGCGAGTTCTTCCCTATTCATATTACACCATAATTATTTTAGTCTGCCGATTTTCATATTTTGCGAGCGCCCGAATAAAGTTACACCGCGGATAATACAGCCGGATATGTTTTACGTGGGGTTGGCCGTGAAGTTATTGTCCACTTAAGGATTATCTTGATATTAAAATATACTTTACGTATTGTTTCACCGTGGTAACCTTCAGTGGGTTACCAATAGTGAGCCTTACTTCTTAAAATAACATTTAGATAGTAAAAAGACAATTATTGGCAAAAGCATTATCTAATATAAAACAAAAAACGCACAATAAAAAACAAAATAATTATTTTACCCTGTTTTAAAATGGATTGATTGGAGCAAATAATAATCCCATAAATGAAGACCATGGTTTCGCGCTCACTGACAGCTTCGTCAGTTCTTTAATAATAAAAAGATATTGTTGCTGAAAACGCGGTCTTAATTTCTATAATTTACAGTTGCTCAACTTGATTCATAATGTGTAAGCACACGAGGTAATTCCCATATTTAGTTAATATTTTCAATGCATCTCAAAATTAATGATGATAATATTAATATCAAAGTTAAATAATAATCGTGGATTATTAATGTATAAAAAAAAATCCTAACTATCTGAATAAACTATAAATTGTATTCCAGTGATGGTAAAGTATGCATTACGAGTACATTCAACGCCCAGACCCCATGAAAATATCAATATATTTTGACTGTTTTCAAAAGAAGGATAAATTCACTTATCATTGTATTTAATTATGTATTAATTTGCAAATACACCGTTTGTATAGAACAGCGACAATCGTTAATGCGATAGTGATGCTTCCACACTGTACAACAAAATCGATAATGAGTAATCAGTGATTGTATGAAACACCTCGGCCGTGTGCATTATTATAATATTAAATCGTTCGAGCCGTTAGAATATAGATTTGAAAACGCGATAGAGTTGCGACACAAATTGAAAAAATTCACACGACCATAACGGGGCGAAATGACATATCGCGCGGATGTTGGCAGTGTTGCCATTCAGTGTCCCGCATCGCCGGTAAACGCTTTAAAATGTCACATAAAACGTAACGCGACTTCGGCGCGGTTTTTGGAAAACATTATTTTTATGTACAAATCCGCGGGAGATGTGTTCTCTCCCGCGGCGCCCGGGAGGATTTTGAAATGTCAAAATTTGTAACGGGCAACACTAATGCGATTACTTGAGACGCCTCGTAACAAGTGACTAGAAGCAAATATTGAGCAAATTTGTGTACGTTTTTGCAATATTAAATTTTAAATATATAGTAACATGACATTTAATAATTACTTACTTTTAAATACATTAAATACATTTTAAATACGTAAAATAAGTATTTCGTTAGCTTTATGTACTCCATTTAAAGCGAAAATTCCGCAATGTCTAAAAACTAATGCATCCTCCCTGTATTAACTTATGGCGCAGAGACATAGAATCTGACAGCAAGTCTTAACCATAAAATAAAGGTCACCCAGCGTCCTATGGAGAGATCCATGCTCGGAGTGTCGCTAAAAGATAGAATCCGAAACGAGGAAATATGCAGAAGAACTCAAGTAGTGGATGCTACTCAACGAATGGGCACACTTAAGTGGCAATGGGCAGAACATGTCTGTCAAAGAGACGACGGTCGATGAGGAAGAAAAGTATTGGAATGGTGCCCAAGAACTGGCATAAGTATTTCATACGCTGTTTTAACATGGCTAACACGAACTCTGTTTTTCTTGCTGGAAGACTGCAGTTTCCCGATCTATGAAGGCTTCATCAGTTCCAACGTGTAGTACGTTAGTACGTTTGTACACGTTGTAGCTGATGAAGTCTCCATTGATCGTAAAATTACAGTCTTCCAGCAAGTGAAACAATGCACAGTGTGATCCATGTTAAAACAAGGTATGAAATACTTATCTATTTAATAATAATCTTCCTTTCACGAGTTCTATCCGTTCCTCTTTCTCCCTTTATTGTTTTTATAGTTTATCATATCAATGATTGGTTGCAAGTAAGCAAGAGCTGTTGAAATAACAGCTCATGCGCAGTGCGTAATATTTTTCAGTATTATATAGTATTCCATAGTTACCGATTTGATCACTGAAGTTAAGCAACATAAGCGGGCTGTACTAATAGGTCACTGCTTCCTCCGCATGTTTTTTGATGTGTTGAGCTTCTTCTTTCATCACAAAATTAACCTGGAATTGTGAAAGTTGAACTAATCCGATCTGGTTTAAAATGCAGAATAACATACTCTCAAATAATATCAGATACTAAAGCGGCCTTCTCTTTAAGCTTTTGAACTGTCTTACTGTTCTGATCTGTTGTGTCTTGGAGGCCATCAGTTAAAACACGTTATATTATATGTAAAAAAAATAGTTCACGATTGTTACATTACTATTACTTTTAATTACTAGTATATTCACATATTTAAATACATATTATGATTTTTTTCAAATATTAGCTTCTCATCTATTATCACTTGTAGCGTTATGTAATTATTGAATTTGCAAGCAATTTACATATTTTTAATAATTCTGCAAGTGCATACAAAAAAATTCATTAATTACTGTTAAATGTAAATTACGTGGATAGGAGCATTCATACTCAATTTATAATCACCTTGATTATAATTTTTACCATATCCGCTCCGTACGTGTAGCATATAGACACCACAAACTGTCGTTTCATAATTCTGTAAGCCAAGGTTGTCTATACCTTGTCACAGAACACCTGTATATACGGTAGTCCACATGGGAACAAAGATGGTACTGAGGAGCCTCCAGAGCAAGATTCCACGAACTTGCATATACTTCGGCTGTAGTATCGGAGAAATATTTGGGTGTTCTATAATCAGCGTTTTTAAGGAGATTATATGATCAACCCGGCGCTCCCGAGGCCTGGACAATTTTTATTTTGTCCTTAAGGGATGGTTAAACCCTACCGGGATCATGTTAAGAGCTTAGATTTAATTAAATCGATTTAAGAAATTCAAGCTTGGTCGGGATGCGAAACGGACGACGTCATCCTGAATACAGAACACATACTCGATACTCGTATTAACATATTATGGGGATATATATTATATTTATATCTAGCGATATTGGTATTGCTCGCCTCATCTACATGATTCTAGTTGCCAAAACTTCCTCCTGTTTGAGGTTCCCGCTACGAGTATCTAGGCGTCTCGTTTCCCGCAGATAAGAAGAATATATGTTTCTGAAACACGGCCATTTAAATCCCCTTATCGATGACGTAACGCCTCAAAACGACTCTCGAGAAAACCCCGACCCGGATCAATAATATTTTCTTTGAATAAATTGAAAGGTTTTCATAAAAGTGTAGCGCAATAAATAAAATACCAGCGGAAGATCGATCGTCGGGCAAAAGTGGAACGGTTGACGAGGGTTTACCGAAGAAGTATTGACCTCAGTCCAGTAGCGTGCGGTGATTATGGACTATGGAGTATTACCAAGCCATGACGAAATGACTGGTGCAAAGCTCACACTAGCCAGGTCAAACTTCTTTGGATACACCTATGTAGAAAGATACATTTGGTTTGAAAGTATACTAGAATATCATACAAGAGGTATGATGATCAAATATATGGTATTAAGAAAGTAAATTCAAACCCAAATCCTATTTGTATGAGTCTCTTTTTGTCAAATATTGTCACAACTAAAAAATACACAAAATGCATTAAAATTTGTATACTAAGAATATATTCTTCAATATTCTTAATCCCTTAATATTCAACAACCATCTTTTATAACATTTTTCTCATTAATTAATTGAAGAAAAATTAACGGCGAACACGGAGATTTGAACCAATAACCTTACACACCGTGTTTAGTTCTTAATGCCCAACGCAATGTACGTAAAAATAAATAAATTAACATGCAATTTATGACAAGCGTCATCTATAACAGAATACATATTAATCGTGTAATGAGTGTTAATTTCTCGACTCAAATGAGGCGGCGATAAGTGGTTGAATGGACATCGCGTTGGCCAAAAAGAACCAAACATGGAGTGAAGTCATTGGTGCGATACCCCGAATATTTTTTTTTTCGACTGATTGGTGAGATAAATGTCATATAATATGGTGTTCGCTTTTTATGTAACCATTCAGTGGTAACACAAAAAGCGTTCTTCTGCTATTTAAACAAAGGAAGAATTTAATAATATGTCTCGCTGTATGTTTATATATTTTCGAAATGTAACATGAGAATTAAACTAAACTATCTGATCTGTGAATTCTAAAATTACTTATATTACAATACAGCTTGCAGTATGTCATAGAGACAAGTGTACTCTTTGGTCGTCCTGAAGCTCTCCAGTTGCACAGGGATATGGTGTCAAGTGTAGATGATGAAACGGAGCATACTGCTTTAACCCTGAGGGCTTCAGAAATTAGAGGACAGAAAGTGATACACTGCAAACAAGAAAATGTATCTAATACAGACCTACTCAAACATATGCTAATTCCACTAAAAATAGCGGGTGGCATGGAAATCTATAAAATACCTTAAGCCTTGTATGAATGAAAAATTATCATTATACTTTAAAAAACGAGACGGAAACAAAGCCAACAACTGATAATGTTTAGTACTCGTAAAGTAAATTGATTTTTGCTTTAGAATCAGCAGTATTAGAAAAATAATTAAAAATAAATTAAAAGTTTCATACATACATATCTCTACCTCGACACGTGTGAACTCGACTTATACGATTTTACTGCTGTCGTTCAAAAAAAATGATGAGATTCGATATAAAATTCGTAAGTAATATAAATCGGCTCAAATTGTATGTCCTAAAATATCTCATTACTGTAAGAAGAAATAAAAATAACTCGTGGAAAAACATGTGTAGTTTTACAAGAGAGATTTTATTTTATTTCAAAATATGTATTTACTTGCTAAATTAGTTTTTAATTGATCCAGCAACATTATCATTACACTCAAATACATTAACCTTCAGACCCCATTATACAGTAATGTAATTATACAACTGAAGAGGTTGCTTACTGGGATCGTTCGTTTAATGATTATGTAAAAGGCAACGACGACTTTCCAAAGTTATTACATATTTACAGCGAGAGTTAGGAATAGATTTACAGGAAAATTAAGCGGCCTCAATGAATTCCCTTTCTCTATTATTAAAACAAAAATACTTTATTCAGGGATGTTGCCGGTCTGCTTTCAGGATAAAACAGTATGGAATTAAATTCGCGATTGCCTTTACGAAATTAAAAATTAAGGTTACATCGTTTTATTGTTTTTTAAATATTTAGAAAGCCCTTTATATCGAAATAATGGAAACATACGCTTTAAAAAACGTAACTTTTATAATACGATTTTCTGATGTATAAAATAAATTATTAAACTAAATACAGATATTTCTCTTATTGATATGGGGTTTTGTTCTAGTGATCCAATTTTATCTCAATTTTTCTTAATTATTAATATCTAATAATTAAAAATATACGAATACGTTTGTACTTTCGTCGATAATTTTTCAGTATAGAAGCCCACCACCAAAGCTTATCATAGGCGGATACTTCATTTTAGACATTTATAATTTTTGATGTTGTGATTTTTTTTTAATGTACAACCAATTATTTTCAATATATTCTAAGCTGTTTGTATATTTGTAGGCAGTACCAGCTTTAGACCCTGCGGTGCCCTAGGGCAATTTTTTCTGGCGCCCCATATTGTTTACATTTAAAAAAATCTAGTCAAGATTAGTTGCACTCGGCGCCCCTAGCTTATTCGACGCCCTGGGGCACCAACCCACTTCGCCACTCCCTAAAACCGGTAATGTTTGTAGGTTAAGAAGGTCATAGCTTGACAAAATTATATATCACTATTAATTCTTTTTAAAAAAATCTTTGTAAACTTATATTATTTTTAAATATAAAAACATTATAACAACAAAAAAGAGTTTTAAATTTAAATCTTATATTTTTTAAGCTAGCTACTTGTTTTTTTTAAGATTGGCAAAAAACTTATTGAGAGTATCGTGAATAACATTAAGGTTATCAACTGACAATACTTGGTGAAACTGCATAATTATAATTTTAAATTAATTTTGATTAAAAAAATAACAAATAAAAAGTATTTACTTTTGATTCACATTTATTTTAAGCGATAACATGTTTCAACCTCCCTGGAGACCATCTCATCATTATTGAAGATTGTCTCCAGGGAGCCCGAAACATGTAATCGTTTAAAATTTTAAGTATCGTGAATGTCAAAACATAATTATATACAGGTATTTTCTGCATTATGTACAGCTGCATATTTGTTACATTTATTTATTATATTTTAAATTTTTTTTCGCTTCGCTAAAAATATTTTTAAAACACTTACATGCACTTGTAAATAATGACGTAAATTTAAATTAAGGAAGAAAAAAATACACTGGTACGGAGATATTTTTTTTTTTAACTTTCATTTAAATAAAACAAATTATTATCAAAAATACTTTAAAACACAATGATGATCTAGAAATAGTTATTTAAGATCCTGGCAGCTGCCGGAAGTTCATATCATTTACTTAGACAATCATTTTCAGATATATAGGATAGATAAACTGAAGATGAACTCACTGAAGCGCTGACATCCATGGAAAACATATTTAATTCCAACTACAATATGAAGATAAACACCACAAAAACCAAAGTTATGAGAGTAAGCCGCAATGAGCAGCAGAAAATTAACATATCAATGCTAGGAGTACCCCTAAAAGATGCAAAAGAATTTGTATACCTTGGAAGTACGATCACCTGGGATGGCAGAACAAAAAGAGAAGTCAACAGTCGAATACATCAAGCAAGGCTAGCTTTCAATAAAAAAGCCAAAATTGTTGAGTCAAAGAATATTACTTTAGGGCTCCGCAAGCAACTTGCCAAAACACTTGTTTGGAGCATCTTAATATACGGCTCTGAGACATGGTGCTTATCTGAAAGTGATAAAAAAAGACTAGAGGCCTTTGAGATGTGGTTGTACAGAAGAATTCTCGGAATTTCCTGGAGAGACCACGTCACGAACAATGAGGTTCTCAGGATAATCAAGGAAGATAGGCACCTAATAAGAACCATCTCAGAGAGGCGAGCCCGATGGATTGGTCACATCATGCGCCACGATGGTCTTCTTCACGATATTGTGGAGGGGATGGTTGAGGGTAGAAACTGTAGAGGGCGCCCTAGACGGGAGTATTTACAGCAAATATTCGAGGACATGAATTGTAGCGCTTATGCTGAGCTGAAAAGGGTTGCGGAGGACCGAGAGGAATGGAGATCGAGATGCAAGATTCTGTTGCTGCAAACCAATCCACCGGATTGATACTACGAATAAGAAAGGATAGATTTACATAACGTTTACCTATTTTAGTTAATGACTTGAATTCTCACAATTCTTGGGTAAAAATCACAATTGTGATACTAATTCCATTTAAAATATATACGAGTACATATATCAGTTATGTTACATCGCAAAATGCAACTATATTTTTTATAAATAATTATATGTTAATGGCCGTTATCTAACTCTTAAATAACTGCCGTGATACTTTTCTTCTTTTTTTTATAAAACATAAATTCTGTTAAAACATAACGTAAGATTTGAAGTTTATTAAAAGATTTTTTGAAAATAACTTTGATCACAATTTCGCATTTTGTTTTTTATATTTATTTAATGGTGCTATTGAATTCAATATGTGAACCTAAAGAGAGTCAACAGTGAATTCAACGACGATGAAAAATATTGCAAATAATATTATATTTTCAAAAAATATTATTCATAAACACAGTAGATGATATTTTTTCTACAACTAAATTTTTTTATGTTCTGAATTTTGTTTGAAACTATTACAATTGTAAGAGTCGATTGGTTTCACTATGCTTAACCCTTTCGTTACGGCTCAGTGGAATACAAATTATACTGTCAATACGGCGTAAATTTTTTAAACCATATTTTTGTTTAAAACTTGTATTTGAAGCATAAATGTACTAATCTGACCTATTTTCATATATCACATTGGTTCTTCTATCCTTATCCATTCCCACGTATTTCGTGGTTAGCAACGTGTTACCAAAGAAGGCAATTCGAGACTCGCTGTAGTATACTAACTTCGCAGCCTTAGACTGAGGTCTATTTGACATCTAACTGATGCACCTAGAATCACGGGAAGGCCTTCAGCCACTCTCTAACAAGTAGCTTTTTGCGTGCGTCCAGTAACGGGTCCCCATCTGGGTCTCCGAATACAGGATGGGACAGGGAGGGTTTTCACCAAGCGGTTCTTCTATCCCTTAGCTATCAGATGATGCATAAAAAACTATTATGTTTAACAAACCTTCATTATCTAACTCCATACATGTGGTGGCATTGACACATGTGGTTTACAGAAAAATCGCTCCTGTGACAAAACCTAACGATATTTATTTCCATGCTTTACAGATTCCTGTAAATAATACATGTAGGTTAATAAAGGGAATGACTGCAATTCCAATTTCCTACCGTAGATGTCACAATGAGTACTGAAAGTAGCAAAACGATATATCACGATGGGGAACGGTCGAGGAATCTTTAACGGCATATGCCGACAACCGATGCGAAAGGGTTAAAAATGATTGATAGTATATTTAAAAATATATAATAAAGTATACAGTACATAGTTACGTACATACATGTATGATGAACAATATTAATTTTTCTCTATTTTCGATAATAAAATTGTTATTTTCTTGAGATTTAAAATTAACAACCCCCATCGTGTACACCTTTTCGGAAATATCATCGAACTACAACAAAAACTCTGGTATATTTTCTTTGGTTGTGTATAATCTGCAAATACACCTTAAAATTTTGCGAACACGGAAAGACAGAAAACGTAAAGACACAGGTATTTTTGAAAAAAGTATGACCTACTAAAAAAATAACGTCCCTCGAATCAACGAAATTTATTGTTATTTTTTTATTTCTTATACGTACTCGTGTGTACAATTAATGACTTTACGATAATTTTACGAACGTTATAAAAAGTTAAGTATCTCTAAGAAGCATCTTCTAATTATGTCGAATAGCAAAAAATCTATTTAAACCCAAAACTATAACCATAAAATATTTTACACTTCTGTGTTTTGGGTAGATAATAAAATTAAATGGAGGATTGTTATAAATACATGATTTTTTTAAATAATTTCTTTGTAAAAAATAACAAGGATATTTTGACTTATCGTTAACGTATAAAATTTTATTACGCCTTTATATTTACTATGTATATTTTATAGTATATTTAAGATTTCTTAGAATAATTTATGCTATTATTTGTGACCATAATTCTGTTAAAATAACATTATTTTGTAAGCGCTTTCTTTAATATAATTATTTATCAATTTCCATCCAACGGTTTACTATTTATAAAGAAATAAAAAATGCACTACTTAAGAAATATATTTATATATTCATTGAATTTTATCTGTTTTAGATGGATTTATTTTTATAAAAGGTAATTAAAATTGCACTTTTTTTAATATTCATTAAAATATCTTGTTTATCATTTGAATCTCGTCTGTTATATGATGGGTTTACTTTTTTTTCGATTGTAAAAAAAAAAAATTTTTCCTGCTGACCAGATTTATTCTCAATCCAGTTGATTTGACTCTTCAAGAGTTGGCCGATTTTAAAGCACCGTCGCGAAAATGTTTGTCCGAGAGACAATCTCGTCCGGGGGTAGGCGGCCCGGAAACACTTGGGAGACGTCCGTCGCGGGCGAGCGTCGCGCGATCACTGGGCCGGTGGGCGGGCGCGCGCCGCCCTGGCCGCCCTGCCCCCGCCCACTGCGCAGGCGCCAGCACACAGGGCGGCTGGTAACTAACTAACTAACTCACAAGGACCAAGCAGCCAACAATAAAGGACTATCAATGTACGATAACATCAGCAAAGAGCCACTATATTCTTCGTCCACAGTCCATACACTTTCCATAACTGGATCACAATCCTAGCATATACATTGCTCTGAATTAAAATAATTAAAACCTCATACACTCAACCACAACCGACTAAATCGTCTCATACTTACGGAACATCCTTAGACTGTTAATGTTTAGTAAGTTGACCAAATCCCTGATCAGATTATGAACCGGAGTTGGTAGAACAAAAAACAACCTTGAGCGGTGGGGAATACTTTGGTAGTAAGATACACTACAGTGTGACTGTATAGACCTGCAAACCACGTCACACCTAAGATTCTGCCCTATGTGCCCGATATCCCAAGACCTAATGCAGTACACGAGCTATAGATATTGCCAGATATTGTGCTGAAACAATTTAACTTCGCTGAAACGAAAAAATTAAGAAATTGACCAAGAACTGGCAGTTTCCAAGAACTATTACTAAATGTTACAATAATCTCTAGAATGCTCTTCCAGTATCTCTTCAAGAAGCAGGTCAATATAAACTTACAACAGCCCTAATCTACGCATAAATACAACACACATTTCTCGCATGCAGCATCCAGTTGTCCTGACTGAGCGTCATAGAGCCCACTAGACTCGTAATTATCCGCAGAGATTTTGCAGCGATGTGCGGCTCTATACATTTTTGGACGCGGTCGTATTGTCTAGATTTAGAATCACATGACATTGTACTTCATTCAAACGCAAAGGCCGTAAAGTTAGCGCTTTACCTAGCAAGGCAAAAACGTTGGACATCTTCCACCAAACATAAAATGTTCAATGTTATGTATCTAAAAATATGGCAGATTGGGTATTGCACAACCCACCCAATCCTGCTGGAATAAAAGCTTTATTACTATTATTATTATAAAACAATTTTTCTTGTTATTCTCGGACATTTAAATTAGATTTATGTACTTCTAAATAGATAACTCTTGATCATTGTTCTGACGAGCTCATAACTTGGCACGGCTGTAACAAGGTTATGTTATCTCATTTAACAAGTGATACACGTACAAGTATACAGTAAACACCATCTTATATAACATTTCTCTTCATATATGACATTTCTACCACGTTTAGCACGACGTCATCAATTGTCGACATGTATGAGATAATCGAATATATTTTCGTGCTATTACAATTTCAGCCTGATTTGGAATAATATATAATATGGCACTTGCTTTAACTTTTACAGTTAGACATTGGAACATAAAATTCGTATTTTTAAATAATTCAAATATTCCATTTTCGACAATCACAAGAAAGGGTGGATTGACCCAAAACGAGCTAGGGATATTTTAGGGAAAGTCCTTTCAAAATCAAATTTAAACTTTAAATCATAACATTAAGGACCTTTTCAGAGCATTTACTCTCGCGACATTTAGGCCTTGTATTTTCGACCGTCTGGAGCTCTTACCACGGCATTGTTATCCAGCACTTTCACTTTATGCAAATAATATCCTTTTTCGTGATTTATACCCAGGATCGGGCAGACAAACGATAATTCGTTCCCCAAACGTATTAACACTTTCCCTTAATCATTAAGAAAGCTATTGAACATAAGAACGAAATCAAATCCTTTTTTTCGCTTATGTTTATTTGTATGCTAACATTTTTGCACACAAAAAACATGCATTAATTCCTTCTGGCAGAAACGTTTTTCCCTAACATAAATATACCAAAATATTTTCGTAAATTGTAACATTTTCCCTACTAATATTTACTTATTTCATAACTATTATTTTGGCTCATAGATGAATTGTAGCGAATGCTATTAACTTCCGTTACTTTTTCTTATAATCAACCATTGACAAACGTAACTTTATATGTCACGATTTAAAGGTGTTAAATTTTATTTACCTTTCCCACCTCCAGCTTATGGGTATTTAACGTGTGTGTAAGAATATATGGTCATTGGTCAACACAGAATACTCGCATGTAAAGTATATACTTTTTTACGTTTACGTAGCATATCCACACCTGTACACCAACGGGAAATAGAATCACAATTTTCGCCTCACACAAGAACCCAGCTCTTAATTGGGGAGGATAGTGTATGGATTGAAAGTTAAAAAACTGTCATTACCTTTATACTTGTACTGTATATATAATTACTTGTAACTATTGAAAATGATTTTGTGAATGAATAAAAAAATGAAGTTGTATTTCCATAAGTGTTAAGCGCGGTATTTTCAATTTTTAAAATCTTATTTATACCAAACCGTATGAAGATAAGCAATAAAGAAAGAGCCCTCTTGTGTTTCGAGATTCATTGTTATCGGATTGACCATCGCTTCGGGGTGAATAAAATGGATAATGGCGCGGGTTCTTTATACACGCGGTTCGGTTACACGCGAGTTGTTTTTTGACGGTACCATTACATTTTTTCGCGATTTACTCGTTGTTACGCGATGTTTCTCCATTTTTTCATTTTTTACATAATAAATGCACTTAAAGAAGTGATGACCTAATGGAAAATTATGTGATGTAAATAGATTCGACAACAAGTTTTAATGAAACCAATAAATTAAAATAATAATTTTGTTGACAAAAAGTCTACCTATGTACTCGTATTTATCGTGAATACGCATATCATCCACGGGAAATAAATAAAACAAACCAAAAACTATAATCGGAATTTATTATAAAGAAAAATAATTTACCCTCGGATCAAAAAATAAATCAAATTAATAATAATTTACTCAGATCAAGAAATTTGATAAAAACCGTATTTCATCTAATTAATCCGAACAAACTTCAGATACAAGCAAAACTCAATATGTACTAAGTTTCAAAAATCGCGAAAGATATTTCGCAACCGAAAATGTTAGCAGCAAAATCCTAAAAGGTTATAAATAACGACAACGAAATAAAAGAATACAAAAAACAATAATTTTTATTTTTATGTCTATATTATGACGGATGCTTCAGTATTGACATATCTAGTGTTAACGATCTCACATTCACTACAATTGAAGACAAACTGGAGAGCCAATAGTTAGGATCTGTGACAATAACACCGCGTCATAAGTACATAAAATTTGACACAAAGAACAGTATATTATGGTCACAAACTCCAACATCTAACTTTCTCTATCTGTTATGCATTATAATCAATAAAAAATATAAAAAATGGGCAAACGGAATTTATGGATTTCAGGAATGGAAGGATATATAAATACTATGATTATATTTTAAGAAACAGTGTTTTTATTTAAATATATAAATTTTTATTAGACGATGGTTCGGAAATAGCTGAAAATAAAAATTTAAGAACACAGAAGTATCAATTGTTTGAGAAAATATTAATGATATTAAAATAATTAATTTATAATGCTTGATGTGTTGTGAAGAAAAAGACAGGATTATACAAGTGTATAAATATAATTCAATTTCAAATATTATTTTTTAATTATATTTTTAATTTCTTTAATACCTACCTGAAAGCAATTCGTCTCCAGAGATATTGTCAACAGTTGCATTAATTTACTACAATAATAGATTATTCAAGTAAGAGTTTATACTTGTATTAGTAATTAAACATGGTCACACATATTACACATTTTATGTTAATGTTTCAATAAACATTTGATTATATTGCAATACACAATTAATATGTATTATAAATTAAATTACCAAGACATATAAATATAACTATTACCTTTTTTACCATATCCTCTCCATATTTGGAGCATATGGACACCACAAATTGTTGTTTCACAGTTCTGTAAGCTCAGATTGTCTATGCCTTTTCCCAGAACACCTGTATAGCAGGAGGTCCACATAGGAACATAGATCAAGGTCTGCAAACTTGCATACACTGCGGCTGTAGCACAGAAAAATATATAATATTTGCATATTCAATAATCAGCGTTTTTAAAGAGATTGGGCGATCAACCCAACGCTCCTGAGGAATGGGAAAAAATGTTTTGTCCTTAAGGCAGCGATCGGGGAACCGGGGTAAAATACCCCAAATGGGGTAAAAAAGTTTTTTTTGGGGTAATAAGGAAATTTTTCTAGTTTGCTATATCATAAACGTGTTAGTATTTTTACAAACTTAATCAATTCAGGTGTGTGCGTGAGAAGTAAGAGACGCGCGTTGATCCAATTTGAGAAATTTATTTTGTTTGTTTATTACACACTTACTATTTTCAAGTATTTTTTTTTATTTTCAGTGTAAATTAATTCATTAAATATTTTTTATTTAAATATACATTGATTGTCTTCTTTTAAAAATGGGGGGAAGGGGTAATATCGACTTACGCAAAAATATTTTGGGGTAATGGATAAAAAAGTTCCCCGACCACTGCCTTAAGGGGTACCTCAACCCTACTCTTACCTATATAATTGATTATTGAGTTTTTAGAACCAATGCTTTATGTCTTTCTATTCCAGTGGTCTCCAAACACAAGTGTGTGAGCTACTTTTAGAATTTGAAATTGTCTGGCGAATTACTGAATATATAAAAGCATCGAACTTATGAAAAATAATGTGTCTTGATTACTTATTCATAAACAGAATAATAATTGAATAATATCTTGAAATAGAATGAAAAAGAGTAAAAATAATTATTGAAAAGAGTGGCATTTTTAATTGCAATAACGCCAGCTACCATTTGACAATCACACCTTCCTCAAATAAGCAAATCATGTAATGTGTTTACAAAAGGATATAAACTGTCACAATTATATTAATATTGTCACAAATCTTTTAAAATAAACAATTACATAACAAACAGAAAACTCGCAATGTAATAATAACTAAGATGTTTAAATTATATATACAAAAAAAATCTTACATATTTAAAAATAAAATTAAAATACAGGTATACAATGACCAGTTCAATTATTTGAAAGATAATAATTAATAATATTTATTTTAAATATAGTTTTCAGTCATAAATAAAAACTTATATTACATAAAAACTAATTTGGATTAAAAAATAATAATTAAGAAATTCATGATTTATTTCATATTCATGCTGAATGAAGTACTACAAAAACACATGAATACTTTTTTCTTCATTTATTGCCACAAATGTAACAAAGATAATATAAATTATGCAAAAAAAGATTCACTTCCTCAACACCTCTTCAGGAGAATGGTGTTCCATATGGATATCATCACTGACAAGTCTTAGTAACCTGATGTTATTGCACCAACTTCTTCAATCTGCACTTTTAAGTCTTGCCTTGTTATTGGGAGATTCTATTTCTAAATTATACGGCTTTAGGTGTAAGTCATCATTTAAAATTCTCCTGACTGTTCGTGTCGAAAGTCCAAGAGCGACACTGTGGCGCCGAGCAGATGTTCCTGGATTTCTTTTGATCGCTTCTCTTAAAGCCTCTACATTCTCGGGAGTCCTAACAGTTCTTGCACTTCCACCTCTGCTTCGTATTGTTTGACCCATTGTTTTTAAGTTGATAACCCAAAGAGAAATCGCTTTCCTACTCGGAACAGGAGCAGAGGGTGGGAGACGAAAATGTAGACGGAATTGGCGTTGTGCATTTACATAACTTTGACCGTTATCTAAATACGCTGTAACAGCGAAAATTCGGTGTTCATGGGTCCAGCGCTGCCTGGGGCCCAGCTTGGGTTGTTCTGCCGATGTCTGCAGCAACTCGGCCAGTGCGATACTTGACTGCTCTTGGACAGATTTATGTTGCTGCTGCTGCGCAAGAAGTTTCCGGTGAGTCTGGACTGGGTTTTGAAGCTCAGGTCTATTAACCTTTAGTTTTACCTATAAAAGAAAAAAAAAAGATTATCATTTAATATGAAAAATAGTGCTGAAAAATCCAGCAGGATTTTGGCCGTCTGGTAAATTATTTCATCCGTGTTGGCTAGATGCTACATGCAGAAAAGCTGTATAATGATTGAGGATATTGTATAAACTGTAGTGATGATTATAGTTTTTTATTAATTTTAATTTTAAAATGAACCAATTATACATTTAAACTATAGTGATGAAGCTAATTGAGTATTTGGTTTTTATATCACTTTTGGCTAGTTCGCTGAAACGGTGAGTTTTGACAACGGTTTAGTTTTCAAACCATTATTGCCAGAATCTTCCGTTTAACCAAGTCCTGCTAGTTTATCTAATTTCAAATGTTCCAAGAGGCAAACTAGCTGGCATTGGTGTTGCTCGTATACTTGATAAGAGGAACCTCAGGCCTTACTATGGCTTTAAGAATGTGATGGGATCTCCCCTTCGCATCTCTGAGCTTTTGCAACTGTGTGTGCCTCAGTGGCAGAATCATATTTGACAGTACATAAATATAATACAACCCTTAAAAAAACTTATTTGTAGTATAAATGAACTTTAAAATAAAAGTTATCAAAAAATATTAGTATCCTGTAGGCCAAAAGTATACAAAAAAGTTCCTAGAGGCCTCTAGTGAACAAATTGTCGCATAAACCATAAAGTCATCATCAGGCTGTGAATCCATGCCTACCTTTAGCTCTGTGTTGGTAACCCTTCCCTGAAACGACACGACATGAACTTGTCATGGAAAAGTTTTAGCGTGTATCAAGGCGTCAGTCAAACTTGGACCGTCTCAAGGAGAAGTTACTTCGGTCGTTGCTGACACATGTATGTGTTGAATTTGACCACACAAAGAAAAAAATTCAATCATCAAAACTTTAGTGAAATAAAATATTAAACGTCGCAACAATTAAATAATAAAAGAGAATATGAATGAATAAGATAAATAAAGTTGTTACAGAAATAGAAATATAAAGAAAGAAAGGGGAAGACCAGCTATAACATTTTAGAAGCTGCTTTAAGAACTAACGACGGTTTTTCTACCAGCTTCACACACAATAAAAACTTTAATTAGTTTACAAAGGTTAATTCCACTCTCCTTCTATGTCCCAAGTCCTAATTTATTCACATGAAATAAAGTACATCAGTCACATTGGAAAAAAATCAATCTGTCTAAAAGAAAATAATAAACATGGCATGCAAGTACACAGCATATATTAAATGTCTTTCGAAAGCTTCTGAAATGCTGCAACTACGAAATAGAACTTTTGTAATTTAAAAAAAAATATAAATTAACATTACTCATAATAATTTCTTAGAGTTATTATCCACCTCTTTGCTCTGAATTATATTATGTTGCATGATTTTGCTGTTATTTTCACTTCCCAAGTACTAATGAAAGAGTCATAAAATACAATAATTCATTTTACAAATAAATGTAAACATTATAAATACTTTTAACACTCTTGAAAATGACAGTTCGAAGTAGGTATATATGTTACCATAGTAAGAAACAATTCAAACTATTAGGTATTTTATTAGCAAGTATCTCTGGTATTATACAAAGTAAACCTAAATTAAGCTACCCATTATTTAAGTATTTTTAATTTATTTAAAAAAAAACAGGCAACCATGCTATAACGCACGATATTTTTATTTGTGAAGCATTTTTTTTCCTTTAGTGTTTGCGGTGATCTTTCATATATCGGTTCCTTCTAAATTGTTATTTTGGGTTGACCTGTCTCTTATGGTTAAATGGTCCAGGTCTCGGGAGCATTCGGCTAATTATCTGATATTATGAAAATGATTAAATTATAAATTTCACATCATATACCACTGACAAACTCTTTACAGTTTGATTGATTGGCTTTAAAAAATTTGATAATGTAAAAATATATATATAAATTAATTATTTAAATATTTACTTTCTCAATTAGTCGCTTCTTAAATAAATTTATATTTGAAAATATCATATTTCATATTTTATATTTATTATTTGGACTTGGCTCTTTTTGATTTCGTATAAGCTGCAAAAAACTTATTATTTTTAAAAAATACACTTTTCTATTTCAAAAACATTTTTTTTTCTTTTTTAATCGTTGTTTATTTAAGGTAATTTTTTTTTACAAGTTTACAAATAATAATAACTCTAACTTAAATTACCAGACTTGATTGCCTCTTACCTTATTACAATAATGTGTTAGACACTATGACATGTATTTAATATATATTTAATTATAAATTAATTTACACCTTCCATGAAATGGAAGACATTTTTTACATTTCAAATACTTAACGCATTTTAATACAGATGGGATTTTTTAAACTAATTCATCATTTTTCAACTTTTTCAAAACAATTTCTCTGAGAATTATAAAGAAATAACAATAACATTATTAAATATTTCAATATAAATATGAAAAATATTGTAATAAGTAATTGATCTAAAAAAGAAATATATTTTTGGAAAAGTAGATAGAAATAATCATAGTATATAAGAGATTACAAAAATGTGTATGCAATTTGTATAAATTATAATTTTTGTAACGTCATGGAATCAAATTGAAAAAATTATTAAAATTATAATTATGCAGTTTCACCAAGTATTGTCAGTTGATAACCTTAATGTCATGGAATCAAAACAATTTTATTCAAATAAGTGAATCTATTCATATCACATCATAATATTTAAAGCAATTATTAATTTATATTGGGATTTAATAATAAGTCGAAATTGTTCTTTGTTTGTCTCGAAATGTGTGAAAATATAATAATATGTATCATTTGCAGGATATGTACACGTGTACGCTGAAATGGCTGCGTTCAGAACACTCGAAATTAGTTCCATTTTCCACCGTCGAAGTCTATATAGAGCCCTCACCGGCAAGCTTCCGTCTTGTTCACAGACTTTCGCCGCGATCTTCACACGCGCGTCTGTCCGTCTCCAACAAATATCACATATATCTTTTTAAACTTTAATTACCATCTTGCCAGATTATTCATTGCATCCGCCGCATAATGAATTACGGCAACATGATGAACTCTATGAACCGCGGGATGGGAGGCCAGCCCCAGCCGCAACGGCAAGGAGGCAACCGGCGTAACAACAGGAACAATAACTATGGCGGCCGAAACTCGCGCTTCGACCAGCCGTACAACCAGCAAGGCGGCGGCAACCGAAACAGCCATGGCGGCAACAACATGCAGAACACGAGGCAGAACAAAGAGGTGAATAATTAAGACTAGTGACTAATAGGATAGCTGTGTATTATCTTAGTATATTTTTTCAAAATGGCGCTTGAGCGTCATTCTCTTGTCTGGTCCTGCACACGCGGCGTCGTCACATTTAAAAAAAATGTTCGTATCTTTTACGAATATTATTTCCTAATCAATTTAGGCATCCTAATATTTGCACGTCCTCTGTTTGTCCACGTGTTTCCAAACCCATATCAGAGTTGCTTGGTTTACACGAAGCTGTAACATGAAGCCATTTTGTTAAATGGTCTAATTTGTCGACCCACGCATTTCATCGTGGGAGATTCGCTGTAATCATATTAGCACGTGGTGTATATTACATTCAAGCAAACCTACATATGCATCACGCGTTCGCAATTGTTTGAATATTTCCTAACTTTATTGTTCAACGATAATATTTTATAACAATTACTGACGATCACATCTGATTCATTGCATATCGATTTTACCCTGAAGTTGTAAGGTGGGCGGAAATATTGAGCAGATTGATAGCTATTTATTGTGGTGGTTAAGTTGACAATGACTTCAGCGTAATCCAACAGAAGCTTGGGCTGGTTGGATACATCTACCTTATCGCTAGGAAGTCTAATCACCATATATTTTTTCTCTTCGCGGAAACCTTCGGGAAGCAGTCATAAAGTCTACCTTTGGGTTGCTCACGCAAAAACCCACCATTTACACAACGAAAAAGTGCTCAGAAAATAATGCCTCGCTAAAAGCACCTAAGGAGCGCGGGCCCGAGGCGACTGGCCTAGAGGGTCTAAGGTACCAAGAAGTGCTACTTATTGTTGGTAACACATGTAGCATATCACAATTTGAAGCGCTTTCTAAAATCACTACTTATAATATTCTCGCTAGTTAAGTGTTAACCCATTGGTGCACCGGAAACCTGAATCAGGTGCCTCAATCGGGGTGCCCGACTACTTTAGGGATATGAATACAGTGAAACCTCTTAGCTATCGTTTTTGAAAGGACCTATTGAAATAAACAACAAATGTGGGATTAAGAAGACCAAGCACTAGGAGATGTGATTTTTTTTATTCACCCGTTTGGTGCAGAAAATTTATTGATGCAAAGTCTTCCCGCAATTTGTTTGACCTTTTCTCGAATAATTCTCTCATCAATTAGAATGTTTACAGCAAGAGATTGTTCTTACCAAGAGAGAAAAAAATCTCCGGCTCAATAAGCTTTGATTCTCCATGGTCTGATTTTTGAAGATTTTCCGCACTTTCGTATTTGCTCCCGAATTTTGTTTCTTTTTAGGTAAATCGAATTTAACGTGTATTCCACGATTGCTTAATGTTTGGCTTCATCAACACTAGAATTTTTTTCAACCTCTGTCAATATTTTTTGAAGAGTCCCTTTTTTGTTAACTGCACGTCAACTATGTTCGCTATGTAACAGAAACTGATGACAACTAACGAAAAATAGTGGCGGGAAAGAACTGACAGCAGCAACAAACTGTTATTCTCTCTCTTAGTTTTTTTTATTGTTACAAAAGCTGTAAAATATATCAAATATGCATTGTAATCCAAACGATGCATGCGGTAAATGGTGGATAGAGAAACGATAATTTTTTGTACGAAATGAATTGGGACTTAAATAAATTAGGGATAAATCTGGGAAAACGATTATTGAAGGAACGATGGCTAGAGGTTTCTCTGTATTATATTTCAAATCTTATTTAAATAATCTTGTGATGATTTTTCGATGACATGTGTGTTATGAGTTTCGATTTTAAGTAGTTTATACATATATTTATTTTTAATCATTTTAAAGATCGATTCACTCTATTGTTTGTACTAATTGACATTGTTTTCTCATATTAGATAAAACAAGAGGTGATGACTCCTCAGCAGCAAAAGCCAGTTCAGCAGACACCTCAGAAGCCTCCAGTTCAGCAACAGCAGGCCAATAAGCCAGTCAACCAGGCGCAGAAGATTGTCCAAACTCCGCAGAAGCCGGCCGTAGTGCAAACACCTCAGCAGGCCAAGCCACAACAGCAGCAACAACTGAAGCCGGCCGAGCAGCCCAAGCCGGTACAGACTCTCAGCACTCCTGCCAAGCCACCTCTAGTGCAGTCCAACCAACAGAACAATGTAAGTATACAATATTTACTTTCAGTGTTGTTGCTTTATGTCCTTCCGATATATTTTATTATTAGTGGATCCGAACAACTTATTAATCCTCCAATGACAACAAAATAGTACATCATTTTGTATTTGAATGTTTCTAAATGTATAACTTACTTTCTGATTCAGTGTGGGAGCATCAATGTTCGGCTTTTCGTGTGCTGTCCTAGTATCACCACTTGCGTGAAATAAAAACATTTAAAATCATTGCTATTAGTAATGTTACGGAATTCGACCAGCTTTTGCTTATCTCTTAGTGCACAAAAAGTTCCCTAGTATCCATATGTGTTAGGTAGTAATTCATTAGAATATGTTAATTAATATATGATGTTTTGATGAAAGTAGTCTGAGTGTATATACATGTATATGCATAATGCTGCCACTTTTAATGCTGATAAATATTTTTTATTTATTTTTTATTTTTATTAAATCTGATTGTCTTTTACATTTTTAATTTTATCAATTCAGGTTCCTAAGCCGACGAATGCCAATATGGGAGGGGTTCAACAAGGAAACATAAATAAGCCACAACAGCAGCAAGGTAATATAAACAAGCCACAACAGCAACAGCAGAATAACATCAATAAGCAACCACCGCAGCAACAGCAGCAGAATAATATGAATAAGCCGCAGCAAATACAAAATGTTAATAAACCTCAGCAGCAAAATAATGCAAACAAACCTCCATAACAGCAGCAACAGCTGCAACAACAGCAACAACAACAGCAGCAGCAACAACAGCAACAACAGCAACAACAGCTACAACAGAACAACATGAACAAGCCCCAGCAGCAGAATAACATGAATAAACAACAGCAGGGCAATATGGGACCAAAACCCAACCAGAATTCAAATTACAACCAGAATTCAAATGTAAACCTGAACTCAAATACGAATCAAAACATGAACCAAAATCAACAACAAAATCAGGGCATCAAGCGAGAACACAGCATCCAAGGAGGGGTTCATGGGCCGCGGCGCCACATGGGGCAAGACAAGATGGGTGGGGGAGGACCCATGCGTGATGACCACTATATCATGACCAAGTTGAAGGAACTGCCCGCCTCCATGTTGGATCTGCCGTGCATGGAGCAGGTGGAGCAGAAGTTCTCGGGACGCAACCGCCTCTACATCGGTAACCTGACCAACGACGTCACCGAGCAGGAGATCCTCGACACCTTCAACGCCTACGGAGAGACCGCCGAGCTTTTCATCAACAAGGACAAGAACTTTGCCTTCATCAGAATTGTAAGTATTTTTTTCCTCTACATGACTACCCCTTTCATACGCCACGCTTTGTATTCCATCAACAAGGAATAACTAAGTGCCAGAATTGGGGCAAAGCAAACAAGCCTTGTAAAACCGCTCATTTGTTCTGTGACATTTGAGACTTGCTCACGTAGGCACACTTCAATTAATGATAATTAAATATGATTAACTTTCCATTTTATATTATTGTTTTAAAAAAATACTTTTGATCGGTTATCTTTTAGGACTACAAAGCCAACGCAGAGAAGGCCAAGCGTGAGGTGGATGGACGCATCCGTCGTGGTCGCCCGCTGCGTGTGAGGTTTGCTCCGCACAATGCGGCCATCAAAGTCAAGAATCTAACACCATTTGTATCAAATGAGTTGCTGTTTAAGGCATTCGAGATCTTTGGAAAGGTAATTATTTTAATTTTACATCAGTCATACTGGCCCCTTGATTTTGCCACACTTCATACTCCACAACTTTTCGAGTAATGAAGCGCCAGTTCTGGGGCAAAGCATCCATCATTGTTATACCGTCAGTGTTTTGTGGCATTGAAGTTATACAGCGTGATTACATTTTATCAATTCATAACATAATGCTATACTAATGTGATACACAATTTTTTCAATTTTCTACCATAAAGCTAATGTATAATTGAATATTACAGATTGAGCGTGCCCAAGTTAAAGTGGACGAAAGAGGAAAATCCCTGGGTGAAGGCATCGTAGAGTTTGCTCGTAAAGCTGGGGCCATGGCTGCCATCAGGAACACAACTGAACGTTGCTTTTTCTTGACAGCGTAAGTACACTATGTTTAAACAACCATCTTACTGATTAAAAACATCATTATAATATATTTTATTTTTGACAATTGAATTTTATAACCTATTTATTTCTTTCTTCAGTTCCCTTCGCCCGGTTGTCGTGGAAAGCTTTGATGAAGTGGATGAAGCTGATGGATACACAGAGAAGACCCTCCCCAGGAAGAGCCAGGATTTCGTCCGTGCCAGAGAGGTAATTGTGCACTGGTTATTTCCATTTTTTACCCCTAAAAATTGCGGAATTTCATATCGAAATCAAAGATAATGAAATTGGAATTAGGGGGATAGTAATGTACCCATAGGAAGCATGGTTGTCATGTGCAATTTATGTGTCGAAATAGGGTAAACAAATATAAATCGTAAAGACAACTAGTCTTGCTTTAGTAAGCTCGGAAACATACTTAAAAGTCATCATATATCTATGATTTTAAGTGTCTTTTTTTTTATGGATCTTATAATTATTTTTTGTATCAGGTGGGCCCCAGATTTGCTGAGCCCGGCAGCTTTGAGCACGAGTACGGCACTCGCTGGAAGCAACTTCATGAGCTGTTCAAGCAGAAGGAGGAAACTCTGCGCCGAGAGATGCGCAGCGAGGAGGAGAAGCTCGAGGCTCAGATGGAATACGCCAAGTACGAGCACGAGACTGAACTGCTCAGAGACCGTGAGTTCATTTTTATTAAAACTTCTACCGTCCCCTAACAATTGCGGAATTTCATATCGACATTTAAGATAATGAAATTGGAATTAGGGGAAAAGTAATGTACCCATAGGAAGCATGGTTGTTGTATGCAATTCATGTGTCGAAATAGGGTAAACATTTTATATTGTGCTCCTTCATTTTGTCAATCTACAATCTTAGTAGAATTTTTGTATTTCAAATTCATTGTTATTCCAACTGGGATTAGATACAGAAAAAAATATTTCCTTTGTATGATACAAATGTTGTATATTTAATTTTATACATGCCCATTCAAAATGATTATTGTGTTGTAGAGTTGCGGCAGCGTGAGCAAGATCGGGAGCGACAGAAGCGCTCCTGGGAGATGGCAGAGCGCAATGCTGACGAGCAGCGTGAGAAGGATCGCGAGGTGCTGCTGCTGCAGCAGGAGGAGATGGCGGAGCGCATGCGCCACCAGGAGGATGAGCTGCGCCGGCGCCAGCAGGAGAACACCCTCTTCATGCAGGTAAACATTTCACACAACCAACCAGCCAGCCAGCACATTGAGAACCCCTTTCAGTTTCATTCTGTACTTGCTTTTATTAAAGTGACCGAATTGCATAAGGGGGGTATATAATTATTCCTTAGGAAGCATCACTTTTTATATGAATGTGATGTGTCGATATTTGGAAGGACAAATACATAATTGTATGTTTTACATTCTTCCTTCATGATTGTTATTATTATTTGATTGTAGCTGTGTGTTGATTTTTTTCTTTTATTTCGCTGTTTTATTTACATATTCTGTTCCTGGGTTAATTTAGGCTCAGCAGCTGAACAGAATACTGGACGAGCAGGAGCAAGGTATGGGCTGCGGAGGCTACGAGAGCCCGCTGCCCTCGCTGCAGGACAAGCGCAGCTTTGACAACAACATGGGCGGCGGCGGCATGCAGATGGTATGTAATCTTTTCTCTAAGCATCCTCATTACATCACTTGATGATCAATTTCTATAGCAAATATTAAATTATCTAGAAAAAAAATATGACGAATATAAAAAATTAGATTTATTGTTACAAGATGGTAAAGATTACCCATAAAACTTAGATGAACATAGTGTCTTCATTGATGCTGATTCAAAAAGTACACTTGTAAATCGGGCACATGCCTGCATGCCTGAAATACAGTGTTTCATAACCCCATGTTCACACTTCATTTTTTATCTATAAAATTTCTCTAGAAACATGTTTTTTATTATTATTATTATTGAGAATTTGCGCCTTACCAATAAAACCGGGTTAAGTAATCAGAATGTGTCAAGATTGATTTAAATGAAGCATTTTATTACTTGTGTTTTCTTGGACTTATTCTTTATATATGGAATTGATAATTTTAAAATACATGGATTGATAATGAAAAAAAAATGCAGATGGCAGTAATTTACATCTTCAGGAAAATAAATTTTTCAATTGAAACCTTTTTTCATAATTTGTCAGTATAGTTTAAAAGGAATTTTAATTGTAATTCAGGGAATTTGTCATGAAAGCAATTCAGCCCAGATTAACTTGAATGAATGAAACACTTTTTAGGAAGTCTGTGGCCAATTTTTGAGGTTAATTTAATTCTACTTAATTTATACTCTCTACTTAATTTGTAAGCAACCAAATATGAAAGTATAAAATAACGTCACAATATCATAAACCATAATATAATTTAAAGCATCTGACATTTTGATAGTACTGCAGTATTATACGAAGTACAACATCAATAATCGTTACGAGATATTAAAAAAAAAAAACATGATTTTGGGTTATTTGAGTCGTCGAGAAAAGTTTTTCAAGCTAAGGCTTCCAAAAACAATTCACCATTTTACAAGAGCTGTTATAAATTAGATGATTAATATCATTTAAAATGTGGTTGGAGCTAAGGGCTTATTATAATATGTTCTGTATTTACCACCGACTACATTCTAAAATGACAATTTGGATGACAGTGTATTCTTAATTATCATTTCCATCGATTTTTTATAAGGACCAATAATCACAAAATAAAATAGTAACAATATTAATTTAGTCACATACCAAAAGACCCCATATGTATTGGAGTTTATTTTTATACCATTTTCTTTATCAACTACCTTTGAAACCATTTTTTTGTATCTTCAGTCAAAAACGTGAATTTATTAATCTTTTGCCACAGCAACAGTATTTTAATATCTCTTAATAAGATAAACATTAACATTGACGAACAGAAATGAGTGGGATTTTGAGAACTTTTGTGAATTACGGAATGTATTTGATGTTTTTGTTAGGTTTTAATGGTACGTTTATGCATGATGCATATTGTCAATAGAATACATTTAATAAGTAATAGGTAATCATCGTTCTTTGGTGCAAAATGGACGTTATTCTTGCATTGCCCTGCCTGGCGCTGAATTGGTTATTCACTATGGTTGGCATAAATTTTTGGTTGATTCAAAGCAAGAGTGTCTGCATTGCAATTTTTTTGAAATGTTTGAATGAATTGTTTGAATCTCTATTACTCGGATCTAAATAATCGTTGGAAACTGGTTGAATTTTATATACATAATTTTATTGAAACTACAAATAACACTAAAAAACAATATGAAGGAATACAGGTGAATGGAATAAGTAATCTTTAATTGTTTAAACAATAATATTTTGAATCAAAATTATTATTGCATGAATAATTTTTATATACCATGTAATATTTAGAAATACATTATATTTAATTATATCATTGGAAAATTCTCCTTTTATTTTCTGTTTCACACTTTCTCAAAGTTAAGTGCTAAACTTTCGCCTGGATTTCAGGATTTCACTTCATTATGTGAAGTCTGGAAGATTTGATCTATTTTGTACTTAATAAGCTCATTTTCCAGTTGCATTTTTATGTAATTTTTCATTAATTTTGGCAGATCAAAACAATCAACCACAGAAAAATATTTTGTTTTCTGTGAAAATGATTTCAGTACGGTTTTGTATCATAAAAGTAGTTTTTGTAGTAAATGAAAAACATTTATTTTGTGTTGAATATCTAATGATCCCTGTATTTCTTACATATGTTTCTGTAAAGCGGGAAGCAATAATTTTATATTTATAATTAAACTTCGTACCATGTGTTTTCTCATTTGTAAACAAACTGTCTTCATATCTGTTGGTGTGTAAACCGGGAAACAGTTTAAGCATCAAAATATACAAATATCGATACTCTGGCTCACTCGAGTCTTTATTCACCTGTGCGAGCTGGCTAGTCTTTATAAAGGTGCACACAAGTAGGTCTTCTTTTATGGAAGTGGACAATAATTATGTATTGTAGTTAATGTGATTGAAGCATTTCCTTTTTTTTATTTGAAGGAAAAATTAAGTTTTTTTTAAAGATAACTGAAAAGTAAAATAATAAAGGGAGGCGTAGTAGTGTTTTTTGCAATTTAAAATATAATTACAATTTTCTTGAAGTACACGTCCAAACTAAAGTTGATGCTTTACCTACGGTCTCACTAACCTCAAACAGCTTCAAGTGTTATTTTTTTTATATACATAAGTCCAATCCTATCATTTATTTCACTTAAACTTAGTAATATTTATTTAGGGGATAATATTTATTTACTTTTCAGTTTTTTTTTTAGAATGAGTTTATTTAATTATGAATAAAACTGGCTTATCATTTACAGATATAAATGTATTTACAATAATAAAAAATGACTATGAAATATAATGGAATAATTTTGTAAAAATATATATTGGCTTATGCAAAGCAGAATAATATCTACATAAATTCAACCTTTGGGATCTTATAGTATAAATGAACCAACTCAATGGTGAAATAAAGACACAGAAGTGCAATTTTGATGTTGTATCTTATGCCACATTTCTAGTTTTTTGGGAAGTGTTATGAATATATCTGAACAATTAAGGTCACAAGGTTTAGCTAATTATTTTTACTAACCAGATACAATATAAAACAAAAAAAATCCCCACTTTGCTCAAGTAGTTTTTAAAGAAATGAAAAAGGTAGTATTGGCTATGTATATATGTTTTTAAAATTCTATGTACTGTAATTCAAATTGGTGTTGAATATCCTGCAAATGCTTATTTGATTCACTGTACCGATTGTATGAATCCACCATGTATGCAGAGTACTGCATTCAATTAGCAGTTTTTTTACAAGTCAAGGACTCTTGTCTGTTTTTATATTTATCGCTCTTACGTTGAATATTTAGTTTAATGTTGAGGGAGGCTTTCTGATGTATTCTCACCAGAGAATAGTCATAATCGCAAATTAAGTTCAAAGGTTCTCAAAGTTCTTCCACTCTACAGAAAAATGGTTTCTCGGTTATTATTGTCGTACACCGCCAGTGTCGTTGGAGTGAACACTTCTATACGGTGTATTGAAGCATGCACTTGGTGAAACCGCAGCAACTGCGAGACCGGTGGGACTGTATTGGAATATTTGTTCATTAAAGGATTTTTTTTATATACTAGTTGGCTCTCATTCACAAAGCGGGGGGTTAATTTGACGTAATTAAAATTATTTACCATTATTTCTAAGGACACAGCAAACATGTTATTTCAATTTTTACAAATAATACCACATAATACCAACATTGATGTTTAATTTACGGAACCATTGTAATCTGATATAATTGGCCAAACCATATCTTGTACTAAAAATATTCAAGTTACTATGTAATCGTTATTTAGCTTAATTTGCCATCAAAGCATTTGTTTTGATAGTTGCAGACAAGTATGGTCACAGTGGATAGTAAATCTCTGAGCAGGCTTGTAAATACGCCACTATATATTTTTAATTTTCATGACCTTCTTTAAATTAAGTTTGTTAATACCAGGTGTTTTTTAAACAATCATTGCTTATTGATATATGCTTATTTTACCATAAAATATAAACCGTCCTCATTTTAAATGAAATATTCTTCCAATACTTTTCTGATGTCTCGTTCAGTTGTTATCGGTGTGTTTATTATTAGTTGCGTTTGCGATTGGTAGACGGAGTATTCTAAAGTTTGTGTGGACACTGGTGTATAGGACTCGGCGTACATGGACCGTTACGACATGGGCGGGCACAGCCACATGGGCTTCGAAGATGGATTGGGCAGGTGGGACGGCCGCCAAGAAGACTTCCCCAGCAAGCGGCGCCGCTATTAGTGCCGCTGCTCGCCAGCAAGGAGCCGCCACCCGGCAAAGACATTTCCTCTGGATTAGTTGTCTCTAGACATATAAGCGTTTACGATGGACACTCGGTGTCATGCGTTGAAGATGTATATTTTCATGCGGACTTCTTTGGCTGAGATTTTACATCACGAGTCTTCAGTGATGACTTAAATAATGTGTTATGCAATTGCAATATTACTCTTACAAATCTCAGGTTTAAATGAAATCGTTTCCTCGTGTTCTAATGCTTTCTCACAGAATGCGCCAGACTCAAAATTATACTTGAAAGTTTTATTACCTTGAGGTGCAGTGCAATTACAAAATATAGCAATCAGATTCTACTTCGGACGATATTTGCATACTTCCACTCTTCTCGATTGATTCTCAATCGACCTGATCATGATCAAATGTGTTCACGAATTGAAATTATTCATGGCAATTTATAAATTAATTATTGACTGCACAAAAATATTGACAAAGTTAATTTAAGCTCACATCTTAAATATATATTTTTCATAGTTAAGTTAAGTTACAAATTAATATTTGTAACTTGGAATAAACATTTGATGACCTCGATTCATCTGCTATATCTCATTATAATATAATAACACTACAAATAATCTTAGTACTCATAATTAGATTGTAAGTATATAGAAGGACTTGTTCTAGTAAGTTTTTATTATTTTTACCTTAAAACATTTTTAGATCTTTCAGTGACCTTGCACAATCTGTAAAAGAGATAATCAGGTAACTCTGATCTTATAAGTTTATACAAGGTATTTACGATGAAATATGGGATGATCATGATTTTGGTCATGAGGATTTCATGATAAAATCAAATTAAAACTTTTTGATTTATAAAAACAATGATTACAGATTAATTATGTGAATCTTTAGTCAATTTTAACTGAATTATTCAAGATCCCCTTTATGAGAGATAGGTAATGTGTAGTTTTTCTTTTTATATATTCAACAGTATTTAATACACCCCATTAGTTGTAAGTTATTTAATGTATGTTTTCAACATAATATCAATTAAACTAAATTATATGTGATTTTGACATTTTTATTTTCTATTCTAAAATAGCCACTCTAAAATATTTACCACTTTCTGACAATTATACAATTACAATAAAACGATTAACACAATATTTTCATTGCTAATTCTTCTAATTCATAATTCAATAAATTGTATGTCAATTCATCTAATTGGCAACTTAATTTGACGACATGATTGCCATATTGATCCTTTCTTTCTAATAAATAATTATAATTCCTTTCATAATCAACTTCTTACAGCATATCATTCAACAGGTGAAACGGCATTAACAATGGCTGACTGTTGCTTGTATTCCTTAAATATTCGGAAAAATTAAATTCTTTTGCCACACCCATCCTTTAAATTATATCTCGTATTCCAGATCCTGTGAAACTGCTCTTACATGAAATTTCACTGAAGCTGAAAATATCAGTATTTATATGGCTTAATTTTACAAATAATTCAAATTTAAAGTTGAATTTGTTTCCTTTATTATCCTACAATTATCTCCTGTTCCATTTCTTTTTACAGCTTTTATTTTAATTTTCAGCGATCAACAGAAGTTTACTTACCTATCAAGTCTACATCGTGGACATGCATTAGAAATGTTGATCACGTGTGAAACATTTTATTACAAATCAATGTTTATCAAATAAGGTTTTTTTTAGTTTTATAGCATTTCAATAAAGCAGTTTATTTCAATGAATTCCATTACTTTTATTGCACTTATAATTCATTGACCATTATATTTTTCTAATGGCAGATAGACTATTGCCTTAAATAAAAGCTTCTGCTTTATTAAGGATTCTGATTGACTGGCACCTTTAATTCTGAAATTTACCAAATTATTCGCTTTGAACATTTTTGTAACCAAGTTTTTGACTAAATGTTTTTATCACCTTGTTCAAATTATTTACCTGTGTTAATAATTGATCATATTATTTTATGACAAGACATTGGTTTATTTGCCATAAAAGGTGTATGAAAAATGGTTTATAATAAGTTTTCATCAAAACATTTTATGAACCTGGCTTAGAATCTTTTCTTTTGGATTTAGACACTTAACCTTAACCATTATTCAGATAAATTTCAAGAGCCTTAACATGTGCATTTTATATTTAAAGACCAAGTGTGCCAAATTATACATGAAAAGCATTATTTATATAAGCGAGTAATAAATGTAAATACTCCAGGAGTAAATATGATGTAATCCAATGTCTAGTAATGATGTCTTCATAAATTGGGTAGTTTTTCCCGAAATGCAAAGATTTCCTTTACAATGAGAAATGTCTTGGGTTTTATCTCCACAAAGCTAAAATATTTTTTTTTTTACTTCGGTTGTCGAGAAACTGATCCCTCGCCCGTATATGTTATCTGTCATTGCCTGTTAATCAACAATTGTGGTAAAAGCCCTGAGAACAACACCGATCATTGCTCATTTCCTTAGGTCCCGTTAATAATGACCTCACGTAGAATGCAAGTATATATAATATTTATATTATAATAGCTGACTATCGGCCTATAATCTACAGATGAGATCTCCATCATGTTTCGGTACTTTCATATGAGTAATTGTTATCTAAAAAAACTGCATGATCAAAAAAAATGTCACAAAAGCTTTTTATTTTAGCTCCAATGATTATTCCAGAAAAAATAATTGATCAGTTGCATTATCCTTCATTATTTTATTAGAAGTTAGTAAGAAAATGACATCTGATACTAAAACAATGGTTTAATTTACAAAGTATTACGAAACTTCAGGTATAAAAATAAATGTGGTTCATAGGTATACTAATGTTCAAAACATTATTTGAACATAATTATTGTATATAAATCATCTAAAAGTATTGATTGTCAAATTATAATCAAATTCTCTGTCTTAGCTCGAATCTGTCGATGACAGCACCCTTACACGTGTCGCTGATCTCATACAATACATTAATATCAGATCACGAAGAATGCATATTGTTCTACCAATTCTCACAGTCTGGTACGACACAAGGCGCTGGCCATCACAATATTCTGCCACTCTTTGTAAATTGAAAGGATCAAGGTCCAAAAGAACAGGCATCGAGGAATTTGCGGTGTATGAAAATCATTTTATTAATATTTATTTTATAAAATACAGAATGCTTACTCAAGTAGTACATTAATGTATAAAAAGAAATGTTATCAAATAAATCAGTATCAACTCGACTCCGGTCTTTGGACATATCCTCCGTGCCGGAACCAGTGGTACTCCGGCTTCACAAGTAAGCTGGTGCCGTCATTTCGGGACCGAGACAGTATCCATTTTAAACACGTTTTTTTTTTGTAAGCACACCAAATTTTTGCATTACTTTCAGTGGCAGCCTGTGGGTGTGATGTTTGGGGTTCTATGGGTAGATTAATAATAAAACAAATACCATATTAAATAGATAATTATTTCATACCTGGTTTTAACATTGATAACATTGACCACTGTTTAATCACTTGCTGTAAAATACAGCATTTTCGTCTTCGATAAAAGCTTCATCATTTCCCAATGTGTGTATAAGCATAGTGATGTACAACGGTCTCTTAAGTCTCTTTAAGCTCCACCCATCCTCCCTTCCTAGTCTCCTGCCCAAACCCAATAATTCAATTATATATAACACATCAGTATGCTTATACATGTTGCATTTTATTGCATTTTTACGTTTTTAGCATTCATTTTGAGATTAAATATATACATATATCGTACCTTGTTTTAATATGAATACACACTGTTTAATCACTTGCTGGAGTATGCTTGCTTATACATGTTGGAACTGATGAATCCTTCATTAAAGGCGAAGCTGCTGTCTTTCTGTAAGTGTAAACTGTGCTCAGTTTCATCCATGTTAAAACAAGGTACGAAATATTTATTTAATATTGAAATAAATCTCAAAGTGAAGGATAAAAATTTAAATAACGAAAACCATATTTCCTATACATAAGAATAAAAAAAGTTTTTAAACAAAGTCCGTTCCTCTATTTTTGTTAGTATGTAAAGATGCAATTCCCCTATAAGTCCAATTTTGGGGGTCTTCTTCGTGTCAGCGACGTCAAATTATTTTTTCCCAATATCTGGCAACTTCGATAGCTCGTGTGTTGCCCAGCATTAGGTCCCGAGATGTGCAACTTGTTGGGCACATGGAGCAGCATCGTAGGTGTGAGGCGGTCTGCAGGTCTCCACAGTCGCACAATAGTGTCTCTCCCTGCCGAAGCATTCCCCACCGCTCGAGGTTGTCCTTTGTTCTACCAACTCCGGTTCTTAATCTGTTTAGGGATTTCCAGATTTCCCATTTTGGGGGTGCTGCAGCATCTCAGTGTATATGAAAGAGCCGCTACTTGTGTAAATATTTTGTTGTCATGATGTGTCAATCATGTTGCCCTGTACTGATAACCAGGTTTGACACGAGGCCTCTCTCGATGTCTAGCATTCATTAAATAAATTACTTTTCAATTTGAAAAGAGATTTTTTTTTTATATTATGGTGACATTACAAATTTTCAATTATCTTTTTTTTAAATAATAAAAATATTTGTCACGTTTTTTGCCTGTGACTAGTTTTGCCAGATTTCTTGTATGATGAATGTGTGTTGGCGTTGAAGTTTCAGTGATTTATTGGTTTACGTCAGTGCCACCAAAAGGTGACAGAAAGTCAGTTTGCTTGCAAATGGACATATATATATATTTGAAAAACAATATTACCTAAATTTTAAATTATCACCGATGAAATCTTTAAGACATTAGTTTTTTTATTTTTTTATTAAAAAGAAAGTTTTTTGAGATATATATTCTTCCTATATTATCTTAAAAGCTCATCGCTTCAGTACTCTGAAAATTATGTCCTAGTTGCATTGTCTATTCATAGGATTGTGTGATGAATGAAAAAAAAATGTTCGATGTGGCACTTGTGTTGTTGGTAAAAGGAGATGTGTGTGAGGTGCGCTTCTTATGACGTGTGAAATGATTGAGTGATGAGTAATGAGTAATTTGCCCTAAAGAAGTAGAATATTTCGGTCCATGTAAACTGGGCTTTAAATACTCTGGCTTCTGGGGACTAAATTTAACTTGGAGATTTACAATTGACAGCTCTCTTTTAATTCAAGTTAATATAAAGAACTGACATTTAATGATGAATAGCAATCTCCAAGATTTATTGTTTTCTGCCCGTATCGAAGAAGTTAAGAGCATCGCCTGGAGTTGTTTATTACACTCCATTATTTAAGCTTGGCCTTTAGGCGGCTCTGTCAAATAGGTGAGTTGAATATAATATAATTTATTGTATGAAAACTTAGTATTAATATGTATCATTAAGTTTGTTGAATTGACGTATTATTTATAATAAAGTATCGTGTATACTGTATTGAATTATTGGGTTGGACAAACCTGTAAGGGATGTATTTTCTTCATTATCATTATTTTCAAAGGTTCTTTTTTTCAATTCAGGAATTATCTTAAACTTTTGAAAAAAGTAGACTCGGAATTGATACCTAGGTGCGCAGTTTTTTTGACTTTATTTAATTTTATACATAATTAATCATCCCGGCTTGGATTTAATTATAACTATTGGTATAAAAATTTGGTTTGACAGAGCGGATATTCTTTTTGCGACGTTCATTATTAGTGAGAAGGTAGGAAGTCAAACTATTTCATACAAATCAGTAATTGAACAGCGTTATTAATCTAAATAGTATTATTGGTTCTGGTTATAATTGTGACAATTTTACTGCTAACCAGTATTTTCTTGTTTTAAAAAAATTAAGAATTTTATGTAATTACTTCTATGTAACATGGTTTTGCAGGTGTTTTATATTTTTTATTGACTTACAAATTTCACTTAGGAAATCATTTTTCAAAGCGTAAAAAATATATTATTATTTATAATCGTGTCGGAAACAACAGGGACAGATCCTGTCTGCCCAGAAGTGGGCGACGTCGATAGCATTACTCCCGGCCATCATCAGGTCTTCCTAGGTGCAATATATTATTTGAGTAAAATGACCCTAAATATATAGTTAGCAATTGTTTCAATAGTTTTTTTTACAAATAAGCTTAATACACTTGTAACTGGTGTGATTTTGTATCACAATTGTTAAATTAAAGTATATTTCAGGTTACATGGATAAACAATTGATAATTTTATCAATTTGTAATCAATACTAATAAGAGGGACTACCTACTGAAATTTTAATTAAGATAGGTAGGCTTAGGTTGTCTTCTTAATTTATGACAAATCGATTATTTTTTATTTTTACTATATCAGCTTAGCAGGTTTATTTATCTATAATATATAAATAAAATATTTAAAAAATTGAAGTCTTACTTAATCCTATGCTCCGGCATTTTATTAAGTCACCATAATTGACCCTTTATTTGATCATTTTTTCATATTTTTTTCAGCCTGTCCACTTTTTGAGTAGAATATTAACAGTATTTTTATTTGACAGATGTATCCCGCTCATATTATATGCGGAGCCTGAACACTTCTTCATAAACGGTAAGAATATTTATCTACCAAAATTTGTTTGTAATTAACCTTCCTAGATTACAATAATTTAAATGATGATATATCAATTTATTAAATAATGTCTTCTTTTCCCGTCATATTCATAATGCTGAGGAAAACAATCTGATTCCATCCATGAAATGACTCATTTCAAATGTTTAAATTGTTTTTTCCTAATTCATATGATTGTCTTCACAGATTTGGATATCAAATTTTCACATTTGCTAATGCTGTGATGCTGAAAAGCGTTTGCTGAGGTTTTGCAGTTGTTTTAAAAGGTATGACTTTTTTTATGCATTCACATTTTTGAAATTTAATCGTATATACATAAACGAGACTAAATTGATGCTTAATTCGCTGCTTTCTTTGATTTCTTTGTACTGGCAATTGTTATTACAGTTTATTTTTCATGCATTCACATGCCATTTTTTTTTAAATATTTTCATGCACACTTTACATTTTACCTAGAGCAGCCTATAATATCAGTCACATGTCTCTATTAACAAACATTGCATGCTCATTAATTTACGAATACTTATTACTTTTCACTTCACAATGATGATAAAAAATGTTAGAAATGATTGGCCGACTTTGTGCTGACGACAAACCTTTCATACCCACAGCGCTCTGATACAACACGCTATTTACTCGTTATATTACTTGTTGTTTGCAATTGTTCACTTTCCTGATTTCGTCTTCCAGGGAAAACATTGAAAGAAGAAGCTGGCAGCTAAGAATGTTGCGGCCTCGCTGCATCATTACTGGTTTAGCATTAAAGAATTAAAGGTATGTTCCACATTAAATTTAAATAAACAAAATACTTCACCTGAAACAATATTATGTTAGATTTGAAGTTGTTCTTTTAATGTATTAGTTGCTTAGGATTTTTATTTTCATATAAAATAATTAGAACTTTGAATTTTTAATCAGAGATTTTGTTTTTTGACAATCCACATCAAGCTTTTAATTGCTATACCATGAGTGGTTTGACAATGACAACTGTTCACCACTATGATGATAATAATTACCGTTTGATTCCAATGATACAATTTCATGGCTGCTTATTATAAGTAACTGATAATCTTATTTTTTAATGTAGATGTTGTAATGTATAGTCATGCATTTAACAAATTTTAAATTATTTCCAGGCAGGAGGGCAGCATAACATAGGTCCATGCAATTCATAGCTTCAGGACAATCCTCAAGCTTCAAGTTTTTAAAAATCGTCACATAGGTATGTATCATTATGAATATATCCACCTAAATTGCATAGACAAATTGCATTTTCTTTTGTTTTTTATTTTTGCAGTTATGTCAGTCAAATCAAAGATGACCTAGAATTATTTCACCATTATTAATTAGGTGGCTGCATACCTAAAAATTGGAATAATTAAGTAATATATCGATTCCAAATTATTTGTGGAGTTAATGATGATTATAATTACCGTTTGACACTCATGATACAATTGCATGGCTGCATATTTACCTGAACTCCATATATTCAACAATTCTCTTGTATAATTACAGGTTTTATTGAATATATTTTGATTATTTTATTTTTATTTTACAGAACCCAGAAGAGAATTGTTATGCTGAAATGAAGACTGAATATATAAAAAATATGAATATATTATGTATTTTTAATTTGAAATAAATAATCTTCAAATTAAAAAGTTTTTTATTATTTGTGCTCATTTTCCTGGTCATTCATGGCGAAATGTGTTTATACTCCAGGCTTTCTTAGTATCTAATGCTGTTCACAGGTGGTAATCTATTGAATCTGAAGTTTGTAGCAGTTAAGAGTTTTACATGGATTTTGGATTTATCTTAACCTTTTGGTTACTAAGAATTTTCTTAGTGAAGTTGCGAAAAAGACAAAGCTATTTTAGAGCATTTTTTAGTACATTGTTAATCTAACATCATTTTTGTCTTTTTTATGTTGGATTGTAAAAATAATGTTCATTCCAAACAGTTCATATTTCAGATAAACCCTTTCAACGCGGTGAGCGAAAAAAAAAGTATCTGTAAAATGCAAATTTTACATGAAAAATTAAAGTATTCTGTAAAAATTTTAACTTTTTTTTAGAACATCATGATTTAATACACCAAAAAAATAGTTGTTGGGTTATATTTTTTGGGAAGGGGGCTCAAAAATGAATTTAAATATAAAAATATTTTTTTCGTAAAAAAAAAATCGATAGTGATTATACAATTATAAGTCATTATTTAGATTTTAGAATAGAGGTAAAGTCGTTATACCCACCCCTAGCTATGTTTATGACATAAAAGGGCTGTCTAAAAAAGATTAAGATTGAAAAGGCCAAAAAGATTTTGAAAAGAAAAAAAAAACTAATTATATTTATAACTATCAAAATTATATTAATTTAATAAAATCTACCAAAACAAACTTAAATGATTTATAAAAATCTTTTATGGAAATATTAAAATTAACAGAAAAAACTGAAAAATATAACATGGAGTATATGTCATATATAGTCATGAAATGATGCTTATGTGGGGGGTCTCGATCGATTCGATCAAATGTGAATTCTGAATGTTCAGTGTCAACACTTGTGTCTTTCCACCTCCCCGGCGCAATAAATGTGCAACAAAAAAGGACTACCGTGTCCAAAGGTAACGTTTTTTACACGCCATGCACTATATATAAGCAGTAGTAGTCTTTTTAAAAAAACATATCCAATTTTAATTGAGTTGTTTGTTGTTTTTTTTTCCTGTATATTTCTTTGTAGCAAGCAAGATCTTCCTGAGTACGGCGGTTTATACTCAAAAATCTTTCGTTATCCGAATCAATTTTCGCAAATTTTTGCATTGCTTGGTTAATTTGAAGGAACGCTGCTTCCCCATTTCTTTCAATACAAATTTTTTTGGAGATTCCATGATAATTTTATTTTTTTTGGTCTCATCTTCAACCCTTTCATTTTCGATGCATAATAATTCTTCATTTGGAAGGTCTTCCGAATCATATTCTATAAGTTGGTCTAAGTCTTCACGATCAATATTAATATCAAGTTTCTTGCAAAGCCCTAAAATGAGATTTGTAGTGTGTTCAATTTCATTTTATTTTTCAAATTGAGACAGTTGTTTTCAAAACGTTTAGTAAGCTTTTTCCGTATTCCATACATGCAGGATGATGTGACCTCTTGCCATCCCTTACCAATATTTTTAATTGCTTGGTGAATATTAAAATTCTTCCAAAACTCTTTAAACGTTTTTCCCTCGTCAAGCGCTACTATTGCTTGGGCAAATGTAGTTTTTAAATAATAGGCTTTAAATGTGGCAATAGCTCCCTGGTCCATGGGTTGCAAAATACTGGTGGTATTAGGGGGTAAATACACGATTTTAACGTTAGGATGTAAATTTCCAATATGTGGTGGATGTCCTGGTGCATTGTCTAGTATTAAAAGTATATCGAATGGAATTCCTTTCTGATTACAATATTGTTTTACTTCTGGAATAAATAAATTTAAAAACCAGTCTTCAAAAATAAATTGTGTCATCCACGCTTTTTTGTTTGAACGGTAATATAGTGGTAACATATCGATATTGATTCCTTTGAGGGCTCTCGGATTTTTAGAGTGATAAATCATTAATGGTTTAAATTTATATCCAGCAATATTGCCATCCAATAAGTGTAAAACGATCCTTAAATGCCTTGAAGCCTGGCATACTTTTTTCTTCCTTATTGATGTAGGTACTTTGAGACATTTTCTTCCAATAGAGCGCGGTTTCGTCAACATTAAAAATTTGTTCCTTGATGTATCCTTTTTTCCTAATCATTGCGTCAAATGTATGGATAAAATCATCAGCAGCCTTGTAATCGGCACTAGCTGCCTCCACTTATTTTCACATTTTGATAATTCACCCATTTTCTGAATCTCGTAAACCAATCATTACTAGCAGAAAATGTTTGCTCGTAGTTAGTTTGCTCCTTTAATTTTAGGTTTCAAAAAGACTCAGCGTTTTTGTCTTTTTGGTCACAAGGCTTAAGGGGGATTCGTTTTTTTATCAAATCTTCCATCCAAATTTTTCCATTTCGTAAATGGGTCCATGTTTTTTTTTGTTATTATTGTAGATTTTATGGATATTGCTCCTTTAACAGCTTCACTGATACTTAGTTTATTCTTCAAAATTGTAGAGATCGTTGAATGTGATAAGTGTAGATCCCGAGCCTTTCTGTCGATGTCCTTCTCTCTTTTACCACTTTCATATTGTTTAATTATTTTAAGTTTTATTTCTAAATCTATAGCACTTCTCTTTTTTTTGTCACTTCTACTCCGTTTGCCAGTCATATGGGCACGATTTATTGATATTGACTTCAGATATTAAATGAGTATATGTAATATTTATATCTTATTATATTAATTGTATATATGTCCGTGTTCAAAAACATTGTGTCAACTGAATTATGTATATGTATATATATTTTTTATATTAATTCATAATTTTAAAACAACGAAGGGAAGAAGTGAGAAATAACAACATTCTTTGCGCACGTCCCGTGATCTACTGACGGAAAGGAAGTTTTTATGGCATGATTATTGCGTCATCTTTGTTTACGCATGACTCAGGTTGACACGCGCAACGCAAAACATTTTTTTTTGTCATAATTTTTTTTTTTTTTCAAATTTTTGGTCGTTAGTGCGAATCGTCGTAAGTAGAACCGTTGTAAGTCGAGAACCACCTGTACATACTTCATAAATTTAGAAAAACAAACTCAAAACTAAAAAAATCACATAAAATAATGTTGTGGAGGAGTATATTTATACTTGCTAACACATTTTAAAAGCTTGAAGTATGAATACATATGATATGTTACAAAGTAATACATATTATTAAAATATCAAAGGTCCAAACGTTTTTAATAGAATACCAAAAAAAAAATCAGGTGGTTGATATGGAAATAAAAAAAAAATTAGAGGAGCGCCGAATATTCGACTCGACGCTTCATCTTTTTGGCACGAGAATAAACCATCGAATATTCGATGCTTAGTAACCAAAGGGTTAATATATAATATATAAAATTGGCTGTATATAACACCCCTGTGTAGTAGGGGCTGTATAGTAAACACATTTATTTGTGGGTGTATTACTTATCCCTATTAAGATTGCTTTTATTCCTTAAAAAACAACCCTGATATTCTGTATTTGACCACCAATTGCTTAGAAAGATATGATATTAATGGTCACATGTGACAAATATTCCGAAATACTTAACACTACAGAATACCTCAGGGCAATCTGTATTGGTCAAGGTGTGATTCAATGTGATAATTAATTGTCTAGGCTGCACCCAACTCGCCTGACTCACAGTATTTAATCAATTAAAAACTAGTAATAATTGAAGAATAAACCTATTTATTTTCAGAAAGTAAATTCAATATGCCTGATATTGTTCATTCCATAGAAGCAACTGTTCTTAAACCTGTTAACTGGTTATGACGTAATATTCCATCATTCCAAGAAAGCAACTGTAGCGGGTATGACGATATATTTCATCAAGACAGTTTTTACGATTAAAATTTAAATTACACTCTAATGGGCATGACGAGCTACGGCTTATTTTTGTTTGTTCATCATAACCATGTACATCTAGGGCATCGAGTTGCACGGACTCGCTGCGTGTTTTCTTTTTAACATTAGCAAAATTAAATTCCTTGGTTAACAGGTTAAAACCAATTATATGAAGAAAATGTAGAAAATTCTTAGCGGTACCAAAGATTGGAAGTAATAATGGCACATATTACTCCTTGACTAGAAAGATGGGATAGGAGCTACTTGCAGGCCAATTCTGCTGTAGAAAAATAGAAGGAAAAAGAACAATCTCGAAATTTTTAAATTATGATTTCACAAAACAAGGTGAGCATATAGACATGTCGTTGCCTTGGTGATGCGATAAACAAGTTACCATGGTTATGGTTGTTATTTACGAAGCTGACACATCACATTAATTTGTTTTGTTGAATGTTGTATAAAGTTCATTGGAAGCTTTCACAAATAAACATAGAAAATGGTTATCTTTGTTGTTAAGAAATTCGATGACGCTCAGTTTCTCTATGAAACTTCTATATCAAATTCTGTGGAGGAAGTTGTCGAGGATTGTGTGGAGATCTATAATGGTAGACTGAAAGTCAGCAGAATCTGTTATGGTAAGAATTTGGTTATGTATATAAATCATAAAAAATACAGTAAATATACTTATTTCATATATTTGAGATAATATGTATTTATTAAATAGTTGAATTCACACTTTTCTACCTTTGCATGCATTCAAATATTATTGCTGACTCCTAATTATGCCTTGAACACAAACATATATTAATGATATTAAATAGATATGAATTTTATAGCTTGTTTCAATATGGATCACATTGAGTTATGTTTCACCTGATGGAAAACTGTAGTTTCATGATTTATGAAAGCTTCTTCAGTCAATGTGCACAAACATACTAATGTGAAAATGAATATTAACTGCTAAATAAAACGTTTCACTAGAGGGTAATTAGGTGTATAAGTGGGGATAAATAGGTAGGATAAGAATCCCCACTTTCTACACATCACATACTTACCCTCTAGTCACTACACTTATACCAAGCACTCAATTCCCTTTTCAAAAAAATATACACGTGGAAATAATCACTTAATGAAATGAAAGAGAAGATTTTTGTTTCATATACTTGTACATAACTAATGTTTTTTTTTTTTAATCATGTCTTATGTTATGTTACGTAAGATAAATTTCTGATCCGTCAAACACATGCCAAATTTGCATAAAGAATCAAGAAAAACGTTAGACTAGGGATCGTTAACCTTTTTATGGCTAGCGCCCACTTTTGCCTATTTTTCATGGTACAATTTCCCTTACGCCCACCAACCTCGCTATAAGTCAATTCAGTATATGGGTGGATTTTTTTTAGAAGGAATGTAGGAGATTTGAAAATCTACAAAATTCGCCCACCGCGCACCACGGAAGCCCGTATCGCCCACTAGTGGGCGGTACGGATCAGGATGACGACCCGTGCGTTAGACTAATGCAATAAAATGATCACTAAATAAAGTAAAATAGTCACCAGAAAGTCACATGACATATGGCGTCAACTGAAAAATCTTAAGTAATTATTCAACACAGAGGTGGAAGAACTCTCGAAGTACGGTACCATGCTGCCTCCCGAGATTCTGGGTCTCGTGGCTGAGCAGGTGTCTGAGCTGGGGCTGACTGATCCCTGGGCGGAGCGCTGCGCCCCGCCAGGCTGGAGGACTGTGGAGGACCCCGTGGGGCGGCGCTGCGGGCGTCAGCCGCCCCCGTCCTCGCAGGAGATCTTGATCAAGGCTGTCGAAGTGGCAAGGGGCATGATCTCCAAGGTAATTGTATATGTAATCTAAGCAAATTTAAATAAATCTCATCACAGTGCCGGCTTTAGACCCTGCGGCAGCCTAGGGCAAAAAATCTGGCGCCTCCTGTTATTTTTTTCTTGTGCTATTGCACAAGAAAAAAATAACAAGGGGCGCCAGATAAAAAAAACTAAGCAAGTTAGGCCGCCCTCACCGCCCTAAGGTCCCCACTGCCCCACCCCCTAAAAGCGGCACTGTCTCATCATAAAATAATCATCTATTTATATTCGCACCTAAGCTGCAAATCAAAAACGGTCGAGGCTATTGGGCTCTATGACAATCTGAACGCCTGGACGCTGCATGTTGAAACGTGTGTTGTGTTTGTGTGCGGGTTGGGAATTTTTCGACTGTATATTGACACTCGTATGTTTCTACAAGGTCCTTCTACAAGGTCCTTCTACAAGGTCCTTCTATAAGCCGTGTATCTGGAGTTGACCGATTATTTTCTGTCCACGTTTGGTCTGTTTGTCCCAGTACCTCCGAAGATGCTCTGAAAGAATATATTATGAGTAATTCTATGTTAAAGAGTGTCTTCGTTAGAAAACTAAACACCAACCGCACTCACTTTTCTTCGTTCAAAGTATCATGTCCTGAGTCGGCTAGCTCGATCCTGCTGGATGAAAGAATCTGGCCCGATATGGTGAATATCAAGCCTTGGGTCCAGGTGACTCGCCAGCGCCAGGCACCTACATCCTGACTGCCTCACAGCATGATGTTCTACCAGAACGTTCGTGGGCTTAATACTAAGCTCGCTATGTTTCGGCAAAACGTCATGTGCAGTACACATACGTTTTTCGCTCTCACCGAGACCTGGCTTAAGCCACATGTTTATGACCCGGAAGTTTTTGGTAGTGAATTTCTTATTTTTCGTTCCGACCGCGGCACTCGCCGCGGTGGTGGGATTGCCCTGGCTATCCTCCACGATCGAGTTAGCCATGGCTCTAGGTTGTATTTAGATGACAGTGGTTTTGTTAAAAGCTCACCGTTGGATTATATTTTTTGCAAAATCGACCTACCGATGTCTAACAAGCCACTGTATATTGTCTTTATTTATGTACCACCCAATACGGCTACTTTTTATTACGATCTGTTTTTCTCTGCAATCTGTACTTTTTTATACTCGGTTCCAAACTACTACTTTTTGTGTGTCGGGGATTTCAATCTTAATTCAGCCCCTCGGTCTGTTTCTCTAGTTATTGATAACTTCACTAATAGTCTGAACCTTGAGCAGCATTCCGAGGTGTCAATTGTAATTTCGGAACCCTTGACCTTATTTTTTCTAATCTTCCATCATGTAGTGTTTCCAAGTCCCTGGAATCCCTTGTCCCTGAAGATACCTACCATCCCTCCCTCGATATCCTTCTTAACCTCAAACCCATTCCTCCAACACGAGTCATACCGTCAGATGGTATTGCCAGAACCTGTCCCCGATGGAACTTTAAATGTAATCAATCTAACTTTTACAATCTCTCCAAGAACCTTAACGCCGATGATTGGAGTGGTTTATATTTAACTGAGAATGTTGACGATGCAACCAACATGTTTTATAACCTCATGTATAATGCCTTCGACATCACCTTCCCTCGAATACCTCCATCCCCTCCCTCGCGTTACTACCCGGCCTGGTTTACTCCCTCTATTATTTTCCACTTAAAATCCAAAGCCAGTGCTCATTTCCGATGGAAATCTGAGAGAAACTCTACTGATTATGTAGAATTCACTCGTCTTCGCCGACTCACTAAGCAGTTGATCTCATTGGCCCATAAGAATTACCTGGCAGCTGTAGAAGATGACCTTCTCCTAAATCCGAAATCATTTTGGTCCTTCGTTCAAAAAAAAAATCACATACATTGCCTTCTCAAATAATGACCTTATCCGAAATATCTTTTTTTGGGTGTCAAGAAATTTCCGACGGGTTTGCTGATTATTTTAGCTCAGTCTATGACTCTGTGCCACCCAAGCTTAATCACTCTCTATATCTCCCATCTGCCTCCAGTAATCTTCAACTCTATAATATTAGCTCAACTGATATGGAGTTCGCTTTTCGTAAACTTCTTCCAAAGTCCTCTTTCGGCCCGGATGGAGTCCCGTCCTTTAAGATATATTTTTAATCTCTGCTATCGCACCAGTGCATACCCTTCTGTATGGGGAACGACGAGAATACGTCCGGTCCATAAGAAAGGATCTTTGGATGATATCAGTAATTACAGGCCTATCGCCCTTCTGTCTTCTCCCGCTAAGTTATTGGAAATATTAATTCACCGCTCCTTTTTGAGACAGATAGACTGCCGTCTTTCAGATAGACAACACGGTTTTCGTTGTGGTAAATCTACAGTTACTAACCTGTTAGCATATAATAGATTTATCGCACATTCACTTATCACCAAGCCTAGCTGCCAGGTCGACTCAATTTATACCGATATTTCCAAAGCATTCGATCGTGTTAATCACGACTTACTTCTTAGTAAACTGAGCGCTTTCGGTGCCTCTTCTATGCTTATTAAATTCTTCTCTTCTTACTTTTCCCATCGTAAACAATTTGTAGACTACGGTGGATATGAATCTCTCCCATTCTCTGCATATTCTGGAGTACCTCAAGGCTCTGTCTTAGGTCCCCTTCTATTTCTTGTGTTCTTCAATGGTATTGTTAATTGTATTACCCACTCCTCGTGCCTATTATTCGCTGATGATCTTAAAATCTTCTCTTCCATTTCCTCCATCGAAGATATGCACAATCTGCAATCTGATCTTAATAGTGTATCAAACTGGGTTGCCATGAATAACCTCACGTTTAGTATCAACAAATGTAACGTTATCTCTTTCTCCCGTTCTAAAAATCCTATTCCGTCCAAATACTACTTATCTGGAACATTGCTCGACAGAGTAGCAGTTGTCAAGGATCTAGGTAAAACCTACGATTCATTATTTACTTTCCATACTCACATAATCAATTTAACTTCACGCGCCAATAAACTTCTCGGATTCATCACCCGCCAGGCTAGTCAATTTCATAACCCTCTAATTTTTCGTACTCTTTATTCTTCACTCGTTTTATCTGTTCTGGAATATGGGAGCTAAGTTTGGAATCCCAATAAATCCAAATACATTTTCATCCTCGAAAAAATTCATAAAAAAATTCTCCGACGTCTTTATTTTTATATTTACGGCAACTATCCATTTAATTCATTTAATTCCGAACATTACCTAACTCTTTTTCTTCTAGCGATGCTTTCTTTCCATTCACTAGAGTCCCGGAGGAAAATTGCTGCACTCAAACATTCATTCCTTCTTCTTCGCGGTTCAATTCATAACCCTGGGATTCTTGAATGTTTTAACTTCTATGTTCCAGATAGGTACACCCGTGCTCGTAGCCATCCATTGTTTTTGATCCCAGTCGAGGCTTGTGGAGCTTCAAGCACTCAATTTGGTTCAACGGCAATGTCGCTCCTAAATGGCCTACCAACATACCTCGATCCTTTTCTTACATCCTTTTCCTCTTTTGTCGATGGTATTGTTCTCCTTGATCTCTGTGATCTTTGACACGTGTCATCTTCTTATTCTTTTGTGTAATTTTTATCTTTGATTTTTTTTCTGTATTTATTGTATAGTTATGTATACTTATTTCTCTGAATATGTATTTGTAAAAAAAGATGGAATTTCGATTCTGTAAATTAATAAATAAATATAAATAAATATATGTTTCCAGATTGAAATCCAGATTTTACGAAGGAGGAAACACAGATACTGAAAGGGCATTACAGAGCCTGCCGGTGGCTTTAGGAAGGAATTTTGGGAACTGGCTGTTCTTTTTTGTCAAACGTTTACCTTGAATCTAACTATTGTTTAGCAAGTGCGAGACATATATGTCCGTAGTGGATGGGTACAGGAAGAATTAATTCATTAAGTATGTTCGCCTCAAATAGGCACCATAGAGTTCTGTCTACGTTTGCATGACCCAATGTCATCAGTTCTGTATTCTGAAGCTCTGCCGAGTGGTGAATACTATATATACTCGTAGTTTCCGCCGGCCCTCCAGGACGAGAGCTAGGGAGCTTGAAGACAATACCGTTGTAGTACTCATATCCGATGTGTTTGAATGAGATATTTATATGCATTCTGATCTTGTGTAAAATAATCTTTCACTAGAAACTGTGCTCCTCTGGCAAGAAATTGACAAGAGATGATGTATCTCGCGCACTGGCGGAGCTGTCTGGAGCCGTTACCATCGTCTACCCCATGGGTTTGCCGCCACATGATCCAGTGCGACAAGAACTGGAAAATCGAGAGGAGCTGGAAGGAACTCAGGTGAGAGAGTATATACTCTATAGCGAAACGTATTTTTCTTTACAAATATATTGAAAGGGTTTCACAATGGGGTGACCTCAACCTCGTCAGTTTCAACATTTCCAAAACCCAATCATGTAATTTCTCCGCTAAGAAGACTGCTATACCCTGTATCTTTCAACGATTGTTCTTTTCCCAAAAGCAAGCTCCATCAACATGCTTGGATTATCAATCTCGAATAATGTCAAATATTACGAGACGATTAAGTATAAAGCCAGTCTCGCTTCCAAAAAACTAGGTGTATTTATATAGATCACGTCGGTATTTTAACGATAAACAACTTCTTCTATATAAAGGACAAATCCGACCTATCCTTGAATACGGCAGTCACCTTTGGATGGAGCCCTTGAATACCTTCTAAACTTAATTGACTCAGTCCAAAGAAGAGCAATTCGTTTGATAAGCAATGAAACTCTTACGTCTAACCTGCAATCAATAGAACACAGGCGTAAGATTGTTTCTCTTAATCTCTTCTACCGTTATTACCACGGTCACTGCTCTTCGGAACTTAAAGAACTAATTCCTCCTGCACCCACCCACAACCGACAAACTCGTCTTACACTTGCCGAACATCCATACACGGTTAATATATGTCGACCAAGAACTGGCAGCTTCCAAAGCTCCTTCCTTAATGCCACCGGTAAGCTATGGAATGCACTTCCAGCGTCTGTGTTTCCTCCTTCCTACAATCTGGATATCTTCAAGAAACAGATAATTTAACACTTGCAATCTCCCCAACCCACACACAAACACGAACACAATATACGTTTCACGCATGCAGCGTCCAGCCTGCCTGGCTGAGCGTCATAGGGTGTACTGGTCTTGACCGGGTGTGCTCTACTGCATGCGTTTACATAAAAAAAATACTACATAACAAAATATAATAGTGCGTTTTGAAAGGGTTAAATTTTCCGAAAAGAGTTATTATCACATATAATAATATAAGGTACATTAATATGCATATTTAATGGAATATTATATTATAGCACTTCTTTTTTTTAAAAATTGATGAAGTATGAAGCGTATATCAAGTACTCAGTCACCTAGAAAATAACTCTTGCATTATATAAACACATACAAAAAGTTAATGTTCAAACCAAATTGTTGCAACTAATATTGATAATAATTACTAAATTAACTAGAATTATAACTAAATTACCCTTTTTCAGGCTTCATTGGAAGTTCTAGATCCCGCCACGACTGTTCTGTGGTTTTGTGGAAAGCAGTTGATGCCAGGCGGGGCTCTGAGTAAGCAACTTGGTACTAACGACAAGAGTAAGGTTAGAAATTACGCTTATTTTATAATTAATGATTTATTAATAACTAAGAAGAAAGCGAATAGTAGACACTACCGAATGGTGACGACTCATGTGGGAGGTCTTCATTCAATAGACACAGGCAGCTTAAAACATTATTGTATAAATCTCTCTGAATGTTTATAAAATATTAACAATTAAATTGTAATAATACTTGTAACTCAGTTTAATTTAAATTATTGAGCATTCCAGATTGTAAAGGGTCCGCTAAATAACTTTTTTTTTTAAACAGGGCGCAAAACATCGAGTGTAGCTTCGGCTGTGTGGCACGTAGCGCCGTCCTGTTGAAACCAAATGTTGCCAATATCCTCCTCTTCAATTTTTGTGAAGAAAAATTCGTTCAACATGGCCGCGCCGCATGGAAGCGCCATTGATGGCGCTTCACGCACATTTTCTGCCACAGCAGGAATATTCTCGGGTGTACGCACTGTTTTTGGCTTTTCACGCTTTGGTTTATCGATGAGGATGCCAGTTTCTTTCACTTTTTTCACAAGATAACGAACATACGGAGCTGACGGTGATTCTCTTCTTCCAAAACCCGTACGCAATTTTCGCACACATTCTGCAACATTACCATGGTTTTCAAAGTAATGTCGCAATATTTCCCAGCGTTGTTCAAGCGTATACACAACCATATTCGTTCAGCGGAAGGATAAAAACTAATTATCTGTCAAATCAGACATGAGCTAAGTGTTACCATTCACGAAATAAGCACTTGTTAAAAAAAAAACGTTAGATGGCGGACCCTATACATAATATTTATTATATCATAGCGTGTAAAATAAAAATATTTTCATCCATAGGCATAGCGCCTAATGAATTGATTACGTAAGAGATGAATATAAATACAGTCGATTCCGCTTAATTGGGACACATCGGGACTTGGGCATTTGTCCCAAATAAGCGGCTGTCCCAATAAAGCGGTGTCCCAATTAAGCGGAATCGACTGTATTTTTAAATGTATTGAAAGAATATTGAAAATTTGAATTCAGTTGGTTACGAGTTTCTTTGTTTTTTGTTGTGTTCAATAGTTTTCCAACGCTTGAGGTGTGTGCCGCCAACTTCTCGTGGACCGCTCTTTTTGTCTTAGTTCTTAACTTAGTTATTGTATGTCTCTTAAATTTCAAATAAATAAGTGTTAACTATAGATAACACTTATTTACCGACTACAGTGGTGTGGTTATCTTTTCGAGGAGTGCTCAGAATCCTTTGACGTTACCAGCTGACGCCGTCATTTTGGGACCGAGCCATTGGTCCCGAAACACGGGCTTTTGATGAATGAAGTTAAAGATTCAATACATTTTTTTTATTAAAGGTGGTTGTGAAATTGTGCCGGCGAGGTGATGGACCGCCAGGAAGAGAGCCTGTGATGTCTGAGGACGACCGCAAGCAGCTGATGCTGCACGCCTATCGCCGCCAGGAGGAGCTCAAGGTCAGGCTCTTTCAGTACTCTCTAACTATGCATACCATCTGTGTTATCTCATATTTCAGATATTTGCTACCACTGGGATAAAATGACCATTTTATATAAGATACTAGATTGTATATTATTTCATACTATTGTGAATCAGAGACAACGGTTACGTGTTTTTGTAACGTTTACGAGTACGTACAACATTTATATCACTTTAAAAACTAAAAAGCGTGGAAAAACACGTTTTAATATTTATCCAAGCTGGCAACACTGATCATACAGTGCAATGTTGTTTTTGCAAACAAATGGAACGTTTTTAAAAATTTCTTTGCTTATAGGTATTGGAATATATTATGATTTTAATAAACAATTAGTTCATCTGGCTGAATTTAATCATTTTTATTTTAACTTTAACAGGATTACAATATTTTACGATACAGTATTTTTTGTTTAATTAATTTTGTAATACATCCTCGTATATAATTTGAACAAATCAATCTTCGTCACGGTTTCAAGGATTTTTTTAATGTATACATAAGCAAGAACATATTCACATAGTTAAGTATTTCATAGATACCTACTACCTTATAAATTAAATACGTATATCAGTTTTAAAATGCACATAATGTTGTAATGCATGAAAATGAAAAAAAGGCATGACCAAAGAAAATTTAAAAATATTTTTGTAAAAGATCAAAAATAAAACAAAACTTAATTAGTTCACATGTATATATATATTTGGATTCAGGACTATGTTATTATAAATATATTTATATAGTAGTAGACTTAAGGAGATGAATAAAATGTACTTCATTTTATTGAAAAACAATTCCTTTCGATTGGTCGTATGTAGTTGAAACAAAGCAAGCAGACATTTTGTGGCGATATTATTACAACTAAGATATCAAGTTTTAGACATCGAAGGCACATCGAACACCGAAAATACTATACTTCAGTCAAGATATTTTTTTTCTTAAACAACTAAAATACCAATTAATTATAAACAATTAACATATTACTCAACTAACAATGAACATTTTTATTTCGCAACTACATACATTCGTAAGTGATATATGTTTTTACAAGGTCAATTGTTAAAATCTTCTTCATTTTGCAACTTCTCTAAAACTGTGTACATATTGTTATTACTTGGAGCTTGTTCCTGGAAAACAGATGTCTGCCTCGCCATCTTTTATGTGGTCTTTCAGGAATTCAAATGCCTGATTGTAATTCTTCGGCCGCTATATTTACCACTTATATAACACGCTCTTTTCACGTGATCTCTCTTATACCACCTTCTTAATCTTTCTCATCGCACAAAATATTTAACTTCACAGACCGGCGGGTATAGCTCAATGGTCAAAGCGTTTGCATTGCAAGCCAAAGGTCGTGGGTTCGATCCCAGACGGAGATAAAAAAAGGATTTTGAATCGATTTCTGAGCTCTAAAATACCCCGGTTGGTGTGAATTTGATCCCTTATCCGTAAAATGACAGTCATAGCCTATTAATCAAAATTGGTGGTAGACGAAAGTCGTGCCGTGAAGACCACCCATTCATAGTAAATTCCTGTAATAATATGGATGATGCGTGAATCTTGGGCTGTAGTCTATGAAATTGGCGGATCAACAATCCACATGCAGCGCTTAGCCATGTGCACCTTGGTAAGCATCATAGAATTCCACAGATGAGACTTCAGCATCACTATCACCATCTGTCGGTATTCTCCTGTATGTGTTTACATAAAAAACCTTTGTAATGGAGTGAATCAGAGAGTCTTTATATCAGTAGATCTTAATAGGTATTTCATTCTTTTGTTGTCAGCCCTTGTTTCAATGCCGTACGTCATAATTAGACGACCACAGATTTTGTATACCTTCACTATGTTATCCTCTTCCGCTAGTTTCTTCGTAAACATTTATCAAGCAACAACAATGGTGACATTGTTTGCTGGTCATTTAATTCTTGACTTTTATGACGACTTATAAAAGTAACCGACAAAAACAATAATAAGATTATTAAAAAAATACACATACTGTTTAATTTTCAATGTCGAAACAGTTAAATAAAGGTACAATATAAAATATGTATATTTTTTTCCAATTCAAATCTTAGAATTCAATCATTATTGGTTACATCCAAAAGCCATAACAGATTCATACTCGTATTTAAAGTAATATTTATATTTATCAATTTAAAAAAAGTAAATTGTAGTTGTGATTATTATAGGTTGTCAATTAAGACATTTTAAAGCATTTGCGAAATCTGTTTGGCTTTGATTTCCATCGTGCTGCAACATAAGCTTCTGGCTGCTAACATTCAGGTTTTCGTTTCGGCTTCCTCTGAAGGTTCTTCCGTGGGAAGCCTTGAACAAAGATATTTAGTTATTATACATAATAAAGTTATCAAAGACAAAATAAAATAATAATAACATTAAATTAGATTAGCACATACCAAACTTAAATAACAATACTTGAAACTGGTTAGTGCTTTTTCATAAAATAAATAAAGCTACAGCTTGGAAAAGTACGTAATTTGATTGTGGTTGTAGGTACTAGAATGTGGATAGAAGAGAATCTATAACTCGCTGGTGTTCTGCAGGTATGAGACTTGAAGAGTAAGCTCATTAACATTGCTGGTATGATTGGATTATTTTGGATGTTTTCTGATCCCTGGGAAAAGCAGCATCGGATGCGACTTATGGGACAGGATTTGGTCGTTTATGAGGTATGTTGAGGCGACTATTTAAGTAGAATGAATCTCTCACCTTCCATATGAGTATCGCTATGTTGGTGTCGGTGTGGGTTGAGCAACGGAAGCAGAACTCCTTGAACAGCACATCAGACATCTCAGCTTAGCATCATCGCCAACCTACAGCAAAAATATTGGAATTTAAATAGAAGACGTATTTGTATTATTATTAATACAAGTAGCATTCAATTTACCACCCATTTCCTAGATCAAATTAAAGTGAATTGACACGTGATCACCGAACATACCACGTTGAAACTTCTGCTCTCGTCTAATCATCGATTTCAAGCAATATTGCCGATCGTATGTGGATACGCTCAAGTAAGACTTAACTACTTTACATTCAAGTCCCCAAGCTCAAATCCTGGGCAATTTGTATATATATTTGTAGGTGTGTTGGTATGTTGTATAAACTCATCTTATACGGTACTGAAACTAGTTTTTCACTTTTCAAGATATTTCTTGGCTCACTGTGCTGTTTTCAAATATTTTTTTAACTTCATACAGTTCCTGAGGCATTCATTAATCAAGGGAAAATACTCGCTGAAATCCGTTTCATGAAAAATACAACGCCTATGAAAAGCAGTTTTATACGATCTTCTTTACACCAACTTTCTTTCGATTACTTTTGATATATTTGTTGTATTACAAATATGGGTGAAATGAACATTCTTCTTCGTATATCCGTTTCATATCTGGAACATATGGTTACCACAAATTGCCGCCACTTAGTTCTGTCAGCTGCTACATACATTTTCTGTTATGGACATATCTGCTGAAGGTCCACTCGGGAACATGTATAATTTCCGACAACCTTAAGAGTAGAAGTCCGACTGCCTGAAGACGACGCGATTGTAATACAATAAGCTTATAGCGATAATGATGCTCGGAATCGCGGTAAACAATATTGTCTTTTTTGTTCAAATCGTTAGTGGGTTGATACATTTTTTTCATACATGAACTGTGAACTAAACATAGCAATACAGGACTAACCTTGACAGATCTCGTCATGATGCACAGAGTAGCCAGAGAGATGACCAGAAGCACGCTGGGTACAATGACGGCCACCAGCAGCTCTCGCCAAGTCTCGGCAAGGTCAAACCTCGCCAGAACTTGCGTGTAATTTTTCTGAAAATGCATTAACGACGTCAAATATCGGTTTATCACTTCCTCGAAAGTATTCGCCACCGACAAGAAAATTATAAAAAAATATGTTAAATGATGTTAAACTACTCCGCAAAAAAATGTGTGATTCGTTTTTTAATGTACTAAATTATTTTATGAGCGCGATTTAAATGTTTTTTAAAGATTGTCAAGGAAGTAACCGATTATTTTATTGTTGTGTTGAATAGTAAAAACAATTAACGTCTTTTGTCATTTTAGGTATTGACTTAAAGGTTTTATTATATGCTCCGGATGATATTCTATCTTCTTACTCCAACTTTTAAAAAGAATATAATATTACGGAGGCATACATTGCAGTTCTTGAGTTCTTTTTCTTAAGCATTTTTGTGCAGAAGGCATAAATCGTTTAAAAAGCCACTTGACGAAACGAACATATCGGATGCAACAGAACATACAGAGAAATGTCGTCCTTTAGATTCTAAAACTTCACGCCAATATACAATGAAACAATACAATGTTTAATAAAAGTATTTATCTGAATTTTTTAAATTTTTATTAGAATATTATTTTATTATTTCAATATTCTAATCTACTTTTATAGATCATTGACTATATTACAATATTATTAATAATTAAAATATACTTGAGACAATATCAAGAAGGTAAAATTATTCATCAGTAACACAGGTAAATGATTGGTTATAAAGTCCGAGTCGGAACTCTTCTTCTTCGTGTCAGCGACGTCAAATTATTTTTTCCCAATATCTGGCAACATCGATAGCTCGTGTGTTGCCCAGCATTAGGTCCTGAGATGTGCAACTTGTTGGGCACATTGAGCAGCATCGTAGGTGTGAGGCGGTCTGCAGGTCTCCACAGTCGCACAATAGTGTCTCTCCCTGCCGAAGCATTCCCCACCGCTCGAGGTTGTCCTTTGTTCTACCAACTCCGGTTCTTAATCTGTTTAGGGATTTCCAGGTCGGCCAGTCAAGGCTCTTGCCAGTTGGGAGGCCTTCCTTTGGAGTAATGAAATCCTCTGGTGCGATTTGTTGCCAGAGTTGGAGTCTCTCATTTTCAGGGCCGGATGTGAGAGGTTGTGTGGATTTCAGAAAGCTGCTTCGAGACTTCAATCTTGGTGTTGGGGGTATCTGATTATACAAGCAGTGGGACGGTTGATTGATTGCCTTACGCATTTCTTCGGCGCATATGACTTTGCGTCTTATGTTCGGTGGTGCGATACCAGCCAAGGGGTATAGTTTAGAAATGGGTGTTGGTTTGAGGCAGCCTGTGACGACTCTGCATGCATCATTCAGGGCAGTATCCACTTGATTACAGTGGGCTGATCGACCCCACACTGGTGCCGCATATTCTCCGGCTGAGAAACAAAGTGCTAAAGCTGAGGTACGAAGAAGGGGTGGTTGGGCTCCCCAGTGAGTGTTGGTCAGTTTGCGGATGAGGTTGTTCCTTGTTGCAACTTTCTGTTTGGTGTTGCTGCAATGACGCCTGAAGGTGAGGGTGCGATCTAGAGTGACTCCGAGGTATTTTGGGTGGTCGCTATGTTCCAGTACTCTACCTTCCCACGTGACACGAAGCTTTCTGTTAGCTTCCCTGTTTCTAAGGTGGAAACAGCAGACTTGTGTCTTTGATGGGTTAGGTTTAAGATGGTTGGTTTCGTAGTAATGGGACATCTCGTTGAGTCCCTGGCTTAGGATGTCCTCAACTTCTTCAAACGTTACTGCTTGTGCTGCCAAACCTAAGTCATCCGCATATATGAAAGATTTTGTGTCTTTAGGGGTGGGTTGGTCGTTTGTATATATATTAAATAGTATAGGAGCAAGTACACTGCCTTGTGGTAAGCCGTTCTTTTGGTTACGCCATCGGCTGGTTTTCCCCTGAAAATCCACAGCGAATCTCCTGTTATGCAGCATAGCCGCGATCATCTGCACTAGCGAGAAGTCACCTGTCATTCTGTACAATTTACTGAGGAGTGTGCTGTGCGACACTGTATCGTATGCAGCGGTTAGGTCGACGAATACCACTCCGGTCACTTTCCTTAGTTCGAACCCGTTTTCGATATGTTGGGTCAGGTTTAGTACTTGCCCAGTGCATGACTTTCCGGGTCGGAAGCCCGCCTGCTGGGGTATCATTTTAGGTTCGATAAAAGGGGTGAGTCGGTTGAGTAGTATCCGTTCGAAGATTTTAAATATATGGCATAGTAAAGATATTGGGCGGTAGCTTTTAGCATCATCAGGGTTTTTTCCTGGCTTTAAAATGGCTATGACCTTGGACTTTCTCCATATTTTTGGGATTTGACTGCCGATCATGCAGGCATCAAACATTTCAAGGAGCCATTGTTTAGCCTGGGGGCCAAAGTGTTTTATCTGTTCTACGCATATATCATCCAATCCAGCCGCTTTTTTGTCTTTAGCGGCTTTGATAGCACACTCCAGTTCAGCCATTGAGAAGGATTTTGACAGATCGCTGTGTTCAATTAGAGGGTCTCTGTCCAATTTTTGCTTTTTCGTTTTATTGTTCAGCTTCCCGTTGAGGAGGAGCTGATGAGCAATTTCATTGGCAGTTGTGGCCGCGTGCTTAACAGGAGCTGTTGGATCGTTATCCATTTTTCGCAGGAGTCTCCAGGCCTTGTGGCTATTTGTGGTAAGGTCAAGGCTTTCCACCATCGAGATCCAGCGTTCCCGTCTGCTCTGCTCCACTGCAGCTGACACCTTTTTGCCCAGCTGCATAGTTTCCTCTGCAAATGGACTGGTATCAAAGCAGTCAGTGTATTTCTCGAGCAGGGCTATAGTGTCAGGTTGTAAACCAGGAATAAATTTTGTTCGACATCCTCTGGGGATGTGGGCTCTGGACACTTTTTTGATGATGTTTGTAAAAGTGTCGGAACTATAAGTAGTCGTTTCTCATACATTCAGTCTATAGTTTGGTTCGAGACCCGAGTGGTACTTACTAAAATAAATAGACTGTCGGAAAGTAATAATATTAAGCTTGTGAATAAATGAAGACTGATTGAATAATAATGAAAATATACATACTTTGAATATATACTATAGCGACATCTATCGTACGATGATAACAATGATATAAATACTAGTTTCAACGCGAGTCAGTCTAGGCATAGCAATGGCGCAGTTTGCCGAGCGGTATGAATACCTGGGCATAGTTGGTTTCCAAGGTCCGCGGTTCGCATCCCGCTTCTGCCGTTGTTTTTGTGCTTGGATTGACGCGTTGAAAACAGAATTTTATGTATAGTATATGTATATTTTAATTAATAAAGTATTTATCGTTTTTCTAATAAAGCATCACGACAATCACATTGTTGTCGAAGTCGTCGTGTTGTATATATCTTATGTGAGTTTGCCAAAATAATAATCTAAAAAACTGGGATCATTCAAAACTTTATCAAGTTTTGGTCCATTATTTCTTGATTCCAATACATAATTTATTAATGCCTTAGGCACATATCTAGAGTCGTGGCGACGGAGAGCGATCTTTCTTGTAATTGGTTGTAATATTTGTTGCCATAAACACAGCCACTCCGCCTAAATTATTACTGTGAATGGATAAATTATAGACTTGCTATTACTGCATTCGCCGCTGGCAAGAGTGTCAACAGTGTTTACTGTTATTTCCGGTGGAGAAAAGTAGTCGGCGGGGATGCGAGGTGGCCGTTGTGGGTGGTGGCTAATGAAAACTCACCCCGTGGTAAACAAACAACGCTGATGTCATTTCCCCCACACATCGTCGCAATTACAAGGTAAGTAGTAGTAAGCCTCGGCTGAAAATAATCATAATAAAGCGTTTTTTATAAACGAAATATTTGACGATCTATTGCGACGCGAACGGTAAACGTTTATCGCCTAAGTAATTCGTAAATTTTTTTACCTCTCTTATAAAATACGTCTAGATTGTATATATTTCTGATGATTTTCTCAAACAAATAGTTCATGACATTTAGTTTTCAGTGTGTTGTAGATTTTTTCTGTATCCTAATATCTGATTATCTATTCTAATATGTTAACCACAGACGTTCAGTTAGTTCAATAAACGTATTTTAACTATCACGGAAAATGCTCTCTTAAGCATTATTCATTGCTTGCGTCTTCACCGATAGATAATCGTTAGATCCGTGGAACCGCTTACGAAGATTTTCACGTAGTTTCACACATTAGTCATATGTTGCTCGGGGAAGAAAGGTTTCAAAAACTAATTAAGCATTTTGACTACATTTTACCAGTATTGATTGATTTGACCACGAAAAATCAAGTATTTTTTTTTCATCATAGTGACCTACTACAGGAATTTAGTATGTTGAGCTGCATTGAAAGATGCTGTACGTAAAAAAAATGATTTAATCAAAGCGAATGTCATAACAAGTAACAAAATCGATGCTGTTTGCTTAATTTTTTCGATATTTCATAAAAAATTGCATACGTTTATTTGATGTGAAAAAATCTACAACTAGTTTGATTTACGACGTGGTCACCGAAACGAGACACTGTAAAACAGCTGTAAAAGGCGTTACAAGAGTGTTTTTTTGTTGACGACCCCTGCGTTTGAGTGTAAGCGATAACGTTGACATTGCAAGCCAGACAGGAAATTTTGACCCATTAGTTGCTCCCCGTCCCCGCCACCCCAGCTCCCGCCCTTCACCAACCAACACGCCACATCACGTGGTACGAGTACATACATGTAAATCGTGACAGCCCTCAAGAAAGTGTATTGAAAAACCTTTTACTCGACTGTCGAACAACTGGGATGGGCTGCATCCGGGAAATATACTTGCACTCTGACGATATACTCGTGAATACCTAAATGCTAGCTCTCTAATGTTAGTTCACTACTTCAGTGTGTAAAACGATAAATACTATATTGCGTTTAGTTTTTTATTTGTAGATTTTGTGTAAATGCGAACCGGCAATGGCTCAGCACTTGATCACAATACTATACAATACTATTATCAAATACGTATAATTTTTAAGGAACTCTTTACTAAATTAAGTTTATTTAAATAAAAATGTTCTAATAAGAAAAGGTCAAACTTGTTCCAAAATAACAATAAATGGTTACTGTGAGACTGATGCATATTTATCGAAATTGGTGGTAGACGAAAGTCGTTGCCTTGTTAACGCCATTTTAAAGAGAGATTTTTAATGACAAAAGCTCCGTCATTTCAAGAATGTTCAATAAATCAAAAAATAAATCGACGTTGAATCCAAACATCACGAATAGAAAAATCTTATATCCTCAATCCTCATAACCCAATGGCTCTCAAGTTTTATTGCTTCATTCCCCAATATTTTTTTTTCAACTTTTAATTTCTCCCTATTACAAATTTGAGAAAACGAGCACAGAAAATAGCAGAAAAGCATCTACATCTAAGACAAGTGTTCAAGGACAAAAGACACGATGTCTAGCGTCAATAATACATCGAAATGCTGATATATCAACATTCGCGCGTCTGTTGTAAGAGTGGTCCGTGATTGCCTTCTTACCTTGTTGTAGAAGCACGGAAAGCGATTGCGCGAGGTGTAGTTGCGACCATCTCCCCCATAGTCTTCCACGAACTGACGGCATTCTCCTCGCAGGGTGTTGACGCAGCCGCCCAGGTTTATCAGCAGTCGACTTGGCTTCTCGGACAGCGCCAGAGAAGGTGTCGGCGGCAATATATCAAACTCGCTGCGATTCTTGCTGAGTTGGACGAATAAAAATCGATCAAACGATGGAGCAAGAGATATTTTTCTCGACAGTACAGTAAAAATAAATGATGAATATGCTCTTTATTTCATTGCGTGTGGATTTTAAGTGGTACACTGTAACACACTGTGGTACATTATTTTCTTGTCTTCCAAAACTGATCTAATATTACATATAATGATCTAATTACTAGGACCTCTAACCCCGAACTGTTATGAAATACTGCTATACAGTATCATTAATATTTTATGGAGTAATACATTAGCAATAACTATAACACGTATCAAAAATCACAGGAAACATTGTCTTATTTGTTTTTTTTCTCATCAAAACATAAGAAAAAAATAAACGGCCGACACCGGGATACGAACAACGAACCTTTGCTACCATGTTCATTTCATTGCCAATGTTTGACCGCTCGGCTACTTGCTCCGCCCGTATCGTGGAGAAATTAGCACACATTGTATTTTTGATACGTATTATTTATAGATGGCGGTTGTTGTAAGCTGTATAAGTGTACAACATTCAAATCATACAGCAGTGCGATACATTTAAATATGTTAAAAAAAAACGTAACTACTCCACCGCGGATGACGTCTATAACCGTCATGATCTATACACAGATTTAGAAGCTTAACAGCTATATGCTAGTATTGTTCAAATTCAGTCAAATATATTATTTAATATATCATCTATTACATTTGTCGCAATAAATAGTTGACAACTGATATATTTATTTAACGGAAAAGTTATTTAAATTTTGTTTACAACATATCTGTTCAAAAATTGATTAACAAAACTAATTAGGTTACTGCACGCCACTTAGGGCGGCAAAAAATCGTTGCAGACAATTTTGAACTTTGAACTTGAGATAAAGTTGACTCACTGGTGTTTCCTTGCAATTTCGTCATCCATGGCTTTCTCCCAGATGTACCTTAACTGCGCGAAGCTCATAGACCCATTTGGGAACACGGTCACTGGCAGCATCGTGCCATTGACGCAGTCCGTGCCCCTAAACGTAACAAACAATTATAATTAGCTTTGTTAGACTTGGCATGCTTAAATTACAGTGTAATATAAATAATCCAACGAAGTGACTGTCATTGGAACATGATTGCTGATGTTGAATAACATCCAACAACCGGTAAGAGGGATGGCAGTTGACCAGATAGACTGACAGGTAACGCTGGATGTGGAAGGACAAATATCGAGTAGCGTGGAACAATAGAAATTTTTGCGGGATGCTATTACATATTTTTAGTTATATGAGCATATTAAATTTAAAACGAGTAAAACATCATGATATACTGTATATTTAATACGACAGACCGAGAGTTTTAATTTACTAATAAATTCAAGTCGAAAGTTAAAATAAATAAAATATCTTCCAATTCACATGAAATTTGATTGAAAATTATGTTTTAGCTTCGGCGAGAAACCATTATTATGTTTTCTACATAAATAATTATATTAGTAACTTCGTAGATTTTCACGGATAGATTTGAATTGTGTCTTTTGAGTTGAGTTTTGGATGGTGAATTTCTTCTCTTCTCCGATATTTTGACCGACTTTTTTATGTTTCACACAAGTTTTTCTTTACTTTTATATAATTAAATAGCCAGGGATGACGCTAAATTTTCTTGTGTATATGGCATAACGTGCATACCTTAGTAAATGTTTTAGTAAAAATATGAACGTAGAAGTGGAAGAAACGAAAAGTTAAGAAGAAGATGGAGATGTTTTGGTGATAAGCGATTTCTAACATGATTGATTCGTTCGTGTGAGTCGTGGTGAAGCAGTTGACCAGGAGCACGCCGTCCCCGCGCTGCCACCACGGCGTGCCCGAGCCGCGGTCCAGCGCGTTACTGGTGGCCGTGCTGACCAGGGCGCTGTCGCACAGCGCGCTCAGCACGGAGTCGCCGCGCCGGACGAGCACGTTGAACGCGCCGTCGGTGGTAAGGGTGGGACAGTAGCGCTCACATTCCAGTGGATGCTTTATCTTCATGCAGCTCGAGCCTGGAAGCGACAGAGCAACGAGTTTGTAATAAACATGTGCACACGACCGCACGTTTCACGTTCAAAGCAAATTGTCGTTTATATTATTGTGAATCCTTACAATGGCTTAATTGTTCTTTAATAATATACTATTCAAGAGACTGCGTCATTTGGCAATAATAAGTGAAGAGAAAATTATTATTGTATTTGCCAAACTCTAGATGTGATCGGTGATAGACGAAAGTCATGTGAACACCATCCATTTACAGTGAGTTCCAGTAAAACTTGACACATGCGTCAATGCCAGGTAATCTATGACGTTGGCGAATTAACAATCCACATGCAGCGCATAGCCATACACAAAAAATGGGAAATGTCTCGAGATTTCTTCATTACCATCTGTCAGTATTCTCATGTATGTGGTTACGTAAAAAGCATTGGTAGAACACTATGGACGAAGTCACGCATTGCCCACCTCTTTCCCGTCCTGCATTAATGTCCTAAAGAGGCATATCACAAAGGACGTTCGTAAAAAGCAAACATTTTGAAAGTGGCTTAAGACGTTTCCGTTACTCTAATGCAGCGTACAGCGCAACAACAAACTTACCCCAGACTAGTTTCGTTGATGTTAGTACTCGTATACTACTTTCTGTATTATCGGTACACACTCATCTCAAATCCTATCCACATTCGATCCAGGTTGTGCGTCATGGCGTTTATTGTGTATTCATTCTTAATTGTGACTATTAAACAATGTAATTTTAAACATAATAATCCCGGTTGTCTTTAAAGATTTGTAAAGTACGCAGTGCATACAATACCGCGTTCCACATGATAAAACTAGACAACGTAATTCACATTTAAACGAGGTGAAGTCACATATATTTACGCACTCGTGTGTTGGTTTTCTTACCGTGGCACTCGTAGAAGCCGTTCAGCTTGGGACTGTTCTTGTCCACGTCTATGTGCGGACCTTCCCCGCGGTTGTCGCACTTCACCAGAGCTGTCAGGTTGGCGCAGTGTCCCAGCGAGCAGTTGAAGATGCCGCTCATGGCCTGACACTCATCCTCCTTGTTGCAGTTGGTCTGCGGCAGGAGATCCGTCCGAACCTGAAATTTTAAAACCATTAAGCTATAATTTTACCTTCTCGTACCTTGTATCGACTTGTCGATTATACAGCTATTGAATCGTCACCATTTTTCCTTACGGATGTGAATATTGGTATCTTACCAAAAGCTAATGCAGCCGTACAGGGAGTTTTGAGAGCATAGAATTCCAGAAGTATGAAGGTTTGTCTTTGTGAGAGTGTATTGCCATATTTTTTTTTTCAATTTTTTCAGCATTCACTTTGTCATCCATTATAAATTGTAAATATTTATTTATTTACCTTGTTTTCACATGTATCACGTAACAAAATTTCTCTATTAGGAGACTGCAGTTTCGACTAACTCGTAGCCTTTCTCAGTCCTTCTCTTGCTAAGAGATAATTATTTATCTATATCTAGATAACTTGTTATCTAGATATAGATACTGCAGTCTCCTAATAGAGAACTTTTGTTACGTGATCCATGTGAAAACAAGGTAAATAAATAAATATTTATAATGTATTGCCATAGTTCAGTAGGTCAAAAGGCGAACGTGAATTTGGTTTGGATATATATTATACTTCAAATGCCGCAGAAAACATTATCCACAGGGGCATCTTTTCAATTTCCGGGTTCTCATTGTCTTGGAAGGCCGTCGGCAACTATACACATTATATATTTGGCGTAGTTCCGGTAGGTGAGCTGATATGGGATGAGACAAGGACCATGGCGGTTGACAGAGCTTTATAGCGACAGTTCGTGACGTCCATATGCTTCAATTAGAAGTGCGGCCACGGTATGATGAAAAAAATATCATATATTTTCTCATGGAATGCATAATAAATCATACCAAATTTTGTGAAAAATGGAAATAATTTTTGTAGGCAAACGTTTTCAATGCCTCATAGATATTTTTACTTTGACATATTTTGCTTTATTTTATAATTAAATTAATAATTTATTAATGTTATATCTCACATAAATGTATATTTTGATATGCATTAGTTTTACGATCGGTGGGCGGCCCATAGGCGGGTGGGCGGCAGAGGGGGCGCCCACTTGGTCGATAACCCGCCGCCCACACGTGCAATGCTCCTTAATGTTTTTTAATGATTGAATGACTAACAACTCTATCGCCGTGCACAATTTTAGCGTCGACATTTTGTCTAGAAAAAATTTAACACGGTCGCACATTAAAGCTTATTAATATACAATATCTTTTTAATCGAGTAATCAAAAATAATGTTATAATTGTGTTTTACTCAAGAGTAATTAAAAAATCAGAATATACAATTTGTACAAAAAGTCATGTTTTCTTACAAAAAAACATTTTTATTTAGTTCGAGATTTCATCCACTGATATACGAAGAGTACAAAAATGTGTTCGATTAAATTTAAGAATTCACCACTACCTCGGTATGCGTTGATTGAAATTATAAGTTTTTAGAGGTATCATAATGGTTCATAGACATATATAGTTTATTTTTATCGATATTACATTTAATGTACGAGTATATTGTGATACATAATATCGCACATTTTTATTAAAACCTGGGACAGTCGTAAAATATTGAAATTCATTATTCTCTATTATTATTATCGGTTATTGCATAGCCTTGCTGTATTGCCATGTCTAATGTTAATGGTCACTTTTGTGTTTGATCACCGTAAATTAATGTTTTATCGATTCGGTAGGTACCTAAAATACACCCTAGTAATTTGAGGCAGGCAATTATGTAAGCTTATCTTACATAATTTCCTTATAGACGTATTTGTATACACATGTTTATTATGATACATGTATAAAGATAAATGTGTTTGAATTTGAGCACAGCAGTTTCAGAAGCTTTCGTGATGGAAGCACAAAGGTTAATAACCTAAGATGCAAATGATATAATGCACTAATACCTCAAATGCTTGGGAATTCCAATCGCGATCTAATCACAGTGGCTTACGATCTAATTTGTGATTGGATAAAAAACCACTGCAAATATTGCAAACGTAAGACAGCGCATGCCGCTACAACAGATTGTGTTATACTATATGTGTCCGAGTCTATAATCACCTGTTAAAATTTGTATCCTCTTTGACTGTAGATTGTCGAATAATGTTGAGATTTTGATTGAATTATTAATCCAATTATATATAATTTGTACAAGTGTAACGCAAGACAAGTCACATACGTCTGCCAAGAAGTTTATTATTGTGATTGGTGTCATTAACTAGAAGCAGATTTGGTTTTAAAACTGATTTTAATGTGAGGCCCAAAATTGAAGTATTGTCATAAGATAACAATTTGAGTATTCCATTAATGTCGAAAAGTCAACAAATCTGTGTGTGGGATAAAGAAGGCGGCTAACCCTCCAGTCAGCTAGTCCACTTTCAGGTCCTGAAGTAAAGAGATAACCGTAACTCTTGACTTGAAATAGATGTATAAGCGTCCTCATCGGAACCTAAACATGCGGTGATTCGTTGTCCAACGGATGGAACCCTGAGTTACTTCATGACTCGTGGATCAGTTATTAAAGTAAGATAAGTTTAAATGTAGTTAATGATATTATTTTCAAGTTACCGGTGGACACTTGTAGTAATGAAACCGTGTACATTTCTTGAGGGCCATGCGCGATCCGTTGCGGCGCATAACAACCATCATTTGCGGGCAGAACCCTGAAGTGCGCGTGAGGCACCACTCTCCGCACGAGGCCCACGAGCAGTTGTGCGCCATCGTCATGTTCACGGTCTGAAACAGAGACAAACACATCACTAATCATTGGGCCATCTTGATAGGACCAATCAATCCAACAAAGGATAATTTTCCTGAAAAAATCATTTAGTGTCTGTAGATTTTGCATGCTCCATTAAATGCCGAATCAGATCATACAACATGCATTTTCACTTCTTTAATACGATTCGTTGACTTTTTAGTGTTCTACCAGTATTTGTTATTTTTCTTGTCATGTATTTCAAATATTTTTAAAATGGGATCAATGCAAAAATTTTATTTTCACAATTGTAGATGCACAAAACTACACCATATTCTACTGTATGCAGCATCTAGCGGGCAGTCCAGTTAAACATCTTAGAGCTTACTGAAATGTCAAAAATCTCCATTTTTTCGTACCTAAGTTTGTGTAAGAATTTAAGTTTGTACTAAAAAAAATTGCAAAAACAAAGCTTTGTGCATCGGCTTTCGAAATAACGTTTGCTTACTTTGAAGAACAAAATGTATGTGTTTGTTCGAAGAACATTAACCAAACGGTGAACATCAGCTTCGTAAAATATTAGATTAGATGTGATATTTCAAACTTTTATACATTTTTCTGTGAATGCTAGAATCAAGCAACTCAAATATACCACCGTGTTATATTCAATTTATTTTTATATTTCATATGCCAGAAAAAATATAAAAAAAAAGTAAATAAGTAAAGCGAACATGATATTGAATTTTAACATAAATTGATGTTCGTTCTTAACATATAATAAGCCGCAGTTAATTTTTTTATTCTTTATGATTGACACGTGACTAGAGAATAGAAATAAAACATTTTTCCTACTCTTTGTTAGCGAATAATAGAAAATCCCGTAATGTCAACTACGTGATATGGAAACGAAACCCACACACATTTCATATATAAAACATGACGACAATATTTCCCCCGCGTAAATGTATTTAATGTATGTAGATCCTAATTGCGATATTGTGTTGGATATATTTATAATTCAAAGTCGACGAAGACCTGTTCCACACGTGCCGAGCTATTCGCCTTCCGCCAACAGGTGTTTAATATTTCAAATGAAAAGCCGCGGCCGCCGAGTTCCCATTATTTAGGTCAACCCGACTTAGTCACCGAGGGCCGATACAAGCCTACAATGTATAATTAAGTGGCATTGTGGAAGGATTACAACACTTAAAATGAAATAAAACAAGAAGCCCCTCACATGAATGTAGGAATAAAAAAGTCCCGAATTTTTCTGTGGACAACTGTTCAATTTTAGATATTTTTTATAAAATCCTTTTTCACAGAACAATTTGCTGTTTGTATATATTATTATTAATTTAAAAGTATTGCAGTACTTCTCGTTATTTTCAATATCGACACCTGAGGTTGCAACACTATAAACCATGTCTTATGTGCCACACGATTTTAATAAATGCTTAAAAAATCGTCAGTTTTCAAGCAAAAATTATATTCCATTATACATTTAGTGAACACAGAGAAGAAAATAAAGTATATAATACAAAATTTATAAGGAAATTGTTTTGGTTTTTTTCAAAAGACTGTGTTGTTTGTAGCACGTGTGCGTTCCCAGTTTTATATGCAGAGTGCCTAAGTGTATCAAATATGTAATTTATTTCATTGTTTTTCGCAAGCGTGTTATACTCTACACCAGCATTTAACAGCTAATAAGCAATTGAAAGTACCAAATTAATTGTTTCGTGTGTAACAAGCTGTGGAAAAAACTTAATTTTGTCGCATATTTTGTATTTTTAATGTAAATCAATATTGAAATAATTAAGCAGAGTATAAATTTTATTTAATTTTCAAAACAATTAATTTATGCTTGCGGTTTCTAACCGGTTGGTTATTCGCCGCGATAGTATGAATTTCATAAGTTATAGGGGTGAACACCATGTCTTTAAATTTATTCTCGTTGAGTTTAATTTTTGATTATCATTTTTTATTCGTTTGAAAATGGGGTATTCTTTTCTCACCGAAATTTGTATGGGTCAAAAGTTAAAAAAAATAATCGTGTCATAAGAATTCATCAAACGGATTCTCTCTAATTTTTAAACTTTATTATGAGTTTTTTTATGCAATTTATGTTGATAATTCCTTTAAGCTTGTGTATACAACTGAATTTAATTTTCTACATTGTTCGAAAGTAATCAGTTTAAGCGTCCACTCCATTAAGTGGCAGTTATTGGATGGAAGGTTTTCTGTTCTTTGTTAAAGTGATGTAGCTTAAGTGCGGCTTCGGAGTTTTATCTCTCGGCCTCATTTCCACCACCGACCGTCTGGTCTCCGAGTCTCTGGCTTCATCATCCACAAGACGTTCGATCGATGGGCGCCACATTGTCAATAACTCCATGAGATAGAGCTAACCAAATCATTACAGACGACCCATTTAAAACAGCGAGTGTTCGAAATAATTCACCATACATTTTAATAAGAGTATTTTATCTTATAAATATGTTTTCCTTATAAATAGGTTTTTCAGTAGCGTATTTATTAGTTTTATTTATTTGTTCGTCACATCTTTCAGATCCATTATAGATATAAAATAGTTTGGGACTTAAGCGATTGCTTTAAAATGAAGGGATGACCTCCGTGAATGCAAAACTACGACCTTTATTACCGTAATTAACGCATTATTAACGTGTTACTCAAGTTAAAACAAAGAAAACAAATCAATAAATTCTCAAAAATAATATAATCAGGGAACATGTAAATTCTACGGAATTCAAATAAATAATCACTTACACAATTAACAAAAAATGAAATTGTATTTCTCATTATTTATTCCGCATGAATGTGTTTTTTTCCAACGAGAAATTGCTAATAATAACGATATATGATAAGGAAGATAAAATAACATGTTTGAGGTCTTGAGTGGCTTATCTGTGGTATTGAATATGATGCCTGATTTTAATAAAATCGAAAGATCGATGAGAGTTCGCCTTTACCCTTTGTTAGTATTCTCCCATATGTGTCAATATAATATTCTGTTTTTCATTAATTTATGATGTGCCTAAAAATAGGACACATTTTCTCGATCAACGTTGAATAGTTTTCTTTGATACTATGTTTCCTTCCAAATGGTCGCAGCTTGATCGGAAAAATAAAATTTTATTATTCGTCTGTATATTTTGATCAAATTTGTCTTTATTTATGACTCAGCCTGGGGGACATTACAATGTGTCATATTATTTTGCTCAATTCCCATAAATATTTACCGGCAAACTGGTTCCGTCTCTCAAACTGCCATTTTATTATAGCGATCGATGTAATCAGTAAACGATACTCTATTTCACGCCCTAGTTTGTAAGCGTGTCCACAATATGAATTTATCTTTTAAAACACACACAAACGAATAAAAAAGCCCTTACGATACATCCCTTGAATTTGGCTTCACTAATGTGTAATATATCGACGTTAAAATCAGACGTTACGTTGAACAGAATGACTACTCAATAGGCAGGTTTTCTTTTCAATCAACAATCCCAACAATCTAAATTCCTTTTCTCACAGAAAACTGTCCTGAAATTTTTTAAATATCTTAGACAACATTATAACATTTATGAACTTACTACGCAATAAAATTATTTAATCTATTCTAAACATACTCGTATATAAACTATTCTAATAAACGAATAAAAATAAGAATCGTTCAATAAAACTATATGCTATAGACGTCTACCTTATGCCACGATTTGGACGAGGCGATTCGTACGGTTTTTTAAAATAACATGCTTTGATGTATTAAAAAGAAAATAAAACTTATATACGTATTGCTTTAAAATACATATGTAGACTTTTTTGATTAATTATCTTTATAATCTACAACTAGAAACGGGTATTGAAAATATTTAAATTTATTTTATATTGTAATGTATATTATGTTTTTGATAAATGTGGTTTCACTTACTGTTACTTTTAGTCATAATATAAATATTTATGGATTTAATATTGCTATCTGCGTAGTTATTATAGTGACAGAGGGGCAAATCTTTAGTAAGTAAAATCTTATAAAAAGCAACACATTTTAATAAATTAATAATAAGAATACGTAGTAAGAAAGTACCGATTTAATGTTCATTGTGTTACTCTGATGAACCTTTTTATACTATATCTCACGGTAATTTTGTTAGGGTAGACTATCATCTACTCAAGTCACCCAGGGATAAGGGTGAAGAGGTCACCGCCCAGAGGATCCTCTCATACTCTGGATGGAATTTATTTCATATCTACACATAAAGGAAAATCCATCAAAAGATGAGTAGAAATAACATACGCGCAGCTCTTATTCACAAAATGTTATTATACTAGCAATATTAAATTTACAAACTGACCTCAAACCATTGATACTAACTGTTTTTAGAAGTTTTTTAGAAGAAAAACGGTGACTCAAAGTAGTAAAAAGTGTACATCTTGTACTAATCAATAAACTATTAGTATAGACCATTTATTAACGTGTGTCAGGATCACAATTCACAAAGTATTAAAAAAAATGGTTACGGGATATATGACTTTTATTTTATTATATTTAAAGATTATTTGACCAGAATTTGAAGGACTCGAGTGTTTGGATATGCTTATCACGCACATTTATTTTAACCTCTTATATTTGATAAATATCAACTGTAGGGGGTTTGATTTAAGAAATATAAATATAATCTTTGTAGTCAGATGAGCTGAATGAAAATAAAAAGTCTTAGGCACAAGGGAAACTTTTACAAGTTCATAGAGACCACTGTTAGGGAAAAAATTCGGAGATGATGATAATGAGAGTCGATCGCTTGAACACTGGACCTTGTTTGTCTTGGTTGTGTTTCTGCTGGGAGCGAGGACTTGTGGCTTGTGGGCGGCTGCTGTGGGGAAGGGCGGATCGCCGCCGTCTAGGCGCCGAGACGCCCATTGTAAACTGACTCAGCGGTGTTCCCATACTTCGACACGTGTTCCACACAAGACTTCTTATACTCTCAGAACGTACTACAGAACATTTTTTTCCCAAAATTTCTGTTGCTATGGACCAATAATACTATTCCATTATTAAAACGTACATTCATGTATAATATCTTAAACAAACAATTTCAGTGGTATGCAGCGAAAAATTATTACGGATTAGTCAGTAATTCAATTTTTGCCATCTAAGAGGTGCTAGAAACGCTCATATTAATGGACTTGGTGATAAACGCAAATACCTGATCCAATATATATGTTTATGAAATGATAAATGTCCTGAAATTTTCAATTCGAATTTTTGTCAAGTTTTAACTTTAAGTCAAACTACATATTTGGAAAATTATGACTACTGACACTAATGAAACAGAAGAATGTTTATGAAAAATAACGAACTTAATGAAAATGAATGTTCAGAATGCTTTTTATATAACCGTAGAACGTAGGAGAAAACCGACGGAAGATGTTGGATTTGTATTATATTCTACAACGTTTTCTAGATGCTACATGCTGAAAAGAAATGATGTGGAGATTGTGTGTGTAAAATACCGTACAAATGCGACAGAAAAACAAGAATTTAATCGTACGTGTTACGCAATAGATTTAATTATTCAGATTATTTATTGTATGCATTGTGTCAACTCTTTTTTAGAAGCGAAAGCTTTATATCAAGTTGACATTTTTATATCGTTATCGGCGGAAATATTTACGTAATAAATTGTTTGCATTTGACAATTCTCATTTGCGTCGACGTAATATCACGACCGTGAACCGAGGGAATAAAATGCCGGTATATGTATATATTATAAATTAAATGCAGCTGAGTGAATAATTGAATCAATTTATGCACATAAACAATCAGGCAGCAACCTACACGCATGTGATAAGGGTAATCATTACTTGCACCAAGAAGCCTTGGAATTTATATTTTCTTGTGTTGATACTTACTTACGTATTCCCATAAAGAATAAAAAATAATTGTAAATGCAAAATTGTATTATTAGATTATTAATAAATTATTTCATTATAATATAACTCTGGAATACGCACAACACAATTTATTTTATATACTTATTAGTTGAAATGATACCCTAGAAATCTGTTCTTATCTGAAAAAAAGTAAATAATTATATACTGTGACTTATAATAATTTACTTGCGAGTATTTGATGAAATATCTGCGGGTATTCTCATAGTAAAAATATTCATAAGTTTACTTTGTTTTCTATCATAATACAATCTCAGTAAATCAGTTTGTCAGCGACCTGGCTAACGTGCTGTTAGTCACCAGCTTGTTGCTCGGAATTCCGATTTTTCAATTTCCCTTTCAGTGCATTTGGCAAATTTCCCAGTGGAGTGAATGTTTCATGGTATTCTAGGGTAATTACTATTAGATGTGCTGTTGTATTGACATATAATTTAAAAATCGAGTATCCGATTGGAGAAGTTGTTTCAGAAAATATAGCAGAATCGAATTGATAAAATCTCGTCACCAAAAGTTTGACTCCCAATATGGGCATTTATAAACTGTTTTAATTATATTAAACATATCCTCGGTGCCAGAGGCCATTAAGATATATTTGATTTTGAAAGTCATTGATTAATAGCACCTGTAGAACATGTTAGCTTGTTGGCAGTGTAAATGAAACATATTGAAAAAGTATAAATAGTAGTAATGTGAATTTTTGACAGCGTAATTAATAGTTGCTTAACATGTCGGCAGTCCACATAATAATGATGTAAAATTTCAGTACTGTCAATTATACCTATTACATCTATCAATATTGTTTACAATATAATAGTATATATTATGTAAATGATAACATAATTGTGTTCTTCTCCATTTACGTTTCATATCTGGAACATATGGTCACCACAAATTTCTGCCATTTAGTTATGTCAGCTGGCACATGGGAATTCCTCGTTCTAAGGCATATCTACACTTGAAGGTCCACTTGAGAACATAAGTGTGCAAATAAATATGCAAAATGAAACAATGATATAAAATAATTAAAAGTAATTTAGGATTACAATTTGACCTTAAAAGTAATGGTCTAATATTCTGGGCAGTGAAGGATGCACATGGATCATGAAGAGTCATCTTACCATGCATAATCTTCTTTAACAACGTTATGCATGTTCTGTGGTATTATTTTTGGTATTAAATACCAATGAAACGTGTTGCAATGTTGCCTATGAAAATAAAACTGATGGGACACGCTGGCAGTGTAAACAACTTCGAAGGAACATGTTGACAGCTTAAATAACTCCAATGTGACATGTTGTCAGTTTAAGTAACTCTGATGGGACACGTTGACTCACCTCACACACGACCGGAACTGGATGATAGCCAGAGTTGAAAGCTCTGTGACTGGGCGCGTAGACTGCGACGCTGAGGTAGACCAGAGCCACGGCGCTCAGCACTAAGGTCAGCTGACACAAGCAGATGGTCCCGATGATGCGGCCGTCCTGCTCGGGGATCACGCGCGGCTTCACCTTCTTTCCCATGGCGGGCGATGGACGGTCACCCCAATCTTGAATTAAATCACTCCTGCAATCTTGAATGATTATTCTGCAATTTTAAACAAAGCATTCTATGTAATCGGAAGGGTTTAGGATGCAGAGATGATTTTAAGGACCAATAAAGGAAATTTACGCGTAATGTTCAAAAAGTGTGTTAAAATTATTAAATCGTTAAGAAGAATTTATCAAATTGTTAATACATATACGATTTACATTGTACAGTATACACTAAACATATGTTTTCCCTTTATATTTGTTATTTCTGAGTAGAGAGTAGAATTAAGTAAAATAAATAAATTAGACTGCATCAAATAATATTTTCGAAAAAAAAAAATTAATACGATAATGCTTATGGTATGAAACAATGTCACCTATGAATTGTTATATATTAAAATCGTAAACTACACTTACTCTTAATTAAACTAAATAAATAAAGTAAATGAATATTGATTTAAGTGCACTGTCTGCAGGTAGAATTCTACGCCCTCGATCGTATATTTATTCTCTGTTTAATTAGAAAAACAAAATAAGCTGATATAATGGCATTATATAATATGTTTTAGGTTGTATGCATGTCACTAATTTGATTTTTATCGCGTAATTTTTTTTTCGAAATTCAATTTAGACAAGGAATTTTATATGAAATTAATTTGAGTCTTCTTCTGATCTATATACTTTCACTATACTCATGTTATTTACATGATATTGAAGTATATTTTGTTTATATTGACATCTTTCATAGATCATATGGCCACCAAAATTCACACAAATCAAACACACGGAAAATAATTTTTGTAATTATAAAATTATTATTTTTAAAATAAATTTCATGTTACTCTGCTGAAGTTACGCCAAATAAATTGCTTAAATGATGCGATGATGACCCTCAACGATGTAGGAAAGCAAGAATCGTCCAAAGCGTAAGAATATTAGTGCCGTATGAAACCATCTCAGCGTCTTAAAGCTCTACCGAATGCATTGTGCATAGGATCGTTTTTAAAGAAGATTACAAATCTTTTTATATAATTATTATTGATTTGAATCATATGGTAAGATGGAAAAATTTGTGTGTCATGAGAGGAGACTTTTTAGAAATATAATCAGTCAGTGTAGCTGTTACGGAAGCCAGGTGATTACAGGTAGTTCAAGAAATATAACAGTACTCAGCTTGTACTTTGCGTACTTTCAGTCATAAGCTAATTGTTTTGTCTGTCGTGTGTTGAACTGGGTGGATCAATCATCCATGGTCCGCCCGCCTGTCTAAAGTCTTCTAAATAATAAACTCACGTCGAATTAATCATTTTTAAAACATGAACAGACCATAAGTCTCATGCTGAGTCGTTGTCAATTTTTTTGCAGATTTGGTTTGATTTTCGAAACGTGAACTCTTGTTTTTTAAAAACGAAAATGTCAAAAAATTTATTCACCATAATATTTATTTATTTTATACCTTTAACGATGTTACAAAAAAGGTTATTGAAATTAATGATTATTAGAGTTTAAAAAAAAATCATGATAAAATATCTTGTCATAATTAAAATATTTTTTATTTATTATGCCCATTTCCAATATCGCATATATTTTTCCATATCTAGAATGTATGGTCACCATAAATTGCCACCATTTGCCAGCCCAGTGACTTGAACAGACCGCAGTTGAAGTATCTGAGGCATATTTTGGGTGATTTGTTAATCTATTTTCTAAGGTAAGATGATTAACTAGACGGTGACCCATCCAAGTTGTGGCCCGCCTTCAATGTTCCTTAACTTCGGAAATATAACAAGAACCACGTTAGCGATGTTGAATATTAAATGTTTTTATATATCAACTATCAACTCCACTGTCTGTTAATATGCCTCTATAAGTGGAACTGCTTTTTTATTGTTTTAAGTTAAATTGGGATTGAAATTAAGTATTTCAGTTGCAATATTAATATTTTTTTGTTGTCATTTTATATGCGGTTTCAAATAATTAAGAAACGTAAATACGTACATTAAATTAATTAATGGTCGTATTTTAATAACGCTTTTTTTCCCCAAGGCTTTGTGTGTTTTAATTGGTCAGCTTTTAGTCCCAATGTAAAGTTGTTGACTGGTCGCGCGAGTAGAGGCTTTGAACGGTTACTGCCCGACCGTCCCCCGCGAGCTTCGGCCGTCGACTGAAGGCTCTGAAGGCTGAAGGAAAGCTGCGCATCCGCCCAGAGGAAGTGCTTCTATATAGAAGCCTGCGATGAACCATTAGCGTTAGCCAGGCTGAACCAATCGCTCAAATCACCGAGACTGAAAACATAAAAGCTATCGATAAGTTTGTGTATTTTTTTAAACATAGCTCAGTTTATTACATGCCTTAGGAAATTGTCATCGTATGTAAGATAAACCTGTCAATTCGACCCTGCAATTTATATGCTTTTTTTTTGTTGGGAAAAACTGCATCACTTACATCATTGTCGGGTCGTTATGATGTAAAATCATGTCCAATTTTTTTTTCGATTTTTGCGAACTATAGTTCTTGGTGGAATATTATGATCACCATCAGCCTGTATCCATCCACTGTTGAGCGTAAGCCTCCCGCATTAGTCTCCATCCTCTTCGATCCTCCGCGTTTTCTTATGTCTTTAGTCCATCTTATAGGGGGTCGGTCAATGCTTCGTTTGCCAGTTCTTGGGCGCCACTCCAATACTTTTCTTCTCCATCAGAACGTCGTCTCTTCGACAGATATGTCCTGCCCATTACCACTTGAGTTTGCCTATTCGTTAGGTAGCCTCGACTACTTGAGGACGAAATAATTTCTCAAAAGAAGTCGACAGGCGTATACAACTGGGATGGGCAGCATTTGGAAAACTAAAGTACATTTTTAAAGCGAAAATTTGAAAAAAGGCTATTAACCAATGCACGCTCCCTGAATCAACTTATGACGCAGAGACGTAGAATCTAACAGCAAGTCTTACCTATAAAATAATAATCTATTATTTTTATTTTGAAATTTAAATAATTGCCTATTGTGAGAGCATTTAGTAAAGTGATTTTTCATACATCTATTTGATATAGTAATCTGTTTTAAAGATGTCATTTAAAAAACTTGTTAAAATTTAGTTTTATTGTTAATATGTTTAAGGATTGGTGGGAAATCATTTTCAAGGAAAACAACACTATTATCAGTATTTTTTAAAATAATAAATTATATGTTCTGTGACTATTTTTTTTTAAATTTTAATTTGTTTTGTTAGATAAGCGGTGATAAATAAAAGAGGCATTTTTATATTTATATTTAAAATATGTACTTTTATATAACGAGTCTGAATTTGGATGTATCACGGCTGGAGGGTCAAAAATAAATCAAGTTGTTATTTAAAATGTTTGAAAGGCTCTGGTTCTCAGCTGTAAAGCAACAAATTGGCTACCCCCGGCTAGACACCTCCCACCACCTTCCCCATCACTAGGATCTAGTATGACAGCACATGACGTGCCCCCTCTCCTTCCTTCTAACTAAGATATAGACAGGGACTGCCAATATTTAATTGTACATTTTGAATAATAGATATTTTTATGTTATGGACAAATTTTGGAAGAAATATTTAATGCACTTATCCCATTGATTTAGCACATTGACTTTATGACGATGAAAATGTACTTATACATACGAGTCTATCAGGATCGCATAAATTTATCGATCAACATTAAAAACAATATTTATGCAGTCATCATCATCATCATCAGCCTGTGTCCGTCCACTGTTCAACGTAGGCCTCCCGTATGAGTCTCCATCCTCTTCGATCCTCCGCCTTCCGCATCCAGGTCACTCCCGCAATTCTTCTTATATCGTCAGTCCATCTTGTAGGGGGTCGGCCAATGCTTCGTTTGCCAGTTCTTGGGCGCCATTCCAGTACTTTTCTTCCCCATCGACCGTCGTCTCTTCGACAGATATGTCCTGCCCATTGCCACTTGAGTGTGCCTATTCGTTGGGTAGCATCCACTACTTGAGTTCTTCTGCGTATTTCCTCGTTTCGGATTTTTTTATGCAGTACACTACACTAAATGAATACATAAAGGATTTACAATTGAAATATTGTTTCTATAGGCACTTTTTAAAACTCTTTTAATTTTATTCCGATTCAAATAAGTTGAATCTGTATTTTAATTATACATGTCTTACCTATTCTAAATTTTCACCAAACGCGGCATGCAATCGATGATATTAAATCCTACCACTAAGTGAGGGCATATTAAATCCTACCACTGAGTGAGGCATATGGTCCCCAAAAGCATGTGTAGAGCATGTTATGGTATGATTATATGGTAATTAATGCTACTTGATATACACCATTAATAAATGTTTTTGTTCCTTATTCAAGTTTCATGACGATATTGACGAGCTCTCAACTGTGAACCGTATTACGTTTTTAATTTTTAAGGGTGGCTCAGTATGCATGTAAGAACTTCAACGTCATTGTATAACAGCCCGACATTCGTGTTTCGTTATTTTTTAAGCAACTCGCTTAGAATAAATATGAGATGTTCACCGAATGATGTTTTTATTTATGAACATATATGGAAGGGTACTACTATACAGTTTTACCCACCCATCAGAATTTATGATGATCAAATTTGATGACTCTACTGCGTCCTTCGTTTTCATTTGTCTGCCAACTGTTTGAATGTTTATATATACAGGTATTTATGTTTTAATAGAAACTTCCTAATTTTTTTTAAGTACTTTGCTCAATTTCGCTAGGATTCATACAATCAAATATTTTAGTTTTGGTCTTAATAGGAAAAGCTTAAGCTTGACTTATTATTTCATATTACGGATTTGAATATAACATTTGACCTAATCAATATCAATAACATAGCTTTTGTTCAAGATTGTTAATATGGCGACAATATGTACCTGTTATAATTGTTCTTTAAGGTATTAAGTCATTCATCCATAATGGCATAATTAACAATTAAAAGATTGTTTTTTTTCTAAGGGGTTTTGATATTCAAATAAAACATTTTTGTATATGTGGGTAGAACGGTTTATTTTGTTAAAAATATGAATAATGATTTTAGAATAAAAATTGAAGCATATTTATAACATTCAAAAGTTTAATGAATATATTTAAAATAATAATTTTAATTGGTTTTATTTAAATTTGATTGTGAAATTAGGGGTATGGAAAAAAGTACAGTTCAAGATTTTTGCGTGTGATTATTTTTGCCCAAATCAATTAATTACAAGATAAAAAATATCAAATAATAAAACACACTGAACAGGATTTTTTTAAATGAACTAGTTCTATTCATTAAATTTTCATTTGGAAAACAGTTTTTTCATGAACATTGTTGCATAAACGTAAAATATAAAAATAATATTAATTATTCAATCAATATGTTTATTTTATAAGAACATAATTTTAGAAATAAATTTTACTATATTTTAGTTTATTTTAATTAAATTGAATGGGGCACAAACGTGAAAGAACATATAATTTGAATCATTCAAGGTAGAAATATAATAAAATAAATAGTCAATTTTATGGATCTACTCATAATTGTTATCATTCAAAATATAATTTGTGAATTTTATCAGTTGTAATATATTTTAAAAATTTGTTTGATTATTAAATAAAAATTCCATATAAAATGTCATGTATCATATATTACATATTCTTTATTAATGAATTATCAAAATTGTTAAGTTATTTTTTAAATATCAGTTTTATCCTTTCTTGAATGATTCACAGGTGTTATCTGTACATTATTGAATATAATTGTCTTATAATTATGGAGTGTAATTAGGTACTGCCAAGGTTATATAACAGGTCATTAAATAGCTATTGCATTATTGGTGTGATAAATTTTAGCGTACGAAAAAAATGGCCGCTTTTAAGTGTAAAAATCTAACGTCAATACTTTTTAATTGTAACTATTTTTAAGTATATTCAATAATATAATTATATAAAGCATTAAAAAACGTTTCATTTATAATATATAAGCTATTAGTAGACATTAATTATCGTCTTATCTAAAAAAATTTAATGCATGTAAATTAAAAAGTAATTAGTGGTATTTTTTAGTTAATTAATTGAAATTTTTATACATTATAAAGCAAAATGATTTGATATTTTTTAGTTGAAAATACTATTTCATATTTTTTTAATAAAACCAATTTTTATTCGAAGAGAAAGGTATACCGAGTCGTATCCTGAAGTATTTTTGTATTTTTTTTTAAATTTTACAATTTAAAATAAAACATTTTAAATTCACATTATTTTTCTTTGATTTTCAGCTTTCAATGAATTTCAGTCGATGTTTGACGTTTACACTTAAAATCGGCCGTTCAAATATTATTTATACATTTTTTTTATATGTCGCCCACATTAAGTGTCGGTTACAATTACATACCGAGAAACACTCAAATCGACTTTTATGCTGTTTATATTATTGTCCTTATGTATAAATTTTATTTTTCACTAGCGTCTTCTTAAGACTTAGCTAAATTTCTTAAGCTATCCTTACATATTTATTTATAATATATTATATCGTCACTTATGGAGAGAGCTTCAAATACTAATTAATCGTATAAGCCACGTGGTTTCTTTTATACTTCCTCTATCATCATCACCATCGACCAACGATCCCCAAGATAACTTAACTTTCATGCATATTGAAGGCTCTTTGACGTTCAATCGGGTCAGCTATGCGTTGCTTTTGATTGTGATCACACAATGTCACAGGTTTACAAAAAAATCATTTTAACATACATGTGTATTACAATAACAGATGATTTTGACTTTCTATTAAAATTTATGCCGTTCAACCATGTCGGCTAGACGCTGCGTACGTGTTTTTTATACACATACTGACAATTGGCTATAGTTTTTGGCTTCATCATATGCTTTTGATAAAAATATTTGAAAAAATATACTTTTTTCGTATTGAATGTATTTCACATTAAATCAAATTGAATATTTTTTCATTATTCCTTATTGCCGGCACCTGTGGTACTCCGACGTCACCAAATAGCTGACGCCGTCATTTCGGGACCGAGACATCGATTCCGGAACAAATATTTTGAACATATCTTGTAATGTTAAAATCTATTCAAGCTCACTTAAGGAATGTTTTGTGGTGATGACGACAGACGACATTTCATATAAAGCGTTATGTTAATAAATTTGCCTATCGTATGCACCATATGAAAATTAATAGAAGCACATCATTTTTTGTCCCCCCCTGACCCAACATTGTACAAAACGAAATTCAACAGTACACAACATTTCGATGGAAGATAATTAATTTATCAGACAAATTTCACAACGTAAATAAACTATTACGTGCTTATCACCATTAAACGACATCCGAAAAAACTTTACATTAAAAGAACATGAAATGAAATATTGGAAATTTTTGTCGTGCTTATGTTGATTTTGTTTTATTTGTTAAATTCGTAAAATCATGTTTTATTTGTCATGTTCTGTAATTATCTGGTAATTATATTATTTATTCACTTGAATCAATTAAACTTAGTAATAAAACAAAATTTTAATAAGATTTACAGTGTTACGTGAAAAATGATTTTGAATCTATAGAAGTATTGGTGCAGTGTACAATACTTGTACATTGTGTCAGCAAGCTCATATCCCCACCATTTTAGCGAATTTTATTTTAAAATGTAATAATAATTAATTAGCTAGGTACATTTTTGGCCTAAGTGTAATAATAATTATTATAAAACAAGGCAAATTTTTAATATGATATAATTCGATTGTTGATCAAATATACTTATGAAGAATAACAATTTTAATTACTATTATTTTGGTATGATTATTTTATTCGAACTCTAAGGTTTTATTGAAGCAGTTAATATATTGAATTTATCAATTATACTTCGATCTTCATTTTTCAAATAAACATAATGTTTAATAAGAATTAATTTAATACAATTTAAACTTACATAATTGCAAATATATAAATCATTATAAAGCTTTGAGTAAATATTTTTAATCAAATCGTAAGAATATAAAGTTTATTAAAACTTGATATTAAAGTTAATTACGAATTTTTAATTAAATATAATTTTTATGAAATACCTAAGGAAAGTAAAATATATGAAAATCGGATATACAATTTATACTTTATGCAAAAAAGTATACACAATAAATATAAATAAGTAGTATTTTAGTGAAAGAAATAAAAAAAATGTAAATTTTTGATAAATTGAAACAGTTTAACTTTCTGTGTGCAAATATAAGGTAAAGTTAGAGGTTCACATCTCACATATTTTTTTGAATCCTTTTAATATTGACACACCTGTACTCACAAATCCAAATATTAAAATTGTTTACAGAAACCTGTATTATTAGTGTTTTAATAAAATACTAAAAAGCAGTTATTGAGGTATTTATGAATTGATTAGTTGAATGATTTGTTCAAGGGGGTATTATAGACAAGTAAATATTCATAAAAATAGATCAAAGGCTTAAATACATATTCAAATACGGAGTACGTTTGTCTGTATCGTTATTGACATTCTAAGATCCTTTTCAAATATTAAATTTGTAATAATTTTGTACCTTGTTTTTTAATTGGGTCACATTGAATACTGCTAAAAAATATACTTGAAGTCTATGGTATAGTTATCAGTGAAATTGGTCAGTTCATCTGTAAAACTGATGGATTCAGTAGTGCTTAATGTATTCAATTTAAAACAAACATATTTCATTATACGTATATAGTTTGTATTATGTTTTTGTTGTTGTTTTTTTTACTTACAATTCAACAAAGTGTATTCTTACAAGTATATTGTTATCAACAATCGATAAATTTGTTTTTTTTTGATATACCGTAATGTAATATAGATTAAACGTTACGAATTTCGAAAATTTCTTATCATTCATATAATATGTAGTATATTTTTTTTAATAAGAGAGAAAGAGCTGCATCGGTTTAAGTGTAATACGAGTAAGTTGATGTTCTCTGATAAGGCATCGCGCGATCTGGGCCTTGGGCGCTCTGGGCCGCGGGCCTCGGGCCCCCGCTACCCCTTCCACAGGGCGTCCGTGTCCCTGGAGCCGGCCCGGGTGCGGCAGTACAGCGCGTCCTCGGGCTCGTCCAGGTCGAGCTCGTCGCACAGGAGCTTGCTGGTGAACACAAATCACAACATCTTCATCAACGATTGCAGTGACGTCAAGCCCCATCGATACGCAGAATTTAAAAAAAAAAATCACAAAAATTTATAAACATTCAAAATCACAGCGAAACGCATCCAATATGACATTTATCTCGTCAGTTCTTGCAAGAACCTTGCCTTGCGGACCTTAAAATCTCATAGACTAATAACCGAAGTCAGCAGAGAGGCAGAGAGGCAGCCCCCAGCCCCCAGCCCCCAGTCCATCCGTGTTGCATATTGTACAGAAATAATTTAACGTCGCTGACTCAAAGAAGCAAAAGATCTGAGAAAAATAATCGTCGGACGCAAACCACGAACTTGTACACCATGTCCGTGTCTTTACCCAACATGATAACCCATTGCTCAGCCATTTGCGCTAGCGTAGAAACCAATACGTATTATATGAATAATACGGATTACTTATAAAATGTTATTAATAGATGTTTTAAAATGCTTGTTGTTTTATATTTATTTTGCGCGAGGTCCAATCAATTAATTTACAAACTTTTCACAAACTATTATTTTTGCTGATATAAATCTTATATTGGATGGTGTTTGCTGTGAATTGGGTATATTGAATATTGCAATATTGAATTCGACGTATCTCATGGGCCATCGTTTGTTATGGTGCGTACAGGGGAAATTGAATAATTTATACTTGAAGCGATTAATGAAAATATTAGATGTACTCGTTTTTTATAAATTAAATACTTATGGAAAAATATATTCAATGACAGTTTTGAATTACAAATATTCATATTTGCTTGTTTTCATACGGATTACGTTAAACTTATTTAATAATTGAAATCGTTAATTTTTTTACATAAATATTTATTTAAATTATTTAAATTCCACTGTAATAAAAGTACATACTAATAATATAAAATAAGAATAAAATAAATAAATGCTGGAATTGTTTGTAACCTAAAAATTCGTAACAGTCAAATGTCACTAGACGGTGGTGAAGTGATATCGTCTTTTTTATGGTAACACTTAAAATAATAAATGAATCAGAAGGCAATTCAAACCTCAAACATAAATTCAAATTAATTCGAAAATATGGACCTATGGAGCGTTACAACCTACCCAAATTTGGTTTCGCGCCCCTAGTTACTGAACTTCGGTGATTTTACGAGAACTGCGTTTATTTTATGCCATTATCACTAACAGGAATAAAAAAATGTTCTAATGCGGACTCACTAAATAGTCAACCTTCCTACAACGTTTGCAAAGGATCGGATGATTAGTTAATTAACTTTCCGAGCCTTAGGCCATTTAGTCCTAAGAGGCGGTTCAACACAAAATAGAAGAGACCATTTTATGACAAATCGTAAAATGACGAAGAAAAAATCTTCGTTACAAATAAATAAACCATTAGCTATAGGAAGGTTTGGTGTTGTCACTTTTGTGTCAACTCATAATCGTCAATCCTGAAGATTACCCCTGTAATGGGGGTCGAAATATTGGTACGAAGAAATTCGTACCGAATACCAAATCTGGCCGTGAAAACCGAAGAAGTAATTTATAGGAAGGTTGTCTGTACATAATTGCATATTATATGGTATGCTTACTCTTCCTTGGGAGGCTGCCGCGGTCTCGCGCAGCACGCGCAGTGCCAGTAGGCCAGCGTGCCCACGGCCACGGCGAACACCACGGGCGGCGCGGCCAGCGCGATGGCCAGGAGGCGCAGCGTGCCCGCGCGGCTGTAGCGCGCCACCACGCGCTCGGGCCGCGCGCGGCTGTAGTGGCACGGGAAGGCCGCGCCCGCCTCGCGCGCGCGCAGCAGCTCGCGCGCGAACACCGTGCAGTTCACGCGCGGCGGGTAGCCGCAGCCCTCCGTGTTCACGAGGTAGCGCGTGTCCGTCACGTCCCACGCCAGCGCGTCCAGCGGCGCGCCGCTCGCCGCGAACTCCGCGTAGGGCATCAGCGAGTAGTTCACGAGGATCTGGAAACAAAGCCAAAACATATTTAACAACAAAAATGTATATGTATTTGATTTTCATTCATATTTCGTCCTGTTTATTAACTCGAAACCTTTTTCTGAATCACGGATATCTACGAGTAGCTGTCACACAATCATTCATGGTGTCTTCAGTTAGAATCATTCAGGTCAATTATAAAAATATTCTTATTTTTCATGATTTTTCTATGCATGCATCGTATCTCTATATCTCGAATAACTAACCGTGCTAGATGTCACCCTGTTTCTTATGAGATATTTCTGGAAATCGATTGCCTAATGGTATCTCGTTAATTGCTCACCATTCTTTCGGAACACATTATTCCAAAGTGTTTTCTACAGTACTGTATTTTTGATCTTTCTCATCGCACGACATCTTCGACCTGTCTTAATTGCCGTCTTTTATTCATATTTCTTACTTCAAAATACATATATGTAATTTTAAAATGTACGGAATAGAAGAAAAAACGGATGAATGTTGACGAAATATATTTTTAATGCCACAAACATTAAGTTATTTTTTGGCAAAAGTTATGTACGAGTACATTTATGCTATCCTTGTATTTTTAAAGACAGTAAAAAAAATATATATTATTTAAAAAAAATGATTATCGATGTTCCATACCGACTGTATGGATGAGTTTAGAACTTAATGTAATGAAGAAAAGTATTTAAAAAAAAACTTTCTTTTACAAAATATTAGAATATTTTTATTGAAATCACCATCATTTCCATGTCCGTTTCCTCATCTGGAGCATATGGATATCACGAGCCGCCTCATAAGGCTCTATCAGCCGCCTCGATCCTCGTCTCGGGATCGAACTATATAATTTATAATAAAGAAGTGTACAATATTGAATGCCATATTTAAATGTAGACAAAATATTTTTACCTGATAGCACCTTGTGTGTGCCGTGGTGCAGCCTTCCCTGCACGACGCCCACGAGCAGTTCTTCATGCCTTCCACGTACAGGTGCTCGCTGACCGCGCAGGTGACCGGCTCTGACTCAAAGTCCGCCAAGATGGTCGCCACGGCAGGCTCCACCACGAAGGGGATGAGGAACAGGAAGGCGAACACGGCTAAGATGGCGGAAGTGCCTAAACACAGCGACGTGTAGAACTTGGCGCGCTCGGCCAGCGCGGCCAGGCGCTCCGCAGGCGTCGGGGGCTCCGGGGACCGCGGGGGGCGCGGAGCCTCCGAACCAGAGTCCCCTACATCACTAACCGCTGAATCTCGCCGGAAGTCACCTTCCTCGGCACCCATGATGATAGTAGACTCGTCAGAATCCATCTTGTACATATGTAATCAATAGATTGTTTAAACTTAATAAACTCTCTTGCAGCAGTTCCTTCTTTTCAACGTGTTGAATATTTGAAGCAACTTATAACTGTTGTCAAGCAGTTTTTTGTTGTTGATATATTTGATTTCAGTTGTTTTATTTTGTTATGAAAGATGTTTTGTTAAGTCTCGCCGTTTAAATACTGAGTAAATATCTTGTGGAAGTAATTCAAAGTTTTCAAATTTTATGCTGTCAATATTCAATTTGACGTTGTTCTTCTCGATTAATAGTAATTGTTTTTAGTCTTGAAAATTTCCTCGAAATACTGATATTGAAAGCTTAATTAATGATAACTCGATGTTATTTTAATAGTCTTAATATGTACTCAGCTATTCTATGTAATACTGGTCTTGAAGTTCAATATTTTCTTCAATGTAAGTAAATATCAGCGAATGTCTAGCTGTTGAGACTACCAAAAATAGTAGAAACTAGTTTTACTTTTTCTGTTCTCCTTTGATGTATTGATGTGCTTCAAATATTCAGTACTTATATTACATGGAATAATATCAATCTTCAAAATTCCTATATTATTTTACGATGGTTTGTTATGTCTTGGTGCATCTTGTTGAAAATCTTCAAATATATTTTTTATATATTACATCATTCGTAATACAGCGGAAAGCATTCCGTTAATAAATTCTATGCAGATGACCAATAAATTATGTATATGTAATTCTTGCAAAACAACTATTAATTATTATATTTTCACTATTGTTAACGTTCCACTATGTGTATCAAAGTTCTAAGCCTAAGCATTATATTTCGTAACATTTGCTAAAACTTTTTAATTATTCAATTCAGAATTATCCGGATACACAATAACTTATTTTTTATAATTGGGTCGGTAACACATTATTTAAATATCTTTATTTTTCATATACATATAATATATATCTGAATATTTTTATAACAACGCGTTTCCACCAGAGAGATATGATAAAGGTCAGGAAACCAACACGTGCAACAAACAACTCAAATATTTTCTTCCGTCAGAGAATCAATTTCAAATGAACGAAAATAAAATAAATCACTTTGAAACAATGCAGATAATATTATTGCGATGTCTTTGGCGTATCGAACGAATAAAATGTATTTTGAGCTGCCTTAAACTACTTACGATCAATCAATAATTTATTATTATTTATAACGTACTCCTACATTTTCATTGTAGGTAATATCTAAATGGGTTTTTCCAAATGGAAATACATAGCTGGTGCATTCAATAACGAAGACTGCGTTTTAAAAACTAGAACTAGGTTTTAGAGTGTTTTTGTTTTTTTTAGATTCCACGCGTTCTTCCCTCTTTGCGATCGGTCTGCCCTTGAATGTGTTCACTTCCAGGTCCCTGGACTTCCCTCGACCGACGTCCGCCGGCTTCGGACGTATGAGAACTCCGACTCTCGGTATCGAAAAAAAACGCAGTCAGTATGAAGAAGAAAGGAAAATGTCGGGTGCAATAATTATATAGTGCCGCCTACTCGGTAGGTCGATGGGGATCGATCACCGGATCACTTATTTAATCTATTTTTATTATTATTTATTATTATAAAAAACATTGAACATTTCTTGTTGAAGATTATTGCCTGACATGCGTAAGCGTTTTTTAAGTTAGATAGGAGGATGCCGATTTGTTTTTTTGTGGCTGTCTGAAGGGCCGCTCGTTTAGGAGCGCAGCTCGCGGAGACGATAGACGATAGGTGATAGACTGGTAGACGGCAAGCAGAAGTCGAGGCCCCTCGTGGCGGTGGTGACTGCGGAGACGGTGCCGGTGACGGTCGCAGGCGCGCTAGAAGCCGCCCAGGCCACCGTGGACGGGGCTGTCGTGCAAGAGGGGAACGCCTGGAAGCAATACAAACAGATCTCAGTTCGTGCAATACTGCAAGCCATTGATCAATAGTATAGTTGCAAACACCCCTGGACAGTGACAATTCTTTCTTGACAAATTACACATACAGGTATTATGATAAAAAGGTGATAAATGTCAAACATCAAGTTGATTAACTTCTTAGGTTCTCACGGCCAGATTTGATATTGTTGCTTTTGGGTTTATCCGTGTGTGGTGCATTTCTGTCAACCAATATTTCGATCGCCATTGCAGGGGTCTTCTTCAGGATTGATTATTTATTTGTTTGATTCTCATACTCTAAAACCTGTACAGACAAGCAAGGACGACCACAGTCCGACATGACGTTCGTGGAGGTACAATTCTTAGAACATACCTACCGTACGATTCTCCGGACCAATGAAACTTGAGTATGTAGTTGCCATGAAGATATCTATAACGCTTGTAAAAAATAATCTGACACAAACTCACAACTCAATCACAAATAAATAATCAATCCTGAAGAAGACCCCTGCAATGGCGGTTGAAATATTGGTTAAATGAAGTTCGCCACATACGGCTAAACCAAAAAGCCACAATATCAAGTTGATTGTATGCCATCGACTGTATGTAAAATATCAAGTACTATATTTTTTTATGTTTAACAGCACACGAAAGAATAAACAATGTTAGAAGTATCTTTTCTGTGGATTACACGACGCTCAACATTTTAAGAATAGTTATACGCTGTACGGTGAATTTTGATTCGCCAACGTAATAAGCCAGCAACCCGGCATTCACATTTCGTCAATTTCTATGGGAACTCACTTTTAATGGGTCTTGTTCATGGAACGACTTCCATATTTATCCACTTTTGATGAATAGGCTATGATTTGCATTTTACGGATGAGCTATAAATTTACCACCAACCGGAAGTCTATATAGATTAAAATTAAATCTCCTTCTAAGCAGAAGGAGAATTAAAAATAGATATAATTTAGGCGTTGTCAAGGATCGAAATCATAACATCTTGCTTGGTAAGCATACTTTAATCTCCAAGCTTTGCGTTATGAAATACAAAATATAATAAAACATCTATATTTCGTTAAAACTACGAGTACATGATTATTTATTTAAAAATATGCAAATGTTGACTACTGTATTAACCTCTCCTCCCCGGTGATGTCTATCGACTACACATTGCTTGTAATAACTTAAATATCTCTGTAAATATAATACACACAGGGTTCAGATTTTAGGTATTCCTCCTTAATACATTTACGTATTGAAAAAAAAAAATTATAATAATAGGCACTCATCGGGAGCAGGAAATATTTTTCTAAAATCCGGAATAAATTCACCACTACAATCAAGACGCGTCAACTGTCATGAATCATTCGAAGCGTGTGCGAAAATAAAATTTAAAAATACCCAGATGAGGCGGCATCTATACTCCTCACTCTCGCTGACGTACTAATATGAGTGAGCGAGACGGGAAACCTCAGTTGGTCACCTAGTTCGAAATGATATCGGCACATCGATATATCGACAGGCTGAGTAATGTTAGTATCTCTCGGAAGTTCACGCGAGAAGGTGCGTCTGGCCGTTTGAGGTCTTCGTCTGATGTTTTTCATGTTTTTAGCTATTAAATGTCAATTATTAATGCTTATTGACATCAACTATTGTAAAATTAAGCGATATCTTTGAATATTTTCATTTTTTCGAATTTCTACTCATTTTATTCACTTTAAATCAGAATGTGTAATGAGTTGACACCATCGGAACGCGCGGAAGTTTTTAGCATCGTAAAGCGAGGGTTAACCTATCGTCTCTATCGTCTATCATCAATCAAGACATTGTATTTTTTTTCTTTTTATTATATTATAAATATATATATATATATTATTATTATAACAGTTGACATTAGACAATAAACGTGGTTCTTCTTTGATCAAAAAGTTGTATTTAAAGATAAGTTATAGATTTTTCTACACGGTGTAGTAAAAATAATATATGGATATAATAAAATAAACAATATTTGATTACAAAAAAACTTTTGTTGGCACAAAACACTAATTATTTATAGACATTCTCCGCGATGGGAGCAGCCCACAGTCCTACATGACGACAGTGGTTGACCTCTTACCTGGCCGAGTATATTTAAACCGATCGATGGTAATCAATGCTTCCATGGCTTCTATTTGCGGAAACTTTTCAGCATTTCATGCCGGCGACTTATCGGCCGAATCTCGTGAATTCATCAAACGTATAACTAATTCATGAAACTTTGAATAATCTACTAAATAGATCTTGCGCCACTAAACAACTCAATAGCCTGTAAAATGCTCACAAAATAATTTGACAAAATAATTGTATTTCAAATGCTACAAAATATGAGTAATTTGCCAAATCACAAAATAAATTTAATTTTACAGAACCGTACTCAGTGTTTTTTATATCATGTGAAAGCTTTGTATATTAATAAAGTAACACAATAGAAGTGACTTATACGGTGTATAATATAATTGAGAATGTTTTTTTTTTAGAAGAAGTATTTGATATTTGATATTATTTAAATTATTGTATTTTACACTAAGTTTATGATTTACAATATTTTATGAGTAAGTTGTAATTTCTATGAAAAAAACTGATTTAATGAAGTAAACATAATTTTTTACCAACGAGCATTGAAAATTGTTCAAATAAAGTTTTGAACAACTGTTATAATTATCAATAAACGATAAAATAAAAGTATAATATCGGTCAATATTTTCGTAATAAATTTCACTGAACGAATTATGAAGTATATGACGTAACAAACAAATGACCTTTAACGCTAACTAGAGATTTATTGATAAGAACGTTAAATAGTATAGAAGTGTGCTCATGTAATACTCATTTTTATGTGCTCATATTATACAATATTTAATATTATCAAATTACTTTAGACTGATAATAAAAAAGGATTTTAGGTGTTTCAATTGAAGATTAGTGTCACCCCAGTATTTACATTTTTTCTGTTAACATGACCATTTAAACAAAAGTATGCCTTATCGTAGAAAATATGCTTTTGGAGGTCTAAACCTCTCTAGAATTTATTTTACGAACTGTAGTCTCTTATCATGGTCACCTGGCCTGCCTGTGCAATTAGATGTAGATCCTTGTTTAGAATACGGTTAAGAGATGTTTTAGGGAATTACCGCTTTCGAGTCAATAGGCCAGCTTGCTCTCATATACATGCTTTAAGTTTTTCGGATCTCTCGACGTCTTGAACCCGCCGACTTGAACTTCCGAACTCCGAATATTGTAATGATTACAAAATTTTCTTCTGTCGCAGAATCGTTGTTTCGATAGTACTCGCGAACGTAGAGCGCACGTTATGCTTTATTAAATGATGCTATTACACTAAATCCCTATTGGCTTTTCTCGAGTTTTGTATCCTTCCCGCACCAATAACAACATCCGCGCGGAAGTAACGGGCTTTTCAAATGTTAATAGGTTATCGGTTCACCTTGTATTTTACTTCTTTTTGATGACGATTAGGAAAATTTATTGTATGCCCTTTACAGTCACGCATAATACATATCTTATTTCTGCAATGTTATTTACTATGACTTGTGTCAACAATTTTTTAAAATTTTGTATTGAAAATTGCGTGAAACCCCAAATCAATTTTAATTTTCCACAGACCCCCTGATTGATCCAGGGCTTCCCTCGGGGTCCGTAAGGAAACTTTCGGAACCACTGTAGTAATAGATGTAATAGATGAAGTTCCGGGTGCGAAGATATCATTGGAAAAGAGGTAATGCTAGTTGCAGCTTACAGAACTGTGCGGCGACAATTTGTAGGGAATAGATTCTCCAATTAGGAAGTGGATATTAACGAAGAACAAGAAACTAGAAAGCGCAAACGAATCATTGAGTTATAAAACAAAAATTACTAGAGAAATAGAGAGAATAATTGATATTTGTCTCCAAAGTATTTTTTTATTTTTCATAAGGTTAAAATACCATCGTTTATTTTTCGTACAAGTTTGACCTTTCCCAATAGCGATTATATCTGAACAATGTGTTTTCGCAATGTTGTTGTCCGCAAAGGTCGCTGAGCAAAAACAGCGTTTCACATCGTGCCAAAATTGAGTCTGGATACTGTGGACTGCTCTAGAGGACAAAGGAATATTCTTGATAGAACACACTGTTTGATTACTTTCTTGCCACGCTTAAGTCTCTCTTATACAAACTGTGACTACCATGTAAAAATACTGAACGTAAAAACTTGGGAAATATTTTTAAAGAATCCTTAATTTGTTAAGAACGACGAAAGAGAATGAAAAATCACCGAATGTAATACGAGCGCGGTAGAAATGTATACGTGGCAGAGCTCATGCCTTGTCCTAAAGTAGAACTAAATTTTATTTAGTGTTGTGCTTTGTAAAATGGCCTTAAAGTTCAATTGTGTAGATATTGGTTTATCTATTACGTTGAGAGATAAATTTTAAGCCCGGAAGGAACAAAATTATGAGCATTTACCTGAATCCAAGGAGTAAGCCGGGCACTCTCCCCATATCTGCACCCCTTAACCTCGAGGTGGTGCAAGATCTTTGGTATGTTGGAGCGAATGGAAAATTCTTGCAAAGAAAATGTCACATCTCTGTGGCGAACTGCGTCTTAAATATATTTGTTTTAAAATAAACATTTTTACGAGTTACATAAGAAGATAGACTACTGATGGGTTACTTATAAAATAAAATGTATAAGTTATTATATAGGGATGAATGATTATAATAGAAATGCCGTTTTTTTTGTGAAAAAGAAATGCTACAATAATATTTTTAATATACTAGAGGAATTATAGCATAATTACTATGCTAATTACAAAAATAATTTTTAAAGAGACGAATTAAATTGTTTTAAAAGCTAATCGTTAAGTTTTAGAATATCAAATACCTAGAGGCAATATACCTATTAATAGCAAAAGTCGTCTAGGTCGTTCAACCTGAAGAAATTTGTTTCTTAGTATCCATATTTATGAGTGTGTGCTGTCAATTATCATTAGTTTTTTAGTGTACGCAGGCCTCCTTAATGAATGGTTATTTTTCACAGTCATTCCCACTCTTTATATTAAAGTCTGATAAACGTCACTTGATATTCAATATAAAATACAGTTAGTTACCAAAAAATCAGAAATAGATGTTTTATTACCAGTAGAAAACATTGAAAAAAAAGTCAATGGAAATACTAACAATACAGCAAGCTTTTATTTTAATATAATTTTTATAATGTTCCATTTCGATAATATAATTATCTTCTCTATTGATGGTAAATAGTTCGGTCGAAATTGTATAGATATAAATATTGTTTAGGATAAATTCATTATATTATGCGTAGATGGAAACATAGGTTATGTCAGTTTTATCGAGTGAAAACACAATAATTTGTGTGGTTATGTATAATTTGTATTGACTGTCAGAAAGAGATATGGTATGATTAAAGAGTATTAGTGATGTGTTCTCACGTGACGGGTCTCAGAGCGCCATTACGGAGTCCGAGGGCAGCGGGGGCGGGCCGCCGTCCCCGGGCAGCTCGCTCCCCGCGCAGCCCTTGAAGCGCATCTTGGCGTCGTTGCCCACCACCACAGTCTTCTGGCACAGCAGCAGCGTCAAGCAAGACACCACGAACAGCACGGACGGAAGAATAGACGCCACCAGGAACTGGCGGTACGTCTTCTCGAGATCAAAGCGGGCCACGACCATGTCGCCGCCGTCCTTGTAGAAGCAAGGGAACCTGGCGCGAGCGTTATGATCGGTCCCGTCCTTACCAAAATCTTTCAAGAAATCCTTGCATTCATCCTGCAACGTATTCACGCAACCCTCGATGTTGATCATCAACCGGCTCTCGTTTGCGACGATCAGCTCCATCTCCGTCGGGGCGATCGTCCGGACGACCTGCGCTCCGAAAGTATGGAGATAACTTAAATACGTGAAGTTTGTTAAATCTGTAAGAACGTGTTTCTCCAAAACCGAACCGTTGATGCAATCGACTGCCAAGACTCCTTCGGAACTGTTACTGATGCTGTAGCACGAGGTCATTAACACGTTGTCTTGGTCTTCGTTCCACACTTCTCTCCCCGTATCCCGTTCTATAGCGCGTTCACATTGAGAGAGATAAACTTTGTCGCCGCTGAGGAGAATCATGTTTTTATTACGAGTGGGAATATCGACGCAGCGCCTGTCGCAATTATAAGGAGTCCTGATTTTTTCGCACGTCCCTTTAGTGCAACTGAACAGGCCGTCTATGTCGATACAAGTTATTTTACCGCGCCTACCCGAACACTTTAACGGAGGATCCGTGTCACGAAAAACGCACTCGAAAGCGTCAGTTATGTTGATACACATCCCGGTAGTGCAGTTGAACGTTCCGGTTAAGTTTTTACAATCGTCAGCTATGCACCGATACTTTTTGGCGTTCTCTTGGTCTATACCGTAACACGTTTTATTAGCCGCGTTGGTGCAATTGGCGAACAGTAAGGTGGTGCCGTTGTGGCGCAGATTGACGTAGATCTGCATGCAGGCCCCGGAGGTCTTGCTGAGGCACCACTCCCCGCATGAGCCCCACTCGCACGCGTCCTTGAACACGGCGCGCGTGGTCGTGCACATGATGGGGGTCTCGCTGATGCCGGAGCCGAAGGCGCGCGACGAGGGCATGTAGATGGCCACCGTGAGGTACACCAGCGCCACGCAGCTCAGCACGCAGGTCATCTGACACACGCAGATGGTGCCGCAGATCTTGCCGTCCTGCGGCGGGATCACCGGCTCTTCCTCTATTTTCTTCTTCCCCATGACGAGCGATCACTTCAAGACCGATACTGAGAAAACTTTATTTATAAATGCGATCGATTGATGAAAATTTCATCGATCGATTTAACGAGGTGCAATATTGACATTATCATTTATACATTACGCCATTTTATTTAAAACGAATTATAATTCAAAAGTCGAAACAGGTAATACGTTGTACCGATATAATTATTTGTTTTCTATCACTGTCACTCTTATTATATAACAATGAAATGTGCGTAACATGACGGACGAAGACTAATTAGAGCACTGATTTGCGATTCAAAATAGCTCGCCAGATGCGATCACAACCTTGTTATCTGAGAACCCATCAGGGGGTCATCACTGTTTGCGTTACGGAGATGATCTTCTGATCGTTTTGTTTGTTGAGCTGTCAACGCGAGACGTTCGCCTGCCGAGGACGATCACAGAGTTGGTGCAGCGTGATGGTCGGGCCGGGCGTCCGTAGCCAGCTGTGCCGCGGCAGCAACAGAGAGGGAGCTGCGCGCGCGGCCGCGCACCGCCGCAGCGCGGATCGATCCCCGCGATTGCCCAGCGCTGGTTGGCCCGTGTCTTTGCCCAGCACGGCATGAGCGTGTTCCGCTGTTTGGGCGGCGGGGATTGCTGCCGAACCCGCGGGACACGTGAGCCGAGACGACCTACTTCAATTGATTTTTTTGTTGTCTTTTCCTGTAGTGAGACGCATTACTTTATTGTTAAACCAAAAAAAGTGTTTTTTAGCGTATCCTCTCCAAATAAGGTTTATACGGCCACCACAAAATTTAACACAATATTTATTCACATCATATCCGTTGCATATCTAGAGCATAAGGTCACAACAAATTGCCGCCACACAGTTTTGTCAGTAGCTTTTGTCCGCGGCTTGTCTCAAAACACCTATATATATTATTTTCGACGACCTATAGGGTTGCAATCCGGAGACTTGTTAAGATGGCAACTGTAGCGCGTATTTGAAGCATATTTTGGGGATTTATTAATCATTTTTTTTAATATGATCAGATGATAAGTCTGAAGCTCCCGAGTTCTGGATATTATTTTATAAAATCGCATATATTACAGCACAACCGGATAAGATCAGTGGATTCTATAACACTCAGCCAGGACAAACGGAAGCTGTATGCAGGAAACTGTTGTGTTTACCTATAGGTTTGGGATTAAAAGTGTATATTGATATGTGTATTGAAGAGAACCAGATTATATGAAGGAAGAAACACAGATACTGGAAAAGCATTCTAGAGCACACATGTGGGATTCAGAAGGAATTTTCGAAACTGCTAATTTGATCCTAAAAAGTGGCTTAAAATTTAATATTTCGTTATCGGAACTCTAAAAGGCTTGGATTTGGAGTTAACCATCCTTTAATAAAAGTATTAGATCTTCACAATAAGACAAAACAAATCCATATTTTGGTTAACTTAATAGCCGTCACAACATTGTTCTCTCGTTTGTCATAAAGTTTATTAGATGTTTTATGAGAAAACTGAAACCTACTTTCACTTGTTTCGTTGAACTAATTTATTTGATGCATAAAATATGATCGTGATATTATAATTTTTCACATAAAAAAAACATATAATCTAATCATATTTGTATTGCATGTATTTTCATTATAAAAAATATAATTAAGTCAATTCCGGTTATCGCAAAATTACTGCGACAAATGTATAAATATTTAAGCATTAGACTACGAAGTCAGTTGTTTCCAATAATACATTTCCCTATAAATAATATGTTAATGCGGCAAAAAATGGCATGCTTATTTTTTTTCCACCCGATACCAAGTAATGGACGTGTGTTTTTTTTATTATGCGCTTTGTATAATATGGACATTTGAAAATATGAATACTCGGATTATCGCTGCATCGCGTGACCTGAACTCTCCTGTGGAGTAACCCCATCCCCGGGCAATCGTTCCGAATATTGCAGTCGGCAAACACACCCTAGTGAGACAGTAGCCCCTTGGTATACAAGTGGGTCACCGGGACTGAACAAAAATATCTTAGAAAGGAAAGAACAACTTTTTTCAGTTTTCCTGAAAACCGTTACTCATTAGTAAACTAATCGAACTTACAATAAAAAATAATAATTATTGAAAAACGATATGGTTTAATTTTCGAGAATATAATACATACATTATATATATACTTACTACTACCTTATCAATACGTCTGTAGGGAGTATGCAAGACGAGGACACAAATGAGGGCCTGGCAGTTTTACAGCGGACCGACTGAATGTGACTGCGGCGTGGAGCAGACCCTGTCACACCTTCTGGAGTGTGCGCTGTGCCCGAGTGGCTGCACCCAGGAAGACCTGATGATGGCCAGAAGTAACGCCATCGACGTCGCCCACTTCTGGGCAGACAGGATCTGACCCTGTTGTTTCCGACACGATTATATATAATACGTCTGTTAGGTAGGGCTTCGGCAGTTACGAGTAAATAGGTTTATCTTTTGTGATGAAAAAGAACGGATCAAGTAGGCGTTGGTTTTATTGACAATATTTGTGTTTTTTATACACTTATTATCAAATAAAATAGACATAGGTAACTAATAAACCATGAACATTAGCAATTACATAATTGTATTTATAAAATGTTTGATTATGTCTGATTATTTTTAACAATATTTGCGATATTAATTCGGTCAACTAAAATGATCATATTTCACTGTCACAGATTTTTTTTTGGTTTTTGTTTTTAATTAATAAAATATGTTTTTTTTTATATGATATGATTTCAAAATAGTTTAAATTGAAAAGATGAATGATAACAACGTCTACATTGTGTTTTTTTAGTTTAATTGAAAATAAGGTGATTTTTAATAGCTACGTAGTCCTTAAAAAAAACAGAATTAGAAATATAAACTTTATTTGCTTAAAGTATAATATATATTTTTTTTATAATTTTTTAACCCAATCCCCTAAACTGCTTTGAGTTTATCTGCGGTGCAAAATAAATTAAATTGCAATAATTAGTTCTGATATAATAAAATGTATTGTTAGAGGCAATAAATCTTTTGTAGAAAAAAAATAAACACGAATTCTATAGAAACTTCTACTAAAATTTGACAAAAACTACAAATATTTTTAAAAAGGCAAGTTCTTGTAAAGATTGATGACCCCTGCGTTACAACATGCAGCGTCAATTATTGACTAGATAATTATCCAAGGGTTTAACAAAGGCTTAACTACGTTGACTGTAGACTATATAGTCTACATAAAATGCAACCGACCATTAGAGGTTAAGATTGCATGTATAATATTTTTCGATTACTAGTTGAACAAGGGGTAAAACATTATTATGAACTATAAGGATGTGTACGAGTATTGATGTATAAGATAAGCTAATAATTTTTAAATCCTTACAGGATGTACGATAAAAATGTGTAAATTTTTATCATAGACCAAATATGATTTTTTGGCAGACTGTATTAACTTCGTCGTAAATGTAATATGAAAAGGAGGTCATAACTACGAGTAGGTGGGTTGATTTCGGCGAATAGGAATTATGAGATATTTCAGGCAAGCTAATTAATTTAAAGCAGCATGCTTAAGAAGTGTCTTCTTCGTAGTATAAATCCGGTGGATTGGTTTGCAGCAAAACAAAAACTTGCATCTCGATCTCAACTCTTCTCGATCTATACCTAGAACTACAACTCGTGTCTTCGAATACTTGCTGCAAATACTCCCGTCTAGAGTGCCCTATGCAGTTTTTACCCTGCTTTTAAGAAGTGTAGACTGTAGAAAAAACGAGTTAGTTATATAAAAAAAATGTGTACTTACTAATACAAGATTAATAATTAAAACAAAAAATAAAATATAATTAATAAACTTAATAATAACGAAAATAACTAAATCTCTTAAAGGATAGTTAAAACAAGTATTAAGTAAGTTGATGTAATTTTGATGCTTTAAATAATCGTTCAGAGAAAATATCATTAATGGAAACATTTTCGTGGCTCTTTTGAAGCTGAATTTTGTTAACGGTTCAATAATTTTTCATGCCAAAATGTAATGAAACTAGGTCTAATAATTAAGTTAGTTGACGCACTTTAAATGTGGTGAGATCACTCGCAGCTTTTACGATAACGTATGAAAAATATATTCTAACACTTGGGACCTACAAGTACTCCCTTCATAATTAGCGCATACATTTATTTTGACATTTATTAACCCAATTTATTTTTGGCCTTGTTGACTAAGGACATGCAGTTTGAAAAAGAAACTCCTAAGAACCACCGGCAAGCACTGGCTTGGAATGTTCTTCCATAATTTATATAAACTTTCTCGTGCAATCTAGATATCTTTACAACAACAAAAAATATAGATTTATTCATCTACGAGTATTATCATAATCTGAATGAGCGCATCATCAAGGAGATTTAACTGTCCTCCGGTGTGAAGCGGGTAAAGTCCAGTTCAGATTTCTCACTTCACACACACCATTCATTCGTCCTCGATGAATATGTTACATGCACAGTTTTTGGCTAAAATTTGTGTTTTTTTAGCATGGTTTTAGGTAAAAAAATATATTGCTTTGTAAGCTTTTGCCTTATTTATTGTTCTTGTCTTACTAGTTCTTTTTGTAGTATTTTCGATGGATGAAGGACGCGACCATCTTATTAATTTATTCAAAACATCCAGTTGAGGTTTTATGCGAGGTCTTCGGTTTGGAAAATTGCCAACTATGACCAACTACGCGAAGTTGGTATTCTAATGTCGCAAGATGTGAAAAAAGACATATATATAGTAAGAGCGTATTTTTGGAATATTTTCATTTTGCTGTTATTTTTTCAAATATGCCTCCAAAAAAGTATAATGACTGAATAATTTAAAAAAATACAAATGCTATGTGAAAGAAAAAAATACCTTTTTTGTTATTTTTATTTCCATTTCAATGTTGCTAACTTTTATATTTAAAATTAAATGAGCATTCCATATGAATATGATGGGCTCTATTCTTATCTACTCTTATCGTTTTATAATCTTTAAAATGTAAATAATAATAAATTATTTACCAATAGTGGTTTCGAATAGTGGAAAAAAGCATAAAAATATTTTAACTGAGTTTTAAAAAATGTTAACCTCAATTTTCCTTTTTACATAAAATAAGATAGTTTTTTAGTAATTCCTTTTTTTTAAATTAGTTAGACATATCCTAAATATTATTTTCCTAAAATAAAGAAATATTTTATGGATAAGGTTATAAGTATTTTTCCAAACGTATTATTGCTGGGGTGGGTTATTTTTATCCGTTACGCTAACCTAAATTCACGATTCTTTGAAGCGCCAATCATTTTAAGTGGTACGTTTAAAATATTGTACTATTTTTTGTATTTTATGCCAAAATACGCAGAGCGCCTGAAGTTTGTGGGTGGATTGATGATATCTCGTAACATCGCACAAATATATTATGTACGATGTACAGATCAGTGAAAAACAAAACACTGGATACAGAGTAAAGCAGATTGCATAAAACTCGGCGTCATCTTTAAGATGCGATGCCAAGCTTTTTTAAATTTAGCATTGCTAAGAGAAATGTTTTTAAATTATAAATTGAGAGTAAAAATTCAACATTTGATATACTTATGGTAACAAAAATAATATAGGCGTCAATACTGATAAATGGTTGATAGAATTTCATAGATACTATGTCATAAGCCCCTATCAAAATAACGGAAAAATAATTGTTGTAGCTTTGTACAATGTAAGCATTCAAATAATTTGACAGCAGTATGAAAAAAAGCGGGTCAACTATTTTACTAATGAGTAGAACAGTATGCAATAAGGGAAACCATCCATATTACTTTTCTTGAAAAGAAATGAGATTTATAGTACACTAATACACTTCAAACGACCCGTCATTTTAAACTGAAAATATATCAGTTCTAGGTACTCACTGGCGAATCTTTTAATACTATTGTTGTATTTCATTAATAACGTTAAATTCTTTTTCTCCGTTTCCAGATATCGGTACTTGGAATATTTCACTGCTGAGATGTAACCTAATGACGTACGCAAATGAAGTCATATAAGACACACATCTTGTTTTGGTATTCTCCAGCGTAGAAATTTATCATATATTTTTAAATATCATCCGTTATTGTTTTATCTTTCACGCAGGTCAGATAGGTAACACGTCACCTTCCTTGTTTATTCTTCTCCTACTGATCATATTGTTTTGAAAATCTATTCCTCCATTTAATGTGTTTCATCTGCAGCACCATCAATATTACTTTCGTCTTTATATCCAATTCGTTGATTGTTCGCATTGCCGACGGAACTAAAACCGCCCATATAACAAATGCCTATTTTTGATCTCGGCCAAACAATGAGCTGGGTAGATGGAGGATCCGAATGGGCGGGTGAGCAGTGGGCGGATCAATAGAAGTTCTCGCCCTGGCTCACTAGCGGGAACCGGAGCCCCAAAAGAGCCGCCCAAGAAGCAAACGGAGCTCTTTTTGTGAACACCCCTTCTGACCTTGCACTCGCGACGTACTAACGTAATATATGTAAGCGATTGTTACGGTAGGTTTATATCTGAACTGAAATGCCCGCATTATACCTGAGGGCAGTAAAGTTTTATTAATTGTATGTTCTTACAAAGTTGATTTGAAATAAAAGTGGGAAATAATAAAGATCGATTGAAACAGGAACTAAACAATAACTGAGAAAAACCTTTCAACTTAAATTTTCAGGAATTTTATTGCTTTTTCCTGGTTAAAATAAATCAGGTTTCAATGTATAATTACGGCAAAATTCGATAACAGCATTTTAGATTATTAAAGGAGGTGTTTTACTATTTAAATAAAGTTGGTATAAGCCGCTCATTGTACAACTTCATCGATTATTCTAATCGCATAGTTTGAGGTTTTACCTATTAAGCCGTTACCTTCACGGAGGCGCTGCCAAGTAAATTACGTTTTAAACAACGAGATTGTTGATTTAAAGCCATAATATTTACCTGTTGGAAATGTTCTGCACAGTGTGTATAATATTCAGTCTAACTTTGTTTAGTATCGTCAGGATAATTTGTAAAACTCTTCAATTACATTTACGCAAAGTTAGTTTTTGTATTTACTCGTTATTGCTTTATATTTATTAATTATATGAGATCAAATTGTTACACCAAATCACTTGTGCGGAATTCGGAAAAGTTCAGGCTCTGAATAAACTAAATAAAAAAAATAGTTTAGTAAAATTTGTTAGTTAAATGTAAAATTAGTATTTATTTTTTGAACATTTTGTTTATATGGATTTATGTTTTATTAATCATTGAAAAGCTTCTTACAAGAGCTGTATATTTCCAACCTTTAAACGTCTATTATATTAAAAAAATAAATATATTTCATTGACTGATTTGAAATTGAATTCCAAATTTTGAAATATTAACCTGAAATACCAATATTATTAATTTACACATTAAAAAATAAAACATATTATTAAAAAATACAAGTAGCGCTATTAATGGGATTAAAATATCTCTGATATTGTCATTTTAGTACTATCTATGCACATTTGGTAATGTAATAAAATTATCTTTTAAGAAAGATACACAAACATTTTCTTAATATTTAAGTTAAATAATTAGTAAAAACGTAAAATTAATTATGATGGTACTTGTATATCCAGAGCTCTAAACTTTAAAATTAATGAAGCGATTTTCATCATATAAAAGTCACGTGTTTTTAAAATGTCACCGACGTTAGTTTGTGAATGTTAAGAAGGGTAAGTGTGTGTGTGAATCTGTGACACAATTGTCTCCTTGTGGTGGTGTTTTTGTTGCCACTGCGCAAGGCAATGTAAATAAACATAAAATACTGCGGCATGCGAAAATATTGTCCCCCACGTTTTTTAAATGTGGCAACTTATGAATTCTTAATAAGAGTATAAATATTCAGAAAGAAAAATTCAAACGACATACTTTTTAATACTATTTATGGTGATGGTATGATTGTTTGCAAACTTTAAGGTGTCTTTTAGAATACTAAAATAATTTGAAAATGAATTATTTTGAATATATTTACCCGTTAATGATATAAGATGATTCCGTTTGTCAATTATTTGTATGATGATTACAAATTATCAATTATACTAGTATTATTACATTAAAAAACTCTTTCAACTTGCTAATTTCTGACCTATCTGTACAAGACAACACCGGCAACTGAAGATATTGACTAAATAGACCGTTGCGACAAACGTATAAATTCGTTGCCATTTACCGGAATAGATTATTAAAACATGCTGTTATTTATAATGTTTTACGAGGAAAATATCGATTAACTATTTAGATGAACTATAAGAAATAAAATGAGTAACACCGCATTGTTGTTAACGAGAAAACCATTTACAATTGATTTTGACTCGAACCAAAATATACAATCAGTTAATTTAATGCACAATGGTGCACTGTTATTTAATACTTTAAAACTTTGTATAAAATAACAACCGGTGCATTTTTATCAACATAAATATGTGCCATGACGTATTATTCAATATTGATTCAAAACACATCAACTAACCTAGATTTAATATTTTTTTATATATCTGAAAATTCAACAAAAGCAATTCATTTTTTATAATAATATCTCTAAGTCCTGGAAAAAGGTTTTTTTTATCGTGTTTTCTGAAATATGTTCGCTAATTGGATAGCACTTCAATTAGGGAATATACTATTCACAACGATTGCATTCTTGGTATTGTTGGATATGCTACGTGTACTTTTATTGGAATAGTAATGAAATGATAAACATTAATTTATAAAAAAAACGAAATAAGAAAAACAATTATGTCGGTATTTCCTATATAATGTGATTTTCATTAATTTTATGGTTGTTTCGTTTCTTAATGTGTGGCTTTAGGATAGAAATTGACAGCGGTTTTTTGTACCTACCGTCGTATTGTTTACAACGCGTTCGCTTCCTGGTAGGTGTGGTGAATATTTGCACATGCACTTCGGCTGCAGTGTTGTATCACAGTCGATGCAATTATCGCGTATCGCGGTTTGTTTACTTGGGCGAGTGTCGCGTGTGGGGTTGTCTCATGCTCGAGCGGGGCTCTGGCTGGTGTTGTCGGTCCCGGCCCGCCATCAGCTGTGGCTCTGCCCGCGGCGCGGCCATGACTGGCGGGCTGCGCATGTGCCGCGCGACGCCGTTATTTGCCGCAGCAGACGCCATGTTGGGTTTTCTGAGGTGATTATTTCTCTTGTGGCGCGAAAGGCTATGAACGCTACGGAGAATTACAAAATAACAAGGAGACGCCTTAGTTAAATACAATACGAGTATATCATTGACAATAATTTTTTTCGCAATCAGATTCGACTCCTGTAAAAATAAATAATTAATATTTCTGGCCTAAAGTTTAATTCAATTTCAGTCATAATTTTTATAAAATGCTCGTATCTCATACAATGCTAACGCTGGTTAATATATCTTGCCTTCTTCTTCCCATAACAGTTTTATTACTGGATCAAATAGTCACCACATATTGTCTTCATTCGGTTATATCAGTTGCAATTGTCATCTGCACCTGGTAACAAATAAGATTCCAAACAACCTTCTGGGCAGGAGTCTGGATATTTGATGAGATGGCAGGTGTAGTATCCGAGACGTAAGTTCACCGATTTGTTATTCGGATTTTTAAGATTATCCTGTGACTAGCCGTACATTTTCGATTCTTGGAACTTTTGGTTTTAAAACGCAGCTCAACCAACGATACATAGGTAAGTAAATAACAGGGGGTAACAAATCTAAATTTTGATCGCCATTAAATTTTGCTTAACTTCAGTGATCCAACGAGAACCGTGCTATGATGTGGTATTCTCGTTACTCAATTGATCTTAAAATATATTAAATTATCATAAATGTACAGACTTCAGAATAGATAGTTTAATTTCAGAATTCAAAATCAAATTATTAACATTTAAAATTCTGAGGTAAGATTTATTTTGATACACTTAATCTAACTTAAAAGATAAAAACATTTTTAATATTACAATCGTACATTTTATTTTGATCATCAATTATTTTATTGACACCGTTTATATTCTGGCCAAAAGTTATACCAAAATTTATTAAGTTACTGACCGTGAAATTAATAATAATTATGTAATCTTTTTCCCCTATAAATATTAATCTTGTTATTTTTCTACTTATTGGTCTTTTTCCAAACTAGCTGGGGTCTAAGGTCTCCACAAATTGCCTCCATAAACTTCATCTATAATGATTAATACCTCATAAAGTAAATTACAACTTTGCAGCTACCTGTCCTTGCAGAGGTGTTTGTATAGTTGATACGACTACAATATCACTAGATTTATATAAAGCTGGGAACATTTAAATATAAATGTTAACTTGCCTCGAAAGCTCCCCCCAAATCATAAATAGAAGCTTTGTAAAATATGGACATTCAGACTTAAATTTCTTGATCAAATATCTTATTCTTAATGTTGAATTTTCAACATGAATACGTTCAATAAGAATGCTAGACTCAAGTGACGCAGAAAAGCGATGCACGAATATAACGCCTAGTTTTATGCAATCCTTTTAACGCTATTTATATATAAAGAACAAAACTCAGTAAAAACTAGTGTCTAATTATATTTAAATATATTTCAATTCTCCTTTATGTTAGTCAAGCTTTATATTTGTCCTCAAAGTATAATGCTCAAATGAATATCCTTATAAATCTATATCTACACGAAGGTCCTTCAAAAAGCACACAAATCGATGTTAGTACAGCGCCAAAGCGCGAGAAAAACTAAAATTTCGTAGACTGAAATTTCCAGAACCTTCATTACAACCTTTGAAAAACTGCTCCTAGATGCTTCTACATTTATTTTGAAATAAATGATTTATTTTATTTTTAAAATTTTAATAATATATTTTTAATTATTTAGTGATGTTGAAAATTAATATTGAGATATGCAATATAATAAATATTTTTCATTAAAAATAAAAACTTTACTCTAAGTGTCACATCAAGGTGGCGTTGACTTAGTGGTCTCTTTTTGATAAACTCTCTATTGAATATTTAGTAAAGTTTATTGTCGATTTGATCATTAATTTTAAGCATGAAAACTTTTTTTATGTAATCGAAAACATTTCTTCGACAGTTTAAAATTTAATAAACGTTAAATTCAAACACAAAAAACGTTATTTTTTTCAAATAAGTTACTTACTACTTATATTTGCGAATATAACAGCAAATATAACAAATTTCTGTTACTATTTAAAAAAAAAATCTTTTCAAATTATCCCTCCATTTCATACGAGAACATGTTTTGTGCCAGCTGGGGTTCTATTATGTACTGCTTTTAAGGCAATGCAATTATTCTCAAGAGCGTCGCAACCTGTTCCTTTATATTAAAACTTCTCAATCGTATATATGTATTACTCGTATGTACGAGTACGTAAAAAATCATGCGGGTATTCACTCATTTAAAAAATATATAAATACAGACAAATTTCATTAAAAACGTTTTATAATCTTTGGTTTTGAACAATGACATGATACGGTGTGATGAAAAGACGCAAACGCTCCATAGTAAATTGAAAATACCGTCGCTATAATCCAGATGATGTATCTAAAAGGCCTATTCTGTAGTACTGTTGTACTGGGTGATGTCTAAGAACACCACATGCCGTTGATCAGGTTAAGTCACCATTTATATCCAAATAGTCTTGTCCTCGGGAGCGTAGAAATAATGATTTTATAATTTGCGTTAAAATGCCTTTGGTAATGTACAATAGATAGGAGAATTTAAAAATAATTAAACTCTAGGCAGTTACGCTTATTGTACGAGTATACTTGATGGAAATATGGGTGCAGAGACGACATTGGAAAAGGCAAGGATAAATCTGATAGAACTGTGTGGGAGCAATATTTGTCGATTAGAATGTGTTCTAGCTAGGCAGCGGATATGGATTTAGAAGGCATTGAATTTGATAACATTCTAACTCAGTTTGAAAGGTTTTTTCTTCAAAAGCGATCGTGTATTCTCTAGGACGTTTTTAGTGTCTCCGTTTGCCGACATTGGTGTTTATTTGGGGCGCCGGGCGGAAGCGGGGGCGGCGAGACTCCAGACCAGTCGGCTCCTCCGCCCTCTGGCAATCACGGCGCGTTGAGGGAAGGGGCCAGAACAGAGCCAATCAACCTTTCATCTCCCCTATTTATTACGTAGTTTTTTTTTTATAACATAACATCTGACTTTATTTTGGTTTTTATTGTTGATTTTATTCTGTATGTTTTTGATTTTTCCTAATACTCAAACTTACCTTACCTTATGTATCAAAAGGTAAGCTAAGCAAAAATTACCTTACCTTATGATACATAAGTAAAATATGTTTTGATAGTCCAGAGCATATGGCTATTATAAAGAAGTCTTTAGTCCTCGGAATGGTCTGCGAATCTAAAGTTGATGACTGCTGCCCTAGCTAGACTAACCAACCTTCACGCAAAATTCTTCTTGTGCTGTAATGAAAACCACCTCGCAAAGTTTTATTGGCCAGTTTTTTCCTGTCGGGATATAAATGAAGTTTCGCGGCGAAGGAAAACAGCAATAATTCAATTAATATTCATTTTTTAAGTGCTACGATTGTAATTCAAGTGACTTCTTGTTATCCTGTTTTGTTCATCAGTCGTTGTTATAAAAAATATATGTTGATGACATATTTTTGGTTTTTATTTTCTAACTTCTCCCGCTTTTTACCAATAGTGAAAGTGTGATAATTTGTTTTTTTTCAATAGTTTCTACAAGAAAATATAATTTAAAAAGACATTTTTAAGTACTACGAATTTTCTCTATGATTTTCTTCATTATTGACATCTTTCATTGTTTGTATGCATGATCTTGTAGTAGTAAGCGAGTTTATTCTTCATTAAAGAAGTTTGTATGTTAACCTACCACACCGCAGTAGTCTATTGACTCGTTAGTAATGTTAATATAATTCCTAACTATATTCTGATTACTTTAAGAATGTCTTAACATAAACAGTTGTATTAAAAAGAGAGTTCATTGGCCTCCCTGTTATTTGCGTGGTTGGGTCTCACGCTACAATATTCCGCAGTCCGTTCGTTGGTCAAGTGACTGCAGAGACACAGTAAATTACTTCATAATAATAACTAAATACTTGGATATATATATCAGTATAAAATGTTAGTCTGTATCCACTACGTATGAAAATTCCTTCTTAACTATAAAAAGTTGTAAATTATTTCGTAGAAAATGCTTATTTAAGGCTTGTATTTCCAAATACTTTTTACAGTTTTACAGGCAAAAAAACGCGGTATGGTTTTCAAATTGCTATGATAAATGTTAGGTAGTTCATTTAGTCATAAATATTAATGGCATTTAAGGGAAAATACTTTACAAATTTAATGATCATATTGAATATATGTACTTCCAGTTATTCAAATAAACAGTGTCTGAGTTATTCACATTCATACATTTTGTATGGCTCTCAGTCAGTCAAAAGATAATATTTAACCATTTCTACGCAAAAACTAATTTATAGAACTTGCTTCGTACGCGGCTGCTTTTTTACGAATTGTATAATCATTTTTTTGACTTAACTATACTTTATAATATTTTTTCAAATAAGTAAATATTTTAATTGACACCTATAGTATTTTTATCGATAGCAAAATGCACTATATATCTTGTATTTTTTCTTTAATTTAACACTTAATATTCTTCATACAATTTCTTAATGCTCAAATGGTTGATAATACAATATAACTACTCGTATATGCAGGGCACATATAGCCATTTTTTTTATAATAAAAAATATAATTTTATTTCACCTCCTTAATTATTGGATATGATCGTCAAAAAATAGCCACCATAATGGTTTGTCAGCAGCTTTAGTCTTCGTTTAAAGTTAGTGAAGATATTGTGTCAATAAAGTGTTTAATAACAATTTACACTTTTAATTAGAAATTCGTATAAGTAATGTCCGGTCCTGTATTTGACCTATTTTTAGGAACTTAAAAGGCGACCTAATGGCCCTTGTAGGGCAGCTAGGGACTATCGTGCTTAAGGGGTAAACAATGCATAAAAAAATAACAACAGCTTAGTAAGGTTAACAATACAAATAGCGTCACCGTCACGGGTAACAATTACCTTACAAAATGTCACCAAGCATATGTGATCGCAGAGCTATTTGAAGATTTTTTTTTTTTGATATTTCCATAAATTAATATTTGACTGGTTTGAAAATGGATGAGAAAACACGAAACGTATAAATAAAATCGTTATTCAATTTATCGTTTTATATACTGGACACTCATAAGTTTGAATGAATGACATCTATGCGACAGGCGGTCAATTTAAGCATTTGAATTATACGAACTGCATTTATATATATTATATTATTATTTAATATTGAATATCAGAAATATAAAAGGGGATGAGTTGCATTTTCCATGAAATATGAAAAATAATATGAAAAAATATTTGTTTATCTCATAATTATATATACATTTTATTTTGCGACTCATATTAAACTAAATATTTAATATGTCATTACCAACAAAAATATAGTTTTACAGAAGGATGATTTAAAGCTTGAATACAATTTAAAATAAATATGTTACAAACTTAATTATAAGCTCCAAAACGGTTCAAACTATTTATCAATATCCCGGTTGGTTTTAGGCAAATCCTTATTTTCTTAAATAAAATTTGAAATTTCCGTCATAATCTAGTAGTAATCAAAATAAGCTGTAAGCGAATTTCGTACTGTTAATACTGCCCCATTCACTGTTACAGTTTATTAATTCTGGGCTTTGCTAGTATAATTTATTGGATCAAGACATCGCATGCAGTGTTTATTCATCCTCAAAATGGAAATCTTAGTTTACTCAACAAATGAGACATGGATTTTTTAAAATTATTTATTAGAATATTATTTTATTATTTCAATATTCTAATCTACTTTTATAGATCATCGACTATATTACAATTATTATTAGTAATTAAATATACATATACTATACATAAAATTATTTAAACGAGTCAATTCATTGAGAAAAAATATCGGCAGGAGCGGGATGCGAACCGCGTACCTTTGGAACCAACCATTTTGCCCAGGTAATTATACCGCTGGGCCACCGTGGCCAATTTAGTCCAATTATAATAGAGATATATATACATCAACGTCTTGCATTATTCTCCGGTATGTGCTAATGTAAAAGATATAAAAACATGTGATATTAATTTATAATTCACATACCTTATATTTTTTTGTGAAGTATTTATTACATGTTGTACTCGTATATTACTCGCATTTAACATCCATATCATTGTTACAACACGCTGTCGACTTTTATAAATTAGCTTATAAAATAGTATTAATTTACATACGGTAAATATGATTCATGGTTCTAATTGTTATTCAAACATTCCCTTAATACTGTAAATTATAGGGTTCCCATGGAGGTACCGTGATGTTGACTCTGGGTAGCCTGTAACGAAACGTGATAAGGGCAGCATAACCCTTAATGCCTACTGGCAATCGGAATTTACATTGAAATGAATACTTAAAAAGTCCTTTGAATTGTGAGTTTATGCTGAAAATAATGTTTTTTACAGTCTTTAATGCTATTTTTATGTATAATAATAATAACATACACATAAGAGTGAGCTGCAAAGGATCAACTTTGGTTTTCACCAACGAGCGTTTAGTTTAATTAAGAATAACGCAATATTCAAATCAGTACATAAATGCAATTTCTATAAGTGATTTGCTTGTTAATAATTTTGAAACAAAATAACGTATTGTTAAATTAAAGTATATATGAACGTTGAGTAGCTTCGATTGCTTTGATAATATTTTTGTGTATATATGTATAAGATAACAACAAAATAATCTTCCATTCCCTGGCTCATTGAAAAATGCTTAATTTTTGAGAAGGCTCTCGTGTTAATAGAGAATAAGAGGGAAAACCTAAGATTTATCTTGACTCTGTGCAATAGTTCCAAGAGAAAATATTACTTTTTTTCGGTTTAAGTCATTTTTTCAGTGCTAATAATGGTAGTTATTTTCTTTTGTAGCTATGTTTACTTTGGTTTTACAGCTTTCTATTTTCCAATTCTTTGTTTGACTTTCATCTCGCTTCCTCCGTTTGCTATAACGGTGGAATGTAAACAAAATATTCACGTCGGTCAAGATCGTTTATTGTGTTGTTGAGCTGAAGACTATTGTTCAATATCACTAATTTACTTTTAATGCATTATTTTTCACAACCCTAGGCAATTACTAGACCTTATGAAGAAACATAAGACTTGCATTCGAATTTGTTAGCACAATTTGACTTTCAGGTATTTTAGTATTGTTTTCGCAAATCATACTGTGAAGAGATTATTTTCGATGATATAACTCAGACAAACGTGGTACGAGTAAAAACGTAAAAAAATACAGTGATAGAATATGTTTTATTTTTACATCTCTTTTAAACCGGGTACTTTCTTTTTATAGCGTTAGTATTGAAGCTTTTTTTTCAGTTTATTTAGTTTTGTTCAAACTAAAAATAAAGAGATAATTAACGGCTTGTACTTTTGTCGTCCGAATGTGAGTGTGTGCGAGAGTTCAATTATTATTAAAAATTGATGCTTGAAATTTTATCTCGCAGTGATCGGTCGAGATATCGGAATGTCGTTCATTCATGATATCTAGAGTGTCCGAGGAAGTGGCGCATGGATGGGACTTGTCTTGGGTTATGGAGTGGGCGGGGGTTGGGTGGGCGGTCACCGGGCCGCCTTGCGCGCGCTGTATCGACCTCCACCCTGCCCGCCCGCCGCCCAGCCCGGGCCGCCCTGAACCAAGAACCGCATCAAGTTATTTTAAATTTTAAAGTTTATATGAGTCATCAAAATATTTCATAAAAATAAAATTTACCTTGTGGGTAAACATACTCTTTAATAGTTAATAGCATATAATCCTATGGGGCCTGGCAGTTTTACAGCGGACCGACTAAATGTGACTGCGGCGTGGAGCAGACCCTGTCACACCTTCTGGAGTGTGCGCTGTGCCCGAATAGCTGCACCCAGGAAGACCTGATGATGGCCAGAAGTAACGCCATCGACGTCGCCCACTTCTGGGCAGACAGGATCTGACCTTGTTGTTTCCGACACGATTATATATTATATATCGTAAAACGGGATATAAATTTATTGCTTTTGGAAGGATTTTGCTGACCTTTAACTAGATTGTAGATCAGCCTCAGGAATGTGGAGATTTTTCATCTCCCTTTCCCGTCTGTTTAATGAAAAGTTGGTGAGGACATAATTTTTGGCGCCATCATTTTTCATTTCAAGTGATAGATATTTCATTGCCTCGATTAATCTTTTTTGTTGTAGAATTTCTTTCTATACATAACATGCAAACTGAAAAAACTGCGCATGGCCGTAATAGGACGACGGTGAAGAAAAAAGGTGTTATAATGACCACACACTGTCATACAAATGTATATATATACGTTTATTCTGAACCAGTATTCTTGTCATTCGTCTGTACAGGTACAAACCCTGGAAAACAAGAAGCAATCCAATTGTCGCATATAAAGGAACGACTCGATTTTTCATGTTAAATAAAGATTAAAAAAACGAGTGCTTTAATACGAGTAATATAACTAAATAATGCAATTAAAACATTAAAATGAACCTGCCTTTGACATGGTTCTAAGGATGTCTTAATAAACTACATCATATTTTTTTCTTAAGGTCTCGTCAACTTGAAAGAGGTCGAGGACGATGTAAGGGTTATACTTAGCTTAGTAATATGTATCAATTAAGTGATCAAGCTAGGGTGTGAAAGAATAAATAGTCTTTGGGGCGTCATAACTTGTCAGTTCGAGCCTGTGTATTCGTGCCCGCCCTCTTGCCTCGACGGCCCGCACGCGCGCTATACAGCCAGGGACCGGCGCCGGCGAACGTCAGTTTCCATCCGCGAGTCCCGCCGAAAACATCTCCGCATCAACATAACCTCAAACCTCGCGGTCGTACCACTTCACAAAAACACCACACACACTCTCTACAGAGACATTCGCAATCTTTTCACACTTAAACTTCCTTTAATCCACCACCTAAAGTGATCCGAGTGAAGAGAACGGCTCCGCAAAGATTGTCGTCTTGAAAACTGCAGGTATTCAAAAAAAGGAAGAACACTGCGCGCCAAGTGACATCGATGTTTTTCTTTTGAGCGAAGAAGAAGAAAGCAAGATCGATGCATGTTATTTTTGTAGTTTTATTATCGAATCTATAAGTCATATAAAAAAGTCGTATACAAATAACTAAACATTTACAATTAATTAAATTTATAACGCATAATTAAAAGTTCAAGTTAATTTTATTTTGTTTGAAATTGTAAACATATTTCAATCGATAGATAGTATATTTTGAAGTGAATATTACTAATCCTATTACATAGAGAATATATTGTTATTTTTGTTATTACTTATTTGATTTTAATGTGTGATGAATGACACTCTCTTTATCTCTCTATTGTAATGGGCTTTCTATTTTATATGCGATGTATGAAAAGTTTTAAAATAATGCTTTAGTAAAATAATCTCATTTTGTCTTGTGCTCTAATGCTCCGGAATCCGATTATGTTATTCTTCAAGCCTTTAATGTGCTTTGAAAAATTATTGTTACCGGTGTCCAGTTTAACGTGTCACGTTACGTAAACCACAAGGCGATTCGCGGGCCGTAACTAAACTACTTTCTACAATAGGATTACGCTGAGTGTCAAGCTTCTCTCGACCCTGCAAATGTTAAGCCTTTCGTTGAAATCAACAGCTGAAGTATTTATATTTTTTTATTATTAAAAAAATGTAACTGGGCTGTTTAAGTCTTTGTATCGCGACTTAACTGTAATTGAGCTTTTAAAGCGATATTACTGATATTTCAGTTTTGTGTTTACTCAGCTTTGTTTCTATGGAAAATGTTCTAATCGACCTGCCATGCTTTTATCGTCTACGTCATAGCACTTCACATCAATTTATGGTGATTTAAAATGAAAACGTTTTTATTTTATAAATATATATATATATCACTTTTTTCATAATATCCTTTAGTATACAGTTAGCTTTTATTTAGCCCCCTCGATTTCATGTCATAAAGCTTGAATAACAAAATATAAATCTGACATATCCACTCTTCAGCTATAGTATGTCGTTACAAATTGTCACCATCCAGTTTAGCTGCAATTATCCTTACAATGTCTGAAGTCACCTCTACATCCAGAGGTCCGCTGAATACATGTGAAAAAAACTATTTTCTTCAAAACGAGACCCACAAGGCTTAGGTATAATAAAGTAACTGGGAAATTGGAGGAAAATTCGAACGTGTATTATTTAGAATTTTGAAAACGGTCGTATTGAATGCGACGATTCAAAAGACTATTTGGTATTTTAGGAGCAGCTCAATACAAAATAAAATGCTTACATAATTACATACATACATAAATACGAAGAAAAATAATAATTTGTTAAACATGAATTCGCAAAAATTTACATTAAACCATTAATAAATACTCGTATATATATAATTGCAGTGTTAAAATAATGTAAAAATAGTTATTGATTTAATATTTGTAATACCAGGTTATTCTTCCAATAATTATGACAACATTAGTCGATGGACTATTAAAACCAGATTGTAGTCAGATATGTAATTAGCGGTTGAATTTAATGACTAGATAGATTAAATCTAGTCATTAAAACTTAGTGCATAACAATGATAGTTCCGAGACTGTAATCCGATACCGTACGTAAATAACCCTAATCATATAAATAAGAGATATTTTTAGAAACTATATTTCATCACATACATATTTTTAGAGATTGTAATGACAGTCTAATAAATTTAATTATGAAGAATTTTGTTCATATCTGTTCTATGTATGGAACATATGGTCACCACAAATTGCCACCGCTTTGATCTGTCAGCTGTCAAAGTCCATTTCTCATTCTAGTTCATATATGCATCTGAAGGTCCACTTAGGAACATATATGTTTCTCAACGACCTCCAGAGCAGAAGTCCGACTACTTTAAGAAAGAGGGTAGCTGTAGTACCCGAGGTATGTTTTTGGGTGATTAGTTAATCGGTTTTTAAAGAAAATTGGGTGATTAGCCTGACGTTCCAGAGGCATGGACTATTTTGTTAGAGAATACATATTTTTAACCGACGTTCTAATATCCAATCTATAGTTAAAATAATTATTACACAAACGGGTATTAAATTAAAATATATAAGCAGTAGTCAAATGCAACATAATAATTGATTTGTAAATGAAACATGTATGGGATGACAATTTTAGATATTTGGGATTATATAAAAAAAAAAAAATGCAAACAAAAAACTTATATTAGGTTATTCCAAAGTTGTGACAATATACAGAAAAAGATTCATAATCATTATCATGGCCTATATATTTATTATAATGATTCATATTAATTATTATGGCCCTATACAAATTTATATAAATTATAAATATGTATTAACAATCAATGAACATTATATTACCTAAATATTTAGGTCTGCTTAAAATACTACAAAAGTCTTGTGGAAATAAAAAACTATTTCAAAAAATGGTTTATATTTTCTGTATTATGTGAAATACCGGCTTGGGTATTAACCGTTGTAAGTTTTACTTGAGTATGGCAATCCCAATCAGCAATATCGGAATATCTGAAATAGGCTTTCCAGGCTAGCCTCCAATATTTCAGACGGGCCCATAACTTACCCTCGTGACTTTGCACACAGCCTTTGTTCCGGCGCTGAAATTTTGGCATCGCGGAACCGTTTTGGCAGAAGATGTGTGCCAATTATTGGCCCAGGCTGCGATAGGCTTTATTGCTACGTCGCTCTGTTCGGCTACGGTGAAGCTCTACAGTCTACAGCGTAGGCTGAACGAAGAGCTTTCGGGATAAAGTTTGGCGCGTAGCCCCCGCCGGTACAGCCTTCAGGCCACGCTCGAAGTCTTTATAAATGATCGATAATTTCATAATGCGGAAATTCTGGTGTTGTTATTTGTCACGTTATTTAACATGCTGTTGTGATATTGAAAAACTTTGTTGATATCGTATGTTGCTATACTTATTATTAAAAGTAATGAGAATAATAAGACGTATGATAGACTTTTTTGTTATTATCTATTTCAAGATGAAATCTGTTTTTGAATTGCGTCATGAGTAGCTTTTAGTTCGGGGATCGTATTAACATGAATTCACCGACACTTTTCTTTTAATGAATCCTACTACGGACTTAGAATGTTTTTACATAAAATTGTGTAAGAAAAACATAATTATATCTAAAGATTCATGCAATTAAAGTATATTTATTTCCAGATAAAAATAAATAATAGTTCATCACTATCCACAGAATAAAACTAATCGTATCACAAAATTACGGATTTTGATGTTCATTTTAACATTGTTTTACTTCCAAATTTGATAATCATACAAAACCTGGTTTTTATTATATAAATATTATTTATTTCGCAAAATTCATTATGTTCATGGCTTAAGCAATTTTTTTTATTATACATATTATGGAAGTTTGTATAATTTAACGTGGTTTCAAATATCTAAATGAACTATATTTTTCAAATTCACTACTTTATTTTCACTTCAATCACTTATACTGGTTACCTTTAAAAAAACCTTTTGCTTTCTGGCGACAGTTCATGATTGCCACATGCTCCAGGTAGGGAGCGGAAATGGTATGATGATGATGGTTACTTACTAAAAAATTATTAATTTATCTCTATTTATGTCTTACACTAAAGTTCTTCTTATAAATAGAGAAGTCGCCTTATGATATTCGAATCGAATATTGCAGAAAATTCTTCGACAAAATTCCGTCTACGAGACAATGTTACTAGATATCTTCATAAAAGTTTATTCTTTACAACACTATGTTATTTATAGCTAAAGCTTATTATAGTTTACGGCGGGATGAATGATAAAATTGTTTCTTTATCAAATTTTTTGCCTATACCGTTGTGATAAATAAATGAATGTGTTGATAATTTTTGAAGAATGTCAATTTAATTTAAACTATGAAGATATTTAATACACTTATTTGATTTGCAGTCCATGTGTTTATTAGTAAGTAACTCAATTAGTCGCAAGTCAACATCCATGTATAATTTATGAAACAAAATCATCTGTTTTGTGAGAATCATGCATGAACGACGAGAATACGCGATGCGTGGCACAACAGAAAACAAATAAATCTCATAGAAATAGCGGGTACATTATTCACTTAGTAGTGATATTATATCACTCTTGTAAGTTGGCAGTAAGTTGAGAATTATATTTGTGGACTTTTTTAGTACAGTTATAGTTAAGGGGTACTAATCAATATTTTATTATAAACAAACATAAAATTACGTCATCTCAGTTGTCACAATGCAAAAATATATTTTTGTACGGTTGCGTAAAAAATATTAAACCAAGATGCCGTAGCCACCGTAAGTGTGAAGCATTGTATTTCAATGACGTTGTAACTCACGGAATACTGAGTGTTGTATTTCATTCTGGATTCTTTCCAATGTAACATGTCCATTAAATCGTTATCAAATGTTCGTTTTACAATATAAGTTGCATTATTCGAGTAAATAAAATATAATTTATATGGGTCACATACCTTTTATTATTTAAAAGCATTGAATTATATATTTAGGATTATGTTTCAACGTGAAGTTAATAACTTAAATTAGCCTAAATATTATGGTCGTACATGGTTTACTATTTATTGCGTGATATTTGAATGATCGTATGATATGTGGGATGTGATAAAGAGAGGTAAAGAGAGACGGTCAGTAATGTTGTAAGTGTTGTGTTTAGCTTCGCAGCGTCATGCGGTAGGCGCGGCCGCGCGGCTGCCGCTGGCCATGGCCGCTGAGGGTCGCGCGCCATAATGGCTGACGAGGAAAAAATCCCCAAGACCTTCCTCGAGAAGCTGCTCTTCTACACCACAGCCACCTTCATTCTGCTGGGCACCTTCAGTCTGTTTGCCTTTCTCTTCCTCGTGCCGTTCGTCATCGACCCTGCGTTCACGACGATCTTTATGCAATTCGACACGACACCGGCCCAGTGCATCACAGCCGAAGCGCTCCACCGACAGGGATCCAAGAACTGTTCGTGGTCGTCCTGCAAGGAAGGCTGCACTAAGGATGTTTACGATTGCTTGCAGCTGAGGGTGCATTATAAGCGAGCACCGGGAAGCGGACCCCTCCCGCCACCTTTGGCGCGCTCGTCGCGGGCGCTGCGAGAATACGACTACGGAGAAGCGTCTCCCGAATCTGAAGCTCCGGCTTACGAAGACAATGAAATCCCGCAGCAGATCCCCGACTACCCAGAGGGCCCGCCGCCTACGGGTCTCATGGGGAACGACTCGGAATGGTTCTTTACCTACGCGAGGTTGTTCCCCAACGTCAAAGGATGCGGTTACCCTCCGATCCTCAACTGCACCATCTTTCTCGGCAAATACAAGACGGTCGGCACAAACTTCTCGTGCTACTACAGTAAAGTCGATCCGGGGCTGGTCATCTCCGACCTGGACATGTGGCAGAACACTTTAAATTTGGTTTACGCGATGGCGATCCCGATCCCATCGTTCATCGTGTCCGTGATCTACTTGACCGTGGCGTACTTCAAGATCTACAACGAAGACGAAGAGGCGGCTCCTTTAGAGAAGAACGCCGAAGGGATGGCGGGCGGTGGAGAGGGAGAAGGGGAGACTGAAGAAGACGGGGCAAACGAAGTGGGCGGGGGTGGAGGAGGAGATACTCCGGGAAGTGATACCTTCAGAGAGGACCTGGCTTCTTTCGGACATCAGACCAAAGGCCAGGATGAGCCCAGCTTGCGGGGCAGCAGGCCGAGCTGCTGCAGCCAGCCAGACCGCGGCAGTCGCTGCAGCCTGGACGCGGGAGCGGTCTCCAACTCGGGATCAATACCCGGGTGAGTTTAAAATACGTTTTCAACACTTTAATCCGTGATCCTTTTTTATTTTTTTTACTTTTAGATATATGAACGTTTAGAATTTTATTTACTCTATTTATAATTGATATTCAAGATAAAAAACATCTAAGAGACGGATAAAACAAGCCTCGTTTTAAAGTTCAATATTTTCTTACCACTTACGAAGTAATCCTTAATAAGATTTGCAACTAAAATGAACCATTACGAGTTATTTACATACCTTTCCATTAAGTTTCTACAATCTTGACTCCGCTTGCCTTCATTACCAACAATCGAGCACATCAGCAACCCAATTACGAGTACAATTTCTCTTAGAAAATGATTGCCAAACGTGAAACGTTGCGCAACAAAACTGTGGCCATCGTAAACATTTTGCACGAACATTGAATGTTGTAGACTTGTAGGTGAGTTGGAGCAAGCGTTTGACTGACGGCACTTAGTCGCAATACCAGTTTGCTTGGGGTAATTCGGTCCGACCTATCGATCAACCAGAAGACTTTGACCTCAGTTTTTGCACCGACATGCCTCGTGTTATACTGAAACTCGCCCGTATAACTAACTTTATAGGCAGGTCGGCTTTTTAACGGGCAGGGTTATTACACAGTAATGACATGTACCTAGATGTTTTGTGAATACAACCGTTTTGTACATTACTTTATTTATTATATGCAACAATATAGAAGCAAAAATATCCATTATGTCGTAGCGTTTATTTCAGAATATTTTTTTTTTTATTTTTAATCGCATATCGAATCGCATTTTGATACTTCGATACAAAAATATTTTTACATACTATCTATACATATTTTTTACGCTGTTTTTAACAATGTTTTTACCCACGAACATTTTAAACTAAAAACAGTTTCATCATTTTGTAATATGAATAATCGTCAAAATGTTTCATCTGCAACATAAAATATTTAATTTTCATATTTATAGTTGCAGTAAAACCATGAATTTTCTTACTGTGGGTGAAACTTTTGTTAAAGTTATGCGTTTTTTTAAACGTAAATTTTCAATTATGTTTTTTTTTTGTGTAAAATTCTGAAAAAGCACCAAGCAGCAAGAAACTTATCATATTGATATCAGCTTTGATATAGCTCTTTTAGGCTGATGCCGTAAAGCTTCGAAAAACGATCTTTTGTCTCTTATTTTTGTTCGCTCGCCTGACATACACATCTAATAATGTTAGTTTTAAATTTATAATATTACATGACGTTTGCATACGCCATTTTATTTGTTATGACAGTTGCTCCATTTCATGTTGGTCCAACTGTCATCTTTAATTTGCCTTTTTGTCGCGATTGTTGGCGGCGCTGGATGTCACAGGTTCCGGCAGTTGCCAGTTGCCTTTATGGCGTTTGCCATACCGGTCGGACGAAAAAGCAAGTCTTTAATAAAATAAACGCGAATTGTGAACCAAAAACAAGTTCTTTTGCTTGGTAATCTGATCCTGCATCCTTCCTCCACGCAGCCACATGACGAACCCGCGAAATATCGTTCATTTTAAGGACGGTGGATGTCAGTATTTATTGTACGTCTGCTGTGTTCTAAGCAAATATATTATCTAATATATTCAGTTTCTTAAATCAAAGCTTTGGTTTAATGCAAATTCTATAAGTTTTTTAACCATTATTATTAATTCCGTGCTTTTAATAAAGAAACATCTAGAATTAAAATATCAGTGTCGATTTATACCAAAAATATTCTGATTTATTTCATGACAAATATACATATTTACTTGTAAAATATTAATTTTAAAAATAAATTAAAAGTAATATCACTTTTCTCAAACTTGCTTCCTCAACAATACAATATCCGGAAAGGTGAATAAAACCATTATACAGTGATTCACAACATCCATGATTTTAATAGTAGAGAGGCAAGCACAGGCAATAAAAGTAAAACAAAAAATATATTCAAATTAATAGAATATGAAACACAATATTTAAAAATTATACAATGGACATGTTAAGTTTCATAAAATGATTACAAAATTGATAAATTACCACTTCTAGCAGAGTTGTTTTGGTGGATTGTACCTAAATCTATAAGCACTATTAAAAAATTCAAGATCTTTTTTATAATTAGTGTTCTTTCAGTTCAAAATAAATATTTAAATAAATGAAAGTTTAATGAAAAGTAAATGTTTCCATGACTTTGGCTTCGAACCATATTAGAGATCTTTAAAAAAGACTAATATTTCGCAATCTTATACGAAAAACAATAAAATCAGAGAAGTTCAAGACATTAGATTAAAACAAGAGTAAATTGAGGATAATATTGTATCATGATTGGACAACACATCACTATAACATGCGAGGGTAATCCAGTACATACACAAGACATTTTCTCAAATAAAGAAAATGAGGAGTGCTCATCAAAACAAATATCATTATTTCATTTACTTATTAGACAATATTTTATGTATGTCATTTTATAAAAAAAAAAAGATCACTTAGAAGCACCCTGTGCGACATAGTTAAGTATTTGTATTCATTGATGGTATATTGAGAAATTGAATTGATGTAAGACTAGTAGAACCAAATACTAATATAAAGAATTATACTATTTATGAATACATAATTATAACGCATCACAAATATAAATATGTATTTTATGACAATATTATAAAGTAAAGATTATTTAATAATCTTTTTTTGATAATAATTGGGAATCGGATTGATGAATTGTATTGTTGGCACAGCCCATTTATTTCTTAACTATTATTGTAACGACGCCATTAGACTTTGATAATGAATATTGTAGATAAATCACTATAATTAATCATATTAATACTGAAGATTGTTTGCCACCATTATGTCTTCTTTAGATCTTGTTGTTAGACGTTGTTCACTTTATTGATTTGCAAACATCAACTTGGATTTTGCAATCTGATTCATCCTGAGAGATTGAAGAGTTGTTTCCACTCCTCAGGAATCCAGGTTCGTTCCAAGGGAGCATTTTTGCAGAACCAAAGATGATGAAGAAAAGATTTGTTCCAAACAAGATTCCAGCTGCTATGAAGAACACAATGCGCCACTGTGCGGGATCGGTGTCATCAGAGAGTATCAGTCCAGCGGTGATGGGGTCATGATGCTGAACAAGTTTGCCCAGATGCAGCTGATACTCATCAGAGTTCCGGCAAAATTTGGTGCCAAGTCAATCAGATTAATATTAAAGCCTACAAAGGTGGCTGCAAGAGAGCCAATGACAATTACTAGAAGGGTGACAGCCAATGTGGCGTCGTAGGACACGTAAGACAGTCCCAGCAGTTCTAATGCGGGAATCCAGGTACCAATAGTGTTGGCCACTTTCCTGGCAGTGGTGATGCTGCAGAACTGACGGTTGATGAAGAAGTCTCAGAAGAAACTGAAGAAGAAGCTCATCGTCCACATGGCCAAGTACGGAAGGATATTATGTCAAATTATAGAGCTTTATCGTTACCAGGACATATGACTTACTCGGTGGGAGGCGAACTTTGTTACCATCTTTTTTATTATGATTACATGTTTCGGCCTCCCGGCCGAAATTGTGAATCAGAACTAATTAATTTTAATATATTAATTTTTTAATTAAAATTAATTTAAAATTATAAATCAATGTTTTAAATAACATTCCAATTTATTCGTCATATTAATAACGTAATATATCACCGTCTTGGTGGTTTATCTTCTCTTTGTGGTTGTATGAAAAACACGTTTGGATAATTACTTAAGTTTAAAAAGATTTTACATCCAAAATCATGATGTGGACATCTCTCTAATAAGCAGTTGTTAGGCGTGATCCATGTTTTAAACAAGGAAAAAAACATTATCTATTTTATATTCAAAATGGATCTCAATGTGATACTTTAAAATATATATAACATTTTTATTTACTAATTATATTAGTAACTTGTATTTATTTAATGGCTGTTTAAAAAAATATTTTGTAAAGATGATGGTGACAATCTTATCAAATACTAGTTATTATAAAAGTATCACTTAAAGACGCGGAATAAAATACTATTATTCGTTTTAAGGGACGTGATATTTTCAATTTATTTTTACTTATAAATCATTAACCGTATTTCTAAATATTAAAAGAATATATTTTTTTCCAATATGATTTGAAACTAAAGTCGTAAATCAAATAACTAATTATATTTCAACATTGCATAACCATTTTTAGTATAACAGTCTCTGCCAAAAACAATGCCCCGTTTGCAGAATTGACAAATATTTTCAAGTCTCTAATGCTTTGAAAATTTTCTGAAAGCTCCAACTGCTGTAGAGTTTCTGCTTCAGACCTAGGCACCTACATTACTTGGCACTCCTCACTGCTAAGACCAGGGTCCAGGGGTCGGCAAGTCTTTCGCCACTTTCACTGTTAAACAAAACATACAATATTTTTTTGTGTCATATAACCCCCAATTAGAAGCTTTTACAAATCTTCGTTAGAAATTTCTGTCATCTTTTTCATACTTTTTCTTATTCATTTACGAATACCCATATTCTAGTTATATAATCGTGTCGGAAACAACAGGGTCAGATCCTGTCTGCCCAGAAGTGGGCGACATCGATGGCGTTACTTCTGGCCATCATCAGGTCTTCCTGGGTGCAGCCACTCGGGCACAGCGCACACTCCAGAAGGTGTGACAGGGTCTGCTCCACGCCGCAGTCACATTCAGTCGGTCCGCTGTAAAACTGCCAGGCCCTCATTTGTGTCCTCGTCTTGCATACTCCGGTCTGAAGTCTGTTAAGGGACCTCCATATATTCCACCCTTGGTCATGTCCAGGGGCTAGGTCCTCTTTCGGGGCAATCCAAGTATTCCCCTCAGTTGCGCTTCTCCACATGTTCAGCCGCAGGGTGGCCTCAGGTATCTCCAGTTCCGTTGTCGACTGTAGGAAACTTCTTCTTGATTTGAGCCGTGTAGTTATCTTTTGGTACCCAAACATAGGGTGGAGTGCGTCGTGGGTTGCTTTGGTGAGTTCCTTCTTGGTAGTAACTGTAACATATTCTAGTAAATACATTATAGTGCTTCATGAGTTTGTAGAATATGTAGCGTAAGCGTCATTTAACAGAAGAATCAGGTTATCATAATTTAGAAAACTTATTCAAGCTAGTAGTCAATCCACAGTGGTATATACTATAGAGCTGATTATTTCTATGGAGTTTCGTTCATTTAATAATATAGTAATTGCTTTCCTCATTGGTATTCTCTTTGTAATTAACTCGTATTGTGCAACTTTGTGTCTTTTAATGTCTTCCATGCGGTAGAAGTCTGGTGAAATTTTCATTTAATTTACAATATTTGATCAAATCTACAATATAACAGAGTCAGATTCGCATTTTATCATAACTTGTAACTATGACTTTAGTAATTTTACACCATACTTTCTGATCAGACTTTTGTATTCACTGTCACTATTGACACATATTTTTTTCAACATCAATGAATCACTTATTTTCCGATCATTTATGAGGTGTATCTATTTATTATTAGATAACAGGCCGGATGTGGTTCGCGGACCGTGGTTTTCTAGTCTCTGGTTTAGACTAGAACACAGATTGAAGTACTAGCACAAGTTTCTATCGAGGTAGGTCTGTTCCATTACAATATTGATTTTATTATTTTGTTCTGTTTGAGTATCGAATTTTTGTTCTGCATAACTTGGAAGGCTGGGCATTATGTGAATCTTTCGACGCCAAAAAAGTTTTACGGCTATGAAATGATGACGTTAATAACTGCATTTCAAGCATGAAAATCATCATCTTTAGGATATCAAAATATGTCATCGCTTAAAAATATATGCTATATACATTATACGAAGCTTCAATAAAGTGTATTACTTTACAGTAATTTCATAATTTAAAATTAATACATATTTTTATGATATTTTGAATTTTTAGTCAATATTGTAAAACTTAATACACTATTTCTTTACTACTGGATGTACACATCTTAACTAAAATATGCGTGGCTTACAGGCCACGCACATTATAATTCTTCACCCATCACGATCGTCAACCTTCCCTATCCAGATTATCCCTATTTTCACTTATTTGAATACTGTTTTTAATTGGATTCATTATTAGGTATTTCATTTGAACATGCGATTTACATAATTTCTAGAGCAAGTCGTACTTTCAGATCGATTATATATTTTATTTAAAAAGATGCGTGTTCTGTTGTAATGTAAATAAGATGCATTAAACATATAACTGACCCAGTTCACGCCATTATTCTGAACCGGACATTTTTAACATCACGCCAGCATAATTAAAGTGGACAATAGAGTCTCATTGATTCCTTTTGCCAAATCCGCTCGGTTATTTGAGCATATTGGCAAATAATATTTCTCAACAGTAAAAGCGCTCTTATAGCAAAATATCTTACTCGTATATCGGAAATGCCCATTATCAACAAAGAAACAACGACTTTTGTACTCAAAAAATTTCTTATATTTGGCAAGATAATTAATAAATTAAATTAAATTCTGCAACACTATTTTAAAACGATAAGTTAACTTTAAGAATGCTAATAGAGATAATTTATCGTCTATTCAAAAAATATTTTAATAAAAAGCTGTATGTTTTATACGTGACTTTTCCCAGACGTTATAAAGACAAAGGATAAGCTTTGCTTAAGTGAGGCTGTTTATAAATATGTTGAAATAAAGAAATAAATGCTTCATTTTATTTTTATGGATTTTATTAAAACATCTCGGTCAATGAATAGTGCCGATAATCAATGAATTATATTTCACAATTTATTTTTATAGCTGTTCAGAAAAGTAGCAGAAGCACACGTGTAACTTATTTGCTAACATCGGTTTGATTTATTCTTTATTCTTCTGGAGTAGCGATGACCAAAACAATCTCAGCGTTTTTTTATATTAAAAATATGCATAAAGTTTATTATCACACATCATTATCAGACTTTCAATATAGCATCAAACAATAATATTTTATTTTATTAATTTGTACATAAATAATAGAACCTTATCTGTGGATTGTATTAGGCATAGGATATTTGGGATAAATACTCTTAAAAATGTTAATCCAGATTGTTGATTTGCCAACGCCATTTGTTCACAGCATATAATCTACGCAGCATGTAAAAATAACAACAGTTTGTTCATGAAAATGATAAATCCCACTCGCCATCGTTCGTTGGACAGTCGAGCGTTTTAACCTCTCGGCATATTACCTTGTGGTGCTCAGATACATACATACACATTACAAGTGCTTCAAGTGCCGCGCGCGGTTAGGAACAACTTTATTATACGGAATTTTTACGGCACGGTATTTTACATGCGGCAACGGCATAACAGCAACCGCCACGGTCGTAAAGCCTGAAGGACACCTGCCTCCGGTACAGAGGGGATGACCGAGAAGTTAAGGCACCTTACTGTCGCGAAGAGCCTCGGGTTGAAATCCAATGAAGCTTAATTTAAAAATATATGTCTTTTATCTTGGATTATAAATACCAGTTCCGATTCCAGAGTGTTGACCATACTCAAGTACTTAACCGCATAAGAACACGGTATTTCGTTGGCTGGATTGAGTCGCCTTTTTAGAATAAATAGTTCAGATGTCAGAAGGAACAGGCTAGATATTTATTTACTTTAAAAATATTGATAAACAAATCAAAAATCATTTCGATACTAAATTTGCTTTGCTTTTAGTCCCCAAACTCTGATTCCGGATGTCGGAAATCTAAAAAGTTCATAAGTCTGAAAAAAAATACTATCGAGGCTATTTCAGTGTCCTGTGGTGTGATCGAGTTATATGGCTGGTAAACTCCAGTCCAGCTTAAAGTTGAAAGTAACAAAAATGACATTAATTAGCAACAATAGTGTACTGAATGTTTCACTACACTGATGTTAAAAATTTGAAACATTTTTTTTATATTCATCTCTTTTTTGTGATTTTACGTATATTTTTTATGTACCTTGATTATTATTTTATACACTTTGAGTATTACGTGTATTTTTTTAAATTATAGTCACATTTAAATTGAGGCCAAAAATATCTATGAAAATGTATTATTCTGATTTATTACTCACAAAAATACTTAAATTATAATGCGTCTTAAATAAAAAATGTTGTTTTCTTTATTAACGCTCTTTCGCTAGAAGAACTAGCCGCTGGCTGAAACTTTCAACTTTCGGCTAAAGCCCTAAGGAAATTAGACAATATTCTAAATTCTGTAAGAACGTAAAAGTGTTCAGCTTAAACTCAGGGCACCTGGCTTCTGAAAATATTTTCAGCCACCGAAAGTATTATACCACGTAGATATGATAGAACTTAAGACCTTAACGTTTCTTTTACTTGAATGTTAAAAATATTTAATAAATTGAAAGGGGAAAATATTTCATTTAATTGTGTCTATGATTACACTGTATTTTTTCCAAAAGTTGAGCAATCCTGCGATTCGTTTTACTAGTATGGATATTTATTTAAGGCAATCAAATTTATCGGCACATATGGTTAAGCAGTCACGGTGACTTCCATGCGTGGGTTAGGATTGTGGCGATGTTGAAAGATTTTAATGAATGTATAAGTTCTTAAATTACCTCATACGAATAAAAAATAAACCTGGTTAGTAAAAATTTAATCAATTTTTTAATTTTTATTAGAATATTATTTTATTATTTCAATATTCTAATCTACTTTTATAGATCATTGACTATATTACAATATTATTATTACTTAAATATACATATACTAAACATAAAATTCTTTTTTCAACGCGTCAATCCAAGCACAAAAATAACGGCAGAAGCGGGATGCGAACCGCGGACCTTGGAAACCAACTATGCCCAGGTATTCATACCGCTCGGCGAATCGCGCCATTGCTATGCCCAGACCGACCTGCGATGAAACTAGTATTTATATCATTGTTATTATCGTACGACAGATGTCGCCATAGTATATATTCAAAGTATGTATATTTTTATTATTATTCTATCAGTATTCATTTATTCACAAGCTTAATATTATTACTTTCCGGCAGTCTATTTATTTTAGTAAGTACCACTCGGGTCTCGAACCAAACTGTAGACTGAATGGATGTGAAACGACTACTTATAGTTCCGACTCGGACTTTATAACCAATCATTTACCTGTGTTACTGATGGATAATTTTTACCTTCTTGATATTGTCTCAAGGAGACATTATTAATTAATTTTTTAATTTTTATTAGAATATTATTTTATTATTTCAATATTCTAATCTACTTTTATAGATCATTGACTATATTACAATATTATTATTACTTAAATATACAGATACTAAACATAAAATTCTTTTTTCAACGCGTCAGTCCAAGCACAAAAATAACGGCAGAAGCGGGATGCGAACCGCGGACCTTGGAAACCAACTATGCCCAGGTATTCATACCGCTCGGCGAATCGCGCCATTGCTATGCCCAGACCGACCTGCGATGAAACTAGTATTTATATCATTGTTATTATCGTACGACAGATGTCGCCATAGTATATATTCAAAGTATGTATATTTTTATTATTATTCTATCAGTATTCATTTATTCACAAGCTTAATATTATTACTTTCCGGCAGTCTATTTATTTTAGTAAGTACCACTCGGGTCTCGAACCAAACTATAGACTGAATGGATGTGAAACGACTACTTATAGTTCCGACTCGGACTTTATAACCAATCATTTACCTGTGTTACTGATGGATAATTTTTACCTTCTTGATATTGTCTCAAGGAGACATTATTACCACTTTGACCGCTTCTGCCGTTATTTTTGTGCTTGGATTGACGCGTTGAAAAAAGAATTTTATGTTTAGTATATGTATATTTAAGTAATAAAAATTTAATCTTTCACACTTTAGGTACTTTTCATATTCTTTTAATTAAACTAGAAGGTAGAAGTTACTCGATATATATACGATTATTAACGTTGGCAAATGAACGTTTTTCTTATAAAGCTTAGTTATTTTTAGAATGCCGTATCATAGTAAAATCCATAAAAACAATCTTTCCGTTACTGACTAGGAATAAATATTCTGTTGTATGTTTTTGCGTTAAATTAATATTCAGTTCACTCTTATTTCTAATCCACCTTTGCAGCTTGCAGCATCCATTCTTCACCTTTTATCATGTCACAGCGAATTGGATGAGACTTGAGCTGACCATCGTCTGGGATTATCTCTTGACAGACGTCAGCGATATCTGTCGCACTGTCAATTCCGCAAAAAATAAATCACTGCACAGTAACCGTTTACACCATTTTTGATATATAAAGCTATTAGTTCAAAGTGACGATACATTATAGTATTAGGAGCATTCACTTTGGGACTTTCAAATTAAATATTGAAATCTTACATTGAATAGATCTTATCGCGGGATCATGTTATTTTACACATTAAATTTCATTATCATTAAATCGTCTTTTAAGACTTAATACTCTAGGGCTCAACAGCGTCGGTATAATCATCTAAACATCTTTATAAAAAAAAAATACAAAAGCCCAAATACATGCATCGATAAATAACGTTGCATTCTCGTCATGAATATGTGGCGCTACACGCGGACAAAGACTTTATACTATTTATGTCTTTCGTTAGACATACTCGTATTAAGGAAAAGACAGTGTAAATGTGTTTGCCAAATGAATGAATGCATAATAAAATGATTTATTTATTTCATATATGATTGCTGAAACGGGTATTTTATTATGAACTACGAAGAATATAAATTTGTTTTTTCTTTTGAGTATATTTTATTATTGATGTTTTTAGAAACAAAATATCTGATTTAATATTGAAATTTCTATCACGTTGCTATTCCGTGTAAAATAAATCCACATTAAAGTATTTTCCTAGCATTAATAATAGCAATAAAGGTCCGGGCAGCAACTAAGTCTCTTCTAATAAAAATAAACTAAAAAAGTATTGCGGTGGAGAATCCAACGCAATGCATAAAACATCACAGCAAGAAGTACGGGAAGGGAATCCGTTTTGTCGGTCGAGGGGGAAAGCAACGTATACTACGTTACGTAACCAAAAAATGGGCGGCTATATCAAGAGCGTTGCCGTAGAACATGAAATAACTTGCCAAGCGTTATGTAGCGCGGTGTTTCTCTCGTACGTTTTTTACTATATACCTATGAAATTATTATTTTGATGAATATGGCCGGCGGTCATAGCTCAATGGTAAAGCGTTTGCTTTGAAAACCAAAGGTCGTGGGTTCGATCCCCGACGGAGATTAAAATAAAAAAGGATTTTTAAACGATTTATGAGCTCTAAAATACCTCCGGTTGGTGTGAATTTGATCCATCACCCGTAAAATGCCTATCAATTAAAATTGGTGGTAGACAAAAGTCGTCCCGTGAAGACCACCCATTCATAGTAGATTCCTGTAATAATAAAGGATGATGCGTGAATCTCGGGCTGTAGTCTATGACATTGGCGGATCAACACTCCACATGCAGCGTTTAGCCATAAACACCATGGTAAGCGTCATAGAATTCCGTAGATGAAATTTCAAAAATTACTATCACCATCTGTCGGTATTCTCCCGTATGTGTTTACATAAAAATATATATTTATATATAAATGACAATTTAGTGAATTGCAAGATTTCAATTAATATCTATTAGAAATAATTATTTTGGCCGCTTTAATAATTAATACAGCAAAACAATATAATGATAAATAAGGTAACATTTAATTGACGGTTTTAACGGAAATCAATATTTATTTATGTCACTTTATTTACAACCTTTTGTCATAAGAAGCGTAAAATATTCATATGTACTTGTAAATAAACGCGATAGTTCGATAAAACGAACGAAAACGATTTGATTAAATTTTCTAACAGAATGTGTATTAAAAATATTGAAGAAAAAGTTAAAACATACAGATATTCTACTATAACTTCTCCACACTTCTTATGGAAGCTTATTTTTTGGGTTATCTGCTTTCCATTTTTTGATATTGTCGAAAATCCTAACAATTTTGGGTAATAATATTGTTTTCTTTGTAAAATTACAAAAAAGCAATTATTATTCTGCACGTCAGAAATGTATGTGAAAATATCTTAGTTCTTACTACATAAAATATGCTTTACTACATATAATAAACCAGATAGAAATTGTCAACAGTTTCTTCAGCTTTAGCACTTTGTTTCTCAGCCGGAGAATATGCGGCACCAGTGTGGGGTCGATCAGCCCACTGTAATCAAGTGGATATTGCCCTGAATGATGCATGCAGAGTCGTCACAGGCTGCCTCAAACCAACACCCATTTCTAAACTATACCCCTTGGCTGGTATCGCACCACCGAACATAAGACGCAAAGTCATATGCGCCGAAGAAATGCGTAAGGCAATCAACCAACCGTCCCACTGCTTGTATAATCAGATACCCCCAACACCAAGATTGAAGTCTCGAAGCAGCTTTCTGAAATCCACACAACCTCTCACATCCGGCCCTGAAAATGAGAGACTCCAACTCTGGCAACAAATCGCACCAGAGGATTTTATTACTCCAAAGGAAGGCCTCCCAACTGGCAAGAGCCTTGACTGGCCGACCTGGAAATCCCTAAACAGATTAAGAACCGGAGTTGGTAGAACAAAGGACAACCTCGAGCGGTGGGGAATGCTTCGGCAGGGAGAGACACTATTGTGCGACTGTGGAGACCTGCAGACCGCCTCACACCTACGATGCTGCTCCATGTGCCCAACAAGTTGCACATCTCAGGACCTAATGCTGGGCAACACACGAGCTATCGATGTTGCCAGATATTGGGAAAAAATAATTTGACGTCGCTGACACGAAGAAGAAGAGAACAGTTTCTTATACTGTTAACTGTAAAAAAATTCTGGCCAAAAAAAAAAGACTGGTCAAATATAAAAAATGCAGTACGTTCTTATTCGAATTTATAATAGCTAATATTTCATACTTAAACTTATTGTCAAACAACTTATAATTACCATTGAATTCGTAACACTATTATATCAAAGTCATTAACTTATATTTATTTAATAACGGTGTTTGAACCTCGTGCAGTTAATGTGCTTATCTTTACAAATCCCCTTCACTCTTGGTGAAGATGGAGAGCAGGGAGGCAGGATGAACCAGGAGATGAGGAGATGAGGAGATGAGGAGGTGATGGAGGAGATGGAGTAGGAGCGTATGTGGAGATGACGCCTGGTGTGACGCCCTCGCTGTAATTAGAGGCTCCAGAACGAGGTCATGAGAAAGAATCACAACGGAGCGCATCAGCTAAAGCTTTGAGGCTTTCCATATTGTGCAGGAAATAGTAAACAGAAATGAAAATTGTTGGGTTTCACATAAATATTGTTGTTTTATTATTTTTTCACTATTTGATTATTTTTTTAATATCGTTTTTTTTAGTGTTTGATATAAATTGTTTTCTTATGTCAATTATTATATTATTTCCACATTGTGTTATTTTTCTTTTTATAGAAAATTATAATGCTGTTAAAGACTGTCATAGATATTAATGAAAAATATTTACAGTATTAAATCATTTACTTGATAAAATAAATCCAAAACGCTTGCAAAAAAATAGTATCAAAGTAGTAAGGTTCTGAGAAGCTATGTTTGGAAACATCCTTGATAAAAGCGAATAGAAAAATAGGAGAAATAAATCGAATAAAACATCTTTAAAAAACACACTTCACAAGTTACATAAAAAGCTTGTGAAAATGTTGAACTCCGTTTATAGTATAATACGTTCGGGTTGAGGCTTGAAATTGTTCTCTTTCTTTTTGCTGGGAATCGATATTATTTTTTGTTGAGCGCGCTCGTCGACGCTCGGACTGTGTCAAAATTTAAACAAAACGGTCAAAATATTATATCTGTCGACAGACTATGAGTAATAGCAAACATGCTATGGTGGCGTGACTTGAGACATAAAAAAGAGGAAAGCCGATGGGATTTTCGCTTTTAATTAAAGTTTTTTGGTCACAGTTCAAATCGGTATGACGTAGTTCACTCTAATGTCTGCATACAAAAAAGAAACTGGTTCAAATTAAATAGTAAAACAAATATTTATATGCATCGTTGGTGAGCAATAATCTTCAAAGCCCGTGCCATAGTAAACAAATATTATAAGATTTTTTCACATTTAAAAACAAAGCAATATTCAAAAGGTTTTTTTTTATCGCAACTTTATTTTAAATGTTTAAAAATTTACAAGCATTACACATTATAATATTTCAATACAATAAGATAAATTATTTCAATACTTTTTATATTAAATTGGTCTGTTTTTGAATATTAAAATTAATTTATTTATGTAAATTTTTTGAAAGTAATCTTATTTACATCTATTAAGAAGTGTATATGTTTTGAGATGTAAATGATATATTTGGTATTTATTATATATATATATATATATATATATATATATATATATCTGCAATAAAAATCCGTTACTATTTTACTTGAAATCCATCTCATCAAAATGAAAAATACTTGTAAATGTATATAAATATATAATATGTATATTTGTTTTACGTTACAACCGTTGCTAAGTCCTAATATTACTGCGCTTGAAAAGTGGTTCTGAAGTGGTTCTACCTGCCAATTAAACATTTGGTTCGGTGGAGAAAGGCGCAGGTGTCTTTGAGCGTAAGCCAGGCATTTTTACTTCCAGGGTCTAGAATATTCTGTAATTTCCTTAGGGTTTTAACTTCTCGAAGGGTAATTTTTTAACCGCGCAGATCTACCTCACCACGAATAAAATATTTAAAATTATTTTCGTGTTTGTAAGCTTTCAACCGCTTGTTTTACCATTGGAATTAACAATTTAACAATTATTGTTTGATTAGATCTTACACCATTACCGTTAATTTTTCACGTATGTAGCATCTAGTCGTAGAGGCCACGTAGCCAAAATCTACTTTTGATGTTTACTCTTATGTTTTATGCACTGCACTATGTAAGTATATCACTTTTAATTCTAAAAGGTGATGCGAAAAATGATGATTAAAATGATCAATGATAGATGTTATTCATTTTATATAAATTTTTTTGGTACAATTAATTTTAAGAACTATTTAAGGATCTTAACATTTGTTTTAGTTTATTTTCATAAATATTAAATTAAAGAAAATTAAAGAAAAAAGCATTTTAATTAATTTACTTTTAATAATGAAAGCATTTAAAAAGTGTATGAAATACTTGTAGCTTAAGACAAATTATACATTCAATTACTTAATGTTGACCATATATAACATACAATACGAATCAATATTATTAAGATGATATACCAGTACAACGAATGTCCATAACTAACATTGCTTCAATATAATAAATACTTAAGTATGCTCAAGAATATAAAGACTAGCTAGTTATTGATTGTTTTCTTTTTTAGAAGACAATATTTTAGGTGAAAAACTTTGTTGAGTCCTTTAGGATTTACGTCAAACTCCAAAAATAGAATCCGGATAAGCCACAAATAAATATGAAAATAAATAAACCTAGGGTAGAATAAATAGCTGAATATGTATTAAATTAATACATTACTTGTATATTTCTTTACATGGTGTATTTACTGACGTATTTTAAAAATGTATATTTGCACATATCCAATCAGCAAATGTAATCAATTTCATTTCTTTACGACTTGTCACGTTTATTGATTAACGTTTGAATAATTTATGTGTACTTATGACTGACCAAAAGATTAAAACCGCCAATATTTTTTATTCTACCGTTAAAACCATACAATTGTACGATTCTTATTTATTATTCCATTATTTTATGGCGTAAATTAAACACGCCCGAATCATTTACTTCCTGTTACTTCTGTTTTAATAGTCACTTTAACAGAAAGGTAATTTCGATGACTTTTTTTACTGTGATAATAATAATATTTTTTTATAGTTATACTAAAGTTAACACTTTACGCATAATATTAAGAATTTGAGAGTATTTAAGCTGCCAATTTTCGACGCTTCAAGAAAATACGAATTAAAAAGGAGACAATGATTCGCAAAAGATTCATTGAACATTAGTATCCATATTTTATATATTGTCACATAACAATATAAACCAAAGTTACCTTTTTTTTCAAATTCCAAAACGTGGCTCTTTTCATGCTCATAGACCATCTTTATATAACCTATACAACGGTACTTCTTAAATAGAAAGTTGATTCGGGATAAGGCGGTGAATCTACCATATGACTCATTTCGATAATTTGTGACGGACATATTCACCAAACTGGTAGCAATTATGGCACATGGATATTTATATATTTCATATCAATTTTATCTACTAAAAATTATAATTGTGTATTATAAAAAATAACACCATTACGTGGGCGGCATTGTGATCTTCGCATTCCTCCTTTGACTTAAAAAGCCTCATAAAATACAATACCGGTTAAATCATTGTACTCGTTTTTCCTTGCGTTATTTTTTTGTTGTTGCTCAGTTTGTTGGGCCTTTTCGATACAGCAGGATTACTTTCAAGCGACACGAGAGAGCTACAAAAAGCCTCAACCATCAAAACCCTTGGAAAAAAATCAAACGGCGTAGGTGGTTTTCTACTATTCCGCAAACCAAAAGATTTCAACCCCAGATCAGTCAAAATTGTCGCTGATTTATTCTGCACCAGTCAAAAATGTGAAGTTCAAAATCTATGAAAATACTGTTTCAATATTTAATATTTTATTTTTATACTCGTATATTAATTGAAAGTTGTACAATTGTAATCATTTATTGAAATTCATCATCATCATCATCAGCCTGTGTCCGTCCACTGTTGAACGTAGGCCTCCCGCATGAGTCTCCATCCTCTTCGATCCTCCGCCTTCCGCATCCAGGTCGCTCCCGCTATTCTTCTTATATCGTCAGTCCATCTTGTAGAGGGTCGGCCAATGCTTCGTTTGCCAGTTCTTGGGCGCCATTCCAATACTTTTCTTCCCCATCGACCGTCGTCTCTTCGACAGATATGACCTGCCCATTGCCACTTGAGTGTGCCTATTCGTTGGGTAGCATCCACTACTTGAGTTCTTCTGCGTATTTCCTCGTTTCGGATTCTATCTTTTAGCGACACTCCGAGCATGGATCTCTCCATAGCACGCTGGGTGACTTTTATTTTATGGGTGAGACTTGCTCTCAGATTCCACGTCTCTGCGCCATAAGTTAATACAGGGAGGACGCATTGGTTAAACGCCTTAGTTTTAAGGCATTGCGGAATTTTCGCTTTAAAAATGTACTTTAGTTTTCCAAATGCTGCCCATCCCAGTTGTATGCGCCTGTCGATTTCTTTTGAGAAGTTATGTCGCCCTAGTTGTATTACTTGTCCCAGATAGGTATAGTCGTTTACAACCTCTATTTCTGTTCCTCCAATGGAAATAGGATCAAAGGTCTGTGAAATATGACTATTAATCATGGCTTTTGTTTTATCCATGTTCATTTTCAGATCAATTTTGTTCGACGCTTCATTGAGGTCGTAGAGCATGTCTTGGAGCTTGTCAGGTGATTCGGCTATTAGCACTATGTCATCGGCAAATCGGAGGTGAGAAATGTACTCTCCGTTAATATTTATTCCACATTTTGTCCAGGATAGCAGTTTAAAAATATCTTCTAGGGCGTTTGTGAAGAGTTTTGGAGATATAACATCTCCTTGTCTAACACCTTTGTTTATAGAAATATTGTTAGTGCTATCATGGAGCTGGACCATCATTGTTGCAGATTTGTAAAGAGATTTTATTATCTCTATATACCGATAGTCTATTTTGCAGCGTTGTAGTGAATCTAGCACTGCCCAAGTCTCGATTGAGTCAAATGCCTTTTCATAGTCTACAAAGGCGAGGCAGAGTGGCTGATTATATTCTTCGGTTTTCTGAATGATTTGTCTTAGCGTGTGGATATGATCAATTGTACTAAAGCCTTTCCTAAACCCAGCTTGCTCTCGAGGTTGAAATTATGTATATACATAAATTATTGAAATTATGGCTTAAAAAATTACCAATTACTATCATTTCCCATTTAGGTTATGTTTAACAGTGATTTAATTGATATAAATATAATAGGTTATTTGATTAATCTCATATTCAGAAAGCCGATTTTTAAATTATATCTACGGAAATCTAATGCTCTTCTTAACTAACACCTAATATTTTTTATCTTTTACCTTAGTTTTGAGAACTTCAAAACACTTTTTTCTGGAAATAAACGCTTTTGGTAATATTTTTAGAGAGTGTATCTGATAAAATGAAAGAAAGGAAAAAAAATATATCAACAGTGTTTTATGATTTTTTTCTTTGGACAAAATCGGAACATACATTACGCCTTGTATCAATTAGGTTACAATATCCCTTCCGGTTTGCTGTAGTGTTGCCAGTGTGTGGAGTTTTCCCGGGAAGCCTCTTTAATTATCCCGACGAGAGCTTCTTTCAGCGCGCCGGGGAAATGTACCTGTGTGCATCGCATCAATTATAGATGAACCACACATTCATGCTTTTTAAATAAGTACTGCGTTTTTTTATTAAAGTGATAATAAATATATGAAAGTAAGATTTTTCAGATATTTGATATTTATAAATGGTACTATTTTTACGTACGGTACGTTCGTGCGAAGTGAAACGACCATAAAAATCATGTTTAATACGCGAGTACAGATGCTTTTATGATTTGCGTAGAACTATTTTGAACAGAGTAGAGCAAGCAGAGGAGTGTTTCTATTTATTTTTATAAACGTATCATATTTGAAGCATACGTTTATATAAAATAAAAGGGTTAAGACATTGAATGTGCACTCCATTATGTTAGAAATGTGTGTTCCATTCTCAGTATTGAGCGAAAACAGAATAAAAAGATGTGTTTAAAAATACTACTTATAAGAGAACTTCAAAGCAAATCCGTATAAAAAATAAATTAACTGAAAAAAACTCTTAACATGTGGTCACCAAAGTGTTGCCAACCAACCGCCCTCATTTGCATACAAGCCGGCTTCCCTGTCCGCGTGCACTTTTTCATTAAGCCACTCTCTGCATAAACAACTTTTACGAGTTACACTAGTATATACCAACACTAGTGTAGAGTTACAATAGAATGGAGTTACCTCGCACGCTAGAAGTATGTGCTAACTGGCAAATAAGCTACCCTGCCGTATATCGCGAAACAGCCACATACATTGTTAACAAGATTACAAAAGTCATTTTAATTAGTTCAATCTGGATTGTATAAAATAAAACAGGATTTGCCATTCGTCAAATATATGTATATATATCGATCTATATAATTAGCGAATCATGATTTGCGTGATAAAACCTACCAAACGTCATCTAAATTAAGACACGCTATGGTTTAATTATCTTTAATAATTATTAACAATGAAGAAAAATAATAAATAACTGCGATTTTGATTCACCTTTATATCATTTCTGAAACGGCTGAAAAGACATTGTTTGCGGAGTCAAAGTAGGCAAATTAATTACCACATTTCTCATTGTATTTAAAATAGCTTTTTGTGTTGAAAAATATTTATCGCGTATCATTAAAATGATTATTATTTGTGCCGGCAGGAGGCGGGAGACTTCATTTGGAATTATTTCGGTGCGAATGAATGTATTGTTTTAATGTATTCAAATTTATTTCATCCCATAACTCTCCCGCTCTTCCCAACTCTCTCTCTCTCTCCTCCCTCTCTCAGATAACATTAATAAAGAAGGATGATGAATCCTAACTCATTGTCTGTGCAGGTCCGCTCCTGTGACGGGTTGCGGACCGCATTATTACAAGCCTTTTATTACTTTTCTACTAAATATTTTAATAATAAATATAACAAATCTACATAAATAAATAATAAATACATTTATTTTGTTCATAGATTAGTTTGTATCACGGGAAACATACATTAAAATAAAGTTACTACGTATTGACAATATAAACTAAATTATTTTACAACTAAACAACTAACATATCGTGTTGAAACACCAGTTCTGGTTCGACATCAATCATCGAAGTTAAGCAGCCTTGCACGTGAGACGTACTCGGATGGGTATCGTACAGCCTGATAAAACCACGTCTCGTGGATTGGGTTAAGCCGCTCTTTAGGATCAAAGAATACGTCCTTTGAGCGTTGAGATTATCATCCCAACACTTAAGTCGCATGTGACCAAATTATTATTTGGTCTCCTTTCAAAAATTGGATGCTTTTCTCTCTGGCATAGTTTTTGACAGTGATTATTTTATTAGAGCATACCATCCATTATTAGTAAAACTAAAGAATTCTGATAGTGTGATAAATATTTTTAACTAAATTTTTACTCAATATCCTTTTCACCTTATACATAATATATATTTTAACTAGCTACAAATTTAACTTTTTTTAAGAGCGTTGCATTAATTTAATCATCTGTTCTCCGTAAAAAAATATTAATTATGCTTCCACCATTATCCGATACCCTAAGCCTGAAATGTGTATTCCAAGTTGAGGTAACCACATGCTCCATCCAGGGAACGGTTGATAAAAGCAAATATGAACCATGACTATTATTTTTCAATATCCTTGGATCTCTTTTGTTGAAATTAACCAATTGCGAGTTGCTTATAACGATGCAAATAATGTGGCAGCGTAGGTTACTTAGATAGGAACAGCGTTAAGACATAAATAGAAACATTAGTTATTTAAATAATTATTAATTAAATATACATATACTATATATAATATTCATTTTAACGCGTCAATTCAAGCAGAAAAATAACGGCAGAAGCGGGATGCGAACCGCGGACCTTGGAAACCAACTATCCCCAGGCTATGCCTGGACCGACTAACGTTGAAACTAGTATTTATGTCATTGTTATCATCGTATGATAGATGTCGCTATAGTATATATTCAAAATATGTAAAATATATTTTTATTTTTTATTATTCTATTTGAATATATACTATAGCGACATATATCATATGATGATAACAATGACATAAATACTAGTTGCAACGTGAGTCGGTCCAGGCATAGCAATAGCTAAGTTGGCTGAGCGGTATGAATACCTGGGCATAGTTGGTTTCCAAGGTCCGCGGTTCGCATCCCGCTTCTGCCGTTATTTTTCTGCTAGAATTGACGCGTTGAAATGAATTTTATATATAGTATATGTATATTTAATTAATAATAATATTGTAATATAGTCAATGATCTATAAAAGTAGATTAGAATATTGAAATAATAAAATAATATTCTAATAAATATTTAAAAAAATACATATATTTAAATAATGTTTTATTGTGCTGATAGGTCATTGTAATAAACTATACCACTTGATGCAAATTAAAATATTCGATTGGTCTTTTGACAACTTCCGTTTTTTTGCATTTCGAAAAGGTTGCGGAAAAAGCTCCCGGACGTACTTTAACGGTAATAGCGTTTATAGCTGGTGGAGATGCGGTAGTTGGAAGACTGCAGGTAATTGTAACAGTTAATAGCAGTTTTATAATATGCAACGAGAATTTCGTTTTTAATTCAACAAAATTGGTAGATTCTGTTCCAGTAATTATAAAAATTTAGTGAATGCGTACGAGTATGTATCCCTTCTCCATTATCTTGTAATCCATGATAAATATACGAAAATTAAAAATATTTCACAACAATTTATTAATAACGCTTCTTCATAGTTAACTCATCAATAGCATAATTATTATAGAAATAAACTCCTTTACTCACATGTGTAAGACGCTTTTTTCATTATCCTACTAATAAATGTATTTTTTTTTCTCTCCAATGAAGCGCTGTGTTTAGTTGTCTAAGATTTGTTTTTAATTTAACTATTATAAGGTGTCACTAAACTATTTTCCGACAGTTAGCAATGATCTATCCCGTCATTGTTTTATTTGTATGTATTCTTGTATAAAAATGAAATAAGTCATATTTATTATAGCTGCTTTAGACATGATATTAAAATATACTGGTTTGCAAATCTTTTGTTGTAAATATGCAAACAAAACTCTTTTAGATTTACTTCTTTGCGATGCACAAAAAATGAATAGAAATGCTCCGTAACAAGATTGCAATGTAAAGTTTTACGGACGCTCTGCGCAGAGTTTTACTTCCGTTGGATATTTCCTTTGCCGTGAAAGTATTTCCTCGAGGATTGAACAAAAAGCTTCACCGGAATTGCCGGAAAGTGGCGCACTCAAATGGAGGGAAGTTTGTTTGTGCCTCGTACATTTGTTCAATTATTGTGCTTCCACTTTTGTTCATTAAACGCTGCCGGATTATGTGTAGGTTTTGTTGTCGAAACGGCTCAGTTATAATGCCCGTCTTTTGTGAAGCAAATCAATACCGGAGTACCGTCTGGCTGATAATGAAATATGAAAACCATTCGAACGTTCAAAGGGGCAAAGCTTATTGTGAAAATGGAAGCCAAATATACACCTGCAAGTGTTCGCTTCATTTTAGCCAAAGACATGCAAAGTAAATTCTAGTGAAGGGAACTTTAAATATACACTTTTTTTAAATCATTATAATATTATAATGTATGTAATGTTATAACATTAATACTAAAAAAAATCACAGTTGGGTAGATAAAATATTACACAAATTAAATTTTAATGGTTTAACAGTAAGATTTTATACTCTTAGTTTTAGGTATGCGAGTTTGGGGAGTGATTATTTTTTATTGTATGGACTTTTTTTTAGTGCTTTATCTTGGTAGCATGTTTAAGTAAATTATGTTTATTTAAAATGGAAATAATGATTAGAATGTAGAACTATTTTTATGATAATTTAGATTGCATGAAATTATTTAGCTACTGTTAATAATTTGTAGTTAGCACGTTAAAATCTAACCCATGTTTTATTATTAACAACTTACCATTAAGATTTTTAATATATCTACGTTTTGTGCATTCTATAATGTCAGACATTTTTTGGTTCATTGTAAGGTAATAATTTTTTTCTTGATCATCTTTATTGAATGTGGTAATTTATTCATTCAGCTTATCGATTTTAAGCAAAAGAAAATATTTTAAAAGAAAAATTAAATATTAATTCGCTTGATATTTTAAATAAATACTTGCAGTGATATTTCAAATTGCTTATAATTGCAATCGTGTGCTTCGGATAAAGTAATATAAACGTATCGGTTAACGTATTTTAATGCGACCACTCCGTAAGGATATTCGTTTCGTCTATCTCGATATCTTTCATTCCATGTGAAAGATTACATTTCGTATAAAAACTACTCTAGACCATTCGCTGTACAAAAGCTTCACTCGTCAAAGCAAAAACTATGAACGTTAAATGGAACGACATTTTGCGCATTTCTCCCGAGAGGAGGCGCTGGTGGAAAAATCGCAAATTACCGAAAAAAATTGCGCGAGTCAAATTTTACGAGGTTTTCATGGCACCCTGGAAACTATCCAAATTCCCCACCCTCGACAAGTCTGCCGCACTAAATATGAATATATGGCTAATGATTTCACCATTAATCATTATTTTCATTTTGGCGCCACTTTTAAATGAAAATAGGCGGCGATATGAGCTTACATTAGGAATAAAATTTTACATTTTTTTTTTCTATGAACGATGCTTTATAATTATGTTACATGTCCATTTTACAAGAAGCCTTAAAAATATTAACCCATAATCACCGTTGAAACTGATTACTTATAATATCAGCACTTTAAATGTAAATTAAATGAAGATATACTATAAAGCTTTATTTCACATTATTTACTTATTCTGACTGGTTACGTCATATATACCACGGAAAAAACGTCAATTGGTTGACGATGACAATACTCAATAATTATAATTTAAATAAATACTTTTTTTTTCATTCAAATTTAAATTTTTAGTTAATTAACTAAACTTTATATAAATAAAATAATGGTAGTTAAAAAAGTAATAAGAACATATAATTATCTTTATGCATTTTGAAAAAAAATCATTATCTTAAAAAAACAATTGTGGTTATGAATACGAAGAATATTACTCTATGGTAGTTTTTATAATGAAAAAATATTTTTTTGTGTCTTTGTTTGATCAAAGCCGAGCGCCTTGGTTAAATCAACATTTAAAATACACAAATCGATAAAAGTAACGCAATGTCTAACAAATTTCCTAAAAATAGCCCCAAAATACTTTAAAAGCTTACATTTCAAAGTATAATTTGAGTGTTTACATGGCCTGAATCTTCTACTCGATAGCTATTCAGGTAATTTTTAAATAACTAGTATTTGTAACTTATATTACTAAACGTTAAGATGTTTAATAAACAACACAAAAATAATTATCTGACTTTTGCTCTATTGTATTGTGTGTAAAGCCAAATACGCTGCTCTATGTTACGTAAGTTGTAAATTTTGCGTTCTTAACCATCGCATTGTACAATTACTAGTCACTCGTTAGGAGTTTTTTTTACTATTTATATTTGTCGTGTAGGGAGTCACGTGGGCATTCAATGATTTTAATGTTAAATGAGGAGTTGTTTATAATAAATTAAGAGATATGTGTTACAACTGATCGCACGCAATTGTAGGGGATAGAAAAGGGCATGGCGCCCATCACGTGTCAGAAAACTTTCAAAATACCAAAATACCAAAACACAATTATCACACCCAAGCTCTAACATGGCTCTAGACAAGTGGTTTTATTTTACGAGTACTTTATAAGTTATTCACACCAAAAAACGTTACAAACTTTCACGAGTCGTTCAAAAGTGATTTAATAATTGTCCCTGACGTTCATTGCCACTATACTCTTGTTGGTTGATGGACTTTGAAAGCTTTTGCTGCCATGTTGCGCGCCCCACCACCTTGCGGTCACCTCGTCCATTACAGAGGAAATTGCTCCCAAGATGGTAGCTAGTATGGCTCATGCAACATTCACAGCTACTAAGTGCTAACTCCATTAAACCGCCCTTGTTGTATTCATTTGCTGTTTCAAGAAATAAGCGTTAGGAAATAAATGTATACGCTATCTTTTTTTCAAGAATATCGTATTATTTTAATGAAAATATTCGATATACTCGTATAAGTGACGAAGATGAAGACCGGTCATTGAAATTTTTATTAAAGTCGCCTACGCTAAGACATAATTTTGTAAAACAATAATTCAAATATAGCCATATATTTTTAAATTGCGTATTTTTACGTATTAAAGGAAATAAAGGATTTGTGTAGACGTGCTTTTTATTTAACTGCATGATTTTTTAAAACTTTTCTTAACATTATACAAAAAATGGCATTTAAAAAAATATATATTTACTATAATTTTGTAATTCACATGAGTATGAAGGTTTTGTCGTTTTAGAAAATCGACGAAAAAATATCTTAATATTTTATTGTATATCATTATTGTTTATTGTAAATTTGACTACATTTTTCTATATATTTTTTTCATTCTTTTATATATATAAATAAACAATTAATTTATATACAAATATAGTAAAGGCGTAATTTAGTTGAGCTTCGTTCATACAATTTGATCTGAAATATTACTAATAATAATATAGTAACTTCGTTTTTGTGTAATATTGTTAGCTAAGTGACGATGGTCGGACCATATTATCTATAACTAAACGACAAAACCCCTAACAGCTGTCAAATGTATCATCTTATCCCAAAATTTCTCTTCTATCATCCAAACATCCCATGACGACAAGTATTCAGAAGTTCAATGTGTATTTTTTAAGACAAAATATTTTTGCTTTTATTGTCGTATTTAAATTTTATGCAAAACATATTAATTTCAAATGTTTTTTTTTCTTCAAAAAACGCGGTAAAGTACTCGGCCATAAAAGCGAAGAAAGTCATTGTCGTTGTAACAAGTCATTCGAGAGCCACATTATGCAGATGGCGGTTCCGTTACCGAGCCGCGGCACTTTTGCGGGAGCGAGTCTGGACCTGCACCGGGTGAAGTGCAAGTTGATGCAATTCCTCCCTCCAGCGCCCGCCGTGCAACCACCGGCCCTTGCGTCAAAACTAATGCGGCGCCGTAATAACTCACGGCGTCTTGCCGCTGGGAAAAGCAAAATAATAATTTAAACGACATTGTTGATCCCTTATTACTTTGTACAGTATTAAGATAATCATATTCAGATACAATTTAGAAGCACATAGCACATGCAGCGCTTACCCATCCTTAAAAACACGCATAGCAAGCGTCTAGAGATGATATTGTTTATCTTTTTTTTGTCTTTTCTGTGCTAAGCCAACGCTAAAAAAAAATAATCAATACTCGTATACTTTTCATTCGCCATCATTTTATCGTGAGCTTAGCGGGTATTGGAATAAATTCGCGGGGATACTAATCTTACAAAGAAATGCTAGGTATTTTGTGTGAAACTTTATATTTAAATTGCTATTTAATGATACGTATTAGCATAACACTGCTCGCAATCAGAAAATAACATTTTTTTATTAAAAATAAAGAATGATTGAGATATGTAATAAAAAGTTTTGTAAATTAGCTCCAATTAATTATGATACTCTGTTATTCATTAGTGTTTAGAAACCTTCATCGAAACCTTTTGAATTACACCAACATATTCAAGTGCATGGTTGTTATTATGACATTAGAAAAATGCGTATTTTCTTCTCATTTATGATTTATAAATAGGTGGATTTCGTACAAATAATATCAATTCTACATTAAATATTTACATTTATTTTATTCTTAATTAAAGGTATTAGAAATTAGCTTATATGCCATTTGGCTTTCATTTTGAAGTATTTGCTCATCGAATCCCATCGTAGTTAAGTATGCGTATTATATTTTAGAATCGATTACAATTCGTCTTTAATTTGATTTAACTACCACAGCATTCATCTACTTGAAGCATACGATCAATACGATCCAGATATCACAAGATGAATGTATCTAATATCCATGGCATAATAAGTGGATTACTGCTTTTGTTTTACGCAATAATCCTCCTTCTATCAAAGCAAACAATATTTTTAGTTAAAAATAAATCGTTTCAAGTGCTCGATAGTTTTATGAATTTTAAAAAGCTTTTGGTTTCATAAAAAATATCCGCCGCAAACTTGGCAAGAAGGCTTACAACTGAAATCCCTTGTCAAAAGTGATCGGTAAGCTTCTGACAGCCAAACTCTGAAAATATTTTTTTATGTATAATCTTAAGCAAAATCAACGCAATCGTTTTGCTTATAATCCGTAAATATTTCACTGTAATTTAACGGTAAAGCCTTTAAATTTACCAAACTGCATAATGCTCCTTTGAATCTATGCGTCTATTATGCTTGTTGGTTTATTGTTTGTTGTTGAATTAAATCATTGTTTTATATCATAATATTATTATTGCCATAGAAATGCCATTCTAGTCTCCAATAATTTAAGAAATAATTAATTTAGTATAGCATTGACTTAATCGTAAGAAATATTAATGATGTACAGTATCAATCAACAGATGATCTGTTAAGGTCTTGAGATCTTAAAATATTACTAAGAATTTAAAACATTTCTAAAAATATTCTGACTGTCGAGCTAACAAATGTGACCATCGCAGCTACCAGTAATTGTCGGATGCCATGTCTTACATATTTCCTTTAATCGACTTCGCGCTTTAAGGTTTAGTCAAATACATTCAAACAATGTGATCTATCGTTCACCAAGCTTAAAGCTAAAGAAGGTCGTAAATATTCATTATGTTCTGTGAATATATTCAAGAAAGTAGTGATTATGTGCAACGACAGAAGCGTGTTTGCCATAAGAATACTTTGCGTAAATTGCTATCAACAATATAAAAATACAAATATTCGATACAAGCAATACAAATATAGTAAAAAAAATAGAAATATGTATTAGATATTCTTATCAAATTTCATTCTAAGAACATAATCAACAATAAAAATATTACTAGTATTTGCATTACAACGAGATTCACTCTGCCAATATTTTATTATTGTGTATTAGGTAACTTTTCCCTTCTAGGCTTATCATTTCCATCATCTCAAATGACGCAATGCTTTGAAAAATTAATTGTCATTAGTCTGCTTTGCAACAGTGAAAATGCCCATTCAAAATTAGAGAATTTCATAGGAATACCTTCCTAAGTTAAGTGACATGTCACACCAAAATTGTTTTTTTTTTTCATAATTGAAAGTAACATTAAACTGACAATACTTGGTGAAACTGCATAATAATAATTTTGAAATTAATTTAAATTTAAAAATGAATCAATTAAAAATATTTAGTTTAAATTCAATAAATTGTGAATCAAAACTAATTATTTTTGATCTATTAATTTCTTAATTAAAATTAATTTCAAAATTATAATTAAAAGTATTTTTTTACGTCGTGAATGCACTATATTACATATAGTACAGTACTCAGTACAGTACTTATATTAGATTACACGATTTCACATAAAATCTCCAAGGGCGTATGCACTGAAACAACACCCGCGATTAAGTTATATTTTGTGCTCTCTCTGCGGGTGTACTTACTATTATGTGCATGTTGGTTGTCAACTCTTGCCGCGGAACTCTAACGAGGAGTATTGAACTTCCAAAGTGGCTTTTACTGTTCAGAGCTTTAATGGGGCCAGCGGCGGAGCTTGGAACTTGCTACGTAACTTGTATTACCACCTTGCCTGCATAATTAATTAATGCATTTAAAATATCAGACTAAGCTCAAGTTTAACAATTTTACTATCCCTGGGATAAGCAAGATATATTTCAGCATTACGTGAGGTACAAAATGCACTTAAACATCACTTTTTATTTAAATATATACAAGACAATATTGAAAGTCGGCGATAGAGAGACTATAGAAAGGATTCTTGCTGATGGAATGAAGTCTTTTAAACAATAGTTCTAGTTTTCATTGTTATAATTTATTGTTTATTAATTTATTCAGATATCAAAAATAATTGGAACTTGTAACTGTTCGAATGACAACTGAACGCTTTAATTTATCTTTCTGAAAATGTATTAAGGGTATTGCTTACATACAGCACATGCTTACTATGCAATATTTAAGGAAATAAAAATAAATGCCACAATTTTTTTGTTGCATATTACGTTATATTACCGACGATGAAGTGGCGTTAGATTGCATCGCATGTTTGATGTTAGTGAATCCAGGGCGCTGAGCACGCGCTTCAAAAAGGTGTAATAAATAAAACATGGAGTTAATGAAGGACACATTGCTCCATTGTGTTGGCTCTCCATCACCTCGTCTGAATAATTGAGGTTTCGATTGACTTCGCGATCGATTCTTTTTCCGGCCCCGCGGGCGGCGGTGAATTATTTAGTGGGCGGCTGCGAGGGCGGGGCGGAGACGCGTCCTTGCAGAAGGTCGCCCTTCTGCCGCCCACTCATGGCCAGCCATGGAGCCATCTGAGCAAACTTGGCTTTTCTCACAGAAACAATAACACACGTAGGATTCTAATATGATAGCCTTGTTAAATCTTTAGCAGCTTAACTTTAGAAAACGAATGCAAAAGAGCACTACCGGTTGAAACCATCAAGTTCTATGTCGTTCAGCCAGAACGTCTGGACGCTGCAAAATGACTTATCTACATTACTATCTTCTCTGTCCGAAATTATTGGACTAAGACTCGTGTTTCTTAATTCGATCCTGGTAAGCAGAAGTATAACCAATTTTCTCTAACAGAGATACTCACTCTGAAGCTGATGAAACGTGATGAAGGCCTTCCCGTCCCTTGCTCTTCTTTTCTCCGGTAGATCATCATCTACAAAAACATTAATTTTATTTTGAATTATAATTTGAGATTTCCGATGATATTTTGTATAACTTTTGGTAGAGCTTTGGTAATTTTTGTACTATTTTATTCGTTTTTGAATATTATTAATAGTACTCTAGGATTTTTAAAGTTTTTCGACAGGAGTAAAAAAAAACCTTCAATTTGTAGTTTTAAACGTATTTATGTCTTTTAGTAATGAACCTGTGTTTCTGAAAGCTAACTGCATGCATTGTGAGTTCTCTTTTTTATTGCCATGTCTCTTCTTTCGGAGACATTGTAAAAGTTCACGTCCTCGGAAGAAGCGAGAGGATTGATAATAAAAAATGCAGCCGCCTCCACGGGATTTGAAATGGCAGACGGTGTGCATCGTGAAAATAAAAGCAAAACAAATAAGAAAGAAAGATGCTCGGGTAAGAAAACAAAAAAAAAACTAGTCACCGAACTATGGAACAGCTGCTAAGCTGGCAGCAGGATATACGAAAGCTTGCATTGTGCATTTTTCGCAGATCTAAATTTAGCTAAGTAATTTTGGCAGTCACTGTTCCTTACGTAAATGAAAAGAAAAATGTTCATTTTGTATATTTCATAGTTTACTTGCATTCTTATAAATACTTTAATCTGATGGAAATAACCAAGAACTTTTACTTAAATATCCATCCTAGCTTTTTTTCGGATTATTATCGTCAAATATGTCGTAAACATAACGTTTTATAATGATTTTAATAATATGCTGGCAACAGTGACATTAATTTGGTTTTAAATAATAACATAGATTTTTATACTTTGCAACAAACCACTATAAAATGACTATAAACTTTATAATATACTCATATACTGTAAAATGATTGTGTATATAAAAAAGTATCTTTATAATTTTTAATCAACCTATTATGTTTAAAACTTTACTCATTTTTTTTTTATTTTTTTGCTTTAAGTGCTAAAATCTTATTTCAATAAATAATGACTTTTTACATAGCATAAAAATGAGTAGTAAACAAACGTATGCGTATATGTTTGGTACTGAAATATTTTTCGACTGAGCTGTAAAAAAATGCATGAAATACGGCGCTCTAATTGAGACGAATTTCTTTGATTTGCAGTTTGGTATGTTGAAAGGATCAAGGGTTGTTAAGGTTAAATATTACATATTACTTAAAGCTTAAAACAAACTTAATTTGATGATTAAAAAATGTTTGTTTTGTATTATTCAAGCTATTGAAAGTAATTACAATATTTTAATAATTGTTATTGATAATAGTAATATAAATGTTTTATAAGTATAACTTTCAAAGACTCCCGAGCATGCTTTGAAAACGTAATGCAGCAAAAAAGCCTCGTATTCAAATTATTTATGTGAATATATCTTCTTTCTGGGAGACAGTAAGATCTCGTCATATTTCTCAGGATAAATTCCTAAGTTTAGGATTCATAAAACACTCTGGCCGTATTCCGGTTGACCCGAATCATACTAAAAGGGTGATTTGGGCGATCTTGCGACCATTCACGTACCGCCGCGGTACATTTATATATCATGGTAATTTCTAGAGAAAAACTCTACGGTCTCGGTCTAGGCTTTGCCTCTCTGGCTGCCAAAATATCCCAGGCTGGGAAAATACGTTTATGACGTACTACGTCGGAGCATGTTGGATTTTCAATATCGCAAAAAGCGCAATAACTTAGCAACGGTCTCTGCGAGGACATGACATTTATCGCTTGGCTTATGACATGTTTTGAAATGATAAAGATCATTTTTGGCTTAAGTTTAGTGATATAATAAATTCATAATCAATTCAGTGAGACTTTAATCTGGTAAAGTTTTCTTTATGTAATTTGTGGTGTGTAAGTATGTTACAGAATGTTTTGATTTTTATACAGAGTTAGTAAAATTCATCTGATTCAACTAAACTCCGCATGTGGGAAGAATCTTATTTACGAGTAGTAAAAATTATTATTATATGAAAATAATGTACATCGCGTTAAAAGATAGCAAAATAACAAAAAAAATATGTTTATTTCAGAATTCATGGTTTCAAATAATATCACGTTTTTCCCTTTTATGAAGACAAACTCACTATTCAATAGATTATATAACTAAATGTGAAAACGACAATTTCCTTTTCAATATTGTACAAATTATGCCTCTTAGCTTACTAGACACTCAACGGAACTGCACCGGGCTATTTGACAGAACTTATCAAGCCTTCAGAAATAAGCGCACGTGGAGAGACACTCAGATCGGAAATAGAAGCACCCTGCAGCTGACGGGAGGTTGTCCTAGCACGGTCTTTGGCAATCGGGCTTTCAGCTACGCGGCACCAATGGCCTGGAACTCGCTACTGGGAAGCATAAGAGAGCCTAAAGCGGAGGCATCCTTCAGAAGCAGACTCAAAACCCACCTTTTTACTCAGAGAGGCAAAGAAGTGCTTTTGGAATGATCATTCGGTCATAAAAGAGCGCTATAGAAATACTAATATAATAATAATAATAATTGCACTTTGTTTCTCAAAAAAAAAGGATTTCAATTACAACAGGCATAATTAAATATTTTAATTTATGATGAAATATACTACTTGTATTTCGACGTTCAAATGTTTTAATTTCTAAATATAAAATTAATGTTTACCAATAATAATCTCACAGAAAAAATATTCACGCGGTAAAGCCGTTTGGGTCAGAATACCCAAAGTGGTAAAAAGTGAACGATTTTGTTGTAATAAAGTCGTTCACTTTTTAATTGAAAATATTAAATTTAATTTTCTTTTATACTTCTGGTATGTAAAATTGATTTTCCATTTTGATATATTTCGTTACTTATTGAAACCGGCCTCAGGTAGAATTTTAAAAGCAACCCCGTTTTGTTTTTGCAATCTTCTCTCGTAGTGGATGCCAAAACACGGCAAGTTTTATTTATTAATAAAACATCAATACATCCAAATGGAGGAGCCAGAGAAAAAGGGTGTCGGGTTTTTACAGTTTTCTGTTGGAATGTTTAGTGGTCTTTCAAGAAACACGACCGAAGGTTTTTCTTGGTCTTTCTTAGTTTGTTTTATTTCTCCTTGAGGACTTGTGAACTGAACAAAAATCTTCAATGTCTCTTGAGACACACTTGTAATGGTCGACAGGAAAAGTACGAGGCTTTGTGACTTTGTTATAAAGTGCAATATTATCTGAGACGTGCGATGAATTTTCTATTTACAACGCTTTTGAAAGCAAAAAGTATAAATCTTACTTCTCCTGTAGAGAATATTGGAATTTTTTGACCTATTTTTTAAAAAAAATCGTCGTATTTTTATTTATTTTTCCTATAAATACAGTTTATATTTATATATATTCTTAGAAATTTTATATAAACCATATTGTAACTACTGTTTATAGGAGTAAGACGAAGATTTTATTTACTTCGTGCATTATTTTGGTAATGAATTACAAAGGAAGTGTAGAAAATAATGAAACCATGGTCTCATTTCTATAAACAACAGTAACACAAACATATCTTAAAATAAGAAAATTACATATTGTGAATATTTTCAAATCTGAAAAAGTGAATACTTAATATATAAAAAGCATGATTTGATTATCTATGAAGGCTGGAAATATGTTGTTCTTCATTTTTATTATTTTATTGATATAATCAGTATACAATTATTGCCAGAGCTTTCTATTAAAACAATAAAGTCAATGCTATAATATGGGTATTTTATTATTAATCTAATAATTTACTCATTCTCAGTCGCCGTTTTTTATTTTAAATTTACAAATTAAACTAGAAGTTCAAACGAAAATCGCGATCGCTTTTGTTCAAGTCAACAAAGCTTTTGAGCTTCGTTAAAATATTCACAGCGACATGAAACATGCATCTCTCTTTGTGTATTTATAGTGTCTGGTGAACGTTACTGGAGTTATTTTTGTCGTGGAAATTGATTTCCAGCGCAGTGGCGATGCTTATAATATCACGCCGGGAAAAATAGAGATCGGTTAGTTTGCAACCGGGCAAAAGACCCCGTAATTATGTGGGTCGGGGCCAGGAAGAGGGAGGAGAGATTGTTTATTGCTTTAATCCTCGACCATAAATCCTTGCAGATTTTTTAATGTTTACACTTGAACACACGGGCAGCATATGACTACAGCGTATTTTTCCAAACACTTGTAATAAAATATACACAGTTGTGTATATTTTTTGCAATGTCATATCTTGCCTAGAGAAAATGATCTTACTTAGCTTACAGAGATGTATTCATGTCATTACTATACTTTCATCTATAGCAGTGTTTCCCAGCCTTCTTTATGCCATGCCCCACCGTGGTCTTTTCAAAAGTCATATGCCCCTTTTTTAATTAAACAGTAAGTAAATTTTCAAAATATATATTATAAATGAAATTATAACAAAACACAAATGACAATTGAAATGTTATTAAGTAAAATAAAATAAAAAAGTAAAACAATTCAAAAACACAAAATTCAGTTACGCTTGATACAAATAAATTTTATGTCTGGATCTAACTTATTTAATTGGTCCCTTCTATTAGTTATATCCAATCGATTTTTTTTTTTAATGAGTAAATCGCTTATGGCGCTAAAACCACATTCCACCAAATAAGATGATGGAAAGGGTAATAATAAATTTCTGGCAATGCAAAGTACATAATATTAGGATATTTTATGTTAGTTTCTTCGCACATCCATGCCATTATTCTTTTTGAATTAAATAAATTTTTAATCGAATAATCATTTTGCAATTTCGAAAGTTCTTCTTGATACAGTTGTACATTTGAAATATCTACCAGCACTGGTTATGTGTGAACCATAAAGTGCATTATGAATTATATTTTATGGTTCTCGTGTATAATTGGTGAGGACATGTAAAGCTTTTAATTAATAAAATGTCAATATTTAGCCAAATTTATTGTAATTTTAGAATTAATTTTAAGTAAAAAATTAATAAATTAAAAATATTTAGTTTTGATTCACAATTTATTTTAATGATAACATGTTTCGGCCTTCCTGAAGACCATCTTCAATAATGAAGATGTTTTTGCTGTCCATTATCTGAAGATGTTTTTGTTATCCAATTGTCAATTATTGAAGATGGTCTTCAGGAAGGCCGAAACATGTAATTTTAGAATTAATTTTAAGTAAAAAATTAATAAATTAAAAATATTTAGTTTTGATTCACAATTTATTTTAATGATTACATGTTTCGGCCTTCCTGAAGACCATCTTCAATAATGAAGATGTTTTTGCTGTCCATTATCTGAAGATGTTTTTGTTATCCAATTGTCAATTATTGAAGATGGTCTTCAGGAAGGCCGAAACATGTAAATATTACGAGTCAATTAAGTGTAAAGCCGGTCTCGCTTCCAAAAAACTAGGTGTATTATATAGATCACGTCGGTATTTCAACGATAAACAACTTCTTCTTCTATATAAAGGACAAATCCGACCTATCCTTGAATTCGGCAGTCACTTTTGGATTGGAGCCCCAAAATACCTTCTAAACTTAATTGACTCAGTTCAAAGAAGAGCAATTCGTTTGATAAACAATGACACCCTTACGTCTAATCTACAATCAATGGAACACAGACGTAAGGTTGGTTCTCTTAGTCTTTTCTACCGTTATTACCACGGTCGCTGCTCTTCGGAACTTAAAGAACTAATTCCTCCTGCACCCACTCACAGCCGACAAACTCGTCTTACACTTGCCGAACATCCATACACGGTTAATATATGTCGACCAAGAACTGGCAGCTTCCAAAGTTCCTTCCTTAATGCCACCGGTAAGCTATGGAATGCTCTTCCAGCGTCTGTGTTTCCTCCTTCCTACAATCTGGATCTCTTCAAGAAACAGATAAATATACACTTACAATCTCCCCAACCCACACACAAACACGAACACAACACACGTTTCCCGCATGCAGCGTCCAGCCTCCCTGGCTGAGCGTCATAGAGTGCACTGGTCTTGACCGGTTGTGCTCTCCTGCATGCGTTTACATAAAAAAAAAAAAAAAACATTAAAATAAATTGTGAATCAAAACTAAATATTTTTAATTTATTAATTTTTTATTTAAAATTAATTCTAAAATTATAATTATGCAATTTCACCAAGTATTGTCAGTTGATAACCTTAATTTTATTGTAATAAATGATAACTTTATTAGTTAAATAACATATAAAAGAAGATATATATATATTTTTAATAATGAAGTGTTTTAAATACGGCTGAGAAACATCTTTGAATAGCAATTTAAACTACATTGGGCTAGCAAATAAAATTTAAATTGATACAATAAAATTGTTAATGTAAATTTTAGCGCTCCAGTTTCATTGCGATTTCCCAGTTTATTAATCAAAACGATAAATAATTATGGTTACAAAGCCAAACATCGCAATTTTACTTTATGAAAGATGATAGCTGATGAAAACAAGACAATAATTCATTCCCGCAGCCCTGCTTGATCCTCGGAGGCGGCGTGGGCGGGGTGAGTGGGCGGGCGAGGCACTTAAACCAATGCCGCCCGCCCCTGCGGCTCTGCCAATAATGATGGATATCACGACTATATTCCGACGATTCATATTTCGTATATACTCCTATACAATAGTTGTATTATCACTCACTGGAGGAATGCACACAGGTTGGGGATCACGACATTTATTGATTCGTGTCAATCAGATTTATACGATTTTTAGTATGGGATATCATATTGTAAATATTTTTTAATGCCAGAGCAGCTTATAATTTAGAAACATCTTTATCTAGTTTTCTAGCACTCAATATTGTAACATTTGTCAATTCCAGATTTAAGCCGATTAAGTACAAATGCGATTTAGGAGTACCCTCGATTGGACTTATTCCAAATGATTGGCTTAATTGATAGTCATTTAATAATTACATTACAAGACTATGAGGCAATACTTGTATAACTAAGAGTTTCCGTGCGGCGTTTTATCTTTTTTTCGGTGAATAAAATAATGAATTGATTTGGGGAAGGTGATCAATAAATATTATATAATAAACATTATTACTTTGCATATTTACATTGTTTAAGTAGTTGTATGTTTTATGATTAATATAATAAAAGATTCAGCAAAGATTTCAATTATTGTATTTTATTTAATACATTTAAAAAGTTTAAGTGTTTCAATCTCATAATTATTTTTCGTTTGGCGTAAAATTTCTGCTGCAATATAAAGGGTCCGCCAAATAACTTTTTTTTTTTTAAAACAGGGCGCAAAACATCGAGTGTAGCTTCGGCTGTGTGGCACGTAGCGCCGTCCTGTTAAAACCAAATGTTGCCAATATCTTCCTCTTCAATTTTTGTGAACAAAAATTCGTTCAACATGGCCGCGCCGCATGGAAGCGCCATTGATGGCGGTTCACGCACACTTTCTGCCACAGCAGCAATATTCTCGAGTGTACGCAGTGTTTTTGGCTTTTCACGCTTTGGTTTATCGATGAGGATGCCAGTTTCTTTCACTTTTTTTACAAGATAACGAACACACGGAGCTGACGGTGATTCTCTTCTTCCAAAATGCGTATGCAATTTTCGCACACATTCTGCAACATTACCATGACTTTCAAAGTAATGTCGCAATATTTCCCAGCGTTGTTCAAGCGTATACACAACCATATTCGTTCAGCGGAAAAATAAAACTAATTATCTGTCAAATCAGACATGAGCTAAGTGTTACCATTCACGAAATAAGCACTAGTTGAAAAAAAAACTTTAGATGGCGGACCCTATATTTATTACTTATGTGTTTTTTCACTCAATTCATATCATGTTACTTGTCCTACTTGTTTTCACTCTAACCGTTTAAGTGCCGTCACTCAGTAAGAAAATCTACCTCAAATAATTACAGCTTTTGTGGTTTCTTCGATTATAAAAGAAATAATTGTGGAAATTAAAAAAAAAATGTAAAATATTCTAATGGTATTGATTTACTTGTATCAATAATATTTTATCCGTATTCTAGCTAATAAACTTGTTTACAATAATTTAGTATTAATCTATATATCTCATCATTTTTCTCATATTATGGTTGACAAACATATTACATGTCATAGTGGCATTATGCTATAGTAACAAGTTTGACTTGAATGTTTTAATGCGCACTAAAATGCTATGAGACATTTCTCGTATTAGATCATTTATATTCTGGTAATTTTTCTTGTTATTTTGGTGAATACTGGAATCGTAAATTACAATATCATACATTTGTAATAAAATGTTATATTATGTCCTGTATTTTAATATAAAAATATCTTTCGCTGAACTGCATACAAGTAATTTTAAAGGCCGCATAAAATAATATAATAACATATTTATTATCAATTTTTTTTGATCGATCATTTTTATCGTATTTCACAATATAAAGGTGAAAAATAATAAAACATATTTATCATTATTCCACAATTGAATTATATAGACTTATACCTTTTTAATTTATTCAACAATGGTTACTCGATTTAACAGAAAAAATGTCATAAAAATATGTATAATGTGGAATAATTCAAACTATTAAAATATTTTTATTTGATATAATAATATAATTATGATAATAGCTTGTTGTTTCGTGTTTTTTTTTTAATTTACATACTGTATCACGTGGAGTTTCATTTTACGTGGGAGTTATAGTGTCAAAGTCAAAGTACAATTTGTTGGAAAAAGGGGTTGAAGTAACTTGATATAATTAATGGAGAAAGTGCTTTTATTCAGATAACGCAGGAGTAATGTAGTTATTAACGGTCTATCTGCAAGTTTAAGAGTTGTTCCAAACATTTTCTAAATTATCAACTTGATATTCTCTAATACGTAATAATTTTGGTCTTGTATTTTTCCGTTCAGAAAGATTTTTTTTTTGACCAAATATAAAATAAAATTATATAATTTTTTTTCATTATTTAAAATGATCTACATAGTTAAAGTAAAAAAGTAAAAGTTTTATAAAAAAAACTAAGCGATATCGATGATTTTTTTTTTACGGTCGTTATTCAGGAGTTGTAAATATTATTTCTAAAAATAGTCTACCGCGTTAGTTTAATTTTCAGGCGTATTGTCTCTACCATTTTGTTTCCGATGTCAATGCTGAAATATCTTCGCTTCAGGGAATGTGTACATTGTTGTGATAATAGCTGAATGTTGCACATGCACGCAAGTATCCTCACAAACGTACATGTACATGTATATATCCACATACACTTGCAGGCGGTGCATCGCTGGCGCAGCTATCGAGCAATTTAATCGAGACAGATATTGGATTCCCCGCCAGTAATGGAAAGGCGGAAATGTAAGTTTTCGTCTGGAAAATGAACGTCCATCCACTTTTCACACAAACGAAAAGATAAGTCGCGTCAGCGGCTCTGTGCCGTAATGTTTTTCAAAATAGAGTTTCTTAAAAAAATATTCGACTGAAAATGTTTTGTCTTATTTGTGTTACAGCAGGTGCATTTATAAAAAAACTATCTTTGTTCTCGTTTCTTTACAAAGTACATATATATTAAAATGTCATTTCTACTGTAGATACTAAATACAATTCAAAATTACCAATAATTTAATCTAACAATTGCTTACGTATAATAATTTAGAAATTAACATGTGTAGTGTAGAATAGTGCTTCCCAATAACTTTCATGCCACTGCTCTCTAAGTCTGAAAGAATTGATTCCGCCCCCCACCCCTAGAATAATAATAATCAAGTCAAAAAGTTTATTTGGTCATAATTATCACAAAATTTATACACACATTTCAGCAGACAGTTGTAGAAACTTGCTTAAATATATTCTTTAAATAAATTTTGTGGAAAAGTAAATCGTAAATGAATGTTTTTACATTATATTAAATATTTTGGTGGCCCCGCGAGAAATCCTAGAGCCCTCCAATTTGAGAAGCACTGGTGTAGAAGGTAAAATCTTATTTGACGACCTATCACACTGATATATTAGGCGTTGGTGAAACGTGTATAGTCGAAGGACATCTAGCTTCAAATGAGTTTGTTCACCAGCCGCACTTGGAGGTTGAAAGATTCAATGATTTTTTTTCCATAACAAACCGTGAATCGCAAATCAGATTATGAAAATATGCTTGTTTACGCAGCAGTGCTATTTATCTCGTCTTCAGAATCATTTAATAAATAAAATCATGAAACATAATATAAAATATGTATTCCTTTAGTTAATAAAAACTTAACTAAACTGACTTAAATGACCATTTCCTACAAATTTAGTTTATTTTATTTTATATTTAAAAATTATATTTTGTTGTACTCGTACTTGTATTCTTGAAAATATTAAAATTGTACTTAAATTCACACTTAATGACTTAACATTAAATATAATTAACATTCAATATTTTTAACAATTAGCCATAGAAAATTTGTCGTAACTTTAGCGTATAATAAGGGTGGGAAGTTAAAACCACTTTTACAATCAAATTAATGGTTACGCTACCTAATATCGAAAATTTCACATACGCTGCAACGTTCATTTGTCTTTTTAACAAAATATATGTCCTCGTGTTTAGGAAGACATTTTCCATTTTTATTGTTCCCATCAATATTTATGTTTCGGCTATAAATTTTCTGCGATCAACTGCGAGCGCATCGGCGCCCGGCTGCAGAATAAATTCAGGAATATATTCCGTTTGAATTTATGTGACTTGCAAAGTATCTAATAGTTGGCTCGGGCTCAAAAACGAATTGCTTTATTTCACACACCATCAGTGTAAACTATAACATGGCCTAGAGGAAAAGAACTAAGTGCAGTAGGTACGAGTATTATTACCTTAAAGAGTCCCCTAAATTCGTCTAGATCCCCATCTTAATCTACTTCATTATCATCACCATCATCTTCTTTAGGTTTTTCTTCTTCTAGTTCATCCTTGATAGCAAAAAGTTGTGACAACGTTTCGTATGGAGACATCGACTGTCAGATGTCTAGCTATCTTTTAAAGGTTATTTGACGATAGTAATTATTATTTTAATGAACCTAAAAAATCTAATATTTTTCGAAGAGTATACCTCATGTGTTTTCATTTCGTTTGATCTAAATATAAGTTAATTATAAAAAATAAAATAATACCTTTGAATTACGAAACATGAAAGTTTATAAATAAAATTATATTAATTCCATATTTATATACCCTTATTCACAAACGACATGTTTCGGCTTTTTGCTGAAGCCAAAATATAACAAGCGAGGCATCAAAATCCATCTAGAGCTCATGACGACTATACACGTTATTTAAGATGAAAGGATTAAAAGTGACCTCTCAATAGTTACTGGAGTAGCAGAATATAATTAAAAAATAAATTTCGGATATGGCGGTTATTCTTTATGGTTACTGGCTGGTTGACGACTGTGGCGTGAGTCTGAAGCGAAAAGCTGCAGCGGAGCTTTTCAACGAATGGTTCTGAAACCTCCTGAAAGCTCCGGGTCACGGGGTCAGCCAGCGCGGCTCACGACAAGCTGGCGCCGCCCCGACTGACGCAGTGTGGATAACCGCGCGCCCCCGTGCTGCCCGCCGCCACGGTGCCGCGATATGACTCTGCTTCACTTTACTTCAACCATTACAGCTCACATGCTCCCATACTCCTCGACGCAGCGGACTTTGGCAAACACGAATATGCGACCGCGTGTATGAACGCTCGGTTATATTAAAATAAAAAAATCGGCGCATATGGCAGTCACAAAACCGATTATTTTAAATTTATAAGTGTACTATCATTTTTTTTTAAATAGAAAATACCTGTAGTGTGAATAGTTGCAACAACATATATCCAAAGACCATTATTTTTTAATTATATGATTGTATGTAGAGAATGATTTTGAAGCTAAACCGGGTATAATTAGTTGCGTATGTGTTGTTGAATATAAAAACTAGTTAAATCCGTAGAGCGCAAAGAATTCTTTTTTCTCGAAATACTGTTTAAAATGCTGTTGATAAAATAAAATGATAGTTTGAAAAAATTACGAATCGGTCGTGATATATTTATATATCACCACCAATATATTATATTATAGTTATTTACGATGGATTTATATCCTCTAACACTGACACTGCTACGTATTTGTTATAATGTATACGCATCCAGAAAAAAAAACAATATCTGTATGATCTCCTGGTTCATTAACTATTTTTTAAATGTTTTTGAAACATTCGTCTTAATACCTGTAAATATGTATACTTCAGTTATCAGTCTTCGGATAAGTTGCTTGAACAAATTGCAATTTCGGTTTATACCTACTCTCACCTGAAAACCACTATTCTATGAACATATCCCTATCATTACTTCCAAGGTGCTAAAGTAAAAATTTCTACAGAAGTTACATACCTTGGCGTAATCATGGATGGTAAAAGAAGTTTCGCCGCTCACGCTCGCCATGTTGTAGATAAGGCGCGGAAGGCTTTCTTCTGTATTTCTCGCCTTACGGGGAATTCACGGGGACTCAAATTTCGAGCCCTTAAAACAGTGTATGACGCGATCTTTCTCAGCACGGTGACATATGCGGCGCGGTGCTGGGTTGAGCGCACTCGACTACTCTTCATTAGACGCATTCTCTTGAGCGGCCAAAGAACCCCACTTCTCTCACTTACTAAAGCCTATCGATCCTCTGCCACCGAGTTATTGATTATCCTTGCGGGAGTGCTGCCGTTGGATCTGCAAGTGCAGGTGAGTGCCGCTATGTCGTTGCTTAGACGTGGCTTCTCTGCGGAGGTCGGGGGCACTTGTCTCAATCCTCCGCAGGGTAAGATCACGAAAGAAACCGAAAAAGAAGTAAGACTGGCGGCGCTCGCAGCATGGCAGAGCAGATGGTCGACCTCGCTCAAGGGTAGACACACATATTCCTTCTTTCCTTCTGTCCTCGATAGAATGGAGATGCCGTGGCTTATTCCAAACCACTGGACTAGTCAATTCATGACTGGGCACGGCAATTTTAAGGCTAAACTCTTCAAGTTTAGCCTCGTTGATAGTCCAGACTGCCCATGCGGCAGCCCCTTGCAGGACGCTGAACACGTTCTGTGGCATTGTCCAATATTAGATTTAGCGAGGCAAAGGCTCCTTAGCGTAATCCAACAGAAGTCTGGACCGGTTGGATATATCGATCTAATATCTACGGAGCCCAACTACCATGCATTTTCTGTATTCGCGGCGACCTTCGGCGAAGAAGTCTAAAAGTCCAAATTTTAACGTCTCTACTACTAACTTTTACACCCATGTGTGGTGTTGCTCACCAAAACCAGTTACTTGTATAACGAGAATGTACTCTGAAAACAATGCCTTGGTAAGTGCTCCCAAGGAGCGCAGGTACAAGGCGACCGGCCTGGGGCCTAAGGACCCCAAACAAAAAATAAAAAAAACCCTATCATGAGCAAATAAATTTGCGTATGTACTCGTATTACATGTACACGACAGACTCAACATTTTAGTCACTTCAAATATGAATGGCAAATATTTTGCACGATTATGCCAAAATTCCCCAATTTTTTAGAATATTATACCTTTATAAGTGTATTACTTTTTAACGCCCATACATCTATTGTTAAGGTTAATGTTACAACGACTTTACCCCGTATTACTTCATCGAAGTTTTTTCAACCTGATTGCGGCAAAATTCAATAACTTCGAATTAATCATTCACCATACCTGTATATTGAAATAGATTTTAAAAATATATAAATAACTTGTGACTTATATTACATATATTATTTTGACCGAGAGGTGTAAAATTTATAACGCGTGCTATAATTTCAAATATTCACGAAATTTCTCTACCATTGGGTATTTACTAAATCACTTATGATATTTTTCTGATCATTTATCACCAATAATCCAGTATTTTTTTGTGTACCTTAAATGTAATAAATAATAAATATAGTTAACATACTTAAATTCAAAATTCTGAGTAAAACGTACATTAATATTATTATAGATCTGTACAAACAACAAGGGATACGAAACGCCATGCTAATAGTAATATTGACACGAACGTCATACACCTATATATTGTAATATTTATAATGTTTTTCACTATGTTGAAATGAGGTTGTATATTACAATTTACAGTTTCTTGTTGGTACTAACTTTTTAGGTATAATATTTAATCTTTGAAGGCAATGACAATTACATATCTCATGCCTCTTGAATTTAAAATATGTTATTCTTATATTGCACGTAATCATTGATTTAATACTCGTACCTACCCCCGTATAATGTATTACTTAAAGTATTCTTATGACTTAAAAGTGAAAAATATAAATACCTACCTATACCTATACAATACTTGTATCCTAAATACTTTCTCGGTGTTTTATTTACTGTTTCATTAGACGGACTATAAAAAACAAATTTTACACGTTTTTTTAATCAACTAAGAAGCCGTCAAAAGATCTGGCGATTGTGAAAAAATATTGCGGAAACTGTGACCTCATGCTCTTCTCAAACTTTTTTTAAACATTCATTTATTATTCTTCCAAAGGTTACAAACAGTTTAAAGTTGGAATTGAATTTGTATCAGTTATTCTCAGAAACATCGAGATCATCGAAAAATTATGATGTGATGATACTTTTAATAATAGTTTTTTTGTAAATTTGAACACATACCTTCAGTTTTAAATCATATTTATTTACAATATTTAAAATATAATAAAGTTGGTAAGATATCAGTTACTTATTTTTGAAACGCCATAAACTAATTCCAGTTTGTATACATCCAGAAGTTACGAATACATCAATATTACAAAACCATCTGGAAGCCAAGACCCAACAGAATTGTAATCGCCGAAGTAAAAAATATATTAAAAATTAGGAGTTACAACACTTGGTACATTAAAAAATAATTTGTAAGACCTTTATTAATATTATTAATGTCAGATAAATGAGAGTTTCAAGTTAACGGGAAATTTTAATCTATAATAGGTGGGCATTAAAAAAATTATAGTATATTTTACTTGTTCTTGATTCTGACTGCTCGAATTCTTTACAATATTCTTTATATTATAAATATTCATTAAAGCCGTTTTGAGATATTCTTAAGGTTTACGAATACTCACTTGAAATCAAAAATATTCCTATGATAAGAACCAGAAGGTTGCTATTGTTAGTTCTGCTAACTAATCGTCGATGGAAGCGATGTAACGTCGAGATTCGTCGGCGGTTCGTGGGGCCTTATAAGTTATCGAGGACTGTAGCGGTACTGACGTGCCGGGTTCTGGAGACTGACTTGTGTTAGCCCTCATGTTTAGTGGCGTGTCCGTTTAGTGTTGCCACACTATTATAGGTATTTTGCATTAAGCTCTCACATTTTCTTGGTTTTACCAATTACTTTAACTAACAGTTTGAGGAGCACTAGCCTTAATTAATTAGCAGTGTTGTGTTCCTGGGACTGTCTGTAATGAAGTAATTATTTATCTGGCAGGATTACCCACCATCTATACTGTGACAGCTACATCAGCCCGTCACAGCCAACCCTCCAAACACAAATAAATTATTTAATTTACTGTCTGATGGCCAATAGGATAGTAAATTAACATTCAGCACATCTGAAAATGTATTCACTATTATATTTTTGTAAATAAATGCTTCTTTCCAATTCAATATATTTACTACTGTATATATGCTAAATATATAACATACTTCTGTTATCACTTTTAATTTTAGAACAAAACCTACAAGAAAATACTGGCATATAAAAAATGTGAATATGTATGTATTACATGATTTTGTCTCCATTCCAGTGATGCTCTCATGGGTAAATGGTGTAAGAGTTCCCAAAATCTCCCACATAAGCAGCTGACTTATTAATCTTGTCTTAAGACATCATGTTATTTTATAATATGGATCAAATTAAAATTTATGTTTCAATATTATTATTTAGCATATGCATCTTACTTATTTTTTCTAAAAAGTGTTCACTATTTTAGTGATCTATCACTTTCACTATTTAGTGATCCTTTTGCACCATTATGTATAAATGATGAACATAACTTTTAATCTACTTGTATTCATATTATTTTATTGTATGTTCTTAATATATATATACATATAATAATAAGAAAATAAGAATATTTTTTCCAATATTCTTATTGCTTAACATTTTTTTTTAGATTTTATACCTACTCAATAATTGATACACATACACATCTATGGCAAATACCATATTTGATGACAATTCTTGATTCAAGTGAAATGGAGAAGAAATGGATTACTGTCTCTAGTTTGAATCCTCGCATCCATTGTTTATTTTTCTCGGACTAATTTAAAATCAAATTTCATTATGATGGTATTTGCTGAAGATTTGTTTGTGTATATGAATTGATAAATTATAGAAATTAAAGTAAATTTTTCAACATTTCAGATGAAGTACATTATTATTTCTATATTTTGTTTTTAATGTTGTCATTTCTCTTTTTCAGAAACTTGAGCAAGACGATGACGACGAGTATCTCAACGCCTCCTGGGCCGATGGCAGCAGTCTGAAGAGACACTTCCAGGGCATGGACAACATCTCCTGGAGACCCAAGTAGCGGCTGACAAGTAGCAATTGACAGCAGCTCGGGCACTCTCATCGGTCAGCACCGTGAAGATACATGAATTATTCATGCTCAATCATTTCACCAAATATTATTAAATAATGTACTACAAGCACTAAATGTTTGCCGCACATTATATAAAAAAAACAAATACTAAAAAAATTGTATAGTGCATCCGAATGAATAATTTATCGAGTAATAATAATATAATGAGTTTTATTACCAAAAGATTAAGAGTTATATTATCTTACTCTCAAACTCTAGAAGAGAAAGTTGAGAGGAAGCTAGTATTGAATATTCCGAGTGACAGCCGTCTATACTCCCGCCGAAGAAAGCCGGCAAAACGGGTTACTACATTTGATATAGCTTTAGATCGTTTTATATATAATAATTAATTCTAAAAATTTGTCATTTTAGAGCTTCGGTTGGAGAATAAAAATTAAGCTTTTTGGCTGATAGCTTCAATCATAAATGATAATAATACGAAAAGCTCTAAGCTGAATATTCCAGCGGCGTGTCGATGAACTCTTCCACCGAGTGTCGCGTCGCGCACGCTTCTGACGAACACGCCGTCAAATAACTAACTATAGTCATCTTTCTTTGATAGTCAATAAAGATTATTTAAAAGCTAGAGTGCTGGTGCTTTTTAAAATATACTTTTAAGTTAAATTTCATTCAAATTAATCTGTCATAATGTCGCTTCGTCCGGAAGCAATATTTCACTATTTTCACATCTAAACTTTAAAAATTGTAGAGTTAAGATAAATTATTGTAAACTACTGGTACATTACTAAGTTATGTAAGACGGAATGAAGATAATGTTATACTTATTTTTAAAGTCGACAACTTCAAATATACTCACATGAAACATTCAAAAATTAATGTTATAAAACTGACAATACAGAAGTACGAACAACAACTATTGAACTATTAATGTCAACAAAATATACGGAAATGATTGATGTCAACAAAGAGCAGTTCTCAATCGATTTGAATTTACACTTGTCAGAGAATAATAGTATTCGAGTAATAATAATAATAATAAAGATTTGAATTGCATTTTGTAATATGGAGTCTAAATAACATTAATATATTAAACATAGTAATCTGTGTGAGAATAATTACAACGCTTATGTGATAGAATCCGCCATTGTGTAAGCCTGAACTTTTCCTGCCATTTATAAAGTCATTAAACTTTAACAACTTCCTACATATTTACATTCATCGACACTATTTTTTGCTCTCTTTTTCGACTCGTTCCTTCATCTTAAATCACAGCTGAAAAATTCTCTCCGAGAGATTAATGATCACTCGATAAGTAATATTTAAATAAATATATTTATACGCTTTTGTTACGAGGAAACGAGAGACTTGAACAACCGAGATGATACGTTTGCAATAATCCACAGAAGATCTGACGCTCGACTCGCTAACAATGTAAAACCTTTTTCCTACCGTGACACAAAATCCAGATATCTAGTTTAAATAATAAAATGATATTCCGAGGCATTAGAGAGTATAACTGTAAAACAGCAAAAATTATAAATAAAAAAAAAAAGTTTTTATTAGTAAATTGTTGGTAGTGAAAAGGTTAAACAGATCTGTATTAAGTGTTGCAATATTTTAAAATAATACAAAAATATTACATTATTATTATATTATACTAAATAATAATTACGGTTGTTTTTCTAAAGATTATATTGATAAACTAAAAAAAGTAATTTAAACCAATCGAGAACAATTTGTCTGTGATCCACATTTGATGTCTAGATTTCGAAAAGTATATTACAATAATATAACGAAGGCAACTCGGCTAATGAACAATAATACCGGCACGACCTGAACGGAGGAAGAAGAGACTCTCAAACTGTCGCGAGAAATGATTCTCAATAATAATAAAAGTATATAAATAATATTTAGATCAATTAATGATGTGTCCCTTACGTGAATGTACTAAGCGGAGTGAGAGTTCGGTCAATTAAGAGTACAAATAAAAAAGTGTATCCGGAAAAACCGAGAAAAGCCAAAACCGCTCATAACGGGGCCGACTAATGGATTATATACTAAAGTATAAGTTGTATGATTATGAAATATTCCGGGTGACAAAAGGTGGGAATGTGAATCACATCAATGAACCGAATCAGTCCATCTGCCATTCCTTCCAATTTATATTTCTAATAAGATCAAAACATGACTTCTCTCCTAGGAATATTGATCCATCGGATGTACTGTTTGAGTTATACGTGGATGTTTAAAAATTGACATTTTGATAAAAACTGTGATTCAATCATGTAATTATTTTTAACAATTTTCGTTTTGATGATTCACCTATTTACAATTTTGCAATGTTTAAATCCAAATAGATTCAAGGACTTACCCAAGCAATGTGATATTATTAATTTAACGGTTTAATTGGAGGAATTTTAATTATACTTTATTATATTGATGCAAAATTTTACTTATTGACAATACGGATTAAAACAACACACAATGAATCGAAAAAGAAGCAATTCGTAAGACAATTATTACTGTCATTGACTATTTCACTGGACATTACGATTTAGAAATAAAATGTAATTATGCCTCACCACATTAGAATTTGCAAAGTCGTTGTTTTAAAATATAATCAAAATTAAAGTTTTTTTAAATACTATTTAGCATTTGTTTAGTTCAGTTACTACTCCAGTTATTTAAAAGAAATTGAGTAATATTAAATTCTCAACTAGAGACTTTTTTTTTTTTTTTCTATTAATCTATATTCTATTAATTTCTCAATGTTCTAGATTAGGGGTCGTCAACCTTTTTATGCCTAGCGCCCACTTTTGCCTATTTTTCATGTTAAAATTTCCCTACCGCCCACCAACCTCGCTATATTTCAATTTAGTATATGGCTGGAAAAGTATCTAGAAGGAATGTAGGAGATTTTACCAACGCCCACCGCCCACCACGGAAGCCCGTATCGCCCACTAGTGGGCGGTGCGGACCAGGTTGACGACCCGTGTTCTAGATTATCATGATTACTCTCAAAGTAAATTCAATGTTCGATCGGTTGAATACAATGTAGAATATTTGGAGCCTATTGCTAGTTGTGCCTATGTCAGTGGCTATTTCAAATAAAGGTGAAAATGTAAAATATTTTAATGCAATAAATGTATTCATTTAAAGTATGTGTCATATATATAATTATTTCTGATTATACACGATCAACTAAATAATTTTAATTATCAATGTTATGTACGTGAAAGATAATAAAATGAAATTTTGATAATAAATAAGCCATTACCCCATATACTAAGCAATTGAGATATTTCACATAGACACATCTAGTATTGGGCCCCAAATTACTTGTTTTTTGTGGTTTACATTGTTATCTAAATAAATTATTACTTAAAAGTCAGATTTTAATACTATTCAATTAATCATTTGTTGTTAAAGGTATGTCTGAATATTCAGTTTTATACAGTTGTCGTATTTGATCGAAAATTTTGTTAAGTGAATCTGAATATATAAGACGTAACTCGACAAGTTATGATTTCAAAATTTGCATAAAAATTACATAAAAAGTGACAAAAAAATATTAAATCATAAATAAGTACATCCCGTTCAGCTCCGGAATTTTTCCATCAAGTTTAAAAGAAATAATTTACAAAATGAAATTTTGACATTTTTATTATTTTTTGTACATTTTTGGCACCCGATTCATACTGTAAGGGAAACGATAAAGAAAATATATTTAAAAATAAATTTAATAGTAATTTAGATGAGAGAAAATAAATTGTGTAAAGTCACCAAGTGGAATGATGCTTTTTCAATGCTGCAATATTATATTGAATAAAGTTACAAAGAAATGTTAAAAAGCTTCTAAACTGTGTTTTTATTTAATCCTAATGAACTGTCATCTTTAAAGTGACCAATAGACATGATAATTAATTTCACATTGAAGGTATTAATAATATTTAGATAAAAAATCTCCATAAAATTTTCAAGCAGTAGTTCTTCTTCTTAAGCTTTAGAAACAGATATTTTATGCATTGCTCTCTTTGAGATTTATTTATAATTCTATGGCAACAAAATAAATGGTCAGAATTTTAACTGAGTACTGGTCAGAATTTATAAGAAAAAAAAATGCAAAATAATAATTATCCAATTTTATATCCTGACTGAAAAAATATTTATTCAGAGCTCAAAAATATATTAGCAGAATTCTGTTATTTCAGGATTGGAAATTGGCTATGTGGAATTTGATGAAAGAAAATCTTTCTTAATTAAATTAAATATTCATAAATTTCCATTAATTCAAACAAAAATAAATAAATTATGGGTTTGTATGGGAAGTTATTAGTTCATCATCAGCATCAACATCTAAACAGTTTTTTTTTTATCATATTTGAAGTACAGTCGATTCCGCTTAATTGGGACACTGCTTAATTGGGACAGCCCCTTATTTGGGACAAATCTCAAAGAACAGAAACCTAACCATGAAACCAATAGTAAATTAATATGTTTAATTGAGACAACATTCCGCTTAATTGGGACAGTAAATTTTAAGCAATGAAGAAAATCAGGATATGTTGCAAGTTCCTATTATTAACTATGAAGAATTTTCAAGAATAGATAATAATTTACCATGTTACGATGATAATGAAGACTGGAGGATTCAATTGTTTAAATGGTCAATAATAAAATCAAAATATGAAAAATTAGACGAAGATGAGGATGAAGATGATGAGTCACCTGTGTCTGTGACTAACCAGGAGGCAAAAAAATGAATTTAAAAAATATGAAATTCGCTTAATTGGGACAGCCGCTTAATTGGGACAAAATGACCAAGTCCCGATGTGTCCCAATTAAGCGGAATCGACTGTATATGTAAATAAATCTTTTTTTTTTTTAAAAAAGTTATTTATAAAAGAGGTAAGGTAAACATAAAAATGATAGATAGGTACCATTACATAAAATCGAATTGTAATTAGTGTTGTGTATATGAAGTATATTGAATTTAAAAATTTAAAGAATTTAAAGTTTTTAAAATTTACATATAAAAACATTACTGTAAATTATGATTTAACGACTCAATATACTCTACTCACACATTTGTTGTGTGCAGAGTAACGTATAAAAAAAAATCACAAAGTCATCAACCATGAGGAAGACCCCTGCAATGTCGTTCGAAATATTGGAAGAAGATAATTCGTCACACACGGCTAAACCCAAAAGCCTCAATACCAAATCTGACCGTCAAAACCTAAGAAGTTATTTAAAAAAAAACATAAATCTACAAAATTTTCGTAAAAAGTAAATATTTAACACCGAAATAAAAAAATGTTATTGTTTCATTTTACAATCTGAAAGCAAAAAAAATATGTAAATACCATTACATGTTTTTATACTGTGAAACTTTGCAATAAGAGGATGCTGAAACACACTCATGTATAAGTTTTTGTAGAAAAATACAACACAATAAATTTAATTTTTAAGTAAAACAAATCAGTAGAAAATTACAAAATATAATAATTTATTCTCTCATTGGACAATATCAAAATTTAAATTTTACATAAGTAGTAATACATCACAATACACACAGAACATGAATTAAACACAAAATGCAAGCATATCTAGCTTAATTGTATTTGAAACTACAATTAATTGATAATTAAACATTATTTATGTGATTAAATAATAATTAAAAAAAAAAAAAAATGCTTAAGTATTCTGATGAAAGCAACAATATAACATGTTTGTGTTTTTGTATCTTTATTTAAAAAAATAGTTTTCTGAAAAATATGGTTTCTACAATTATTTAATTATATTTGTATTCTCGTTATTTATATTTTCACAAACCTACATCTTATAGTTCCTAGTGTTGTTCTCCAGAGTGGCGGGGTGCAGTAATAAAATGAATTATCTGCATGAATTGCTGAATATTTAAATAATTATTAAAAGTATAGAACATTAAATATTACTCCTTAAAAACTGATTCTGTGTTAAACATTCAATTCTACTTATTAAATTGTAATTATATAATTAGATAGTAAAGAAAATAAACAACAATGCTGTGTAGCAGCAATGCCTGTAATTGTAACAGAACCCTTACAATGTTAGGGTATGTTGCTGTAGCGCTGGTACTATATATAACTTTCACTGTCTTCATCATCTGATAACTTAAATTTAAGGTACACAATTAATTAAATATTATTTGATAAATACAGCATTAACAAAATCTCACAATTTAAATATTACACAAGAAAATTTTAATACAATTGGCTAAAAATGTTATAAAACAAATTGATATTTATAAGTTTTTTATTATTGGATAGTTAATGTGATGGTGATCATGAATGGGTATAATACAAAATGGGCTTAATTCAATAAGAATTTAAAAATATAATTAAAAGAGGTATAAACCATATTTGACAAGACGTATCGTTAAGACAACATATGAAACATGAATTTCATGCTTTTTTCAAAAGTATGATCAGTTTCAGATAGCACGATACAATCACAACAATACAAATAATATATTAATAATACAAAACAAGGTAAATAGCTAAAAATAGAACCATTTTTAAATGTGATGAGTAAATTAATCTTTAATTGTGTGTTACAAAACATCAAAGTGACAAAATACAAATTTTACAGGAGAGAGGAATACTTGATCAAGAAACAATGTTTTATAATCACTTCAAACACCTTAGGGAACTACATTATTTTATTTATTATATATATATTAACTAACTATTTATTATATTTAAATAATTTAAATAATACATCCAATGTAACGAGGTGTGAATCTCATGGATATATTCAAAAAGCCTCATAAAAAAATCTCTGCAACAGAGATCTTCTAGCTCTGGATATTGTTTATGCTCGTTTTCCAGAAAAATATTGGGGGTTATATATCTCTGCAGATCTCAGATTGCAGATGCATTAGTCGCTAACTCAATATAAAAAAAAAAACAACTTATTTATTCCTAGTTTGACAGTCTTGCTTCAAGCCTCATGCAGCGATCCCGCAGACCGGCTGCGTCTCTTCTGGCAGCCGTCAGTGCATCATCCTTCCTTGACACCGCTACCTTCACTCTAAAAAAAACGGAAAAATAACTGTACACAATTACATTCAACAATTAAAAATAAAATAAAATAAATAATAAAGATTATTTAAAAAAAACACTACATAAGACATAAGACGAAATTTTAAGAAATGTAAAATCAATACAGTTACAATTATATAATTTCACAAAAAATTGTCAGTTGACATAATTTTTTTATTTTAATATTATTTCTAAACTTATTAAAAGGCTTTGTATAAAAATATATATCGAGGAATAAGATACAGCAAGGTAAGATAAGCCCCACATTTCTTTGGATCTCAATACCATTCTAAGATCTCGGAGTGTTCTTATCAGCTTCAATGACAGAATTTAATGTTTTAAAAGCAAATGCATAACTCTTTCTCTTACAAGCCTCTTGTTATAATAGAGAGTAGATAAGAAGAAATCCTATTAGAGATGATATCCTCACATGTTTTAAATTATTTATGCACAATATTTTGTTTCTATTCATTAAATAAGTTATTTAAAATTAATTGAATTGGAAACAATAAAAACAAGAATTATTCACTAGAGTGACAGTAGTTTACTTACTTAGCGTAGAGCTGATGCATCTCATCCTTGTGCTGTTGCTGAAGTCCCTGCAGCTGACTTCGTAGCTCTTCAATTTCTTCTCGACCCTTCATCTCTGCACTTCGCACCAGAAGTTCAGATTGTGTTGCGTTCTGATTCTTTAACTGTAACACAAAAAAAATACCCATTGTTTATTTAAAAATACGAGTATATAGATAAAATCTAACACGTTTTCAAATGCTCAATAGACTACAGATCTGTGAAAGACAAAAAAGCGTCCATAATACTTTCTAAAAGAGCACAAATGAAGTAGTCTCTGCTATTAAATTAAGATTAAAGAATTAAATGAGTGAAATTCAGAATAATTTGTTAACAATGAGTTGTTGAAATAATCAATTTCCATTTTATTACTAACCTCTTCAGCTTGCCTTAACTTTCCTTCCAACTGTGTAATAGTTATGAGATTCATGGCACCTATAAACCATCAAAAATTTCATTAAACACATTTTTTTACAATAACTAAGGCAATCATTAAATAATTTATATTTTCTATTACTTTGTTCTTGGGCCTCTCTCAGTTGTTCCCTCGCTTCTTTACAACGCTGCAGAGTTGTCTTTTCAGTCTCTTCCAACGATTGTATGTCATTTTCATATTTTTCTTTGATACGTCTGAAAGAATAATACATAATTTTTAAATAAAACAATAACTCATTTTACAGTAAAAATAATTAATGTTTACTTATGGTTCCACTTTTTTTCCATGTTTTGTTATAAATTAAAACTTATTAAAAAATTTAAGAAAATAATAAATAAAGCTGTAAATATTAACGTAACTCAATTAGTTTTGCTTATTATTAAAATTTATGTATATTGGAATTAACTTTCCGGTTTGATTACCTTATTGTTTCTTGCATGTCTTTCCTTCCTTCTTGAGCTTCCACTTCCATGCAGTCAACAGCCTTTTCAATCTCCCTGTCTCTCTCCCGCCTCATAATACTCCGCAGCTCGGCTTCTTTCTCTTTAATGACCTTGATCTGTTTCTTTTTATGTTCTTCCTTGAAGTTTTCAAATTCCTTCATGAAGTTTTCTTTCAAGTGATTAAGTTCTTCCTGTAAAATTAATATTGTTTTTTTTTAATTTTTATTTTAGAAACTATTTATAGTTTCATCAAAACCTTTCATCAATTATCCGAGAAAGAATGATATTCAAATAGAGCATTCTCGAATAGTGATTGGTTGATGTCTGGGAAGGTAGTTATTCTGTTATAGACTATTTTAGAGAAATAAATGTATTAATAAAGTTATTTATAAAAGTCAAGCTGTTGTTATTTATATTATATTATATTGCTGACAGATAAGCATTCATTTAATACAAATACAGAGTAAATAACATTACAATAATATAAACCTGAGACAGGTAGTCTTTTTATTGTGGCGCTTTTTTGGTGGATTTGTTAATCGATTTTTGGGCAATTAAAATAGATTGTAATATATTTTCTAGTAAACAATTATATCAATTATTGGTTATAGTTTTTGACTGGAATCCAATAAATTTTATAAACAGTTATATAATAAGTTAATTTTAAGTATAGAACAGTACAATATGATGCTACGAATTCCATGTAAAGCTCATGACCGCTATTTTCAGAAGCCATATGCTACAACAGGAAAGCCTTTATTAAAAAATAATATGAAATACTTATGATTTCAGAAATTTAGAAGCTTACTCCTTGATTAAATACAACTCATGATGGATCCCATTTAGCAAGGCTTTGCAAGAAAGCATGACATGTGTCTGATTACCATAGAGGCCTGCTGTCTCTCTTCCGCCTGCCTGTCCAGCTGCTCCCGGTGCTGCTGCAGCTGCAGCTCCTGCTGCGTCCTGCGCAGCTCGGCCTCGCCCCGAGCCAGGCGCGCCGCTTCCTCAGCTCTCTGGGCCGCCTCGCGAGCCTCCGCCCCGGCCCGGGACGCCGCCCCCGCCAGCGCTGCCTCCCACTCCACACGCTTCTGCTCCAATCTGAAATAATAATTAAAATATTGAAAGAAATCGAATATGACTTGGATCAAAAGTAAATCACAAACCATACTAATTAACTACACCTAGGGTAGCCAACTTTTTCTGGGACATCTCCAGGACACAAAGATAATTTTTTGTATATTTTATTGTTATCCATACTATTATATAAATTTAATTATCATATCCGTATACTCATATTAGAACATCGATTAAATAGTAATATTAGTTCAAATGATTATTGAGTATTTTATTAGTATTTTTTATTATTTTATGCTGATTATTTTGCTCATTTAGCACACTATTCTAATAAATCATATATACAATTATGGAATACGGAGGGAATGTCCGTGGGAAGGACGTTCAAGGGATACACACAAGATCAATAAAAATATAATTGGATTAGTTTTATCAAAATTTTCAGGACAATTTAACATTTATCCTGGACATTGAACAAATCTTTGATCGAAATCGAAAATCATTTATTTTTTATTTTTATGTAATCGCTTGCAGGAGAGCACACCCGGTCAAGACCAGTGCACTCTATGACGCTCGGCCAGGGAGGCTGGACGCTGCGTGCGGGAAACGTGTGTTGTGTTCGTGTTTGTGTGTGGGTTGGGGAGATTGTAAGTGTATATTTATCTGTTTCTTGAAGGGATCCAGATTGTAGGAAGGAGGAAACACAGACGCTGGAAGAGCATTCCATAGCTTACCGGTGGCATTAAGGAAGAAGCTTTGGAAACAGCCAGTTCTTGGTCGACACAAATTAACCGTGTATGGATGTTTGGCAAGTGTAAGATGAGTTTGTCGGTTGTGGGTGGGTGCAGGAGGAATTAGTTCTTTAAGTTCCAAAGAGCAAATAATATAAAAAACATAATTATACCAACCTTTTTTCTAAGCATTTTGATAATATATATTCAAGAGAATATCCCCTCTTGGATACATAAACTATTTATTAAATAAATTTCGTATATTCCAACGCATTTTAGCATTATTACGACCTCTATGCATGGCGATCATGCATGGCGATCATGCATGGCTTCTCAATAGGGGGTGAGTATATATTATTGTAATTATTTTATATGATGATCTACTTGATACTTTAATAATTTATGTTTGATTTAATAAATACAACTTATTATTTTCGTACAAAAATGCGCCGTAAAAACAGTTCCCCATTACACTTTAAATGTCACATATGAACTGTCAAAATTAAACAAACTGGCGGTAAGCAGTAAGCAGACAAAAATATATTTTTTATAGTAGCCACCCAGAGCCAAATAAATAAAAAAAAACGATTTATTTAATTCAATAAAAACATTTACACAATACATTCTGTTTATTTTTAGAATAATCAATATAAATTATATGTTTTAGAAAATTCTTACAGGCATGTATATATACATAAAACATAATATAATTGGTACCTAAATATATTTTTATTATTTTAAAAAATACCGAAAGTAATACAAATTATTATTTTTGAAATGTAAATATAATTATGTTTCTCTTTTCAATAATGCAACACGTAATTCATATTCCTCGTGTACATGGCGTCGGTGAATTAGGATTATAATAATATGTATTATATAAAGTATTTTCAATAATTCACAAATCATTAAATAAATATAGAATACATGGACATTTAATTCCGAATGTAAATCACAATATTTCTGATTATATTGACAGAACGACATCACGAAAGTTATTCAATATTTTGTATTTTCACAGACCTTTCAGCTGCCAGCAATCTTTCTCTATCCAGGGCGTCCTCCAAATCTCTGGCCGCCTGTTCCTTGACGGACCTCAGCTCTTTTCCGTGTCGTTGTTTTTCCTCCAGCAACGCATCTTCGTGATTCCTTTGCAGACCTTCCAGTCGCATAGTATGATTATCTTCCACTGAACGAAGTTCTCCTTCGAGACCCTTAACCGTCATGTCCTACAAATAAATATAATAATAATAAATCATATTTTAGGCAAGTTGTCAAAAAGGAAGTAACAAGTCTGATGAAGATGATATAATAATAACAATGTCAGTTGAAATAACGAAAGTAAAATGACGCCCATCAACAAAATGGACAGACTTAATGTATGGGACTACAAAATATCCTTTATTGCAATCATCATAGCTTAAAATTTGGACGGATGTATAAAAATGTAGGAAACTAAAAGTCACAAAAAAAATGTGGAACGCTTCACGATTTTGCGTGTCATCCTTGCGCAGGGGCCATGCTAATCTTCTCTGTATCGTTCCAATTTTAGTATATGTACTGCCGAAGCAAGTACGAACGTTGACGCTTAGATTTTGTATATATGCTGAAAAACAGCAGGATAGGACGTGCTGACTTTAAGCGTAAAATACAAATAGGTTCGTTTCTAGACTCCACGCACGATTGTGTATTGGATAAAAAGTGACAGATGTCACTGTATATTATTGTTTGAAGAACTCGATACTTTAATAATAATATTACGAACTAAATTATCCACACCCGTAAAAGTGTTTAAAATTAAAAAAATATTATAATGAAATTAAAAATATCTGTGAAAGTTTTTTCAATTTCAATACATGAAATCATTTTTATGATTGATTAAATAAAAACAATAGTAACAATTAAATTTAATACATAATTTTTATATTTTTTTTCGTTTTTGTTGCAATACGAATTTTAAAACATTTATAAAACAAGTGTAAGGAAAATTTCTATAAGCAAAGCAAAACTGGACAATTACTTTCGTTGATAAACAATTTTTTAATTATTTTTTTTATTAAATTTTAATTAAACGTGAAAACAGAACATAACGTTCTCATTAACTTCCGTTAATCGTCACAAATCGTTAAAGAACGTAAAACGATATTTTTTTTCTACAGTTATAGATATTTTTTACTCACTATTTTTTCTTTCTACATATATTAACCTTCACTTCCGTTACAATTTCAACATTCAACGAATGAACAACTAACGAAATTAACAATTAGAGTTTTTTTTAAATATGCCCACATCTAGAGGGAGAAAATATAGATTCTTATATATGAAACATACAAATAGTTAAATAACTTCTTAGGTTTTCACGGCCAGATTTGATAGTAACAACTAAGTCATCAATCCTGAAGAAGACCCCTGTAATGGCGGTCCAAATATTGGTAACGAGAAATTCGCCACACACGGCTAAACCCAAAATCCACAATATATAAATAGTTGTCAAAAGTTAGCCAAGAACAAAAGTACATTGCTTATATTGTAGTACACATGTGTATGTATTATATAAAATGTCACTACGTGCTACTTCGCTTTAGGCTTCTTCAGCTGAACACTTTGACGAGTGAGTAGAGAAGCTATCCACTGAACCAAAACCGGTAATGGGTTACACTAGTACGTGTGTTTGCTCAGCCGTATGTTTGATAGGTGAGGTTACGTAAGGTGAAATTAGATTAGGTTAGGTTGATAGGTTGATACCTTTATCTTCTGTGTGTGCTGCTTGAGCCAGGCTTGCCTGTCCCTCTGGTGCGCGGCGGCGAGGCGCTGGCGCTGGTTCCTCATCTCCAGCTGGAGGCGCTCGGCGTGCGCCTTCTCCGCCCTGGAGCGCCGCGCCTCCGCCCCCGCCGCGGCCCCCACGAGCTTCTCCACGCGCTCCGTCAGCGCGCGCTTCTCGCCGATCAGCTGCTCGATGAAGCGCTGGTGCCGGGCTAGCGCGCGAGCAGCAGCCTGCGCCTAGATTCATCAAACAAAAATTGGTAAACATTTCTGATCGTGACAATATAGGTAAGCACCTAGGGTACAAGTTGATGAATTTCGGGCATGCAGACGCAACGTAATGCATATCTGTCACAGTGGAAGACGATCGTTCTTGGTTACGGACATGGGCAGTCCACAGAGGTCACTTTATTGCAGTCAAGCAATAGATCCTAAATTGTCTCGACCAGTTCTCTATCCTCTTAAGAGGTTTTTAAAAAAAAAAAAAAAAAAAATATTCATTTTTATTCTATTAATTTTTAATTTTTATTAGAATATTATTTTATTATTTCAATATTCTAATCTACTTTTATAGATCATTGACTATATTACAAATTATTATTACTTAAAATATACATATACTATACATAAAATTCTTTTTTCAACGCGTCAATCCAAGCACAAAAATAACGGCAGAAGCGGGATGCGAACCGCGGACCTTGGAAACCAACTATGCCCAGGTATTCATACCGCTCGGCGAACTGCGCCATTGCCCCGCCTAGACTGACGTGCGTTGAAACTAGTATTTATATCATTGTTACCATCGTACGATAGATGTCGCTATAGTATATATTCAAAGTATGTATATTTTTATTATTATTCTATCAGTCCTCATTTATTCACAAGCTTAATATTATTACTTTCCGGCAGTCTATTTATTTTAGTAAGTACCACTCGGGTCTCGAACCAAACTATAGACTGAATGTAATATAATGGAAAGTAATAATATTAAACAGTCGTAATGGGGTGTTGTGCTTAGTTTCCCCCTCATTTTGGCCAGTTCGTCCGCTTAAGAGGCTTGCAGATAACCGTGGTTTGTCAATCTTTTACCGAAATATACTTCAACGTCCTTCTCAAAAAGTTCTGTGTTGCTAATCTGCTCCTCATTTCTCGACCACGCGTTCTGATGACGATCCCGGCGACATGGAGTCGTTCTTTGAGTAAACTGGGATGTCAATCCGTAGCCCGTGGAAATTCAAAAGTAACCTTGTTTGTTGAGCGGCCCTTGTACTGTGTCCAGGTCAGTAAGTATTACCTGTGCCGCCGCCTCCGCCCTGGCGGCGCGCCTCGCGTCGTGCAGGCGCGCCCCGCGCGGCGCGCCGTGCCGGCCAGGGCGGCCCTCAGCTTGGCGGCTGCGGCCCCCGCGCGCCCCGCGGCCAGGGCCCCCGCCACGGCCCGGTGCGCCAACTCGCCCTTGCTCAGCTCCATCAGCTCTTCCACCCTGAATGTGAAATACTCATTATAAAACATGCATAAAATAAAGATCACTTAACGTGCCACGGAGAGATCCAAGCTCGGAGTGCCTCTATTTTATGTAAGCACGTACAGAAGAATACCGACAGATGGTGATAGTGATTCTGAAGTGTCATCTGTGAAATTCTATGACGCTTACCATGCTGCATATGGCTGAGCGCTGTATGTGGAGTGGTAATCTTTAGTCGTTGAGCTTTTCTTAACAAACACACTAAATTTTTTCACTTAAAGACAATCACATTAGAAATCACTCTTAATGTTTGTTGGTATGTTCTAACAAATAAAAAATTAATGAGACTATATAAATAGTATATATAATATTTCATATTTTTAATTTAAAAGTGTACTCACTTTAGAGCGAAAGGTGGCTGTGCGTAAGACAGTGATGACATTTCTTCATTTGCGCTGTTTTCTACTCTTTCCAGAAATCCAACGATATCTCTGTTCAAAACAATACACACATTCAAAATGTATCATAAATAATTTATAATTTACAAAACAATTAATTAAAAAAATCTCACTTGTATTCGATTGTAGCATTAACATTCTCGCAATCTCGCATGGATTTGGATGAAATAGGTTCTCCGCCACCGATCATTGTGTCTCCGTGGTTTTCAATTTCCTTCAACACAGAATAAATATCAGAAACAATTGTGTCATTCTCCAGAAGATCGTTCAATTCGTTTCCTTCGTCGTGATCGCTGATCCAATCGTTAGAGTCGTCTGCAGATGCCGAATATTTAACATCGTTGAAAGAAACTTCCTTTCCTTTAAAGAACGGCTTATTATCTTCGTGGATCTTATCAAAATCGGTCACTTTATAAGCGGTACTAAAATTTTGTTTATTATTTTTCACGTCATTCACGTTAACTGCCTTGACTTTTGTTTCAGGTACAACGCTCTGTTTTAAATTAATTACTGGTTCAATTTTATTCTCGATCACACTACTTATATTAGAATCGGATGAGTCGGTTTTGCTTGAATGGGCAGGATTTCGTATAATTGGATCGGGTGTTGGAGCGATGTTATTATCGCATGAAGAAATTTCATCAAATGGTGTTCCTGCTCTGGTTGCCATCCAGGAGATCACATCTTTATCACCATCCAAGAAAGCTGACCTGTTAACATTGGTCGTACTCTTGGATAGTATTATCTTTTGCGCTTTAAATTTGACACAGTTGTTCTTCTTTGGAGTCGGCGCACTCTTGAGTAACCTCCTGCTCTCAAATCGGGTCTTCTTGGTTTCGTATCTGGTATCAGTCGAATCATTGCCAGTGTCACTTTTAATTTTTGAATCGACTACTTTTTCTTTCTTCTTTGTTTTCTTCTTTGGCTTAGTTCTGCTAGGTTTTGTTCCGTTTCCTTCTCCACCGGAATCAAAATAATCTTTAGTTAACCGGTCAAAACTGGAGTCATCACTTGTTTTGACGTCTGTGTCGAAAGATTTAAATTTACTTCCGTTAAGGTGTTCAGATTTATGTTCCTTCATATAATACTTCAATATATTTTCTTTTGGATCGTGAATCTTTTTTATATCTTTCTCAGAAAACTGATTTTCACCATCAGATATATCTTCAAGTTTAACATTTATTATGCGATGAGATGAACTCGGTTTGTTGTGAATATTTTTATTTGATTCCAAAGTATTGCTCTCCCGGGCATCGTCTAAATTATAACATTTATTTCTTAAGTCTTTAAGTGTTAATTCGTGAAAATTGTTAATAGTGGCTATTTCTTTTTTGTAATCTTCAATAACTTTGGAAGTATAAAGTTTATTATCACTTTCTTCTAAGTACTTTGGATAATTAAGAGAATTCTTACTCTCCGTTTTTATAGATTCTGGTTCATTTAATATCATTTCTGGAATATGAACTGACTTGGCAGCTATTTCATGATTTATTCGTTCTTCAGATACGTTATTTTTTGTTGATTTACCATCCATAATCACGTCACGTGCTTTATTTCTTTCCAAGGAATCAGAATTTATAGTTATATTATTGCACTTACTTTTGTAATCATTTTCATGGTTCGTACAATAATCTTCTTTAAATTTATACGTGTTTTCATAAAGTGAGTAACTAGTCTTTATAGTGCGTTCGTTGGAATTTGTGATATCATTATCCCTGTCTCCGTAAAAATCAGATCCTGCGTATTTGAATGACGAATCATTATGACTGTATGGAATATGGTTATTAGAAGAAGACTCCTTAGTTGTAGTTATTTGAAAGTCCTGAACTATGTCATTATTGTTCGGTATATTTTCATTTATATTTATTTCTATTTTAGACACACCTGACCCATTTTCCTTTGACACAACATTCTCTAAGCTTGTCCACGAATGAAGTAAACCAGATTTGTTCTCCTTGACGGGTTTGTAATCATAATCCGAAGACTGATATACTCCTCTTATCAACGAATTCTTATTCCTGTATTTGTTTTCCAATGCTTTGAATTTTAGCTCGATATCACTATCTTCTCGCACATTAAAATCTTCAACTATTGCAGAATCTTCTGATTTGTCGCGAGTCTTTTTTTCTAGACAAGTATCGCTTTTCATTTCTGAGGATCCTTTGAATCTGACATGTGATACGGATGGTTTATCGTTCATTTCAAAGCTACCGCCATTTATAATAGGCATAGATTTATTATACAAAATTGGGTTTTCAGGCTGTATATTTTTAAAATTCGTAGATCCATACTGTAAAGAGAGCTGACCCGGGCTTAAATCTGAATCTTGACTGGATTCTTCTTCAACCAATGATAGCTGGGTATTAAACATAGGATGGGAAGTGTATAAGGCATCAGCGTCGTCATAATTAGACATAGATAAAAATGGTTTTTGCCCAAACGATACTCTTCCAGCCAATGGATCAATATCAACTTTGTGTTGAGAATATTGAGATGAATTTTCTTCATCTATTGCTTGGTCACACGTATTGCTCTTCTCTTCACTTCGGTCTGAAAAACTATCAGGGAACCAATTGATATGTGGACTTTTTTTACTCTTCATCAATCTATGTGGGACAATGTTTTCTTCTTCGGATGTCCTTTTAATTTGTCCGTTACAGATTGACGCATCACTTCTTTTGGGTGATGTTTGAGCTGTGGAAGCATTCTGGACATCAGATGAGCTTGATACTCCGCTACTTGTATTATCATCTTTGTTGTGTGGCACATATATGGATAATTTCATGCTTGCATCAACTGGTTCACATGTTTCAACCTTGGGATGTTCTTCTCGTACAAAACTATGGTTTGAAGCTTTATCCAATGACAATCCTCTGTGAGTCCTTGGTTTTTTTAATCGCAACGAATTTCCTTCCACCGCATAATCTCCTTCTTTCATTTTAGTAGAAAGCTGTGCTCTAGCTTTAATTTTTGTTCCTAAACTTATGCAAGTGTCCACTGAACTGTTTTCAGAATAGTTTTCATATATGCTGTACTTTGAATTCACATCAAAGTCACTTTTTGAGCGTGCAAAAGTAGAGTTCCTTTCGATCGGATCCCTCAATAGCTTATCGAAGAGTATTGATGATGGAATGCTACCAGGGATGTGAGGCTGTTCTTTGAACGAATCTAAAAATGAAAATTATTTTTCATGTTTGTTTGATACTTTTTGATATTTAAAGAAACTTTTTAATATATTTATGACTCACCTCGATTATCCCTACAATTTTGAGCATCAACCCCTCTGTCAGTTTGAGATCTTCTGAGAAACGAATGTAATGTTGGAGATTGTGGTTCTGTTCCGGCTGAGAATGGCCTTCTGCCATATTCTGGGACAATCTAAATAATTTTCAACAACAATAAAGTTTTACATTCTTGAGTTTGCTTACACAGTCGGTACTAATGTTAATAGGTTCCCAATAAAAATTAAAACAATAAGTAAAAGTTAAAAATATCTAGTTACATCCGAATATTCCGATATTTTTTTACAATTGACTCGTTCCAATACATAATTTATAAAGTGAAAAAAAGCTGCGTGTGATGTTAAGATGCTCTATAATAAAAATGGTTAAAAAATAATAATTCATTCCGTATTATTTTGAAACCAACGAAAAATAATCAAGTGAATTTTACAACTAAATTTACGTTCATTATTAAAGTGTATTTCCCTGTTTTTTAAGTTAATTTAATTTAATTGATAAGAAAAAGGTATAAATAAGACGTATTTAATATTCAATAACTAAAAAAATAAGTTGTTATAAAATAAGTGTACGCTTACATTAATTAAATTGTATTACATTACTAAATGGATTAATAAATAAAAATAAAATGGTTGCATAATAATTATACATGGTGACGTCATACGATTATTTCATAAACTCGAAAACAGAGTGTGTGACAAAGTTATCTTTCATAAAATTACACGAATTCGTTATAAAAAGTCCAAACCTTATTTGACGAGCTCGTATAAAGAGCTGACCTGGGTCTATTTTTTATATTGATAGTATTCCCTTTCTTTGGTCCATCCCCCGACCGCAAATTTAGATTGATCTGTTCTCCATACAAACGCAAATCTTTAACGCTCCCCTGCTTGGAGTTCATAGCAAAAAAAACTGAACAATAAATCAAAACTTTCGCTCTTGTGTCTTTTTTTTTGTGAGAGTGAATTCTTGGGCTTTTGTTTGACGGTTGATTGTTGTGGCAACGGACTTGTTTACCTAGCAACGGATTGCCATACAAACGTGTGTGTTGCATCGGTGTTGCAATTTGCAATGAATAATAAATATTATTGTGGCCCACTTATCGAGGAATACTATATTTTTAAGTACCTATCATTTATACTTTATTTTATGCACAACGCCTCTGGCAACTTTCATGTACTTATTCTTAACAAATCGATGAATGTTCGTTTCAACATCATTCGTTCATAATGAAACAGATATTTTACATGCTTACAATTTTCTTATCCACACTTAATTTTGTGCATAATGACGTTACACCTCCATTATGGTTTTTACAAATTATTCGTCTTTCACCGAGCCAGATACATGATGTATAGTTCTGTGGCAGCTGGTAATCGCACTAAATTAGGAGCATATGGTCACCGCATGCCAAAGAATATATAAAATTAAGTTATATGGTATTATATATTGCGTAATAGACGGGACGGGAGTATTTGCAACAAGTGTCCGAGGACATGAGTTGAAGCTTTGAGGCCGAGCTGAAGAGGGTTGCGGAGGACCGAGAGGAGTGGAGATCGAGATGCAAGATTCTGTTGATGCAAACCAATCCACCGGATCGATACTATGATTCTTCGTAGTATCGAAGTGGGCGACGTCGATGGCGCTATCATCAGGTCCTCCTGGGTGCAGCCACTTTCAGAAGGTGTGAAACCGCAGTACATTCAGTTAAAAGAGTTAAAAAATATTCCACCCTTTGTCCAGGATTGCAATCGTCAACATTAACAAGCAGTGTTATCTTTATAATATACTAATATTTAAGTAAAAACTTTTCAGGAATACATACTATATAAATAAAATTCACGCATCTGATTATATTAATATCTTAGTTGATAATAAATGGTTTAGGTGATTTTCAAAGGATAAAATACTATTTAAAATCTATGAGTGAAAAGCATAGTAAACATTAATGTTTATGTCACAAAGATGTTTTTTGGGTGTAACAAAAAATAATAACCCCGTAACCCAAAAACGCATCCAGTCATAAAAAGGGCTGAAAAGATGTCAGATTCTCAACACTGTGACCAACCTACAGACCTGATTGTTGGCGCTTCGATGCAGTTTATAAGGGCGTTACAAAAACTGTTATTTATTTATTTTAACTTATTTATTTAATCGTATGTACTAATTCGTATGTAACATTACCATTGTATTTTGAAAATTTAAGGTAACCGCTGGAGTTGATCTATCAATTTCATTTAAAAATTATTTGGTTTACAAAAGACTGAATGAGTGGTTCACATAACAACTTCCATCTATTGGAGCACTTGATGAAAAAGATTTTTATTGATGATAGATCTCATACCCTAACCAACTAAGTAAAAGAAAGCATCGTGAAGACTCAAATCCTTCACGAGTATTATTCGAGCGGTATAAAAAAAGCATACATTTGATTGATACTACTTTAGAATAATGAGCAGTTTTGAAATAAGTTTAAAGCATTTGTAGTTGTCGGTAGTCCTTGTAACCAATTTTTAATAACCGTATATTTCAAATTATAACTGCATTTACCTTAGCATAGAGAGACCCGCAATAAAGATGAATGCGTAGTTCCGTCCTTAGCTCATTGACCTTTTTGCGTGATTTGGTCAATCCTAAAAAATCTCCTTACAAATCTGATTTCCATGTGCGTAAATATGCCTGGGAGCACTCTTACAGTATTTTATTTTATTTAAGCCCCCTGGCTATCGTATCGAATAATCTTTAGGAACCAAACATAATATTTTCTAAGCGAAGCTTTGGTGTAGAGATAATTTGTGACCAAGTACGATAATAAAAACTGATATAACTGTTTGACGATTTGGTGTCCATTTTCTACAGCTAAAGAGTGCATATGGAATAAGATGAATTGAAATTGACTATCGTTGATTCTTAGAGCATCAGCTATAATCAGGTGGAGACACACCCACTCTATCAATCTCCAGCTAGTTACGCCCTTGTTTAGGCGCCCTGTACTGCGCTGTCGCGTGGCGGCTTGAGAACTTCTGCACCATAACTTTCTCACAGTTTCCTTCTCGGACGAGTCACTTACCACTACTACTTGTACTTACTACCGGTGCTGATAGGGGAGCTCAACTCTGCAAAATAATTAATTTATTTATGACAACATTTAGGGATTTCGACATATCCAGTCAACGGACTACTGCGGTGTGGGAGGCTCGGCTAAACAATCACACTACATACATAGTAATAAAAACTTACTTAACAACTCTTTGTATTACGAATATGACAATCCAGCTTAAAAAATGTTATACGACATTAAAAAATATATATAAACAAATAAAATATACATATATAAATTTTACCAACTTCTAAGTGTAGATATATAAAATTACTTCGTGTTTTAATATTTTTAAAATGCAGGTACGCAGATAAATCTCATCAAAGAAAATGTAATAAATTGTTCTAATTTGTCAGCAGTCATATATATTATTAGAAGTTTAAAAACCAATAAATTTAATTTATTTGCCTCTCGGCCTTGGAAGGTATAGCCCTATAGCCCATTGATTTAAATGGACAAAAGTATTCCGACAAATTTGAGGTTATTACTATAACTGCCACTTTTTTTCGACTTGTTTAAGGTCTGCGTGCATGCAAAATATATTGATAAACATTCATATGTACCTCGCATATTGTGAAATACGCAATAATAACATACACAAAAGTAATAGCGTGAAATGTATTTATACATGTCTTTCTTTCTCAGTGAAAAAACTGTTATCTGTTTATTCATATACCGAGTATGAATCACGTATTTTTCTAGACTGACTGAAGATTGTTTTATTAATAATATTATTTATAATAGTGCGTGTTCCCTGGAGCTACCTGGCTCGGCAAGGGTGGGAACCAATCCCCGATGTGTGAGAAAGGAAGTGGATGAATTGGAAACTGTAAACAAGGCCCTTCAAATATCTGCAGGTAGGTCGCCTTCTTGCTTTATTCCCAGGGAGACTTTAAACGAGGCGCGACCATTGTTGTATCTGGAGCAAGGCTTCACATAATACAGGACTATATTATGTCCGTACATTCATCGATACTTATATTATTTGGGTCCTCGGATTTGTCTGTTTTTCGAAACCCTTGTATCGGCATTTTATTTTAAGTAGCCGTTGACTATAGTCTGCTTTTCAAGAAAGGACCAACATAAAGTTATTTTTAAATAAATGATATTAAATATCACTTAACCTTTTGGTGATAATTTAAAAGTGTTCTGTATTACTCGTATATTGAAATTATTATTTTGTTAACTATTGCTACCTTCAAATTATAAAGTATTATTTTTTATTTATTAAATTTACAAGTGAATACTACTTAAGCTTTAAAAGTCGAGATTGCATCATTTTCAACATTTTAAATAATTTATGTACATATACTTCATGTTTTCTTTCAAGATTTTTGGTAAATAAGTAAATCGTCACATTTATCTAGATGTCGTTTTTCCATATCAAAGAATAATACGTGATTTACGAAACCTTTATTAAGAGTTAATATTCGTATTTAACCTCATCTATAATACATACATGTAGTCTTAAAAATATATATTTTTTCTCTTTCAATAATAATAATAATTAATTCAATGTATTCCTTATACTCTTTCATTTTAAGAATATGTTATTCAACGCCATTTTCAATGCTGTGCTTTCAATGTGAAATCTCTAGTTACTTATTATAACTGAATCATTATTTATATCCTATTTTAATATACAGATACATATTTATATAAGTTGTAATTCCATACAACTTTAAGGCGAGATTTGGAACTATAATTTATGGAGTGTATGTCCGGCGAATTTCTCATATCTCCGATATTTCAAATTGCGTTGAGTGACCATCCTCATGATGAATGTTAATACTTATTTTTAAAAAATGCGCATTTGGAGAAAAATGTTATACCACATAATTAAGCAGTAATTAATTTAATACATAATCAAATAAACTAGTTATTCGATTGGGAACGTTAAATTTAAATTCTAAATATCTTTTGACTCAAGACTCAATAAGTGCAAATTATTTTATAATAAATCGTTGGTTTTGTACTTACTGCAGGCAAAGAATTATTGAACTTTTTTTTTACTTTAAAATATTTTTTTAATTAATGCCATCATACTTTGTTGTTGTATAACTAGCCTTAAAATGTTGTTATAAGCTTTCAGGTTATTCTGCCTTTTGTGGCAGGTAATGTGCAAACAGGTAGATGTGCATCGTATTTAATTGATTGATCTTTTCTTAATATTCTCCAATTCTTGAGAACCCATGAACGGATTAAAATACATAGAATTCCCAGGCAGCTAATATGTATGACTATTATATATATTTTTTCTAATGAACAAATAAAAAAATTTATAACTCTTTTTCTCATACTCGTAACTTCATGCCTTATTTTTTTATTAATATAATCAATATTTATTAATATTATATTAATATTATAACTTTTTATCTAATCGCATGCAGGATAGCACACCCGGTCAAGACCAGTGCACTCTATGACGCTCAGCCAGGTAGACTGGACGCTGCATGCGGGAAGCGAGTGTTGTGTTCGTGTGTAGGTTGGGGAGATCGCAAGTGTATACTTATCTGTTTCTTGAAGAGATCCAGATTGTAGGAAGGAGGAAACACAGACGCAGGAAGAGCATTCCATAGCTTACCGGTGGCATTAAGGAAGGAACTTTGGAAGCTGCCAGTTATTGGTCGACACACATTAACCGTGTATGGATGTTCGGCAAATGTAATACGAGTCGGTTGTGGGTGGGTGCAGGAGGAATTAGTTCTTTAAGATTCGAAGAGCAGCGACCGTGGTAATAACAGAACAAATCTTACGCCTGTGTTCCATTGATTGTAGGTTAGACGTAAGAGTGTCATTGTTTATCAAACGAATTGTTCTTCTTTGAACTGAGTCAATTAAGTTTAGAAGGTATTTTGGGAGCTCCAATCCAAAGGTGACTGCCGTATTCAAGGATAGGTCGGATTTGTCCTTTATATAGAAGAAGAAGATGTTTATCGTTGAAATACCTATCACTTAATTATTATTTAAGTAATTATCGATTAAAATTTGTCAATAACACACTAATAATAATATACAACCAGAATTCAAAATTGCATAAATCCTCCAAATCGTAGAGTATCATATTACTGGACATGATTATCCGATTTTTACACCCGGTTTTCGGTTATGCTTGAATTCGTATGCTGAATAATAAAACAATATATTACATTTTTTAAATATTTTTATTCTAAAAACAAATATTTTGTGAACAAAATACTTCAGGATCTTATTGTACATGTATATCATATTAAAATATTAAAGCTTTCTTCTCATTTAGAAGCCTGTATCACATTCAATGGCCAACTTATATTTAAATTCTTGTTATTAAGTAATTATTATATATTTCATTCCTTAATAGGTAAGTAGGTGCATGTGTAGTAAAAATAAACAAATGTATAAATGTCTAAACTCATACATTACTTAACACTTAAGCTATTTGTTCAGTGGAATGAGTGTATTGAACATTAAAATGTCTAGAAAATCATTTTCATTATTATTTTTGTATGTTTTTTTTTTTGGTAGAATTATAAAGCCATTATTACCAAGTTAACCTATTTTCTTAAAGATATAATTAACTAAATTTAAGGAAAACAATCCTATCATTTAATAGTCAACAACATTTACGGATTCATTCTGACACATTCGTGATTTTTAAGGAAGAATGTTTTTTTTTTTTTTAAATACAAATTTAAATATAAAAATACAAGTTTCTGATAGAAAATATGTTATTTATAATCTTACAAAATATAACTAAAAACAGTATTTGCTTTTTTGGTTGAAAGTAAAATAAATAATTTTTTGTCAGATTTTTGGAAACAAGAAATCAATCTACTTGAATGGTAATTGATGTTAATTTCTTGTGCTAGCAATTCATTACCAAGGTCTCCACATACTATCGCCTCCACTAGTCGAAGACCCACTCGCTCCAGGTTGATAGTTGTCCCTCTGTTCACCTTCTCTTCGGAAGGTCCTTTCTTCAACACTTCCACGTGGCTCAGCCCTGTGTTCCTCAGGACTCTGTGAACTGCTAACCTGAGTACAAGCAAACTTCCTAACCTTAATTGGCGGCTCGTGACTGTGCGCGATGCTCAACAACCCCACATTAGACTCTTTGACTAAATGCATCCTCCTCTTACCGGTACTCGGAGTCGTGGAATAGTCAATAGCAATCTTCGATGTAGACTCTTCGCGAATTTCGTAAATTTCACCACTCGAATTCGCCGATGGAGGCGTTAATTGTTTATAAGAGCACACGTCGGTCTGTCTCCAAATTATTCCAGTTTTATTTTGTGTATCGCCGAGCTTAGACTCTGGTATTTTCGAATCAGGGGTGATCGTAGTCGATGAAACTATGGCCTTTTGAGTTTCGGGGCTCGATTCGTTGAACGATTTTTGACTCGGTGGAGTAGGAAAGGCCGTCGATAAGTTTCCACGTGGGGGAGTAGCGGGTTCGGAGTCTAAGGAATCGCAGCTCGTGATGGATGATGATGGACTTGGAGGTCTGTTGGGAGCTTTGACTGTTTGAAAAGCGCTGAGATGATGCTCTTTTTGTAATAAGAAGTCTGATATGGGTGGAGGATAGGTGAGTTGACTTGACGGTAGGACGAGAGCTAATTCTCCTGTCGGGAGTCTGCTGGGAATGAGAGGGACGCCTCCCATGTGGATGTTTCCGTTCAAGTCGTGAGGATTTGGTTGCGGCGGTGGATGATGTAGGGATGCGACGCAAGCTGCTAGATGTTGTCTCAGTCTGGTTCTTGCTGGCGCCGGTAGAGCTGGAGGTCTGGAGAGGAAGCGCGTGGCTTCAGCGGCGCAGTCAGAGAACCCTTGGCGGAACCTCGGGAGCACCCCAGGGTCTGAAGCAGCAGCAGTCGCCAAGCCGCGGCGCTGAGCTGATTGCAGATGGCGCACCGTCATCTCCAAAATATCGGCCTTCTCCAGTTTGGAGTGACGAGCAGGCTAAACATAAATAAAAGCAGTGTAAGTTGACATAAATTCATAGCGATTTGCGCTGATATAATATGACTTATATAAATATCTTATCAAATACATAATTTTAAATGTAAATAGATTTTGCATTTATTATAAATTAAATTAAATTAACATTTTACTCGTTTGATTAAAATGTCAGCTTAAAAAATGGGAAATATATATAAAGTGAAACTGGTAAACGTTAATTGTTTTATTATTATACACTTAACCGTTTCCACCCTAATGTAAAACGTTAATAAAATTATGTTAAAATGCCATTTAATTACGTAATTATTGGTAACCTGTAAAGGGTGCATCGCGTTTTACATATTTTAATTTTAATATTCTTCATTTTATAGCTAAGCTACAGGAAAGCACCCCTCTCCTGTATGTATATTAGGGTGTCCCAGGCTATGTATGGGAAAATAATTTTTGCGAAATGAAATCGGCTCACCCTCTATTTTTATGTGGTTTGGTCCTAGTAACTCACATAATAAATTTTATTGCTATCGGACAATGTTTTCTGATAGCGACTTGATGTTGAAGTTTTAATATAAATTTTTGTATGAAGGCCAAAAGGAGCTTTTGAAAACTTAATGTTTATTCAGCAAATAAAACGCTGTTTTATCTCTTTCTTACAAATATTAAGTAAATATTATGTAAATATTATTATCTATTACAGAAAATTAAGAAATAAATATTGCTTTTTATAATCAGGGTTTAGCTTTCGCGCGCCTTAGAATTCTAGATTGACATGTTCCGATGCAAGTCGCTATCTTTTCCCGTGGTTTTAATGGCGTGAAACTTTTTTTTCAATTATTTGGACACCATTCACACAAAACTAGGGGGTCAGCCTTGAAAAAAACGAAAAAAAAAATTTTGGGACACCCTAATGTATATACAAAAAAGTGTAATACGTATTGAAAAAAATGCGGAAATTACACAAGCTATAGAAGTTTTTACTTGAGTTATAGAAAAAAAGCTGTAGCTTTATATGTCGAGCACCACCAAGAGGATTACCTGAAATAAGCATGAGAGTGAAAAAACCGGATATGGGTGTCGTATATCGGTCCTTAACCTCGGGTGCCCTTACGTACACAAGAGGTCGTAAGTACAAAATGAACGTGAATGCTTTTTTATATGTTTTTCACAAATTAATATTGATTATTACAAATAATTTATAAAATTATGTCTAAACAAATCATCATCCAAAAATAAGTGGTGATCACGGGTCATGCCAAGAAGGGATATAACGAAACATTACAAAGGACCACGATGCTCAACAGTGAAAACAATGACAAAAAAGTAAGTCTATAACAGAGCAATAAAATATTTACCGTAGCAGGATATGTATTATTATAAAGGTATAAAATACATTGCATTGAATAATACTAAAATCCCGTGTTCTGTGAAACGATTTACAGTGAGTCCTTAGAGCAGTGCTCCGCAACCGGTGTGCCGCGGCACACTGGTGTGCCGTAAGCCGATACAGGTGTGCCGCGATCAAATAAGGCAATATTATAAATAAATAATTTTACAACAGTCCTCAAAATCCCAGCGCATATCGCCTATTTATGTAGACATACAACGAGGTACTTTGCTTTATTAAGTTCTAAATGAAATTTAAAAAAAGTGAAATTGATCAAATTAATATCTATTTTTGGCTTTTGGTGTGCCGCGGTATTCAAGGCGAGAACTTTGGTGTGCCGTAGAATCCAAAGAAGTACTTTGGTGTGCCGTAGATGAGAAAAGGTTTCGGAACTCTGCCTTAGAGTATCAGTTTGCTGTCATTTGGAAAAGATGGGAATATCGGGCTAATACGTTAAAGAATTGATAGTTCATAAGCAGCGTTAAGTTATTTTGAAATGGGCAGTTTCATAGATGGGATCTGATGGTATTCTGTTTACATAAAAAAGGGGGGAGACCGCTGCGAGGTTCCTTGGCAAACACCAGGTGGGCTGATGACGGTAAATGACCGCGATTAGGACCGTGGGAAAACCACAAAAGATTTAACTTCAGCGCGTAAACGTACTACCAAGTACAATTTACAAAGTCATCACTCAGCCTACAAATAAACTAAGCCTTCAAATAAAACCTGTATTACGTTTACGTTTTAAGTTGAGCTTTAAATATACATATACATCAAATACTAATTAATGATAATTTACATAAATAACTTCTTAGGTTTTCACGGCCAGATTTGATATTGTGTTTTTGGGTTTAGCCGTGTGTGGCGAATTTCTTCTTTCCAATATTTTGACCGCCATTGCAGGGCTCTTCTTCAGGGTTGATGACTTAGTTGACTAAACCCAAAAGCCACAATATCGATAATTTACATATTAAATATAGTGGAACCTGACTAATTCTAAATTTCATTTTTAACATAGAAGTAATTCATATTTAGCTAGATTTTTCTATCGGTGATGTGACTTTTATTCGAATTTTATAACAAACAAGTCCTCCTGGAACTATCCAAGCTCTACTTATAATGTCGAAAATAATACATTATTTTATTTAATAGTTGCAAATTAAATACAGCTGATCATTCCTCTGCGTGATATTGTGTCTAGATATTTAATAAGGGTAAAGTACGAGTACCTACCGTTTTCATATAAGTACTTAAATTGTTTTCAAAGTGAAATTTAACTTTATTATTAGTGTAATTCACTGAAATAATAATACAAAAACTTTGAGATTAAAAGATTTGATCACAGGTCATGAAAGGCAAGCGTTTCGAAGCTTTCTTTACGTTTTCATTGTTATGGGTTTAATTATTGAGAAGCAGTTCCCAGTCACTACCCCCCATAAGATCGAACTTTGCATGGGAGTACTGGAAGTGGAGGTATTTGGAGGAGACGCAGAATCGAGGGGAGTAGACCTTTGCAGGACTACGAGCCAGGACCTTGCACCAGGTGGGCTCATGCCGGTAGATGATGACAACTACCGTGGGAAATAACCACCAGCATGGAGGGCAACAGTCCCGCACAACAAGGGCCAGAACACCAGCAAATGCGTGTTTTGTAAAAACTTATTAATTAGGACAACGCGAACCTGGTCGGAATATGTTCTCATAATTGCGACTGTCAAATGCTTTAACTGAAGAGAGGAACTGAAAGTATGAACTACTATATAGCTGCCATTTCTAGAAGTGCCCAAAAGTTCTCATCATGTAACAATGTCATGTATAAATATTATATTGAATGTATTTGTGAAACATTGGGATGGGTTAAAGAAAATACTCGAAAACATACCTTTTTGATGTTTTAACCTTTGCATCTTATTTTCCATATCCAACATCCATATACATATTTGATTGACGACCTTCTGCATCAATTATATACTCGTAATATAATAAACATATTATGTATATTACATCTTACTTAGAATATTTCGGATTTTACGTTATCCAGCCGACTCTGCTTTATAAACAAGAGGGTGATATCAATGTTCTAACATGTCATCCAATATGTGCAGGAATTTATGGTATCGTGACATTTTCGCCAGTAACTACTGTTTGCAGTTATTTAATTAGTTATCTTACAAAGAACAAACATAAAAAGTAAAATTAATAACTGCATTATTAAGTTACATATTTAAGCGTTTAAATTATTCCAATTTATATAATACTGTAAATATGCGTACATATTTAAAACAGAAAAAAAACAATAAATTTAGAAAAATGCATTTATGACGGAAATCAAAAATCAACGAATACAAGTATTACACATTTTTTGCCGATTATAAATAAAAAAAACTTTTATCCCACAGTTTTGCATCATTGAATTTTACCTGTCATGAATGATCTTGTTCGACAGACCGAATCACTGAGAACGATTATCTTCCAGATTGATTCACCCCATATTTCTCATTGTATTATTTCCTTACATCAGAGACTAGGAAACCACGTTAAACCAATGTATTTCAAAAGGGCACAAAGTCATTCTTTGTCGCGTCCACACATCGAAGACATGTGATCGTCGGTCTAAAGAAAATACCTCGGTACCTATTGTAACTCCTTTTCATGCCAGCTGATATCCATTATATTCATACCCTCCGTCTATCTTGTCTCTAATGCCTTTTACAAAATCTGTACATTTAGCAATTCACTCGTTTTTAAATTCCTCCCTATTTCTTAAATACATTTAATATATCAATACGTGTAAGGGGAATTTCTTCAATATGTATATAATCAAAAACAAGAAAACGCCATAACGATTCTAATACTTTATACTCTTATATACCTATAAAAGCAACTTAACTTATTTTATTAACCTCTCCTCCCCGGTGATGTCTATCGACTACACATTGCTTGTAATAACTTAAATATCTCTGTAAATATAATACACACAGGGTTCAGATTTTAGGTATTCCTCCTTAATATATTTACGTATTGAAAAAAAAAAATATTTATAATAATAGGCACTTATCGGGAGCAGGAAATATTTTTCTAAAATCCGGAATAAATTCACCACTACAATCAAGACGCGTCAACTGTCATGTATTCATTCGACCTGTCGGAAGCGTGTGCGAAAATAAAATTAAAAAATACCCAGATGCGTCGGCATCTATACTCCTCACTCTCGCTGACGTACTAATATGAGTGAGCGAGACGGGAAATCTCAGTTGGTCGGCTAGTTCGAAATGATATCGATGCGCGTCGGCTCATCCATACGTCGACAGGCTAAGTAGTGTTAGTAGCTCTCGGAAGTTCACGCGCCAAGGTGCGTCTGGCCGTTTGAGGCTTCGTCTTATGTTTTTTATGTTTTTAACTATTAAATGTCAATTATTACTGCTTATTGACATCAACTATTATAAAATTAAGCGATATCTTTGAATATTTTCAATTTTTTCGAATTTCTACTCATTTTATTCACTTTAAATCAGAATGTGTAACGAGTACACACCATCGGAACGCGCGGAAGTTTTTAACATAGTAAGGCGAGGGTTAAGCAAACGTAAATTTTAGTCAATCATAACATCAATAAATAATAACACATCAATTAAAAATAACATAGGATTTCCTCATTTATCAACGACTTTAGACTTGTATCTTGCAAAAAATCCAGTTGTTAATTTTTGTCATTATAAAGTAATGTCTGACGTGTTTGGACTTAAAAGATTCCTATTTTAAAATCAATTTTAACGAACCCATTAGTCTTGTAAACTTACGTCTTTCTTCATCGCCTCCAGGATGAGGTCCTTGAGTTCTCCAAGGCACTGGTTGATGCGAGCTCTTCTCTTCTTCTCCATGATTGGCTTGTTGGTCTGAAATGAGTAGTAAACGGTGTCATCAGCAGTTCAAACCGAACATCTATATTTAAATTCAAGTTGGGAGATACTTTTTATGGATTGGCAATTAAAAAGCAGGCGCAAAATTAAATGTCTAAAAATTACAACAAATATAAGCCTCTCAGACAACTGACAGGTCCTTTCCTGTTACACGAGTCAGCTGTGCATCCTGAAGATACATAGAATGCATCGCATTTGCTATGGTATAATATGCTTTTACGATATAATATTTACGATGCTTATAACGTTGCGTTGAATTACAAGTCAGTCGCTCACATTCTGAAACAAGATATTTCTGCAAATGGTAATCTAATTCTACATTTATATAATTGACTTACCTGTCCATTTATTGTGTTTATAATAATTAAACTTGTAAGCTTATTGTCCACATTTAATTTTCAATAATCATGTGATGAAATTAAAATAAAAAAGTCCATTAATGGAAAGAGAGAAGACGAGTGTAAACACAATCATTATAACACTAAACATAAACATGGAATAAACAATAAATCTCTCTTATATTTTGCTTCAGTTGAGTAATTGCTTCCACCGAGAACTTGCTTTCTATATGTCAACTAACAGTTATATCATAAATGTAATGTGTCAATTAGTCGTAGTATTGCGTAATATATTAGCCCTTAGTGATACTTATTAACTTGCAACGGTAAGTAGCACAACATGTTTTCAATCTGGGGAATCAGTTCCCCGCTTCGGAAGGTGTCTGCAGGTAACGATCCTCACTTCCGGATCGGAAATCGAGGGTTCGGAACTCCGGCAGGGGATCCAACTACGTAATCTCAGGTACAGAGATATGATTTGAAAGTGGGAAGTACTTAAGGAACCTTGATAATGTAAATTTATAGGAACCAAGAAAAAAACGAAATATTACAAAAATACGTATAACATAATGGGAACTCGTGAAAAATTGAATTACAAATGTTTAAGTTAGCAATAACGTGAATAGTCGTGGATTATGTAAGAAAGCCGATATATTCTATAACTAATGTGAAATTTAGTTAAGACCTCGATGTTTTTATTTTATAATATTTTTTGAAATAATTATCACATTAACAATTAAATTGTAATTTTGTTTTTACAAATTTACAAAATAAATTAAAGAGCTACCTCCACACAGTGCTAGTGCCAGTTTTAGTGGGTCGTTGCCCCAGGGCGTCAAATAAGCTAGGGGCGCCTAAATCAACCAATCTTTCATATATTTTTTATAGTATATAAACAATTTGGGACGCTAGACAAAAAATTTCCCTAAGGCGCTGCGGGGTCTAAATGCGGTACTGCCTCCACAAACGTTAATAATTAAACGATCGTTTACTTTTAAAGAGGGACAGAGCTATATAAATACAACAATTTATTTAACCCTATCTCGTTTCAAACCCATTGTTGTCATGACAACGATCTATACTGCAAAACTTTGCAGTACTATTAATACATATAAATGAGACAGAACGGTAGAGGTGGCATTGTTATATAGCCTATCCTTCTTTAAAAGTTAAGCAATTTCGTAATTTTTTTCACCCAAATGAGTAGTCATTAATAACTTTAAAACGAAAATTTAAAAATAATATGAAAATTATATATAATTTACAAATCTGATTAAAATTTCCAAACTAATGAAACTGGTTTAATTATATTTTTAAAAGAACTTTATTTCTAGATTATTTATTAATTAATACATATAAAATAATACAATGGTAAGGAAATTCGTACTATTCCCTATTAAAAATATTTAAAATACATTTAATTATTACAGCGACTAAATTCAAAGTAAAAGTATTAAAAAACAAATTAAATTAATTTATGTACCTTTCTAAGCTCCGCCTTAGATAATCCAGAATTCTGTCGATCTTCATTATCAAACTCCTGTCGCGAATCGAACTCATCTTCACTGATAGGCATTTTACCATCAACACAAAAAAAAACAACAAAAGTTCCGTGCACTATTTTTGACACACCTCCACACCGAGCCCAAACGTCAAACTGACAGATAATAATTCCAAATTCAAATATCCAGGTCTCGTCACGTGACCCCCTCCACGGTGTTTCCTCGCTCGTCATTAAAAGGGGGGCAAATTGCCCTTCTTCCTTCCTTGTCGCTCTCGTTAGTCAGGAATGTACCTGTCATATTATTATTTTTCGAAACGAATTTGCAATTGCTGTTGTCCCTTTCACGCGCCTACATTTCGATACTGTGGCTCACTCTTTCCTACGTATCGCTATTCCAATAATGCAGTTGCACGTAACCAGCTACATGTTTTAAATAACTTCTTAGGTTTTCAGGGCCAGATTTAATATTGTGGCTTTTAGGTTTAGCCGTGTGTGGCGAATTACTCACTTGTGAAGTCATCAACTAGCGGTCGAAATATTGGAAAGGAGTAATTCGCCACACACGGCTAAGCCCAAAAGCCACAATATCAGCTACATGTTTTACTTTAATTTTAATAGAATATAAATATTTTCTTTAAAGTCAATTTCAAAACGGGTTTTTTGTTTTTAGGTGCGTGTGAAAGGGATTATTTATGAGTTCAGAAAGCAGAATACACGTTTTCGTGTTTTTTAAATCTATGTAATAGTAATATAATTAATTTTAAATTATATCAGTTTATATTTAGTTTAAGAGATTACATAATGTAAAAGGTTCAAAATGCCCATTCTGAGGGCGAAACGCGTTAAAAATTAGAACTATGCCATTTTCAAATAAAATTCTTAATGTTATTTATGTGATATTATTATTTCAATTATTATACATGATAGGGAGCTGAGGTGGGCGGGCGGTGTGACTAGAGTGGACTTCGAAATGAGCATATTCGGGGTTTATTTCGAGTGGCCTCCATACCTGAAAAGATAAGGGAAAACCGCCTAAGATGGTATGGGCATGTGACACGGAGAGATGAGGACCACATGGTGAAAAGGGCCCTCAACATTCCCACGCTAAGAAGAAGACCTGGAAGACCACAGGCAACCTGGACTGCAACTGTAAACAAGGATCTGAAAACCCTGGGTTTGACCGAGAATGCAACGCAGGACAGACAGACATGGCGAATGTGCACAAAGTAGAAGATACATGATAGGGAAGTTTTAATCGATCATCTAAAGAAATTTACTCATTGTGATATGCCGGCGGTCATAGCTCAATGGTAAAGCGTTTGCTTTGCAAGCCAAAGGTCGTGGGTTCGATCCCCGACGGATATTAAAAAAAAAGGATTTTTAATCGATTTCTGAGCTCTAAAATACCCCGGTTGGTGTGAATTTGATCCATCACCCGTAAAATGTCAGTCATAGCTTATCAATTAAAATTGGTGGTAGACGAAAGTCATCCCGTGAAGACCACCCATTCATAGTAGATTCCTGTAATAATAAAGGATGATGCGTGAATCTCGGGCTGTAGTCTATGACGTTGGCGGATCAACACTCCACATGCAGCGTTTAACCATATACACCACGGTAAGCGTCATATAATTCCACAGATGAGACAAAAAAATATACTATCACCATCTGTCGGTATTCTCCTGTATGTGTTTACATAAAATAAATAAATATATATATCGACTAATGTGTAATTGACTAACGTGTGTTTCAACCACCGCATCACTTCAGCACATGCAAAATTAAAAACGAGTGTTTGCATAGAACCATGTTCTTCGTTCGACGTATGACTTGTAATCAATTAATTTTAATGTATTTTTCCTCATTTAAGATGGCAGTTAATCTGCAACAGTACACACATGTGTAAGGTAAGGATTAAATCTATCTTAGGTTAAGCTAATCATGTGACCGATATGTGTGCGCGCGCTGGTTTGCTTGCATGTCCATTAGTATGTGTATGGCTTAATTATTACACGACAAGCTGTTTTTAGTCAGAATGAGACTTTTTGACATATTGACATTTCTTTAAAAAAATAGTTTTCGATCCAATGTTTACAAGGTCTGATGGGTCCGTGGGAACGCGAAAGGGTCGCCGCAACCACCAGCGGCCCCATGAAGTATCAGGAGCGGCTATAGTTTGCGGTTCGCCAGGGAACTGAGATCTTTCTGGGCGGGAAGTTCCCACACTCGGCCCAGCGAGCATGGGAATGGCGGGATACCGTGAACACTGTGATCTACCGAAAGCTGGTGCGTGCATCGGAACGCCCGACTCCCCTGCAAGCGAGAACACCTCAACAAATACACTATAACTAGAGGAGCTCCAGTTAAAATTAACCGAATATGTCCGTAAAGGCTACAGACAACTATTGCTTTGTAACAAATAAATAATTACATGTGCTTCTGAAGCAGATAATTGTTTAAATAATAGGTATTCACTGTTCCAAAGCTTGGAATAATCGATGCGAAATGAGAGATGTAAATCTTACAGCTGTTGTAGTGGTTCACGTGCGTGCGGCAACTAGTAAAAAAATAATGATTGTTAGGGACTTAGGAAATGAATTACTTTCAAAAATGAATTTGATGCCAAATTATTATTTATAATGTAATATATTTAATAATCAAATTAAAAAAAAAAGTTATTTTATTTTTTAAAGCATAGGCACTAGCAAACTCATCGTGCGCTTAGCGTTTTATTATAAGAATTATACGAATACTAAGTGATATTACCTCACTTCTATACGACTCGTTAGCATACAATTATTAAATGAAAACTGAAAATACCTGATGTAAATAAATGAAAAAAAAAACATTAAAGATTAATTCTATCGGAGACAATTCGTCATTTCAACTAATGGTTTATTATATATATTGCCGGTACAGAAAATGAATTATATATAATTACGAATACTTCAAAGAAATATTACTTAATTATGATCAAAAATGTATGATCTGACCATATTTTAACTAATAATTTTATTAAACACCTGCATTCGTTGGAACATTAAAATTAAAGAAACATATGGTGATGCTAAGCTCACAACACCTAATATTTACATTGTACTCATAGCGATGAGGACACCGTATTTTTGAATTGTCCACTTTATCAACGTAAATGCAGAAAAAAACGTCCATAGACTAAAATGTATTATTTTATTGTCTGCTTTTTTCTAGTCCTTTGAATTCGAATCTTCCAGGTTTTGCTGTACATATAACATCCCATCATCGTGTTTATTATTATGTTTTCCCAGTCTCCGCAGGAAGCAGCAGGTGCCGGACCGGGAAGGTCGGAAGTTCCCCGCCCGCGCAGGTACAGCCCCAGATAACGTTAATTTTTTACAGCTCTCACAGAAACAGGATATCAAAAAAAATAATCGATTTATAATCACAAAAAGCGAAACCTTTTATCTCGTGTGAACAACTTCCAGCTGATCTTAAAAGTGTTATACAGAACGCGCAAAAAATTAAGCGTCTTATCTTATCCCTATTTAGTAGATACTTGAAGACATGAATACCGAAAATAAAAAAGGATTTTGGCATTTTTTCTTAAATTTTAATATGTTCCGTGTTATAAATAAAAAGCTAATCCAAAACAAAATATAATTTAGATACTACTTTTTTATTTCTACTGATATCAGCTTGATATAGCTCTTTTAGGCCAATGCCGTAAAGCCTCGAAAAACTATCTATTGTCTCTTATTTTTGTTCGCTCGCCTGACATGCACATCTAATAATGTTAGTTTTAATTATAAATATTACGCAGGCGTTTGCATACGCCATTTTATTTGTTATGACAGTTGCTGCATTTCACGTTGGTGCAACTGTTATCTTTAATTTGCTTTTTTGCCGCGATCATTGGTGGCGCGGCATGTCAGTGTTCGGCAGTTGTCAATTAACTGGCGTCCGGCCGGCGAAATGCCATACCGGTCGGGCGTAGAGATTAAGTACTTATTTAAAATAAAAAGCTGAAGTAGGTAAATAACCGCGAAAAAAATTTATAAACACTTTCTTTTGTATCTCCTCAAGTTCGAAGCAGATAAAGCATCGATATTTTTTTTACAACATTTTATATATTCTTCCTCATCCACAAACTACGTGGAGCATATTTTATATGATATAATCACCATAAATTGCCGCCACACAGTCATGTCTGCTATCATAAGCCTCGTCCCAAGCAATTTCTATACACGGATCTCCGCCGGGTACATACTATGCAGTTACTGGAAGCCTCTAGGACGAGAGATCGGGGGCTTGAAAGCTTTACTTTACTAAAGTATATGTAGTATGAGAGTATATTTAAGCATTTATTTAAGATCCGATGATTAGCACGATGCCTCCGAAGCCTGTACTAGGTGAGCAGATGACTACCAGATATTTTTCATGGTCTTTATGAAGTGTGCCAAAATAAAAATAAAACATTTTCATTAAAATTTGAATATCTTTTAAATCAATCACATTTTGGAAAACATGTTAAGGTTAAACTTAGGTGGATCTATCGCCTATGGATGATCGTATAAAAAGTTCGCAAATCAGGGGCGCCGCCATTAATAAATAAACAATAAAAGTATGGAAATATATTCGTTTATTTTATGTACAAACACACACAGTGATTACTGAGAATGTAGGAAATATAATTATAAATAAACCGTTTTTATTTGTAGTAAATATTTCCACATTTTAGACCAAGTTAGTTTATTGTCTATACTCACATTAATTATTATTCGAGTCCTTGCACCATTAAAAATGTTTTTAAAGTAAGAAAATCATAATTTATATTATTAAATATTTTAAGATTTTCGGTAATAAATTAATAAAATGGACATAAATTGATAAATAATTTAACCAAAATTTCCTAGGTAACAGGCATATTTCGAATAGGTTTTTTGATCATTTATTAAATTATCAAAAAATATAAGTGTTTTAAATACTTTTCACAATTATATTAGTTTATAACAGATTGAAGAGTAGATTTCTGTGGCTTAAATTAATAAATTATTTACTTACATAGCATCAGATATATTGTTTAAATAATAATGTTGAAAGATAGACGTCCCTTTAGTTATTTAAAAAAACCTATCATTATAAAATACCCTAAGATGAAAAACATTACTATTATAAATAGTTTTCTTGCATCCTGTTATTATTAACTTTTTAATAATAATATCTAACATAACATTTTAGTAGGTATATACAAAAACAAATTAAAATACGATTATCTACACTCCAACACTCGGTTTATGCAGCAGTATGATTTGGCCTTCGACGTGTGTCAGATTTTTATTTTATATATTGACGTATTTTTACTAATTTGTAACAGTATGTCTACATTTTTTATTTATGTTTGCCTCAATAGCTTGTTATTTTTAAGAAGCGAGACATTAGTGTCGACAAAATTAATATAGGTAGTGAATGTTTTTACAAAGTTATATCAGACGATTTTCAGCACAGGGCAATAAATGTGCCAAAGGGATTTTCCTACAATTATCGAAGTATACTTAACTTGCGAATGAATATTGATACCAAATGAATATGATATAAAAAAACGTTTTAAAAATATAGAACTGAAGAAAAACAAAAATAGTTGAAAAAACCAATTCAAATTTTGTTCCAAATTTGAATCATATAATAGTAGAATATTTTTTCAGGGCTTTTTGTTTGTGTAGGATGAAAGTTACGATACCAATGTTACACATGTGAAGTCTCGTATACTGTATATTATAAAATGTGCACAAAATCATAATGGGGCATCTATGGGGATCGAATTTTGTACAATAAGCAATTTTTATTTCCCGTTTGATATGTTAACAAGTTTTGGTAATGTAGAAATAAATACAACTGTTCACAAATATGGCTTTATTATTTACCATTTTACATAAATTAATTAATTTGTATACATATAGTTTCTATTCATATAATTTCGTGAGGAATTTGCTAAATACTTACTGGAGCAAAGCGTGTATAATTGAAAATTATATCTCTTCATAATATTTTATATATAACCAATACAATGTTACTACAACAAAAAATGTTTATAAAATAAAAATTATCTTGAATAAAAATACAATTATTAAAGAAATATAAAAATATTGAGCATTTAACCCAAACATATGTACATCAAAACTATTTAGATTAGAAAATAATGAGATATTACTATCATTTAACAGGATGGAAAATACAAAAGCTGAAGCATAACTGTGAGATTTGAAAAAATTACAATGTTTAATGAAGGGAATTAATTTTTTATTATTTTCAACTAATTTAGAGTAAGGTCAGAAATGTTCACTGATGAATTCAATTTAACCATTATGTACTTTATCCGAAACAAATAATTAGAGTTAGTTGAAAATAAATATTTTATTGACCATTTTGATTTTAGAGTAAAATGTCAAAATTAAGAAATTCATTAAATTTACTGTCAAAAATAATAATTGACTACTAAATTACCTTCAGTTAACCATGGTTTTTCTATTTGTTTTTAAACAATCGAAAATGTTTGAAAAAACAATGGAATAATATTTTACTCAGCAAAATTTTTTTTGTATAAACACTTACATGTAAATTATTTTTAAGGAGATTTGATCATTATACACGGCTCAAGCTAAAAATTAAAAAATTAAAATTAATTTGCCATTTTTTTCTTCCTGTAAAATCTGCACCAATTGCACATATTGTTATATTTTACGCTAAGAACATTTTAAAAATAATAAATGCGGAATCATTAGAAGCAGAGCCAAATGTATGTTAAAATTAAAAAATATATTCAGTATAAAAAAGTTTCTTTTAGGTTATTGCTTGTCGATATCAAATATTTGTTTACCAAAAATATAAAAAGAGCATAACTGCCAAGATAAAATATGCAATGTTTTTTTAGCTTTTTATAGATGCTGATAAATTATTGCATAAATATTTTTTGGCAATAATGCTTTTTTATATTTCCAGTGTACGTTTTGCTAGCCATATCCCATACCGAGTGGATTACATTATATCTGAGACCTAATGCCAGAAGTGTGTATGTCAAATTTATGAGATGATCAGACTTTTTTGATAATTATGTGCAACAATGTTGTTGACAAGTTACAATGTGTATTACTTGAATAATAGCATCACAAAAATCAATGTAACAATGCAATTTGAATAGCCCCATCCAAATAGCCCTAAGAGATGTTTATTCCTCCTAATAATAGTTATATATACATAATTATATATATATATATATAATTATGTATTTTTATTTATTTAATTTAAGTTTATATATGCTACTATTTGATGCATAATATATCATATGATACGCATTTCTACTATTGAAAGAAAGCACATTAAAATGTAACTAAAATGTTTAAAATCTGACATAGGCACTTCTAGCATTATTCATATATTCGAAATATTGTTAAAAAATATTGAAGCATGCAAGATTATTTATTTTATTATTATTATTAATTATTAATTTTCTATGTTAGCTAAAGAAACACAGCTTTGAAATCATATTTACTCTTCGTTGAAAAAGTGTTCTTATATCTTGATATTATATCGCTTTTACTTTTTTTATAAATATAAATCACAATTAATCAAGTGGATGTTGCCAGTCCGCTTTTTACAAATGTATAAAAAATGACAATAATAGACACCGGAACTAAAAAAATATATAATATTTAAAACAATAATTTATTTAAAATTTAGCTTACATAAGGGATAATTTTTGTGCAACTTGATACTGTTCACACGAAATCATGTTTTTTTTTTATGTAAACACATACAAAAGAATATGGACAAAAGGTGATAGTAATTCTGAAGTCTCATCTGTGGAATTCTATGACGCTTACCATGGTTCATATGGCTAAGCGCTGCATGTGGAGTGTTCATCCGCCAACATCATAGACAGGCCCGAGATTCACGCATCATCCTTATTATTACAGGAATTAACTATGAATGGGTGGTCTTTATGTTCACGACTTCCCGTCTACCACCAATTTTAATTAATATGCTATGACTGGCATTTTACGTGTGATTCACACCAACCGGATCTTAGAGCTCAGAGATTGATTAAAAATCTTTTTTTTATAATCTCCGTCGGGGATTGAACCCACAACTTTTGGCTTGCAAAGCAAACGCTTTGACCATTGAGCTATACCCGCCGGCAAATGCCGAAAAATATAATTGTTTCAATCTGTATTAAAATGACAAATAAAATGAAATTAATTTCTCAATATATATTTAAGTATATTGTTATCTTAACGCTTTTTTAAATTCAGCTTTTTGATTGCAAATATTTTTTTTTAAATTTAAAAAGTGAATATTACAAGTAAAATATATTTTTATGCAGTTTTCAAAACAAGGCATTATTCTAGTCGATCATTCTAGACGTCATTCAATTGCCATTCGATATATCGCTATTTCTGGTAATATTTATTATTTTTTATTATGCACTTAAATATAATTATTTGATTATCACACCTAATCTAAGTAATTTTATATATTTTGTTAGCAATCTCTTGGTGCAGTTTACGAACACCCTGTTTTTAAACTATTATTCCATTTGAGAGGTACATCTAATAAACGTTTCAGGTTATAATATTATTGTAAATAGTCAATCTTTGTATTTCATACAAACAATTTTATTCTATATATATATCTGTACACCAGAAATAAAAAAGGGCACAGTCACATGAATAATCTTTGATTTTTACAATTCATACTTAAAACCAAATCCAGAATAAAATTATTTTGGCACTTACATATGACCTTTTTTATTTGTGGTATTCAATATTACAAACTACTAAACTTTTTTGAAAACACATTCAATAAGTCTTAATATATATATATATGTTTCATGTTTTTTAATTAAGCAGTTAAAAAAATCATTAAAAAAAATAGAAAATAATATAACTGTAATTTACCTGTCGCATTGCCATATTGGCTCCAGAAATTAAGCTTATGGTACCACACATAGCCGCCATCAACGTTGCTTCCATTACATCCATTTCCAATACATTTCATATTGGATAGCCTTCAGGATGTCTGGTGGTTTAATTGAAAGCCTGCTATGAATTATGCTGTTTCCATCGATAGCTTATCTTTAGTTAAAGCATACGTCCAACATTCTCCAATGAAAATATGTTAGCCAGGTACATGGCTTTTGAAATTGTTGTGGTAATGGTGTAATTCAGAGATAGATGAAAATAATCAATGTGGTTTTTAAGAAGGTTAGGTGTTTAACCGGACACTCCTAATGTAGTTTAAATATTATTAAATCATATGATACATAATTATCAACTCACACAAAGAAATTATTTATTTAAAATGCTAACATAATTAATGATTCATTTTCACATTTAAACATGATTTTATACAGAAAAAAAGGTTTAATTAACAAAAAAAAAAACAGATTTTTAGCTTTTATGTCAAATATGAGTAGATCAAAAAGTAAAGAATCATTTGGAAATTTATATTAAAGTGATTACTATCTTATTCTATATCTTAACACTAACTCTGTTGTATTCTCCCTGTACATTATAGCTATTATACAGCAGACTAGAACCAAGACCATTTCTATTTTTGTAAGGTTGGCTAACAGGCTTGAAATTTATTTGACTCTTTTGTACTAAATTAAGTAAAAGTATACACTATAGTCCTTGGTTCTAGCCCATTATGTAATAGATCTGTGGTAGAAATAGCCTCAAATATGTATAATTAAATATTTCATTAAAATCTATAATGTCAAAGATTACAAACATATATATTGTATATATAATCAATCTTCTATTTAAACTACTTTTCATTTACAACGTCCGAGCCGGATTTACCCACACCTAACTAGGCTGAAACTCAGCATCTAGCGATGTTAATTTATTAAATAATTAATGATTATTCAAAGGTATATTTTAAAACATTAAAATCTAAGTATGAATTTTCATTTTGTTTGTCCATGTCCGCTCTCTCAACTGGACAATATGGACACGAGCCGCTACAATAAAGCTCTTCGTCACGTTGGTCCTCGCCTCACCCCATGTAGTTTCCCAAGTACATTCTGTATATTGTTTGTACTATGAAACCGGAAAAATGATTTATTTTGGGGTCTGAATACTTTACAAGTGTTTAATTTAATAAAGAATTACCTTTGTCTTTATGGTATTGTTGTATCTTTATCTTAATGGGGTCTATATTACTACAACGAAATCCGGCCCTGACACTTCTGTAAAACAAATCACTCTGTTACTTAGCATTGGTCGATCTACTTCTATGTTTATAGAAAGTGTTATTACAAGATACTTCATAAGTAAATACTTAAGTCAGTTTTTTATTATGTTATTAAAACCTAAACTATGAGGTTCGCATCTAGGGTTACCTGTCTGTATTATTTAATCACGGCGGTATATTTTATATTTGTATTTGTGTTCAATTACACTATTAAAAACTCAGTTCATCATTAAAACTAGGACACTATTTTTACGTCGCACCTAAATAAATATTAAATAAAATTATTAGTTCAGTTCCTTGATAATCCCCTAACTTAGCATCATAAGACTCGACCGACAATTTTTAAGTAAATGATGCAGGAGAGCAGTCGGTCGAAATCTTCCAGTGGGTTCTATGATGCTCAGCCACAGAGGCTGGACGCTGCATGTCGAATGGATGTGTTTTATATGTTTGGGTTAAGAAGATTGCAAGTGTACTGTATCTTAAAGAGATCCTTATCGTAAGAGGGAAGAAACACACCAAGTGAACAAACATTACATTAGTGATTCAAGGATTGGAGGTAACACATTAGTCTGCCATTATTTATTTTGAGAACCGCTCTTCTTTGAACAGGGTCAATCAAGTGTAGAAAATAGGGGCTCCAGTTCAAAGGAGGCTGCTGTTTTCTAAGACGAAAAAATATTATTTATAGAGATGTGTTCTATTTTTTTTTTGTTTTTTTTTAACGTTTAGGTCGAAAACACATTATATTTCAACTAATTCAAAGCAAGGCTTTAGTATAGCTTTGATTTTTTTATAAACTAAAATAAATTTGCAGGTGGGAACTGTTATTTATTGTAGAGTTTAAAAGTAATATTTTAAATTATGAAATATGTATAAAGATGAAACATTAGTCCAATATACCTACTTACACTAGCAATATTAAACTCTAAATCGAGAACATTAAAAAAAGAACTGACAGTTATTTACGAAATAAAAAAATACATTTTGATTATAAAAGTATATAAAACTCAAAATTTTGGATATATTTTTGACATTATATGTGAAAATTCCTAGCTGAAAAATGGAACATGTCAAAAAAATAAGTAAAGTCAAATTACATACTTTTATAATTAAAATAAATCCAATATTAGTTTTCGATATTAATAATTTGGTTAAATATTTTAAATACTTAAAGATTATATCGTTAATGTTTTTTTTCTTCATTAATATGACTCGCTAAATTTAGTTAAATTTAATATTTTTGCATGTGTTTTTTTCTCTATCTAACTATTATTTAAAATAGGTTATATTTTATTTGTGTCGTTTTTCATAGAATTAAATACAGAGGGTAAATGATAAATTTTGTGGATACTAGACATGGGGTTATGGAGTGGAGTATTGATCAGCCGATGTCATTAGACTAGAAACTGACATTTCCGTAATGTCTACAAAGCACACCAAACCAATTTAAGACTCATTGTTAATTATGGTATACATGACATCTTTCTTCTACATAGTTTGATAAAATAAAACTAAATGTCAGCAAATCCATAAGCAATACGCTTATGAATTAGTAAAAGCATTATATTATAACAAATAAATGTATTTATCATTTACTTTTTCTATCATCCCCGACATAATTTGATGCCATTTTAACGGGAGTCTACCTTAACATTTTTACTGAGGTGAGATTAGTTTGGGTTTGGTAAATATTAGAGTAGGTCAGGAATTATATCAATCACAGCTCGGTTACATTTGTTAGAAAGCGTTAAGAAGGCACCCAAAACTAACCTAACCTAACCTCACCTAGATAGGCATCATGCTAACTTGACATCCTAAAGTTATTTTGCACATCTTTTATTACGCTCAAGGTGACAATATTTTGCAAGGAAATGACTTTTTTCTCTCCAATGTTCAGGTTGATACTGACATCTTGTAGCTTGTCATGTAAATGATATCAATCCATCCATCTGAAATAGTCTTGCACCCTTCAGAAAGCTTCCAAAATTGATAGTCCAACAATGTTGCTTCATCTCGTAGGAATACATTTCCCTTCTTCGATACTTCCAGTGATTTTGGTTTTACGAAGACAGTCTGGGCCGCTTCAGGCAATAATAAGCAAAGATCTGAGGTATTTTTTAAAGTATGTATCTGCTCTGCAGATAAACTGAAAACATGTATTTTTAGTGACGTCGGTTATGCTGTGATTCTTCCATATTTTTGTAATATGATACATAAAATTTTTGGATGTGAATAATGATTACAGCAACAAAAAACGTGCACAAAATATCAAATTTAAAAATACATCATACACATGATCAAAAAAAAAAACAGTAAAACTACCATTTATCAGGTGATTTATGCAGAAAAAAGAGAGGGGTATTGGATTGATGACATAATCTTGCTAGAACATGTTATATGGATCTACAGGAGACTAAACTAAAGTTGCATTTCCTTTAAGCCCGGGATTTTGTTCTTCGTGGAAGGCCTTCAATAAAAATATGCTTAATGCATTTGATAGTAAACCTTTTCAATACAGAGCTGACCTGGGACAAAGTAAATTATTTAACAACTTGTAATTTGTTAAAACATATTGGCTGCAATTCATATTGAATGCATCAGCTAGGAAGCGGATATGATAAAAGTACAAGTGGGGAATTCATAGTAGGACTGTCGGCATCTTCGAAAGGCTTCAGGAATGTGTTGGATGCATCAGTGGCTGAAATATGTTTCAGGAAATTTCTTTTATAAGATCTAGCTGAAGTTGCTGAAGTCTGTCTTAAGCTGAATGGAAGGCTTGGCTTGCTGCGGGGTGGCGGGCTGACGTGAAGCTCGACCTTGAGGAGCCGCCTGACTTGCTTTCACGGCATTCTCCAGCCGCGCACGCAGCTCACTGGACTGCGACATGAGACTCTTGAACTCCTGAAAGATAAAACAACATTTCAATACTTGAAATGAAAAGAGCAGGAGTGCCAACAAAACATAGATTAGAGATATATCCACTCATATGTGGAATGGTAAGCAATAAAAAAATTCCATACCAATTGAGTTATTGCATAGTTAATTGCAAAATTGTTGTCGTAGGGTATTCTGTTAGTCAATTAGAGATCAGGTTTCCGATCTTTGTATTAAATAGATCTGAGACAAAGAAGATGCTCTGGTGCAAATTAAAATAAGGCTAGACAAGACCAAAATTTTTCTGGCACATATTCACAATAAGATAATGAGTCTCCGCGAAAATAAAGTGTTTTAATATGCCTAATATTACTAACAAGTGGACCAATAATAGCTCAATTATCTTATTATTATATTATGTACATTAACCATTTTGATAAAAAAAAACTACCTAAAAAGCACTTCGATCATAAAGTCATTAAGAGTAGAGAGGAAATTCCTGCTGAAAAAACCAAAGCAGGAATGATGATTCTCCTTCAGAATCACATTCAGGAATATATTTCATTCTTTATCTGAACGAATCAATTAACAAGTCATCACGTTGTTAATAAATCGATTGACAAATACACCAAAAAGGAGCTTATTACAAAACTTTAAGAAGGAGATACGTATGATGATCTAGAAAAATTTCAAAGGTGGCTGAAATTTTCGAGATAAAGCATTATGAGTTATGCTATGTCACCTGTTGGTATTTGGGCCCGATCTTGGTGAGCCACTGCAGACTGTGGTCGTGCAGCGCCCTGCATGGCGCCGGTAACGTAGCAAGCTCCTCGGGTTCTCGAAGGTACGATATCAGGATGGGAACCATGAGGCACAGCATCTGCACGCCTGCAAAGTTAACCAAAAACCACATCAATCATTGAAATGAAACGTTTGACCGGGTGTAATCATGTGATGGCTGGAAAAATAAGTTTGTTTTAAGTTTTATCGTCTATGAGTTTTATTATATTTGGAAGCAGCAATATTTTTATTTATTGGATATAAATGCAAACTGTATACACTGTCATAATGTAATGAAGTATTTTTTGTTAATTCTATAAAGCTTTTCATTTAAAGTAAATTTAACACTGAATAAGTTATTCATTTACTTCATTAGATTACAGCACTGCAGAATTCATAAACAATTTATTTTCAAGGAACTCACTAAGTATTTCAGACAGACATTCATCTACGATATAGTCTTTTCATTACAAGTAAGGAATAAGTTTCAGACAGGTGAATTTATTATATATATGCAGAAAAAACTATTATTTTCAAATACTGTGTATTCCAAATAATCTATTTTGACAAGACTATTTTGTTTTATCATTTTATTCGTCAGTTGATATACGAAAATTAATACATTGAAAGATGGAATAGTTTAAAACATTCAAAGGAATATCAAGCATTTATATTTGAATCAAAATATGTATTTCCAAATAATCTATTTTGACAAGACTCATCATTTTTGATAATCCGCTTCGTCTTTTTATAATCAATTTTTAAACGGTACAAATTCAAATTCAATGTTTCTCTCTGGTTAAAAGCAAAACATTTTACAGTAAATGATCATTTTTGCTCTTACTAAGTGGAACTAAATACTTACCTAAAAACAATTCAACACATGCTCTTTTGGCACTAGACGCTTGTTATAAGATATGTAACGGCGTAACCTATTATTGTATTCAAGTGATAACTTGCCTTGCATTGTATCTCCTGTGGTAGCAATCAACAAACAAAAAATAATCTAATGAAAAACACAACATGACCACACAAACTAATGACATTTGAGCACCTGAGAAGTGAAGCGAGCCAACTGACATTTTTTGAGAAAAATAGATACCTGTGATATGAAGTAAAAAAATGTCTAAGATATGAAGTGAAAATCTTTTTTTTGCTTTAAAAAAAGAAAATTAAATCATACATTCATCGGAACATTAAAATTAATTTTTGATTCTCTATTGGTAGTGAACCGCTGTATTGAAATATAATAAAATTAATGAAATATTGGCGTATTCATATTTAGTTGAACTCATCATATCATTGAGTTCCTAAGTCTAGGCTTAATTTCTGTCTCCTTCTGCCGCAAGGTATGTTGTGATCGATTACCGCAAGGTGTTGGTCTGCCTTAGATATATTCGAATAAATAATAAGATATATTAATTTTGTTCGAGGGATTAGCAGCATATCTGAATTGTAACGAAACTTTAAAATAATCAACAACACCATAACAACAAACAGTTTTTGCCTCACTTCACCTCACAGCGGCTCATTTAAAAATGAACTATTCCACACAAAATCGTAAACTATGAGGTGAAATACTACATAGAATATTCTTTTTAAAATGTCACGACAATCTTCATGGAAAAAATATTTATAATTTGCTTTAAATGATTAGAGAAAGAGAGGCAGTTTGCCTTTCATTTGAAGGTGGTTAGTGGTTCTTAAAGGTTATACATATTTAAACATCATATCCCAGTTAATTATATACTATCGAAAACTAATATGTATAACGTAATGCCCACTGTGTCTTTTTCTCTCTCACTAGATTCAATGGAATGAACATCCAAAAAAACAATGTCTAGTAAAAGAACTAAACAAAATAAAACAAAACGATAAACACTGATGTTAAATTGATTTGCATGCACATCACACAGATTTGCACAATAAAATATATATTTTTGAAATGATTTACTATTACATTATTATTTCATAGAAATGGCCATGAAATGGTTGCTGGTTCAATCAATTTCTACAAAATAAACTAAAAATAGTACTGTCTTAAAAAAAAAACAATACATAAATATAATAAGATAATGTAATTATAATACTTTTAAAGTTTATAATGTAGATTTTTTTTTTACATATATTAATACGAATTAATTCAAATTGCTATATTGTATAATGAAATCTTGTTGAACGATTGTCGATTATGTGTAATGTATGTTAAATAAATAAAAAAACATATTAAATGTCATCTACAATCCAATTTAAAAAAAGAGAATTTCTGAATGACATAAAATAGCTCGGTGATATTCTATAGATTGTAAGACCCAGAAGAGTCAAATGCATCATTATCAATGCTATTTTGAAGATGACTAAGTTCTGCAGTAAATTTCTGATGTACGTACGGTTTGGTTCTGGTGTGAAAGGAAGCAGCGCCTCAGCGGCCCCCAACTGTGCTAGAGCGGCTCGCAGTTGTGGTTGTGAAGCCGGGCGACGAGCAGCGCGCAGACCTCTCAGCAGCGGGGGCGCCAGGGCCCGCGCCCAGCCCCCGCCAAGAGTCCACAGTCCTTTCAGCAACTGAGCGCAACGGGTAACCACCTACAAGCAATTCATTATAATATATTCTACATTAAATATGTAAAAATCATAACTTTACCATAGCACTATTAAATGGAAACCTTCTAGCATTCCCACATTATTCAAACTACACATGGGAATTTAATAATTTATATGGTAACGTTTTGTTTACGAGATGACATTCATCATGGCCATAAAGTCTTACAATAATCTGTGGTATTCATGGATACGTGTGAAATAATTTCGAGTTTCAATTTATATTTTTCAATGCTTCACAAGGGTTCAAACATTAGATCCTCGTAAGACAATTGAGAATATAACCTCTCCGCATAGTGATAGCATTACTCTCAGTAGCAAATATTTAATGTAGATATGAGAGCAATAAATATGAACACCCATAAATGGATTGTTAATTTTGCAAATTATAGTTTTAGTATATGCAGTTGTGAAAATGTATAACCTACTGGAAGTTCATTAGCCTTTAAACGCCCAGTGGTTTCCTTACAGGACCGCATATTTGCGTCGTTCAATGCCCTATGGTCCCATACAGGAGTGCTTATGGTTCATTTCACAATCGAATTACATTAATTTGTCATAATAGTATTAAAGTAAGTTCATGGAAGAATCTATTGCGCGACGAAATATTACAAACATTGGCCTGCTAGGGAATTGAACGACGCAAATTTGCGGTCCCGTATGGGACCACTGGGCGTTTAAAGGTTAATGATGTAAATATATTTATGCATTGGACATCTATATATCTATACATAATAAAGCTAGGTATAAATACAACAGTATCACATATTGTATAAATATAATAATAAAAATAATAATCCCCAGTGATATAATTCTTGCTTAGTCATTTAATTAAAATAGAAAACAGTATTTTAAACAACATAATGCAATATAGAAGTATTCCAAGCTTTTTGAAATGAAATATAAGTTGACATTGATTTTGATCATTATTAATTTGTCATCCAAAAGGTAAGAAGATTTATGATTTAGGTTAGGTCGACTGTAAGTACTAACGGCTGGGTCGCTGCTTTGCAGACATGTGCGGAAGTGGTTGATGCAGGGGAAGTGCAGCAGCTGTGTGGGCGGCGCATGCGGCAGCACGGCGCTCATAGCCTGCATGGACACCACCGGGTCCAGCTTCACATCCTCCTCGTCTGTAATGAGAGTTTTAGCACATCAAAAAAAAAACATTTATCAATAAATATTGAATGGTTTGGTGCCTTGTGATCGCTAAGCAAACGCTTGGGATCACTCATAAGAGGAGTCGCTTTGTGAGTTACAACTTTTCACATATTTTTTATTAAACTCTGTAATATATATATATTTTAAATAGATAATAAGACCAATAAATACGACAGCAGTCTGTAAATAATGTTTTCTAAGGCGCTGGAGTCACGAGAAAATGTTTACAGCAAAATCCATCAAAGTGGCATATACTTGTATTTCAGTTTCTCATTTACATATACCTGCCACTTCAAGGATCAATAATAAAATCAAAAACAAAACAATCTATGATGCCTAGTCTTGATTTGGTAGTTGTTCACAATAGAGCTGTTATGGTGCTAAAAATGTCTGAAAGTAAACTGTAATAGTTGTACTAAAATGGATCAAATTATGGACAAATTATTTAAAATAAAAAGAAAAAAATATGAAACCAATGTCATGTGACATGTTATCAAAACCAGTGGAGTATTTTTGTGTATGTGAAATTTATTGACGCACCATTCTTGGCGAGGTCGATAATCTTGGCGAGAACGCTCTGCATGAGCGCGCCCCAGCGCTGCTTTGCCGCCGGGTGATGTCCCAGGCGGTCACGGCCCGCGGCGCTCAACAGCTGTACCGCCGCGGCCACTGGTGCCGCTTGGACACGTCCTTGCTGTCCGGCTTCACGAACCACGCCCGTGGCCAGGTACAGCACACTTGGTAATACGGCTACAGCACCTGAAACACAGATATATTCAGTTTATTTACCAGTGTACCTAATATACATAAAATAATGTATAAGCAGCGCAAAACGCATCAAATACTGTTTCACTGAATTACCAATGATTTCATATGATAAAATTAAAATTTTAAGTTTGTAAGTTACACAACACAATCAATCTTCTACAGCGAACATGGATCTAAGATTGGATGATGGACATCTCCGGGTAAACGTCAGGCCATGTGATGACAATCCAGGAAGGACTCAATTACTGCAACCTGGAAAGACTTTTCTATAATATCTGCTCCGTATGTCGAGCATATGGACACCACACATTGTTACTTCATAGTTCTGTAAGCTCAGGCTGTTTTTGCTTTGTCGCAGAGCATCTGCACCTGGAGTTCTACATGGGAACGTAGATGGATCCCGAAAGCCTCCACAAGGCAAGAGCCCGCGTACTTGCAATGACTGCGGCCATAGTACCAACGAAGTATTTTTTATGTGTTCAAGAATCAGTGTTTTTAAAGAGATTCGACGAACAGCCTGATACTCTGGAAAGACTAACTACCCTCATAATAGCAATCGAAATAGTGCAGAAGCCAGGCAAAGATACTGACATGAAGATAAATCATTTTTACCCAAGGCACCTTCCTCAGCAGAGCACCAATTCTCTTGATGAAGATCATTCAGTCTACTCCCAATACTATACGTGATGTGAAACCGGCTTCTACGATGAAGAGTCAAGCAGAACGCAAGTGACATCAACTCCATCTCCTTGCTCAAAGGAAACGCCTGCGCTCACTGCATTATATTCATCTGTAGACCTTCTAAACGTGGAACACATTTGTTAGTAAATAAATTTAATGTAATTGAACTAAATACGTTGAATTATAATTTGCCGACGTACTATGCTGTGATCATATTTGCGGTGACTTATCTATTGCAAACGGAAAATAATAATCACATATTTGCTGTAGTTATAGCTAACCTTGAGGGCTGGCCAGGCCCGTGAGGCCAGCCATGCAGTGCAGGGTGCGGGCGAGCAGGCGGGGGCCGACAGGGCCAAGCGGGGCGCGGCCTGGGGGAGCCTTGCCGGGGCTGAGCCGCGGCAGCTGGCGCACCAGCAGGCACAGGCAAACCTGCAGGCAACAGAACAGTAGCGAGCCTCCAGGGGGCAGCTCCCCTGTAGGCCCCCCTTCTCCTAGCAGCTGTGCGGCCTCCAATGCTGAGGCAGCCTCCGCTGGATCATCCGAGGAAGTCAAATCTGAAATTAACGATAACATAACCTTCAATACAAAACTTGAGTCTTGCTGTTAATAAAATTTGAAAGACCAGAAACATTAAGAGAATGCGACTCTAAAGCATATTTGTGTATTTTTAAATTCTTTGGAAGCATACATTTTTTAATCGATTTTTGGGCAAATTATATAAATTGTAATAATTTTTTTAGTAAACAATAATATCAGCTATTGCTTATACTTTTTGACCTAAATCCAATATATTATATATTCAGTTATATAGTGAGTTAATTTTGGACATTACAACAGTAGAATAAATCTGTAATATGAGGCTACAAATTCCATGTAAATCTCATGACCGTTATAAAAGTTATACACAGTGAATTGGTTAATCAGCACTTTTAAGAAGATCAGATGCTGAATACCGAAACTTCCAAAGCCTGGACCGACCCAATATCTATGTTCTAAAATCCTAAAACATTACGAGGGTTATCCGAAAAATTAGTTTCTCATGGCGCTACAGTCCTGAAAAGCGCTGTTATGGTGGATCAAGCGATTCTGTAGTGTACCTTGATTCCCCCACTCCAAATCCCTTCTTTAGCGTGCTGCCTGCCGAGCTCAGTCTTGGCTTGGCAGCCATACGTGATGAATATCCCCCTCGCTTCACCCGCCGGGGGTGAGCTGCGCTTGGTAATTTGTTGTTTAGTTAAGTACCTTTAATTTTATTGGCCACCCGTTCAGCCAAGTCCTCCTGTGCGGCAGTGATGGTGAGCTGCAGAACCTCAGCTGTGAGCAACAGCGCCTGAGCTCCTTCCTGTGTTAGCCCGGTGCGGTGTAGAACGTGGCACAACTCAATGGCCAGTGACCTACAACATATTAAAGAATTATTTTTTTCACGCACATTTTTTATTTTTTTATTTTCAAACTTTTAAATGATGTAAATAGATGATTTTTTGTATTATTAAAGTAATATTAGACCATACTTAAAAATAAATATATAACTTCTCTTGTGAAATATAGAAATAAAGGCTGATATTGCCTAAAGAAATCTACACACTGTCACAGTATGACAAGAAGAAGGACAAACGTCCAGAATGCTAATTTAAATGTGGCAAAGATACTTAGATTATAAGGCCCAAAACGCTCTAGTGATGTCTCCTGAAAGTACTCATATAAAAAAAAACAGTATAAACCCTGCGGTAATAATGAAGCAATCTAGAGGTATTAGGAGGCTGGGTTACTAACGAGCTCCTAAAATAATTTCTATATTTTTTTCATTATGAATCTAATTGATTATTTGTCGAAGCTTTCATGCAAAAGCTGTTTTGGGGAGTTAGTTCAACAAATAAATATATCATGGCTGATATTATCACTTCTCGGATATTATTAATTTTAACATCTTATGCAAAATCATCTCCTTTATCTGTCTATTATTGAATGTACGAGTATACATGTCACATAAAAAAACTTCCATTTCAATCCTTTACCTTAGGCATTCAATTTGTTTCTACTAATCTTCTGATGTCATCAGTCCAACTTATTGAACATCGTCGAACACTTAGTTTGTCAGTTCTTGGTCAACACTTTTCTTCACAATTCACAGACATTACTTTGCCAGATGTGTCATGCTTATTGCCACTTGAGTATGATTTGTTTATTGTTTATTTTGTTTATTTTTTCCTTTCAGAAACATTACAAATTATATTAACTCAATTCATTTCTGAAATACGATTATTTTGATAGTATTCATTACCCGATTCTTTATTCTATACACCAAAGAAATTGAGGAGATTGCTGAGAGATGGGAAATAAAAGTACACTGCTACGCAGATGACTGCCAGCTCTACTCTTCTTGTGGACCCGAGGAAATTGGCAACATGAAAGAAAGGATGGTCGGCTGTATAGAGGAGATCGGACAGTGGATGTCAGCAAATAGGCTCGCTCTTAATCCGGAAAAGACGGAAATACTCTTTATGGCCACAGCTCGAAGACAACATCTATTGGACTTACAACCCTTGGCCATTTGTGGTAATGATGTCATCCCTTCTACAAGCGTCAAGCTGCTGGGAGTAGAAATTGACCAGTTCCTCAATCTTAGCGGTAATATTACAAAAACGGTGAAATCTGGATTTTTTAACCTGCGGCAGATACGGTCGGTAAAAAGATGCTTACCCAGAGACACTACACAGAGTTTGGTAAATGCGTTTATAGTCTCCAAAATGGACTACTGCAACGCACTGCACGCAGGCCAGCCAGCCAAACAATTAAATCGATTGCAGTCGTTACAAAACGCAGCGGCACGACTAGTCTACAACGCGCCCAAATTCTGTCACATTACTCCAATACTACACCGACTGCACTGGTTGAGAGTTTCGGCTAGAATCCAGTATAAATTATGCCTCTTAGCTTACAAGGCACTCAACGGAACTGCACCGGGCTATCTGACAGAACTTATTAAGCCTTCAGAAATAAGCACGCGTGGAGAGACACTCAGATCGGCTAGAGCAAATAGAAGCACCCTGCAGCTGACGGGAGGTAGTCCTAGCACGGTCTTTGGCAATCGGGCTTTCAGCTACGCTGCGCCAATGGCCTGGAACTCACTACCGGAAAGCATAAGAGAGCTTAAAGCAGAGGCATCCTTCAGAAGCAGACTCAAGACCCACCTTTTTACTCAGAGAGGCAAAGAAGCGCTTTTGGAATGATCATTCGGTCATAAAAGAGCGCTATACAAATACTAATATAATAATAATTTATATATGTAAAATGTGTTGTCGGTACCTGTCTTTAAGAAGTCTTTTACGATTATGGGGCGCATCCAGCAGACAGGCGAGGGCCAGGAGGCAGCTCACCGCACTCTGGGGGCTGGAGTCCCGCGTAGTGCACAGCGCCTCCATACAGATTCCTGAACAACAAATAAGTCTTAAAAAAATCATCTAAAAGACAAGCTACAATGACAGACACTTTCCTTAACATTAAGGAGAACTATTTTTTTAAAAAGAAATTATATATATTTTTTTAATAAACTTCATTTATGTGAGTCTAAATATATCGCCCAGGGTTTGACGAGTTGTTTGAGTAATTTTATCACTGAACCACATACTTTATCATTTTTGATAAAGAATAATAATTTTATGAACAGGTACCAAAGAGAAGGTGGAATTTTTCATCGTTGGCGTCTAAAGCTTCCAGGTTGCCATCTGTTTTGTCTTGAGTGACATTTTCCTGGTCCTCTTCAATGGCAGCCTCCACCTTTTCTTCTGAAATGATATAATGTGTATAGTGTTAACTTAAACATTTTTAAGAACAAGTATAATCTACACAAATGAGTTATACTTAGAGGTAATTACATAGAAGAATGAAAAAACATAGACAAATTCTTCTTTGGTATACAAACATGAGCCACTAACTAAACACAATTAAATATCAGGTGTGATTAAACAACCAAAATGTCAGTGTATAACACTAGTAAAGTGAGGTTGGGAAATCAGAACTGCAATAATAATAATTATTTATTAAATATCATAAATTATATAAATTTAATTATGCAATAATTGTAAATTTTATTACAATTTAAATGTTTGTAGTTTTATATTAAAGATTTAATCATTTTCTTTTTGATACTTGTAGTAAAATATAACAGCGTATCTGCGTTATTAAAATATTTTAAGAAAGTCAATTTGGATAAAAAAAATGTTTTCATTAAAATCACCCCAAACTTACATATTATTATTTGTATATCAGCCATAAAAGTCAGTATTTTAATAGTTAAAAATAGGACAGGATTTGAGAAAATTATGATTTTTTTTTGAGAAGTTGAAATATTACCTGGATGTTCTGGTGAGCTGCTGTTGAAGTGTAAGGCGCTGGCGTGCAGGAGAGCCGGCCAGACGGCATGGTAGTGCCCCCGAGCAGCCTCCACGGTGTCAGCCGTGTAGAAGGCGCCCCCATCATGGGGTAACTGCGATCCAAACTCTGCAAATTACCAAACCACCAATGAAATATCTCTTAATGTTAATATACAGACCATAAACATGTAAACTCTGGAACGCTGTTCAATGTTTATGTTTCTTCCTACATGAAATCTGCATCAATGTGCCCTTACATAAACATCATAGATTCTTGTCCTGTTGCCCTGGTTAAGCATCATTATTATCACTATGATGAACAAATATTTACATTATTAAACACTATTACACAAATATAAATACATGTATTCTATTCACCGAGTACTACAATGAATTATTCCTTCATTGCACTCGAAAGTTAAATTTAGGCTGCAGGGCTTGAATATTGTAAATATTATACATAAATATATTTGAAATAAATAAATAAATTTATTCGTCTCAACATTAAGCAACATTGATGGTCTATCTGCTGCCCAACATAAGACCCTGGGAGAAGCAGCAAATCGGCACATCAGGATAGGATCTCAATTGTGATACAGACTAGAAGTCTCCACAGTCACAGATCAGTGACACTACCTGTTGCAGCACTTCTCATCCATTCAAGATGTCTCACGTTTTTCCAACTCCAGTCCTCAGACTATTCAACGTTTTAGCCAGTGAAGAGGCTATCTTTTGGGTTAATGAAATTTTTTCGAAAGATATGCTGCCACAGCTAATCTCTTATTCTCTTGGCCTGAAAAGAAGTACCATGTGTTAGCCCCTAGAAACATAATTATTCAGATGAAGTAACCTGGTGGAAGACTGAGTAGAGCGTGGTCCCTGAGTGCCGCGTGCCAGTGAGCAGCAAGCCCTGCCAACTCAGGCTGCACCAGGCGTAGCAGACTCTCCCCCTTGAACTCAAACTCTCCAAACTCCTCTTCCTGTTCAGGCTGTGGAGACTCGGTGCTGCTGCTGCGGCTGACGGCCCCCGGAGCCTCTAGCTGCCGCAGCTGACTGCCTGGGGCGCTGCCGTTGCTCACCATTGCCACAATATACACCTGGTACACCAAATCAATCGAATCAGAAGAAACAAACACAATGACTACAAAACAATGAATAGGTACATGTATCACCGATTCAGGAAAATTGCCATAAATGTAGAATATTGGCACATTTCTTTTACCTTGTAACATACATAACACTCTGAATTTACGTATTTAATTAATATTTATGATTATAAAAAAAATAACAACGATTTCATAAAGTAAATATGAAGATAGTACGTCATAAAGATAAAAAAGAAATAAAATATGTAAATATGAGTAAAAAACAGTAATGGTATTAATAAGGAGAGTAAAAATATAAATAACAAGAGCAAAAATATAAATTAAAAGAGTAAGAATATAATAAAATAGTGAGCATAGTGTATATTGTAAAGGAAAAATATTTATAAAACAAAATTTAACAGTAAAGAGGAATTTAAAAATAATAATAATAAATATTAATCAAAGTAACATAAATAAGATGAAAAGAGATTCAGTCTGATTTTTTTTTATGAAATATCATTAAAAAATATGCATCAATATTTTTCATGACCACTTACACCTACCAATTTCGTCTTCATTCCAATAGAAACAGTATACTTGACATTATGATGATGTAAATAGATATGAACACCCAGAAATTACACCAAATCTGGAACTCGTACCTTAAGTTATTTCACTTACTTTGATGTCTTAAAATAATTATTATTTTACCTCTGCCCAAGCTTTCAGAATTGCGAGCTTCTCAAGTGTTGCCATGCTCTCGTTGTAGATCTGAGTGCTGTTGTTCAGCTTGGTGTTCAGCTTGGTGAGGCTGGACACTAACAGCTGATGCACTCTGAAAAATTAACCACAAACATTAATTTGAGTAAAAAAAGCAGTATTTTAAAGTTCTCCTATCAGAAGAATGTGTCTCACCCATGTCCATATCATCTCTTGACCAACAAGAGGAAAGTCACACAAGTAATTGCTTTTCCTACAAAACTATAGTCTTCGAACTGTAAAAATAAATCTCAAAAATGATTCTGAACTGAATGAATCCGACTCAAGACGTCAGTCTGTTCAATGATGCTCCACACGATGCCTTCTGGAAACGGAACTATTCCAGGCAATCCATTTTCCATCCAGCAACAAAAAATCACAAAAACACAAAATGGGCTATAAAAGTAGAGTATACCTTCTCAGGTCATTGAGGTCTCGTGCTACTCCAGAGCCGATCCAAGTGGAGCAAACTTCACAGGCTGCAGCTGTCACATGCGAAGGAGTGTCGGGTGAAAAGGCTGGACGCAGTGCTGCACCCACCTGAATAGGATAAAATTAATAAATTAGTTATTACTGAAAATCCCCATTTGTTAATGTAGAAATCAGTGGCAATACCTTAGTAAACCTTACTTAAGCCTACTTAACATAATTTTACCTAACTTAACTGAATTTAAACAATATATATAATACAAATTATATGAAGGCAAAAACCTTGATTTATCAGTTGAAAAATATCCGAGGAGTTTGAAAATTTTAGTTTAAAAAACACAAGACAACCATTGATATTTACACTTTATGCATCAGTAGGTGTTTTTTAGAGTAATTATTCTGGGCAATAAATAGACAATGATAACAGACTGATGAGGTAAGGAAAGACACCAAACGAACTTCCATCCTACAGTGGGTCAAATAATGAAGGTGAAGTGTTTTACGAATGTCGTAAATCCAAGAGAACAAAATCATGTGCACCCGGACCACCAGTTGTAGCATTAAATTTTCTTCATATCAACAACGTAAAACATATTCTACCCGATGTCTGCAATGATTGGTGATTAATCTGTGCTCATCATGGAGTACTAGGAGGAATATCACAGGGTAGTAGCAAGTTGCTTGCTTACCTGCGCCTGGAACTGCTCCAGCAAGAGATGTCCTGGGAACTCTGGCTCAGGCACGCGGCAATAGCGCGTGATGATGTGCTGCAGGGCGCGCAGACCTTCTAACCGCAGCGGATCCGACTCACTAGTGGCCGCCATGAATGCCATACGAATCAGGTCTGCTAAATGCAGCACTAAATAATCCACTGCAAATCAAGACACACATCTATGATTTTAAAATATATTTATTTAATAACAGAACCTCACATCCAGTTTACAATAAAACATGATTCTACTATAATATATAACAATAACTGTTTATATGGTTGTCACAAATTTTTCCCACTAAACTCTATCAGCCGCACTGATTCTCGCCTCATCCCATGTCAGCTCTGTGATTCTTGCCAAGCTGCCAGATAAGATAGATGGGAGAGGCTGCTTCCGAGTAGCATCTCAAACTGTCAGCAGATGTCTTAATCTTAGCCCTAGCTCGATGCTAGTTTTAAAGATGATGAGTTATGAAGACTGTAGGCTACAGATGGCAGTCAACTCTGCAGGGCTCGCTAAGGAAGGTTCTAATAATATAACAACAAATTACAAATTAAAAAAGTATGTTTCCATTCAAATGCGTTATTCATTCTTACCGAAACATCTTTAATATCACTTATAAATAGTCTTACCATTATTTCTGGTGAGCTGCTGTTCCTTGGCGAGCAGCAGATCGAAGTGAGCCTCCCCTGCCGCCTCACAAGCCGCCATGATGCGCTGAACACACTCCATTGCAAACACCTGGAACAGTGATATTGAAACTATTAGAAGTTCATACTCTAAATGATTTTTTACAACTGCCATTCCAATCCAGCGTCAAGTTCATCACCCAGCTTCAAAAAACATATATTGTGTTACTATAACGTGAACTTATTTGAGATCTGTTCATTAATAGGGGTAACGTATACTCCAACTATGGCAGTGTTCCCAACTTTATCTGATATACAATATAATAATTAAATTATGTTCAAAATCAGAAGCAGCTATAGATTAATTTAACTAGGTCCCATATTAGACAATATAGTGTTAGTTGTCATGTAACATTTACGAACCCTTGTAGGCCAGCGAGGCTGAATGGGTGGAATTGCGGCCTCCTGCGCTGCGTGGAACTCTTCCTGGTCATTGTCATCTTCTCCGTCTCCGTCAGGGTCACCCAGCGGAGAGTCTTCTGTGCTTTCTGAAATCAATAACAAACAATAACATGATTAAATTAAGAAAAAAATAAGCGATTTTTCATATATCGTAAAATTCCTCTATTCTCCCCAGCTGTGAATATAGGTGTCAATAACCAACAATGGAGTTGTATGAGTTTTATGTATATATTTTTTTCCAGCTAATTATTATCGTTTTACATTTTTTTTTCAATGTTTTAGATACCCTAATAGAGGTCCCTAATAAAGAACTTATTTAACTTGATCCATGTAAACACAAGGTAAATAAATAAATATTTATAAGTTTTCATTATCTCATTTTTTTTAAATATTTTATGATGCCTTCTCTTTTTATAATAAAATAATCGGTTTTGAGAACCTGTGCACATAGAGGCACATTAGGCCAGCTATACTTTGGACGCATTTTATATGAATTTGAATCGAGCAAATGTTAATCTTCTTCGTAGTATCAATCCGGTGGATTGGTTTGCAGCAACAGAATCTTGCATCTCGATCTCCATTCCTCTCGGTCCTCCGCAACCCTTTTCAGCTCAGCATAAGCGCTACAGTTCATGTCCTTGAATACTTGCTGCAAATACTCCCGTCTAGGGCGCCGTTCTGCAGTAATGTTCGAACATTCCAGGTGGCATATCTTGTTGGCTGAAGGTTTTTCTTATTTGTCTTGGTTGTTTTGTCTCGAGCAGTCCCCACCCGGAGATCCGATTGGGGAAAATACCACATTAAAGGTCTTAAAGACATCCCACGTATCAGCAAAAAAATGATTGCATCTCAAGTAAAATTTTCCGGAGATAAAATGTTAATATAACATCCCAATTATTAAAATAGTAATTAAAGTCGCACATTGGGCGCGGTTAGTTGTAATAATAATGTTCACATACAATACAAATATTCATAAAAAAAAATGCAAGGTTGGATTGTCCACACAGGCTTCCATTTTACAATTGATCAAGACAAAAAGAGGCAAGAACTTATTCCCTGATTGACTAAGAAGAACATAAATTATAGTTGCATTTTTAACACTTTAGGCTCCCACCATTCATAAAGACCCGACGACGCATAGTTTATACTTGTGAAGGTTCTATCATAATATTACCTTGCTGCACCGTAAGAGCAGCCTTGCATAGCGCTAACCACTGTGCCAGCTGCCCCGCGGCCAACACTTGCACCATAGAAGTTAGGGTGTCCCTCGTGTATTGCAGAACTGTGCGGTCCGTTTCAGCATCCAGTCGGGCCAGCAAACTTCCCGCCAAGCCTGACTCGGGGATGGTCACCCCTGGAAACATAAACATTTTGTGAGATTGTTGAGATGAGATGACCAACTGACATATCAGTGAATAGACGTATGTAGCTGTACTCACCATGCAGAGTGTTTGGTGCTGGTTCACCAACCAGGCTTAGGGCGTGCTGGCAGACCTCCTTGGCCTCTCTCTGTGAAAGCTGACGAAGACAAGCGATGGCCGCACGTCGCAGCACCAAGTGCTTGCTGGACAAATTCCTCTGAAAAATCATTAAATACATAACAATCAATATTATAAAGAACTGCAATAAAAGAGAGATAAATCTTTAAATAGACCTCTGTTCCTAATTTTGTAATACTCTCTATCTAATAAAGGTTTAAATACCTAAATAATTGGTTGATTGTGTCATTTCTCCTTGTTTCTGTCTCTAACTCTAAACAAATTTCATTTGGTCGGGGCCATCAAAGAATAGTAAAGTGAGAAGCGCCTTACTACTCTAGTTAAAGATACAAGGGTAAAAGTTTTCTTTAAATCTCGTAATTAAAGTAAAGATAACTCACGCAAAGTGTAGGCACTAGTGTTGCCAAGTTCAGGTGGCGAGGAGCAAAGAGATGAAGCTGCTGAAGGCAGCCGATGGCTTCAGCTTGCACAGATGGGGCGCCGACTTCCTGCATGATGGCGCAGGCACACAGGAACATGGAACGGGCCGTGCAGATGGACGCAGTGTTACCTGCACATAAATAAATATATTTCACAAGTCTAATCACTAAGTCCCTACAAGATGGACTGACGATATAAGAAGAATAGCGGGAGTGACCTGGATGCGGAAGGCGGAGGATCGAAGAGGATGGAGACTCATACGGGAGGCCTACGTTCAACAGTGGACGGACACAGGCTGATGATGATGATGCTTATAAGATGAGAGTATTTACAACAGTATTTGGAGATATATGCCTCGTATACTAAACAGAAAAAAGCTGTTGAAAAATAATTGATAGCTAATGTATTATTTTGTATACTATCGCAAACTAATCTTTAAGATTGATACTGTGAACAGATGCTTGCTTTGAAAAGATGCAGCTACTGCAGGCAGTTAATACCTTCGCCTTGCACCAAGTGGACGCCTATCTTCTGCTCGTGTAAGAAATATATATTAGTAAGGAACCTTGTAATTCTGGGCCAATAGTGGTGATTAGAGCAGCAAGCAGCTTGGCCAGGCCTCGGTGCACATCCTCATGTGAAGGTGGCGCTAGCAACAAGAGGCCTAGAGCCGTGGTCAGTGTGGGCTCCACAAAACCGCGGAACATCGGGCCCCCGGCATCTGCCATCAGGGATAGAGCGTGGATGGACCACACCTGCAAATGTAAATTCATTCAATATTTAAGATGTAAAAATGCAATGGATTATTTATATAATATAATAATCTCAACTATTTATGTACATGTTTGAATGTTTTATCTTACCTGCACGTCTGCGCTGGCTTGGTCTTGTGCAAGAGCCAGCAACACAGGTAGGGCACTCCCATACTGCGCAGCGCCCCCCATGATGCCTCCACGGGCGCGATGTAGCGCCCCCAGCGCCATGCACAGCCCGGTACGCTGACTAGCCCCACGCCCGGCACGAAGTTGGCGGCTGAAGGAGTCGGCCAGCGCCGCTGCGGCTGCCGCACCTTCAGCTCCACCAGCTGATAGAGCTTGCGCCAAACGTCCCGCACACTGTCCTGCCAGGCATCGTACGACAGGGCTCGCGCTTGACAAGCCACTCTGCAATAGATTGTAAAGTTTGTGAAACCAGAATAATTAATTTAGCAAAGTTGACGATACGTCGAAAGTGTTTAAAGAATCGTCAAATCTCCTTAATATGATGATTCACAAACACCCAAATATGACTCAGCTTTAATAGCTGCCATGAAGCTCTCGTTCTGGAGGTCAATCAGGAATTGTACATAGAATGTATTTAGTACAGTTTCAGGTGTAGCAGTGATAAATACATATAAAAATAAGCAAGATATACATATGAAAAGATTTGAAAAATACATACAAAAAAATTGACAGTAAATATAAAATGAAAACTTTGTAGCAACACTAAGCTGATGGAGCAAGCAAACGCAGCACCACTAACGGAAAAGAGTCACGATCCAGCTCTCGAGACGCAAAGTACAGCACAAACCGCTCAAAAACCACGATGCTAAAAGATTAATAGAGAAGGAACATTTTCTAGTATAATATGATTATTCAGGTGCCTTAAAAGCACTGATAGATGATGAGTATTTAGAAAATAATGAAGCAGCATCATTAAACTAACTTTTTTAATGTCCTAGATGGCACACTAAACTTTTTAGCTAAATAGACTAAAGACAAAATGTGATTAACAGGATATGAAGAACTATGAATAGTGATGGACTTAGAATGAAGGTGATTGTGTTTGATAAGTTGTGTCTTCTTACGATGATAAGCGAGCTGGCGCTCTTGCGGACATCCTCCCCGCCTAGCGGCCCCTTGGCCTCCGCCAGCCCCCGCAGTCCGCCCAGCAGCGCGGCCAGCACGTTGGTCTGAATGGCCTCCTGCCGCGCAGACTTGGCCAACCTGATGCATTCCGCAAAGTGATCCAACATCTGTAACCTGAAAATTCACACAACCATCATTAATTGAAGCAAAAAAATCACAGTAAAAACATATGTCAGAACGAAGACATTATAGCAATGATGCAAAACAAGATAAAGTTTCTACAGCGATCGTGTAAACAGAATGTCAACTCCAGAATACCTTACATTGCAGCGAGAGAAACACCATCTAATCATCATCTTCATGTAGATATATTTTGATGCCCTGAGATTAGCAGCTTTCTGCCAGAACAGATCAACAGATCTAGAAGAGGCATAAGCTTAAAAAAACTTAAGAAAAAAAATTTACTTAGAAATTATAGCATGATTACATTTTCTCCCAATACAATCTTGTAAGGGCGTAATTCTAATCGTTTTATCAACATTACATAAGCCCTAAAATTTATTTTTAAATATTAAGTTATTTAGATAAAATAAATGTTATAAAAATAACAATAATCACTAATTAATATATATTAATCAACATTCAAGTAAAAGACGTACCTAATATGTTGAAAACTGATCCATGTATTATCAGTCTTAACAAATATAGAGCTGAATTATATATCGACCTTAGTACTCGCCTCTTTATCACAAACTTTTTTTTTATCATAGCTGCCATATTTTTATCATATTCAAGCACCCGGTGCGCGGTATCTTGGAAGGCCGTCGGGAATTATACACAGAATGTACTCAGCGGAGCTGCAGGAGGCGGAGCTGACACGGAATGAGGCGAAGACTTTGCCATATGCTCCAGTTAGGGAGCGGACATGGTATGATAATGATATTTACGTTTATACGCAAATGTTGTCATTCATTTTTTTTTTAATAAATATTGTTACAAATTAGCATAAATATGTCAATTTGTTAAAATAAGATAATATTTGAGTATATTGACATATTTCAAAAGTCATAGTAATCGACTGTTTAAGCCAGAGTTGGGAGAATATTGATTATCAGATTTCTTCTTTATGGAGGGTAAAAATAACAAGTATAGGATTGCTGACCTGTGTTTGTTAGCAACTCGAGGGAATATGAGGCCGAAGAGCACAACAGCCATGTCGATGACAGCCACTCCCAGCGGCAATGGCCCTGGACAGCTCTGCTCTGGCGGCAGGGCGCGGTACAGGCAACAAGGGTCATGCTCAAGGGCACCAGAACCACTGGCGGACAGTGAAGACAGCAGCTGCAATTCACACATGACATTAATAAACCTTAAGGCTATAAACATATTAAAACTGCAACATATAACACATTCAATGGACGTTTAAATCAATGGAATATGAAGAATAACATTTTATTCAACCTGTTTCTGTACAGTTGAACTTAGGTCTCCTACATGAGTCTCCATCTTCTTCAATCCTCTGCATTTTGTATCCATTTTATATAATATAAATATTTTTATTAAATATATGTGAATACACAGCTTTTTTAAATACATATATTTTTCTTATCTATATGTAAATACGCAGCTTCAAATATTGATCAATGAAGAGATTTTATTAGTCTGTTTTTTGTTAGTCTGATCTTGAAGAGATTTAAAAAGTATGGTAAAGGAAGCACATGGTGGAATTATCTCTGCTTTTGTCCAAAGTTTACCAATCCTATTTCACATTATGCTTGTCATTGGGGAGATGCTGCCAATGGAAATGCATGTGTTCATACTGCTTAAAAATTGAAAACAAAAAAATAGTGGACAACAATTCCGAAACTTATATGTGATTTTTCAGATAAAGCTGGAGAATTTTTACATCCAAAGTAACAAAATATCGATAGAAAACTGGCAAAACAAAGAGTATTTTAGTTTGATGATTAGACATTAAGATGCTCTTGCCTTTCTTTGAATGATCTTTTCTTTAATCTCGCTGTTTTTTATTACCAGATCTTGAAAGATTGTGATATATACCTGATCCTCCACTTCGGCATGGTCCGTGTCTGCTACGCGTTGCAGACCAAGTGCAGCCAGATCGTCTCGGCCAGGACGGCCGGGTCGACCCAGACGACTGGTGGCCGTGTTGGCAGCACTGTCAGCCAGGGCCAGTTCTGCCACCAGAGCACGAAGCAACGGGGCGTGGCAAGGTTCGGGAGCGGGTGGGAGCAACGCCAGGCAACCAAACAATCGCAGCCGCACTAGTGCTGCAGCCGCCTTCAGACGCTGACCGTGTTGACGGAGCACTGATTGGATACTAAACAAGAAAATTAAAATAAACATTAATTCATTTTTTAATTTTTATTAGAATATTATTTTATTATTTCAATATTCTAATCTACTTTTATAGATCATTGACTATATTACAATATTATCATTACTTAAATATACATACACTATACATAAAATTCTTTTTTCAACGCGTCAATCCAAGCACAAAAATAACGGCAGAAGCGGGATGCGAACCGCGGACCTTGGAATCCAACATATGCCCAGGTATTCATACCGCTCGGCGAATCACGCCATTACTGTGCCCAGACTGACTGCGGTGAAACTAGTATTTATAGCATTGTTAGCATCGTACGACAGATGTCGCCATAGTATATATTCAAAGTATGTATATTTTTATTATTATTCTATCAGTCTTCATTTATTCACAAGCTTAATATTATTACTTTCCGGCAGTCTATTTATTTTAGTAAGTACCACTCGGGTCTCGAACCAAACTATAGACTGAATGGATGTGAAACGACTACTTATAGTTCCGACTCGGACTTTATAACCAATCATTTACCTGTGTTACTGATGGATAATTTTACCTTCTTGATATTGTCTCAAGGAGACATTATTAATTAATTTTTTAATTTTTATTAGAATATTATTTTATTATTTCAATATTCTAATCTACTTTTATAGATCATTGACTATATTACAATATTATCATTACTTAAATATACATACACTATACATAAAATTCTTTTTTTTTTTTTTTTTTCAACGCGTCAATCCAAACACAAAAATAACGGCAGAAGCGGCCATTCAGTCTATAGTTTGGTTCGAGACCCGAGTGGTACTTACTAAAATAAATAGACTGCCGGAAAGTAATAATATTAAGCTTGTGAATAAATGAAGACTGATAGAATAATAATAAAAACATACATACTTTGAATATATACTATGGCGACATCTGTCGTACGATGCTAACAATGCTATAAATACTAGTTTCACCGCAGTCAGTCTGGGCACAGTAATGGCGTGATTCGCCGAGCGGTATGAATACCTGGGCATATGTTGGATTCCAAGGTCCGCGGTTCGCATCCCGCTTCTGCCGTTATTTTTGTGCTTGGATTGACGCGTTGAAAAAAGAATTTTATGTATAGTGTATGTATATTTAAGTAATAAAATAAACATAATTTTATTACGCAAATACAAAAAAAAAAAAAAAAAATTGTCCCATATGGTAGACCCAAACTGCCACCATAAACTTCTGTTGCTACTGTCCTCTCCTCAACTCATGTGAGCTCTGCCTCCTAGAGTTGTATCGAGTACAATCTATGTATAGTTCCCGACGGCCTTAGAGAACAAGTAGAACCCGTTGGAGGATGTTTTTTTAAAATATTATTTTGACAAAAAAAAAAGGTATTTTTTTTAAACCCTTAACTACTTTAGAATGGCATGTGGCGTGTTAATCTGAAAACGACTAGAATGTCAATTATATTATAAGAATTCATTTAAAAATCTATTTCAAATATTAAATAAACATTTTTTTAATAACAATTTATTTATTTATTTATATACAGAATTGAAATTCCAATTTTTACAAATATTTCGAAACAGAGTAAACATAAATATACAATAAATAAAGAAAATAATAAAAAGTAAAAATAACACAAAAGAATAAGAAGATGACACGTGTCAAAGATCACAGAGATCAAGAAGAACAATACCATCAACAAAAGAGGAAAAGGATGTAAGAAAAGGATCGAGGTGTGCTGGTAGGCCATTTAGGAGCGACATTGCCGTTGTACCAAATTGAGTGCTTGAAGCTCCACAAGCATCAACTGGGATCAAAAACAATGGATGGCTACGAGCACGGGTGTACCTATCTGGAACATAGAAGTTAAAACATTCAAGAATCCCAGGGTTGTAAATTGAACCGCGAAGAAGAAGGAATGAATGTTTGAGTGCAGCAATTTTCCTCCGTGACTCTAGCGAATGGAAAGAAAGCATCCCTAGAAGGAAAAGAGTTGGGTAATGTTCGGAATTAAATGAATTGAATGGATAGTTACCGTAAATATAAAAATAAAGACGTCGGAGAATTTTTTTATGAATTCTTTCGATCATGAAAATGTATTTGGATTTATTGGGATTCCAAACTAAACTCCCATATTCCAGAACAGATAGAACGAGTGAAGAATAGAGAGTACGAAAAATTAGAGGGTTATGAAATTGACTAGCCTGGCGGGTGGTGAATCCGAGAAGTTTATTGGCGCGTGAAGTTAAATTGATTATGTGAGTATGGAAAGTGAATAATGAATCGTAGGTTATACCTAGATCCTTGACAACTGCTACTCTGTCGAGCAATGTTCCAGATAAGTAGTATTTGGACAGAATAGGATTTTTAGAACGGGAGAAAGAGATAACATTACATTTGTTGATACTAAACGAGAGCTTATTTATGGCAACCCAGTTTGATACACTATTAAGGTCAGATTGCAGATTATGCATATCGTCGATGGAGGAAATGGAAGAGAAGATTTTAAGATCATCAGCGAATAATAGGCATGAGGAGTGGGTAATACAATTAATAATGTTTAAATCATCACCTTTTTCATAGTTAATAAAAGAATACAATTTTTTTATGCGTTGCCACAATCAATGGCAATTTTATTAATAATAATGTTGGAATATTGCAAGATAATGCATCTTTTTGCAGGACAAAATAAGGAACATTAAAAAAAATATTGTTTACTTCCATGTCGAAAAAAACTAATTTTATATAGAGAGTTATATAGAATGTACTGACTTGGTGAGCATGGCTAGAGCACTCTCGACAGGCTGCGTGAGGCGCCGGGTGACATCATCGGTAGCCAGCGCCGGGCAGTGCAGCAGGAGGCTGCTCAGGGCTGACAGGGCCCCAGCGCGCCCCTCTAGAGTCACCTGAAATATAACACAACCATTCATCAAAAGAGGGCATCATCAAGACTTCAATGTCATTTGAAATAATAATAAGAATATTCGGTTTAAGCTGTTGATACTAGTTAGAGACTAATGAATATAACAATGGTGATCACCTATGTTAATCAATATTGGGCTTAGATTAACTGGAATGACAAAGAGCAAGGGAGAGTCCCCCACCACATTCCCAAAGCAGCTCTAAGGACCATCGGTCCTCCTATCATCTCACATGCAACACAGAAATATAAACTCTACTTGGTTTGTAAATTTTTACATCTCCCTGTTTCCTTCTATCTACCTTCAAGGCTTACTTTATTCAAATAAAACAATACAATTTAAACCAATTAAATGCATACATACAAACATAGCATTATTGATATACACATGATAAAAAATAAAATAAAAATAAATACAATAAACAAACGCATCAACTCTAGCAACTGCATGTCATAGAATGTTTAAAAAAATACATTTAAAATTATGATAATTATGAACCTTAGAATGAGAAGAGAAAAGAGAAAAAATCAAATACCATGTGTTGACAATTTTCAGGAAAATTAGATGTATAAAACTAACTGAAATCATTAGTGTTTTGAGTGAATAGAGGATCTTTACCTGCCAGGTGAAGGCGTCTCCGCGTGCCTTTTCAGATTCCAGCTCCTTGTTAGAGCGAGGGAAGCTGTTCCTCCACAGCAGCAACATCCTCGGGAGCAACCCGCGGACAACAGGAACTCCTAAATAAAAATAAAAAATGTATTCATTTGTGACACCTTTGAATTTCCGTGTAAAATATTTGTTGTATATGAAGCATATTCGGAGAACCTTGGAATAATCATTTGACTTCTTAAAAAATACTAATAATGTCCTCTTTTGCAGCATCTAATAATTATGCCAAAGCATTGCTCTTCCCCTCGCTGCAGAACTGTTTACTACGATCTGTATTCAATGAAACTTGTCATGATCCGTAATGCAAAGTAGTTTTGGGAATGTGCGTCAGACCGAAGATGAATATATAGTGTGGAGATTGGTGGTAGAATTCCTTCCTTAACCATCACCCATTCACGATTAATTTCCATTAAAATGTATGACGCGGTATTGCCAAGCTGTAGTCTAATGACGTTAGATCAACACCACACACAGGTTTCCTCAACCGCAAGACAAATGAGATATATTTGTGTGTATATACCAAGGGTCATGATGGCGCCGATGAGCAGCCATCCAGCATGTGTGCGGTTCAAGGAGAGCCGACTGTTCTGGCTTGCTGACCTCAGCAGTTCCTCAGCCGTGTTGAAAATGACCTTGCCTCGGTTGTGCGGAACACCCAGGGGGGACAACCGCACCGCGCCCAACACGGCTGCTAGAGCTGCACTGTATCCTGAAATGATACATTTTCATGTTGCAAATAGTCTATAATAATAATGGTAAGTAAATAGTCAGGTTATTAGCCAACGTTTTGGCATTTAGTTCTAGGTTGTTACTACATAACTTTTCTTTCCCGTCGGCTTCTTTTCTCTGGATTCATGGCCGAATCACTCTTATTTTCTTTACACAATTACTAGTGCTATGTTGGCAACTCTCATTGCCCTCGTGTCCTACCGGTTATGACATGCATAGTAAAATTACATATACAAGCCTTCACCAAACAGACCAATCACAGTATGTAATTATCATAGTATTTTCATCCGTGGCTGAATCAGTTATGTAGAAAAAATAGTCAAAACAAGAATCAATAAATTAAAAACTAAAAGCAACACAAAGACACCTCGGTGGAGAACTTTATCACACGTATTTTGGCGGCTCACAGTGAAGAGTAAATATGGAAAAAGTAGTAAAACAAATACCTGAGATGGCCTCGGGGCTCGTGCGCATGGTTTCGATAGCATCCACACAGCGGTCAATGAGTGGAGTGATGTGCGTCGGCACGGCAACGCAGATGCAGCGCAGACTCCAGGCGGCTCCCAGGCGGGCTGCGTGACATGGATGCACCAACACCTAAGGATATAAGAAACAACTTAAGTGATTGAAAGTGTGGACAATAAACCACAAGCCATAAAAAATAGGGTAGAGATAGGAAGAGGAAAGCCATAACTTGAAAATCTTCTTAATGAACATTGAAATCTTTTTGACTTTGAAAGAAAACTTACAGCACAAATGGCTTCGATGATGTTGAGTGATTGATCAGCAAGGAGGTTCTGCGCGGCCGTTCCCAGCCCGAGCATCAAATTCCCGATCTCAGTAAGCCCGCACACAAGTAGATGCTGGCTGAACAGCGTCTCCTGGTTGCAGTCCTTAGCATTTTCCGGATTGAAGTCGATACTGTTCATCTGGCGCACGATGATCTGGACAATCTCGCGACAAGCAGACGCCTGGGCTTTTTCACCGAGCATGCGGCCGAGGACGCTGCGCAGGATGAAGGTGATGCACTTGCGCGAGTAGACGGCGTCCACGTGTGAGCTGGCGGCCTTGGGGCTGGCCACCAAGTCCAGCACGTGTAGAAGCAGCGCGCTCTGGTGTCGCTCGAGCCACAGTCCACCCATACGTTGCACGAATACTACGTAAGCCTGAAACCCACACAATTAAATACATTAATGTTGAATAATATTATTTGAATCTATTGCTTAAATATACAATAGTGAATTAATCTACTTTTCAAATTAGTATAAAGACTTTGTATAAATGTATTTGATACTTACGTGCGTAACTCCCACGCGAACCTCACGATTGACTCCCGAACCAGCTTTGATGATTTCGCCCTTCAAGAAAGAGCTGCCGCCTCGCAGGAAGCCGCCCATGAGGATACCGAGTGCCTCCTCTAAGGACGTGCCTGCTTTCCCAGCCTTGATCTGCTGAGCTGTAACAGAATATCATAACATCACAGATTTCGTCCAATTGCAATGTGCTCGTACATGAGGTTGTGAGGAGTAGTACTCACCTTGATTTGCAGCTCCAGCTCCTTTGGAAGTGAGTCCGGCCACTTCTTCAGCTTGTGTGGCAGCTATGAGAGCCCCTAGGAGTTCAGCAACAGCGCACCTGTACACAAATAAACAATCAATGAGCATTCTATTACAGGCAGATATCGTGAAAAAGACCTATCATCTTCGTTATTTTCTCAAGCATAATGTAACGGTCAAATTCATTAAAGGCGCTTCTTTCAATTTATCAAACAGTCTTGTTACCTATTGACTGAAGGTCTCAGAATTCTTTATTTTCTCAATATGCACTCCTCAGTTGGAACAGATAGGCTTGTTCGAAGTCTGCTCTTGGTCCAGTGCAGTTTGGAGTATATTATATTTATTGTCATTCCTGATGGTTTTCATGGGATGTGAAGCTCTCCGGCGGCATCTATAAAACATTTTGCCTCCTGATCAACAATACTGCAAAACAGTTAGTAAATATCTTTCAATTTGTGCCAATCGAAAATGACTATGAAGTGTTCATTCCTCTTTATTTAAAAAAAAAAATGTTACAATGAACAAATGGTAGAAAAATATAAAAAATACATGACAGAAATATTAAAACAAATAAATGAATAAAAAAATTATCAGGCTATATCCGTCCACTGTTGAACGTGGGGCTCTTGAATAAGCTCGCCACATCCTCTTTGATTCTTCTCTTCTGTATCCTTGCAAAAAATATATATAATCTAAAAAGACCTGCAGGTATAATCATTTCATAACCTCGGTATGTGGTTGGCTCACCTAACTTGGTAGGTGCTGCCATCGAAGGCTCGGAAGCAGAGCGCGGCGAGGTTGTCCAGCTCGGCCGTGTGCAGGAAGGGGGCGCTGGGCAACATGGCCAGCAAGCAGCCGGCCGCGGCACAACGCACGGCCATGGAGCGATCCGTCAGCGCCTGCCGCGCCGCCTTGTAAATATCCTTGTGCACGTTTGAGATAGCCGTGCCCATGCCGCAACACACCTGATACAACACAACATTAATACAGGCAAAGAAGAAACGAAGTTTGCTACAACTACCATTTCTGTAAGCTAATATTGTGTCTTGTTCTCCAAGGCAAGAGCCCGCAAGCTTGCATATACTGTGGCTGTAGTACCAGAGAACTATTTGAGTGTTCAGTACAGCGTTTTTTTAAGGAGATCGGATGATGAGCCCAACGCTTCGTAAGCCTGGACATTTTTTTTGTTCTTAAGGGGTGGGTCAACTCTACTAAGGGTATGTATGTATAGAACTTAGATTTAATTAAATCAATTTAAAAATTCAAGCTTGGTAGTGTTTTGAGCCGATGGCGTCTGAATGACAAACAAATGCTTTACCACTATACTACGCCTAACGGCTATTCCATAACCTACATACATTGAATTGTTTTTAGAAAAGATCCATATTGTATGAAGGCGGAAACATAGATATGTAGTTAAAGTGCATTCCAGAGCATACCGGTGGCATTTACAAATATTTTTTGAAACAGCCAGTTCTTAGTCGACATATGGATGGATGTTCAGCAAGCTCAGGTGGCGCTAGAAGAAGACGTAATCACAAATTTAAAAAAAACTTAATGTATGCTAAATGTGTAATGTTATACTGCACACCTTCTCCAGGGTGTTCATGATCTCTATGCGCGTCTGCGACTCCGCACTGCGCAAGGATCTGATGAGGATGTGCACTGTCTCCTCGTAAGAGCGCCCCATCATGCGTCCCAGCTTCTCGTACATGCAACCCACGCAGCATATCGCAGCTCTGATGAAAAAAAAACACAAAACATGAATAAACATTATTAAAGAAGATAAATATGTCAGGTCACTAGTGATCAAGCTCAATGTGATACTGACAATGATTAAATTGCATTGTATAACCGATTTGTTAAAAAAAAACGGCTAAACATCACACACTTTGAGAATTACAAGCACGTGTTGACGTGTGTTTTAGTAATTGTCTTCCTTTTTTTTTGTGATTTGGTGGTAGAACATTGTCATCTGCAAAAACAATTAAAAATGTGTATATATACCAAGAAATGTACACGACAGTGTGTTTCAAATACATGTAGTATTGTTCTATAAAAGACAAAACATTAATTCATTCTAATTTTTTGTATCGCCTTCAAAGTAGGCACCTTCAGAAATAACATGTTAATTGTTAAAGAAAAAGAAATATCAATGACGATTTTAGGTCACCATTTTATCGATGATAACTTCAGTTGAAAACATTTGCCGACTAAAACAATGAAAATCTTCTATCACATTTCGATCGTTTTTGAATGCATTGTACCTGTTGCGTACGTCATTAGTATTAAGTTATTGTCTGTCTCTCTATCTATTAAATGTTTGAAAAATATAAATAAAGATTGTAAATTTGGTCTATGCGCTCTCAAAGTTGCGAGGCGTGCGTCTGGGAGCTCCCGAGCATTTACGCGTCGACCCACGCAGGACCCTTGCGGCGTTGCGCTAATTCAGCCGCGAGCTGAGCGCGCTGATTGGTCGACGTTCCCCCCTCGCGCGCGCCTCCCGAGAGATTGTTGTATAAATATAAGCCTGAAAACCAAAATAAATCAGTATAGATTTGACTCTCCTGTGTTTCACTTCTACCTCCAACCCTCGTCTGGACTTCCCGCCTGCTGCCTACTCTGGAGAATGAGCCTGCCCGCCTACTCTGGAGAACTGGCCAACTAGCTGCCTTACAACCAGCTGGGAGGGGATCGATTGAAGAGAAGAGCAGAAGACCGCAACACGCCCGTAGAGCGGATCGACCAGCCTGAGAGCTGTCGTCTACATTTGGTCCTTCGAACCGGATCCTGCCTTCGTGAAGAAGATCATCTCCTGACCTGATCATGCCTGCCAATCGATCACCGATTGCGACGCGATCAGGAAGCAGCCGTGGAACTGAGATGGAGGACGACGCCCCTCGATCGGAATCGGGGGAGTCAACGGGGACCCTGGACTCCCGAGAGGCGCGCAACAAGGCTGACCAGGCGCTGAACGCTGTCACCGACATGAAGGAGATGATAGCTCAGCTCGTCGCAGCCGTGACGACAAGCGTGGCGAGCAACGCGCAAGCCAACGCGCAAACCATCGCAGCCAACGCGCAAGCCAACGCGCAAACCATCGCAGCCATCACGAACCTGGCCGCTAGCCTACAAGTTCAGCGACCTACGGAGCAGCCCGCCACGGCGAGGCCTGCCCAACCGCCCCCCGCACAGCAGCCGGTGGACCACCATGCGGTTCGCAGTGCGGGCGAAGCAGCCCGCGCCCCGATGGAGCAGCCCCCCGCGCAGAGGCCTGCTCAAATCATCCGGGTGCCTGAGAAGGACTTCTACCGTGCAGCTTGCAGTGCCAGCGAAGCAGTCCTGCCCTCCATACAGCAACCCGCTACGACGAGGCCTGTCCAACAACCGCCCGCACCAGAAGTGGACCGCCGTGCAGTCTACAGTGCGGGCGAAGTAGCCTGCACCCCGATGCAGCAGCCCCCCGCGCCGAGCCCTGTTCAAATCATCCGAGCGCCTGAGGAGGACCACCACCGTGCAGTCTACAGTGCGGGCGAAGCAGCTAAGCCTGCTCAACCCGTTCCCGCACCGGAACCGATGGACTGCGGTGCAGTTCAAAACACAGGCGAAACCGTGTCAGAGCTTACGGAAGCCGAGGCCAGGCGCCTCACGAATGAGTGGGTGAGACAAGCGTGCCCCCCAGTGGACCACCAGCAGACCCCCTCAGCGACAACGGACCAAGCCGCGATGTTTGCAGCCTTCTTTAAGGCATACAGAGAGAGCGAGTCAGCAAAGACCTCCGGGACGCGGCACTACGAGAACGACCCTAAGCTGGCAACACTCATTGCTAAGACCAGCCTGAAGGACCTGCCACAATTCAGTGGCGACCCAATAGACTGGCTGATTTTTAAAAACGCCGTCGAGGACACCACAACCGCATACAACCTCTCCCATGGAGAAAACCTCGGCCGTATACGGAGCGCTTTGACAGGGAAGGCCAGACAAGCGGTAGAAAGCCTGCTGGTAAACCCGAACAACGTACCGGGGATTATGACGTCACTCGAGAAGAACTTCGGAAACCCAGAGCTCGTAGTCAACAGGCTGATGGAGCGGATCAGGAGGTTGCCGAAGCTTCATGACGCCACTGCCCCGACTGCACTGATAGTGACCGAGTTCGCGACACAGGTATCGAACATCGTCACAACCATGGAGCACTACGACTGTGACCTGCACCCTGCCGCTCCGAAACTCCTGTCCGAGATGGTGCTGAAGCTACCCACAGGCTTGATGTGGCATTGGGTAGTTATGCGTGACAACCACACGAGGAGCACCCCTAGAGACTTCGCGCGATTCCTGCAGGACCTCACCGACGGATTGCCCCTGAAGGGGTGCACCCCCGTGCAAATCGAGCCAACATCAAGAACCGAGAGGAAGAACGCTCCGAAGCAAGTTTACATGTTGGAGAAAGTGCCGGATAATGTACCGGAAAAAGTGCCAGAGAGAGTGAAGTGCATGATGTGCAACGGGCCGCACCAGATTGACTCTTGCGAAAGCTTCATGAAGCTGGAGCTGCCGGAAAGGTGGAACGTTGTGCGCCGACGGAAGCTGTGTCAGTCGTGTCTGAACGAGCGCTGCCACAGCACGGTATGCCGCGCAAGATGCGGCAAGGATGGTTGCCCAGGCAGACATCACCGGGCATTGCATCAACTGCGGGCACCAAATGCTCCGACGGCAGCCCCTGACCGTAAGGTGCTTCATGCGTCAAATCAAGAAGGCGCAGTGACCCTTAAGGTCCTGCCGGTGAAGTTGAGTGGACCCAAAGGGTCAGTGAACACATACGCCCTCCTGGACGAAGGCTCGACCGTGACACTGGTCGAACAAGAAGTGGCCGCCGCCATCGGAGCGTATGGCCCGCGTGCTGGACTACGCATTACGGGCGCAGCAGGCATCAGTGTCAACGATAGTGGTTCACGACGAGTGAGGCTGACGATAGCCGGGGACGAGAGCACGTTCGAAGCGGTCGCGTACACCGTGAAGAGACTAAATTTACAGACCCACGTGTGCGCGACGAGTGCGAACAGTGCGAAGTGTGGAACAGTTAATGTGCGACCTCAACTGCTGATCGGCCTGGACAATGCGCAGTTGATCGTGCCGCCCGGAGGCGCGAACGGAAAGTGGTCCACGGACGGAATGATCGTGAGCGACACACCGCTGGGTCGCGTCACGTTCGGAGGCGGCGCGGCCACTGCGCAAACTGGTGAAAGCTCGACGCCTGAAGCCGATGGACGGAGAGGCAACCACGGTGAGCAGACGACGGTCATGGTGAGCCTCAAGAAGCCATCCCGAGACGACGCCCTAGAGGCCCTCGTAAAAGCCAATTTCGCGCTTGAGGCGATAGGAGTCTCGGCAACGCCGCGAGTCAACGCGGCCGACAAACGGGCGCTCGAGATGCTGGAAGCAACCACGAATCAGCTTCCGATCGGAAGATGGGAGACGGGCCTGCTGTGGGGCGATGACTCGTCGACCCTCCCGGACAACAGGAAGGCCGCTGAGAAGCGCCTAGCCTCGCTCGAGGCAAAATTGCGAAAAGACCCAGCACTGGCAGCGGCGTATCGGGACAAGATAGCCGAGTACGAGTCGAAGGGATACGCGACTGAGCTATCACGGGCCGAGGAGGCGCAGCAGAGTGCCCGAAAGTGGTACCTGCCGCACTTCGCGGTGCGCAACCCAAACAAGCCCGACAAGATTCGGGTTGTTTTTGACGCGGCAAGCCGTCACCGTGGAGCGTGCCTGAATGACCTCTTGCTAACGGGCCCAGATATGCTCACGTCACTAGTCGGAGGTATCCAACGGTTCAGGGAGGGCAGAGTAGCCATTGCCGCGGACATTAAGGAAATGTTCCTGCGAATTAGGATCACACCCGGTGATCAGATGTCGCAACTGTTTCTGTGGCGGCGGACACCGGGCGATGAGATATCGACCTTCTCCTTAGCGTCGATGAGTTTCGGGGCGAGGTGTTCCCCGTGCAGCGCCCAGTTCGTGAGGAACAAAGTGGCGTCCGCGGGCGCTCAGAAGCACCCGAAAGCGGCGCTGGCAATCAAAACAAAAATGTACATGGACGACTACCTCGACGCCGTGGACACTACGGAGGAGGCATCCGAGTTGGTAAAAGACGTTGCAGCCCTCCTGAGCTCAGGGGGGTTTGAATTGACGGGATGGGCTTTGAACAACGCGGCTGCGCTGAGAGCGGTCAAGGTAGAAGACCGTGCAAAGTCGTCCATCACCATCGGAGGAGCGGCTACCACAGAGAGAGTGCTGGGGGTGGTGTGGAATCCGCACTCGGACACATTCACCTTCAAATTCGAGGGCGAAGGAAACGACTCGCCCAATTGGCCTACAAAAAGGCAGCTGCTGAGCGGGGTCATGAGGATATTTGACCCCATGGGATTCATCGCCTGTATAACAATAAGGGGCCGAATATTGCTGCAGGCGGTATGGCGCGTCAACATCGGCTGGGATGAGGCGCTGCCGGAAGAACACGCGCAGCGATGGAAGGCGCTGAAGACCCTCCTGCAAGAAAACGTCTGCAGGATCCCGCGATGCACTGTCAACCTCAGGAAGGAGGAGGTGACGCTACACCTGTTCAGCGATGCATCGGAGCAGGCGTGTTGTGCCGTCGCATATTTTGTTCACGAGGCGGGCACGAGCTTCATCATGAGCAAGACCAAGGTAGCGCCGCTGAAGCCACTCTCTGTGCCGCGCCTCGAGCTGCAAGCAGCCGTGCTCGCCGCGCGCTTAGCTGTGAACATCAAAAAGGAGACCGGGGTGAGGATCCGGAGAACCGTCTACTGGACCGATTCTAGCACGGTATTGAGCTGGGTACGGTCGGACCCGCTCAAGTACTCGACGTTCGTCGCGAACCGGCTCGGGGAGATCGACGAGTTAACCGGCGCAAGTGGATGGCGCTGGGTGCCGACCAAGATGAATCCAGCTGACGCCGGGACACGTGATCATCAGCCACCCGATATGTCAACAGAAGGGATATGGTTCCGGGGCCCGGCCTTCCTCTCCGGGCCAGAGAGTGAATGGCCACAGGAGAAGAAGATATCAGCACCTTCCGATGAGACATTAGAGACAAAACCCCCGCGTTACTTTGTAGGGCACTGCAGTGTTGCAGAAGCCCTGCCGGACGTGACGCGATTCTCTTCATGGATGAGATTACTCCGGACGACCGCATGGGTCGTGCGGTTCATCACTCGTTGTCGTCGTACAGAGACGACGCGACGAGAGCCAGGAGGAGCTTTCGAGCTCCGAGCCGAGGAGATCGACAACGCGGAGAAAATATGGATACGCCTGTCCCAGAGGCGCGCCTTCAGCGACGAGATGGAGGTCTTAAGACGGGGGGAGACCCCCCCACCCGGCGGACGACTAAGAGCCTTCACACCGTACATCGCCGAAGAAGACGTCCTGCGGATGAACACGCGCCTGCAGGGAACTGAGGAGGAGGCCCCGCCGATATTGGACGGCGGGGACGTATATGTCCAACTAATGATAGGACATCAACACGCCTCGTCGGGACATCCCGGCGCGGAACGCACTGTCAGCGATTTGAGGGCAAGATTCATGATTCTGAGGCTCCGCACTACCTTGCGGGGACTCATAAGACGCTGTAAAGTGTGTAAACTCTTTAAATGTGCCCCCGAACCGCTACTCATGGGGCAATTACCGTCGGCAAGATTAGCCAGCGGTGAACGTCCGTTCAGCCACTGTGGACTGGACTTCTTTGGGCCCATGACGGTGACAATAGGAAGACGTACCGAGAAGCGGTATGGGGCGCTCTTCACATGTATGACGGGCCGTACATATTGAGCTAGCGAGTTCACTGTCTGCGGACTCGGCCATAATGGCTCTCAGAAGAATGGCAGCGCGACGCGGACACCCCAATGTCCTTTATTCCGATAATGGAACAAACTTTGTCGGAGCTGATCGGGAGATGAATGCGGCTATCAAAGAATTGAGCCGCGACGCCGGCCTCCTTCAATACACGGCGGGGCGCAGAATAATTTGGAAATTTATCCCGTCGTCGTCGCCGCATTTCGGAGGAGCCTGGGAGCGACTGATCCGCTCAGTAAAGAGCGCCCTGGCGGTAACCTTGAAACAAAGGTCTCCGCGCGAGGAGACGCTGCTGACTGCGCTAGCGGAGGCTGAATATACAATAAACAGCCGGCCGCTGACACATGTATCCGTCGCGGCCGAGGATGAGGAGCCGCTGACTCCTAACCATTTCCTGTTGGGATCAGCGGGCAAGATGATAACCCTGGCAAGATACGACCAAGGAGAGGAGAACGCCTGCCTCAAGAAGCGGTGGCGGGTGTCCCAACAGATGGCACATGCGTTTTGGCGCCGGTGGATACGCGAATACTTGCCGACCCTGGCGCAACATCCGAAGTGGAGGACCCCGACGGAGCCTCTGCGAGAGGGCGACCTAGTCCTGATCGTAGACCCTAAGCTCCCGCGCAACACCTGGCCACGAGGACGGGTGACTCGAACCGTCCCCGCAGCTGATGGGCAGGTCCGCGCTGTACAAGTCAAGACAGAGACCGGCGTCTACACTCGACCCACAACAAAGCTGGCGGTGATCGCCACAGCCCAAGAAGAGACGTACGTAGCATGAGTGCAGCGGAGACTGTACTGGGGGAGTGTTGCGTACGTCATTAGTATTAAGTTATTGTCTGTCTCTCTATCTATTAAATGTTTGAAAAATATAAATAAAGATTGTAAATTTGGTCTATGCGCTCTCAAAGTTGCGAGGCGTGCGTCTGGGAGCTCCCGAGCATTTACGCGTCGACCCACGCAGGACCCTTGCGGCGTTGCGCTAATTCAGCCGCGAGCTGAGCGCGCTGATTGGTCGACGTTCCCCCCTCGCGCGCGCCTCCCGAGAGATTGTTGTGTAAATATAAGCCTGAAAACCAAAATAAATCAGTATAGATTTGACTCTCCTGTGTTTCACTTCTACCTCCAACCCTCGTTTGGACTTCCCGCCTGCTACCTACTCTGGAGAATGAGCCTGCCCGCCTACTCTGGAGAACTGGCCAACTAGCTGCCTTACAACCAGCTGGGAGGGGATCGATTGAAGAGAAGAGCAGAGGACCGCAACACGCCCGTAGAGCGGATCGACCAGCCTGAGAGCTGTCGTCTACAGTACCACTCATTTGTTTTTGATACAGTCGTTTCACTATTAGTTTTTGTAACATTTTTGCGAGACGACACACGATATTTAATTTGCCAATTAATATTAGATTAATTCTTCGTTTGATATTGTAAGAATCGCAGAGCGCGCTCGATACCGACCAATCTACCGCACAGCTGATCACAAACTAAATGACGGTTCGCGCGCAAATTTCAAGTCCGTACAGGGGGCAGCCAACTGAGCAACAAAAATAATTTTAACAATACCTAGCGGGATTGTAAAATTATTAATTCCCGATTTTTTGTTGACAGAATAGTAGGTATATAATACTATTCAATTTTTTGGCATTTAAAATCATTACAAACTAACATTTTAATTCGTATACAAATAATTAAATGTGATTTTTTTTAATATTTAAATAAATTAAAAAAAAAACATTCAAAAATGTACCTAAAAATGGGCAACATATGCATAATCCAATAAAATATATGGGATCTTAAGTTAAAAACACAAGTGCAAGTACTCTAGCCTGCAAAATATACGCGTATATACAACAAATAATGTACAATAATGTACTTTTAAAATAAATAATAAAACCAAAGTACAGAGTATAATATAGTCAACCCTCATAAAAAGTTTTTATAAGACCAGATAATTAGCGCGATGCTCCCAAGGCCTGTAACATTTAGTGCTAGGAAAAGTTTTAACACAAAATAAAAACACAGAAAGGGCCGATATATGAAAAATCGCAAATTTATATTTAGATTACACAAGTATATGTAGCTAATTTTAAAAAGTATATACTAGTAGAACATAGCTGTAATGTCATCAGAGAGTTAGGGTTAGTCAGGGTCCTGACGCTGACATGCTGGTGGGCAGATAGCTGGGAAAGTCGTCTTTTTTCTTAAGGATGTCGCTGAGCAAAATTCGTGACCGTTATAGATGTCATCAGATTCCGGGTGATAAGCCTGATTCTCCGAATGACATGATAAATGGTGGTTGGGCAGATAGCAGGTAGAGTCGTACTTGTTCTTGAGGGTGTCCCTGAGTAAAATATGTGATCGCTAAAGATGTCATCAAGGATTCACCTAACGTTTCAAATGACATGATGGATGTACTCTGAGTAAAGTACGTGACTGATATATATGTCATCAATGATAAACCTGACGTTCCGAATGACATGATGGATGTACTCACAGGCGGGTGGGCAGATAGCTGGGAGAGTCGTCCTTGTTCTTGAGGATGTCGTTGCACTTGTTGACGGTGTCAAAGAGCAGGAAAGTGTCGCCCACGGAGAAGAGCGTTGCCAGGCAGCGAGCCAGTAGGCGGCGAGTTGGAGGACCGGGCCCCGGCCCTCCCTCACTCACAAGCCCTGTCAGCTGCGCCACCAGCTTCTGCTGACACCCCTTGATGTCACTCTGCAACAACATGTCACAACATAAGATCACAGTTACACAGTTCTTTCCTGCACAGTAGATTACTTCCTTAGTTCTCAGCTACAAAAATTTCGACTTTACTAGAAAATTCATTTTTTTATTTATTTATTTACATACAGGAGAATAGAGATAGATGGTGATAGTGATGCTGAAATATCATCTGCGGATTCGATTCACGCTTACCATACTACACAGGGCTATAAGCGCAGATTGTGTAGTGTTGATCCGATAGTCATAGACTACAGCCCAACTAGCATCATACAATGATTACAGCAGTGCCGGCTTTATACCTTGTAGCACCTTGGGCAAAAAAAAATCTGGCGCCCCATGTTTTTTTGGGTGGGAGGGGAATTCTTCAGAAAATACGCCCTGTAGGAGCAAAGGTCGCACTTAGCGGCCTTAGTTAAATCGGCGCCCTGGGCAGCCGACCCACTGCGTCACCCCCTAAAGCCGGCACTGGATTACAGGAATTCACTATGAATAGGTGGTGTTCACGAGACATTTTTTCCCTACCACCAATTTTGATTAATCTATGCTATGATTGGCTTAGAAATCGATTAAATGTATTTTTTTAATTCTCTGTCAAAGATCAAACCTACAACCTTCGGTTTGAGTGGATTCAATTATTTTCAGAATTAATATAAGTGATGATTGTTCGATTTTTAGCTAAAGCTCATAATGGTGAGAATCTATCAGACGTGGGAAATATGAGTATGTCTAGAAAGGAAAGAAACATAAACTCTTTTATAAGCCTTAAAAATCGCTCTTATTTCCAATTCATTGCACAATATCTAACCGCTCGATAATAGCAACTCGACATAGCCGAAACATGACGTGAACGAATTTAAAAATGTGGAATAATTATTAATGTTTTACTTTTATTTGATATTTATGGAATTCCATAGAGAATAATCGATAAATAAAATCGAAAAAAATGTTACGAAGCTTTTGAAATAAATCTTGTAACTTTCACACAAGATTTGAGCAGCATTTAATGCAGATTTATACCCGTGTGCAGAGACGGTAATCGCAAATCAGAAATAACATTTTTTTCGACATTTGAGTAAGCATATATGTACTACGAACATTGCACAGTGTCGCATTCAGTTATTTACTGCAAAAAATATATTAGAATTCCTTAAAAACAAAAAGAAAAACGCAATTTTTAGATAGTTTGACGATGAAACGTTTCATTTTAATACGGAATTGTTTTTTTCTTCATTTAAATAGTTTATTTTTGTTAGATTAAAAAAAAAAAATCAGTGTGATTATTTCCCATTTCAGTTTTGATTTATTCCCGTTTTTTAACTGTTGCTGCCAATATGAATTATAAAATATTCTAGTAATTTGAAGTTTATGTTAATACGTTAATGCCTTATTGATTTAAATTAAAAACAATAAAAGATGAGAGTGTGTTTTAGGCACTAAACTTAAGTAAACGGTTTTGTGAATCATATGCACAATATGATGAGTAGGTATTTATGTATAAATCCGTTTGAATAGACAAAAAATGTTTAAGAATTCATGAAATGTCTTATATGTGTGTACTATGCGCTAAAATATGTGTGACAGAATAAATGGTATTACAAAGACACACGAAAAGATAAATAAATTGGAAACCTCTGAGGTAAAATAATAACATAGAAGGCAAAATTATTGCCACTATCCTTTTATACACCTAAGAATCTAGAACCTTGCCAAAAGACAGTGCAGAAGTATAATGGGTATAACAGAAGCTTGCGTAGAATACGAAGATTCGTCTTTGTAAGGACAAGGTGAAAGAGCGGACACAGCAGCCTTCCATCTTGCAGTCGGCCAAGAGACGAAGGCGGACATGGCTGGGACATGTTTTTGGTATGCCACAGGAGAACATAAACTATAGCAGTTCACATACTCACGTCGACATTGAAGGCTGTCGGGAAATATATGTAACGTGGACTCGAGAAACAGAGTTGAATATGGAATACGGCAAGGATCGTGGAAGCTGAGAGATTTGCAGTGGCAGTTTTTCGAAGACCATATGCTCTATTTAAGAAATTACACAGGATGATTATGATGATGATGGCAAAGTATCGTAGCTTTGGCTGATTACATCAGTTCTCAGCTCACTGAGTGGGTCAGAGTATTGCGGTCAACGCCTTATGCGGTTAAGCGGCCCAGACTCCAGCTGCATCAGATTGCAACTGTCGCTTGCGCCATTTCCGACTAGATAAACCCTCCAACAGTCATTTTCCAATGATTATCATTTTAGTTCAACGCATTCTGTAATTTTTGCGGTAGTCTACAGATTATGTGGATTTTCAAGCACGTTTGTTATTTTTACATATCGTTTAAGCCTAATCGGTTAAAATGCATTGAGTTTAGCTGTGGTGATAAAATATTAACTTTTTATATTTAAACGAACTTTTATAAAAAAATAATCTTTATCGGAATTCGAACTTGAACCTATCAGCCAGGAACTTAGGAGTCTAGGGCTTAGGCAGTATGTACAATATTATGTGTGACGAGCAGAAATCTGCCCACGTGAAGGCTAATAAGAGAACCCCGTTTACGACTCCTCGTTATTTGGGGCATATTTGTAGTTTCGAGACGCATTTTATGTTTCGGCCGGATCACTGGATATCAACCTTTAGATATCACAAAACCCTTCATCACTACATAGTTAAAAAATATATATGTAGTAATCGTAATTAGTAACAGATAAAATAAATGTAGAAGTGATCATATGAACATCAGAATGTATATCCATGTCGGACACAGACAAAAACATGGATGGTTAACCGCCTAATATCCAACGCGTGCTGTAATTAGGTTGACTCGCCTTTTATGACATCAATTTCATTTATTTATTTCTTTCAGAAACATTAAAAACTTTTATTTAATACGATCCTGAAATAATATAATACAAGAGAAACAATTTATAAATATAGGTATTTATGATTACTAACAACAATTATTAAAAAGCCCCACAGCTCGCTAGACAGAAGACTCCACGAAATTACTTTGATAAATAAATTCGTGGAGCTCAAGTCGAAACTGGGCTTCTCTCAAGTGGAATACATCAATATTAGATGCGATATGGTTGAACAGTCTGATCACTCTCCCAAGAGGCATAGTCCCAGGCAAGTTAGTATTACTCCTAGGCAGAACTAACAATCTGTGCTTCCTTATCCTTAAATAATTGTCAGGGACAAACAAACCGATTTCCAACAAAATATCAAGATTTCTGAACACGCCACACACTAGCCGAAAGAAATGCATACTCAAGCACACCTCTCTTCTAGTTCTCAACTAATTGTATCCAAACATACCCCGTATAAAGTTATATGGGTACAGCCACGGATAATATCCATACATCCTCATGTAAAGAAACCTCAAAATTTTCTTCTGAACTCTCTCCAACATGAGGTCATATTTATACTCGTGAGGAGCCCAAATAATAGATCCGCTCTCAAGTATACTATATACAAAATAATCCAGGCTTCAGATGCATCGAGCTAATCATCTGATTTCCTTTAAAATGCTCATTAACTTAAATGTTTCGAATACTACAGCAGTGTTTTCTTCAAGTCCAGAAAGAAGTCGGAAAACATGTTTTTTTTTATGTAATCGCATGCGGGAGAGCACAGCCGGTCAAGACCAGTGCACTCTATGACGCTCAGCCAGGGAGGCTGGACGCTGCATGCGGGAAACGTGTGTTGTGTTCGTGTTTGTGTGTGGGTTGGGTAGATTGCAAGTGTATGTTTCTTGAAGAGATCCAGATTGTAGGAAGGAGAAAACACAGACGCTGGAAGAATATTCCAAAGCTTACCAGTGGCATTAAGGAAGGAACTTTGGAAAATGACAGTTCTTGAGTTTTTCGCCTGTGGGTGGGTGCAGGAGGAATTAGTTTTTTAAGTTCCGAAGAGCAGCGACCATGGTAATAACGGCAGAAAAGACTAAGTGAACCAATCTTACGCCTGTGTTCCATTGATTTCAGGTTAGACGTAAGAGTGTCCTTGTTTATCAAACGTGTTTGGAGAAGACTTGTGATAAAGCATGGAGATTGACAGCTGACAGAACTGTTTGCCGACAGTCAATGCGACATATGCTCCTACTATGAAACGGGTATGAGAAAATTATAGCGTGGTACGTATTTATCTACTATTTCACCTACGTCACTATAACCGCGAAATTTTCGCAAGCGTAATGACAATAATTCATAATATTACAAGTTGTGTGTTCACAAATATCACACTTGAATGTTCATATAGACTACACAATCAGCGCTATCCCGAGTGTTGCCATAAATAATTAAAAATCACTTTAGCCAAATGAGATTTATTACTTTGACAAGAAATGCCGACGGCGCACAGTGGAGTCAAATTATGTTTAACTTATCGAGAATTATTTGGGCACAATGTCAATATTCAAAATTGTTGTAATAATTATGCCTCAGGTTGAAAAAATTTAAATAATAAAACGCTTAGATTTTAAATATTGATAATACACAACTAATACATAACTAATACTAATAATATATATATATATATATATATATTCGCAACATTTTTCCCTTTAGTTTAGTGACAATGGCACGTCGTTAGCGCGGTTTTCATTAGATCACCGAAAATAAACAAATTTGGTCTGGGTCATGTTGTTAATCGCATGTTAGGTTGAGCTGATCCTTAATACCAAAGTATCGGGAGAAAAAATCCGATTAACGAATCACCCAAAACATTGGCTTTGGAGGTCGTTCGGAAGCATATATGTTCTCAAGTGGACCTTCGGGTGCAGATAGTCATGGGACGAGCCATGGACAGCTGAAACTGATAGAACTGAGAAGCGGCAATTTGCAGTCATATGTTCCAGATATGGAACGGAAATGGGAAAATTCTATTCCTCTCTGCGGTGATCGTCTCGTCCTCTCCCAGCCCGCAGTTTGAGGGGTGTAGGCGTCGCCCGGGCGGCGCTGCTCGGCCGCCCATAAACTGTGTAGCCGCCTAACCTTTACTGTGCGCCGTAAAGGCTTCGTTCTGAAGGTTTATTCTTAGTGGGTCACCCACCGTGAGAGGGAGTACTACCCCCTCCACATCCCTGAAGCTGCTCCGAGGACAGACGGTCCTCCCAATAGCTTCACACTTAAATAAATTATATTTACAAAAATACCAGCTTAGATACTAAAAATAACGACACAAGTACGAGTATGCACGATGTATTAGTTATTTGGGACAAACGTGTAATATGTTTATGGTACATTACAAAATTAATTTATGTTAATATTCAGGATCATTCTCAAATAGGAGCAAACCTCTCTTCGAATTCAAATAATAAGAAAAAAAATATTCAAGGAAAACCTATATAAGCGAAGTTTTTACTTTAATAGATGAAAATATTTTCTTTATATATTACTATGTGACATTTAATATTAAAACTTATGTAAATAATGTATGTACATTGTACAACGTATGAAGCTGACTCGCTTCTCATCAGACGTCCAGTTATAAATATTTTGATTGAACCTGTATTTATATATTTATAAGCAGGCATTGATAGAACATGCGCAAAAAACCTGTGTCAAAAACAGCAGTATAGCCACGCGTTTTCTTGCGTTTATTTTTTGTCGTTTTACTCCCCGACGATTGGACACGCAACGAAATAAAGAATGCTTTGCTTAAAAAAAAAACAATATAAATAAACACGAATAATGAGCGCTTAACAAAATATAAAACGAGTAAAAATAAAGGTGATAAATGAAACAACCGTTATTCGTATCAAGCATACGTTAGATATGAGGCCGCCCACACTGCCCACCCTCCTTAGTCTTCTCCAACCGCTTGGACTTCCTGAAATATGAATTTTCAGGCAGCTTTGATGATTAATGGTGGCTCCCAACGCAGCCAAGGAAGAACTAATACCGATCAAAAACCACATGAATAGTCTGAAACACTATGTTCATATGTCTTAGGATCCCTTCAGCATCGTCGCGTCATAAGAAATGTTTACACAAAAAATATGTAAAGAATAAAACTATTTTTAAATATGAGTATTTTAAAAATTTAATAGATGCGTTGAGTTAAGCAAACGATCTCCGTATTTATATTTTTAAAAATCGGTGAAAGGATTAAAGCACATAGGAAGGAAACAGAAGGAAAAAAACTCACGTGAAAAAGGTACACGAAAATATTGCAAAACAGGAAATTATTACGCAAAAAAATGACCTCACAGGAAAAAAAACATTTTGCGTGTTAAATTTTCATTAGGTTATCATCAAATTAGTAAGACACAGTACTTTTCTATCAATTAAATTAAATTACTATTGCATCATTATTAAATTATCATAGTATTATTATTCAGATCCAGTATTTGTGTTTCCTAATTCATAAAATCAGAATTTCTTCACGGAACAGATAAATATACACTTGCAATCTCCCTAAGCCCATACACAACACATGTATTTACTTATAGATATATAATGTCCAGCTGCCCTGTTTTAGCGTCGTTGCTTTAGAGTCCATTGGTTTTAACCGGTTTTTCTTACCTTATATACGCTTACTTTAAAAAAACACGGTGCAACGAAGTTTTAAGATTATGATTTGATCAGAGCGTAGCACTAATTACCCTGCATCCATAAAATAAAATTGATTATGTCCCTTTCACAGCAGTCACTGACACTATAAACATATTTTGTTAAATATATCAGAATTCATGGCATTTAGGTTTAGCTTTGAACTGTTTTTTTTAATATATTTTGACCAAAGTTTCATGCGCACTGATGCCGCTAGTTAGGTAAGCTCTTATGCAATTACTAACTGATTTAGCGTCATAGAGCTCACTAGAAAGTTTCGACTAAGCTTTACTGGGAGTCGAACCCGGGACTACTTGCGTACCAGTCAAGTTCTCCGCTGAATCATGAATTTCGGAAAGATGATTGATGGTTAGAGAAATTTCATGACTTATTCTGAAGCGTATGTTCATGACTTAGTTTAGGCGTATGTTAAGTTTTAAAGGACACGGAAGATTAATTTGACCCTACTCAAATATTCGGAGGGCAAAAAAAGTACTTATTTTATAATAATACGTAAGTGGGGGGACTTTGTGAAATACAAAGCTTTATTTAAAACACAATCAGTGTTAATATTTTATGCAAACGCATATAAGAGAACATCATAAAAAAGGTTTTGCAATTCCAGCGAATTATATGACATTTTATTTGGTAGACTCCGAATACATTGCGGCGGGATTAAGGGGATTTCATGTTTTCATTAATCTGCTTACTGAAGAGATTTAAATTGTATGAAGAAGAAAAATATTCTGGAAAAGCATTCCTAATCCCATTGTTGTATATCCGGAAGTGTTCATTTTAATTAATACAACCGGAAATACAACAAAAGGCGGTTTTAGTATACCCTTTTTAGAATGAGATTGTATACCGCCTGATCTTACTTAACGGGAAAATTTATTAATATTTTTAAACATATCTGTAATACAGTGTCACCGCATATTGACGCTATTCAGTTCGGTCAGTTGTTATTATCCAGGCCTCATCCAAAAACATCTCTGCACCCGAAGGTCTGTCTGGAAACATATATGGTACTCGATAACCTACAGGGCAGAAGCTCTATGATTTGAGATGGTAGCTATCGGAGGCATATTATAATAATTAAGAACATTATAAATTAATGACGTAAGAGAGGTTATAAAATTAAAACTACGAACTCTTGCATAGTAAGTAAGCATTTTGCATCTAAGTCATGCTCCTGGGTGAAGACAAGAATTATGGAGTGAGAGTGGAGGATGGCGAGTTGCGACACACGGTGGAGGGATCAATCGATCCGTTTCCAAACTTAACTCTAAATAATCGCAGATAAGCTCTTGCTTTTGTTATTCGACATCCGCCCGTCTGGCGGTCTCCGCAGAGGGCTTACCCTGAACCTCACACCGCCATCAGCAAACCCGCCCAGTCACTGCCTAATTAATTACGATCGATCAAGGCACGACAAAAACAGTAACCGACGAGTCGTTACAGAACGCTCGTTAGCCCAGATCATTGGTCTACCCAGTTCATGACAGACCGAGACTCTTTTAACGATGACTGACCTCATCAAAGTTTACTGCCCCCGAGCGTCCCTTTCTCTTGCATCTCACTTATTGGTTTTTGTCATTAAATGTTTTGACAATGTAACCTGAAATTAGCTTAGATATTCAAATCAGTGATTTATGTATAATTATTTATTTATTTACCTTGTTTTTACATGGATCACGTAAGATAAGTTATCTGTATAGGAGACTGCAGTTTCGACTAACTTGTAGCCTTTCTCAATCCATCACTTTTTAAGAGATGTGATGAGAGAAAAAAAAAGGTATATAAATAAATATTTATAATTTATAATGGATCTCAAAGTGAATGCTGAAAACATTGAAAAAAAAGTTATTTATATCTTCAATCGTTTACTAATAATAATAATAAGTCGGGGTTGAGTCGCAAATTAAGACCAAATGGTCCAGACCTCGGAAACGGCGAGGTTATCATCTGTTTTTTTTTCAAAAATTGCGAGCTGCAATTGTCCATGCATTATAGTCATCACATGTTGTAGCTATTTGGTTCAATCAGTTGCCATTGACCATGGATCATCACAAGATGTCTCTACACCTGAAGATCCATCTAGAAACAGTCAGACGACCTTCAAGGCAGAAGCCTGGGATTTGAGAGTGTACTTATAGTATCCGAGGCATATTTTTGCTAATATGTTAATAATTTTTAAGGAGATTGGATGAATGGCTTTGTTTCAGTTAAAATAATAAAAAATACATTTATAAAAACGTAAATAATAATTAGCAATAATAAATAGAATACGATTGAAGCAATGCCTTTTTTCTCGTAAGATAAATATTAGGTAAATTGGAAAGAAATGTAAATTTTTGGCGCGTCACTTTAAAATCAGTTTATCAATGGTTGCCGTTAAGTTAGCACGTCGTGGTTGGTATCATTTTGAAGCTCTGTGTGTACTCTTTTCATTTCAACATTTTGATACATTTTTAATTAGAATAAATGTCACTTCAGTCCAGTTTACCTAATATGAGTAGTTTAGACGTTAGAGACTGTTGAAATATACTAAACAATAATCAACTCAATATTATGAATACGTGGAATTATTATAGAATTTGTTATAAGTATGAAGATGATAGAAGAACAGTCATTGTATACATTCTAGAATATGAAGTAGGCCTCCCCATATACTCGTATATATCTTTCATTAAAAACAATTCTAATAACGATTCAATACCTTCCAATTCCATTAATAGGACATAACGCTAAAGAGAAAATGATCAAAAGAGTAATTTCAATTTATATACAATGATACTGGGATATTGTAAAGCACGTACCGAAGAATCTGACTTCTTCTCAAGGGAGGCTTTCAATAGATCTCGTTAAACCACCACCTGGAGCCACTAAAGGGAAAATCCAACACTCCGGAACAATCCGGAGTATGGGTTTAAAAGTATTTTTTTTCTAAATTATAAACACAAACAGAAGACCACTACTAGAGGGTATTGATATTGATCGGACTTTAAGTCGCAATATTTTATAACTGATACACATCAAAATTCATGGCAAACAGCATATTTAATTATATATATGTCATCAATTAATTGGATAAAAATAAGCAGCGTTGTATTTTAAGTCGTTTACAAATAAAAAAGTAAGTAAGATACATAAAACTCAAGTAAATAACAGTGTTCAAAACGTTAAACATCCAAAAGTCTGCAAAGTAATTATTATAATCAAAATTTCTACCTTCGATGGAATCTGTTGATTCATACAGTCGGGTACGACACAGGGCATTGACCATCACAATGTTTTGCCACTCTATGTAAATTGAAGGGATCAAGATCAAAACAACATGTATCTAGGAATTTGCGGTGCATGAAAATCAATTTATTAATATTAATTTTATAAAATAAAGAATGCTTATGCATCGACACGGAGCATTGACCATCCCTATAATCTGCCACTCTATGTAAATTGAAGGGATCAAAGTTCAAGACGGTATCGAGTAATGTGCGGTGTATGAAATTCAATGTATTAATATTAATTTTATAAATGCTTACTCATGTTGTATACTAAGATATAAAAAGGGGTATATTATCAAATAAATTAGTACCAATTCAACTCCGGTCTTTGGACTTATCCTCAGTGCCGAAACCTTGGTATTCCGGCGTCACCATTTAGCTCAGTGCTCCGCAACCGGTGTGCCGCGGCACACTGGTGTGCCGTAAGGCCGATACAGGTGTACCGCGATCAAATAAGGCAATATTATAAATAAATAATTTTACAATGGTCCTCAAGCTCCCAGCGCCTATCGCCTATTTATGTAGACACACAACGAGGTACTTCCTTTATTAAGTTCTAAATGAACTTAAAAAAAGTGAAATTGATCAAATTTATATCTATTTTTGGCTCTTGGTGTGCCGCGGTATTCAAGGTGAGAACTTTGGTGTGCCGTAGAATCCAAAGAAGTACTTTGGTGTGCCGTAGATGAGAAAAGGTTGCGGAGCTCTGATTTAGCTGACGCTGTAATTTCGGGACCGCGATCTCGGTTCCGGAACAAACAGTTTGTAATATTTATATGGCACTAACAAAAACTTAAAGTTTAACTCCATACAGTTTATAGTTTAGTCGAGACTCCAAGAGTCAAAAAATAGAATGTCAATAAAACATACTCTTGAAAAATATTATTAAATCTTGCAAAATAAATATACATAATGGTTTACCTGCGTAACCCCGCGTACCTGATGACTCCGATTGACTGATGAGATAAATATCATATTAGATGATGTTTGCTAGGGTTTTTTAAGTGAATCAATTGTATGACTATGTCGCTCAATAAAGTCGACTGAACGATTCGTGTGTAATCAGTTGATTATAGTTTTTTTTTGTATTTATTTCCGTTTTGATTTCCTGTAATAATTTAATGAAGTGCCAGGTGCAATAGAAGATAACGAAAGCTCTCTATCTGTTTCATAATTTATAAAGAAAATGTCGTCTGACGTCAATACGCCGTTCGAAGTCTGAAAACACCCAAGTAACGCTTTCGGTCCTTGAAATGCCTTTTGTTTGAACTTATTTGTTTCATAACGCTTCAATCGTTTGCTTTTCATATTTATTGTTTTCCAAAGGAAAATTTATCGACTTTATAAACAAATTCTTACATTCAAATTAGCGAGGAATGAAAAGCGATATAAGTCATTTATATTTCGTTGCAAAGAGATCTTCAGAACGAATTATTTTTCAACTGTGATGTTTTTACGTTAATTAAAATTTAGAATATCAGAGCATTTGAATTTAAATGCAGATATCAAATCTTTATCCAATATGTGGCAGACGAAAGTCATTCCGTGATCGCAACCATTCAGTCGAGTCTCTTTTCGAGAACCATGTTTTATGGATGATTGAACAACAATGCAGCATGTATAATAGGTATGAATGTATATAAAATGGCAAGCGTCATGCAATGCACGTATGGGAAATATTTTTCACCGTGACACGGCTTTCTCTTGCGTTTGCTACAAAATTATGTATAATTTTCAGCAAAGCATGTTTTGTTCTTATATGTATCAAGTTAAGTATCAATTCTATAATATACAATAATTTTAACATGTTTAAAACATACTAGTTTTAACTAAAAATATTAATCTTTCGTCAATTATAGGACGCAGTCCTAGAAAAAAAAATCTCAGTATTAAAAAAATGCCTTAATTATGCTTTCATTTAAGTTTAAGTTAGTGGTAATGGTGTGCTTTCATCATATATATTTGAATTTTCCAGCTCGTTGAACAGGATTAATGTAACTTGATGAGATCTTGCTAGGAAGGAGCAATTAGTATTTAAAGGAAATTTAAACTTCCTTTAATTAAATGGGGAAATATTTTTTTTTTTAATTGATATAGTGTACCACTCGTCATACTGAATAAACAACATGTTTTCTAAATACGTTATGCCACTCGTCATACTGAATACATAAGGATGTTACTTCAGGTGATAAATCATTTTTGATGTAGAACATGCTTACTTGTATTTTATGCCACTCATCATACTGAATACAAAACGCCTTTATTTAACGTAATATGAATACAGAACGATATTATTAAACATGACATGCCACTTATCATACTGAATATAGAACACCTTTACTTTACAAAACGTCTTAACTTTACATAAGAAGTCATAGGTAAAACAGAACGTCTTTATTTTACATGATATGCCTCTCACAATACTGAATACAGAACGTCTTTACTTTACATGATATGCCACACATCATACTGAATACAGAATAGAAGAAATACATGTCACTGTCATATTGAATACAGAACGTATTCATTTATATTGATAAACCACGCGTCACAGTAAATACAAAACGTATTTTATACATTATCTATCAGACATATAAATATGCATCAGGCTTAGAACAAAGCAAATCTCTGACGCAGAGAGATTAAGTTTTCTTTAAATGCCAATATCCATTATTAAATATGTGTAGTAATCAATCAAAATAATACATTTCTTCAAAAACAATACCAGTATTTCGAACCTGTGATTACTTGCATAAAAGCCTGCTGTCTACTCTGGTACACCTTCAGTTAGGTTGGGGCTGACCCAGCCGCTATTAACATTTCATGGCATTTACCAGGTTGAACCCTTGTTACAACGAACGTCATTTTCCGCCTTGGCATTAAAGCGGCGTTGCAAAACAGTAAAACTCTAAATGCCTTCAAATATCATTCATCGTTTACCTTCTTCATTGTCCTAGCCTTTTCCCTTTATTACGAATTTATCGAATCTCGCCGTTCTAAGCCGTCAGAAAGAACGATCCTGTTCACTTATTTGGTCACGTTCTAAGTTATTTAAAAAATATCCTATCGGGGGCTTGGCGACAACTAGAAAGGCTACTCTCCCATAGGTCCACTTGAATTGTTCTATTCGATTGCCGGTGTTACAATGCGACAGAAAATAATAAGGAATTAAAAATGAAAAAAACATTACAGAATCAACATTAAAACTAGAATTTTTAACTCAATTCAACTTTTTTTACGTAAAGCGTAAAAAATGATATTTTTTGGCGCGTCACTTTCAAATCAGTGTCAAATTACGTGTCAAAGAAATTACCATTTCTTTCCGCTTTACCTAATATGTATACCTACTTAGAAAATACATTTTTATTAGCAGTGGCAAACATAGTGTATCAATACAAAAAAACACATTTTTAAATACACGTAATCTGTCAATTTAATGTGTAACTGCATAATTACGTAACATCAAAATGAACTTCTGAAAGAAAAACTATTTTTTGCTTCAATTCTAATTGTAATACGTCATGATGACTAGGCATTAAATTTAACACAAATAAGAAAGAGATATCCTCAATTTCAACTCAACGAAGGAAGCTTCAGCTTACCCCACCGTGGGTAAGCTGAAGCCTCCTTCAACTTGATCAGTACTTAGAATTCATTCAATGGTGTTATTGTGTAACGACATGTTTCGACATTAGACATGAAATATCAAAAATACTTCTCGCAATAGTTAAAACGTACTATCATACAAAATCATAAAAAAAAAATTAAATTTCATTATGTTACTCAAGAGATGTTTGATTCGAAACTAGCTTTGATGAGCAGTCAAGTTTAACGCCGTGTTTTAGGCAATGAGTTTTAATTTTATCTACCTACGTATTTACCACCAAGCCATGCCAGCGGGAGTTCGCTTTCCATGTCGAAGGTCGTGGGTTCGATCTTCGACAGAGATAGAAATAAAAATGGTTATGAATCCATTTCTAAGCTCTATAAATACCCTCGGTTGGTGTGAAATTGATCCTTCAATCATAAATGTCAGCCATAATCAATTAATCAAATTAATTTTGGTCTATAAAATAAATAGCAAGCGACATAAAATACACAGATGAGATTCGTTCATCGTTGGTATTCTTCTGTATGTTTGTACGTAATTTGTGTCTCCTTTTTTCATATGCGTCAATGTTTTAGGAAGCTGCTTGATCCACATTCCACACACAGAGCATATCCAATAAAAGTCAAGCGTTATGGAATCCACAGAAGAGATTTATCCATCACCATATGTTGGTATTCTTCTTGATATTTTTACATTAAAAAATGTTTACCCGTTTGGGTTCAATTCTTTTAGGCTGGGGGATAAGCAATTGGTTTATTTCAAAATTTAATTCTACGGGAGAACGAACGGCCGGAGCCGAGCGTATAATATCCCGAGCGCGAAACCGGAAAATTGAAAACCGATGCGCGAAAAATAAACGCGGGGAATTGTTAAATTAATATTTCGATCCCGTGAAATAAGAGAAGGATATCGTTTTATAAAATCCCCTTACAAACGCGACGTGAGACCTATTGAATATTCCCCGGGGAACAGCTTAAAATGCCAAGCGGCGTATTTTGCTTTTCTATAGACCACGAAATCCAATATTATGCCTTATAAAGTTTGCGAATCCCGCTTGGGAAAAAAAATATTTTTCAATATTACATTCGAAATTATAAGTGAATAAACAAACGTTTCATTCTTTTTTTTCAGAAATGTATTTTTTTATTGTTTTATCCTCCGCGACATTTTCGATCGGCCAATAGGGACTTGAGGTACATATGCACACTGACATGCTCTGGTAGAACTTGGTATCACAGTGTTGACGGGAATTTGCCAACGTAGTCAGAGAAATGGGCAGGAGGATAGAATATAAGTCATATCATGTCCGATATCCTGACTAGCATACGGTCGTCACAAACTGCCAGGACAAAGATTTGTCAACCGCGTCATCCTATGTCAGATCTACTTCACGTACCTCTGCTGAGTACATTCTATGTATAGTTCACGACGGCCTTCCAAGATGACGCGAACCAGGGAGCTTGAAGAAAAGGCAATTGAATTTTAAACCCCCCTGTAGCATTCGAAGTATATTTCCGAACAAGGTCTACCTTCGTCTGTTGAACGACTGTAGTATGGAAGGCAGTCTTGTAATTACTAACAAATTTAAAAAAAAACATCGTACCCCCAGTACTTCTACGGAGGCATTTACTTTCGATAAAAACATCATACAACTGCATTGCTTTTAAGCGAGATAGCAAGATGTACAGCCGTAAATAATAATGTAGATATAAGTAGGTAGCACAACTGAAAGCGACGGTGAATTTTATAACGTTCGCCGTGAAACGCCAGTCTTTCTACAACCTTTAAACGCCCAGTGGTCCCATACGGGACCGCAAATTTGCGTCGTTCAATGCCCTAGCAGGCCAATGTTTGTAATGTTTCGTCGCACAATAGATTATTTCATGAACTTAATTTAATACTATTATTACAAATTAATGTAATCCGATTGTGAAATGAACCATAAACACTCCTGTATGGGACCGCAGGGCATTGAACGACGCAAATCTGCGGTCCCGTAAGGAAACCAATGGGCGTTTAAAGGATAATATGAGGTTCGATCGTCTCGCCGAATATCCGATCAAACTTGGTAAATATGAAGATGGACCAACCTTCTGTGCGGCGAGGAGCACCTTGTCCAGGAATCGCAGCCACTCGAAGATGAAGAGTGGCCTCTTGGCAGCCGGTATCTGCTGCAGAGCTTCCTCGTTCAGGGTCAGCGAGTGCGACAGCTCCATCATCATGGCTGCGAGGGCCGCCTGCCTGCAGACAACAACACAAGACACTCCTATATAATTCACGAAAACACACATTGTATATAAAGACTAGCAACTGGAAGGCTGGGACAGAGTTGACCTCTGAAACGTGGGTGAAACAGGACCTGAAAATTTAACAAATTCATAGCCAGGTGCCCTAGGAACGTGACGTGTAAAAAATATTAGAAGAGTCGACCTTAAATAATTGGGAATAAGGGTAAGAGTAAGAACACACGCAAGACAATACTCCCTATCTTTTGCCAAAGTGTAAGGCCTGTACTCAAGACAATATAGCATTATCCTGTGGTATTAGGAAAATAATTGATATTTACCCGAATTTTTCATTTTTCACATGTTCGCCCTAGCTAGGTTGTATCTACTTTTAGTATTTTTAAGTTATTTAACTTCTATATAAGTCCGATTCTATAAAATATAAATTATTTAGTTCAATAGTCAAGGATCAAGCATTTTTTTAAATGCGTACAGAGTAGACTTAGCGTCTTTTTTACTTCTCGACATTTTTTTCGGGCACTAGTTTTGAATGTAAGACAAAGAATTTTTTCGCGGCAGTAATATGGGAGATAAGATAGTTTTTTTTCTGAATGTCAATTTTCTATATCAAAAATGTATATCCGAAAATACAATAGTATTTCACTTAAAGCTCGACATTCATTTTAGATTTCTAATAGGGCTCTTCATAAGAAAGATTGTCCAGGCAAGTCCTAGATTAAACTGTTTGCTTATCATGTGACAGGTCAGATCCCTCAAGAAGCTTAATAAATAAAGTTTTTGTCAATTTATATGCTTGTTGTGTTAGTTATATATGCAGTGCCGGTTTTAGGGGGTGGCGAAGTGGGTCGGTGCCCCAGGGCGCTGAATGAGCTAGAGGCGCCGAGGGCAACTAACCTTGCTGGCATTTTTTAAATATAAGCAACATGGGGCGCCAGAAATATAAATGCCCTAGAGCGCCGCAGGGTCTAAAGCCGGTACTGTATATATACATCGTTTTTACACTCGGCTGTGGTAAACTAAAGTCATCCCGTGAATACCACGAACCATTCACAGTGAATTCGGCTTCAGTCTAACGACAGTGGTTGATCAATACTTTCAGAAGTACATGTATATAATTATACAACAGTTCAACCAGGTTGTTTACTATATCTTTAATAATACCGAATACATTCTCATCCATCTAAATGAAATATTTACGGCTAATGTTTCGTAATTTTATATGAACGGTACATTTCTTTGGAGCTTCTTCTGGGAGCTACGGTCTGAAACATTAAATACAAAAGTAAAAAGACCTATCCGCCCACACTCAGGGGAAACTTAGCTCTTAGCGAAATTGTTGGAAAATAAATTAAGCCAATATTTCAAACGTTATATTATCCACTCTATATAAGCTTAATTAATATTATAACTTATTCGTGTATATAGTTGAAGCGCTAGATACGATATTCCATATTCATTTTATTTTTAATATACAGTAAGACCCCGCTTAACGCCGTTTCGTTTAGCGCTATTTTATTTAAACCCGGGGATTACCCGAAATTGTGCGCGGCGCCAGATATTAAGTAAGAGCGAAGACATTGGACACTGTGTCCATATGGATGAAACAGTGGAATTAGCGATACAAACCGGTTTAGATGGGGTAAATATGGAAGACGTCGAAGAAATAGTTCAAGAAACAGCAGCTAGTCTTTCTAATGATGAGCTCAAGGAATTAACTGAGCAAGAAGAAAACAAGATTATTGATATTAGTGATTTCGAAGAAGAGCAAAAAGAACTTTCGATGGCGTTTGTAAAAAAGAGTTTGAGCACTATAACTGAAATTATGGACCAATTTGTTGAAAATGATCCAAATTTTGACAGGAGTTCAAAAGCAAGACGGGGTGTTATAGATGCTTTATCCACTTATCAACAACTTCTAACAAAACGCAAAAGGAAAACGCAAACTACATTAGATGCTTTCTTGACAAAAAGGCAACAAATTGGAAACACAGAATATACTGAATGATCAAACTGACTTAGTATTGTATTTGTTTTTATAAGTATATTCGTTTATATTGTTTTCATTTTTGTAAGAAATAAATGTTTGGTTTTATTTTTATTAAAAAAACATAACCATTAAATTTAATACCTAACCCCATTATTTACATGTTAAGATAGCCTCGTTTAGGGCTGTTTCGCATTACGCTCTACTTTAATGGAACGTATCCCCCGCGTTAAGCGGGGCCTTACTGTACTATTGTAGGTATGTACTTCAACAAAAACAAGAATATATAACACAACCAAAGAATAAAAGTAAAAATGATATAATGACTAGATATTACGAGACTCATGAGGGCATCACTCCAGAGAACAAAGTCTCTTTAATGATCCGCTCATTCATATTATAATCAGTAAGCAATTAATGGTTCCAATGGATGTCTTTTAGATCAAATGTGGCTATTGTACATAAGTGCCAAAGAAAAATATCTTGCGAAAGAGATTATAATCATAGTCACGGGTCAAAAGGAGATGGAGAAGGAGGATAGATTCTCCTAAAATGGCAGAAAAATGGTAAATGCGCGGCAATTATTTGTAGTAGCCACAAAGTCGGCATGTTTGATATCTATAGTATCTCGGGCAAGGTTCAAATAGAAACATTTATATGTCAGGCGAATTACTTGGCCTCCTTAATAATGATAATTACTTCACCAAAGCAGCCTTAGATCGAACCCTTCTTGTATTTGTTATTTGAATTGTGTTCGTCATTCTGTACTCTAAATACAAAACAAAATAAACTTAAAACAATAAGGTCAACAGGACTTATTCTCACCTTCTAACAGGCTCTGGAGTGAGCATTGCTGTATGTTTAGTTCAAATCAAAACTGCAAGCGACATAAATGTAGGCTCTCAAAATAGTTCCACTCTACAAGGTTAAGTAACACTGCTATCACAGAGCTTGTATACCTTAATAGCCTCATCACTGTTATATTAATTTCAAAATAAAAAAAACGTTTCAGGAGCTAGAGAACGTTAAACTATTACACAAATTTTCAACTATACATGAGACCACTATCGAGTGAAATATATATTTTTTATCTAAAAATATAAATTTTACATTATTATTTGCATGTATAAAAAATTTGGTTGTAGATAAAAAATCAACTGAGAAAAATAATAAATAATTCAGTTTAATTTGTATTTTATTCTGCATTTTTTTTAATTCATGGTTGACAAGTTTCGGCTCAATTTCAACCTATACAGGTTAATACAATGTCAATAAATAAATGGTCGTGAAATTTATTTCAATGAATTATAAATATCCGCAAAAAATATTGAAGAAAATAAAACGATAAGTAATAAACTAATATTTTCAATAAATATATATGTATTATCATGATCATACATGATGCGGCGTTGTGTAAAAATACTTCTACCTACAAAACGCTTTTATATTATCTGTTTAATTAGATGAAAACTGAAAAGAGTTTTTAACTTTAATACACATATATAAATTAGTATATAGGCATCGTAACTATTGATGTTATTGCTCCCAAATTTAATGATGATTTTGACAGTTGTTCCATAATAAAACGAGGCGGCTAAAAAACAAACATAACACGACCGACGCCCGCGACGACCGACGTCCGACTGAAAACTGGGAAGCTGGCGATCGTAATAATGCTGTGCTAGTTACAAGGTTTTCCAAACATTTCTTCGCGGAAAGTATGTCTTAGTGAAATAATAAGAACGAAGATTGATCAAATCCCCGAGAGAAATGATAAATTCACGATAGATGTTAAAATAACAACTCTGTGGTGTAATGTTCCTTAACGCTTTCATTACGACACGGTGGAATACAAATTATACTGTCAATTACAGTATGTCAATATTTTAAGCATAATTGTACTTATCTGGTATATTTTCATATATCATATTGGTTCTTGTATCTTTTAGCTATCAGATGACGCATAAAAAACTATTCTAAGAAAGTAGCAAAACGATATATCACGGCTACCGATGTCAACGGTAGGGGAATCTTTTACGGTATATATAGGGTACCGATGCGAACAGGTTAAGAAAGTGAGCGATATGATCGATCCTAAGCGATTACAACCTAAACTAATCCCTTAGGGCTTAGATAGATGATCTTTTTAAGAAAGATATGAAAATGACGAATCTGTGGTATAGAATAGTTCATCAGTTTAGGTTATCTATATATAATATATAAATTATATATCGACCACAAAACAGAAATTATTAAAATCCCTTCCAAAACGCCACCGTTAATAGTTTTTTTTTCCAAGCACACAACTACTAGCTTTTCAGTTGATTCAATGACGTTCAGTCGGTTCGGCTAAGCCCTGCGTATGAAAATTTTCAAGGTCATTGTCAGAACCTTGTATTTTTAACACTTCGTCATCGGATTTAAAAATATATAAATCATCTCTATGTTTGATAATTTACAATTGAACTTCAACCTAATTCGCAATAAAATATTGTAGACATATAAGAACTAATGTAAAATCATCGATAAATATTTTATTTATGGATTTTACTTTGGGGCACTAAATAGAATTTCATTCAAAGAAAAGTAATACGAAATATGTCACGCAAGAAAAACATTCCTGGATCACAGTCCGATAGTATAATTAAAACGTTCTTAGTAATTTTTTAATTTATCAGTTTCACAAGCGGAATTCATATAATTATTTTTTTTATATAAAATCAACGGACTCAATTTTAATGATTTTATTTCGAAATGTAATAATATTTTTGTGTGTCGAAAATCTAAGTGGTTCGTAAAAATGAATCACAGATATTCAAAATTTTACTATTTTACAGAATTTCAAGCTTAAAAAGAATTGCAAATTTTCATGAAACTTCTAATCGCATTCCGTGTAATTTGCTCATAGTTTTGGAAACACTAACGGTGTGAAATGCGTAATTTTATTCACTATGAGTAAACCCTAAAATAATTTTGTAATGCAAAATTTGTTACAAAAAATATATAATAATATTTATCAAAATATAAATAAATTATGTTTAATTTATTATAAATGAATTGTATAACATAAAAATAAATTTATAATTATAATTTTCAATCGACTTTTACGAGTTATTGCATAGTAATTTTCAAATAATTTTATTGTATGCTGGCATTTTCTTCTCCGTCAAGACACTTTTTGACCGTTAACTCTTACCCTGCCATTTACGCGCATAGACGTACAAGCAATCCGTGCCTAAACTGCCATTTACGTGCATAGACGTAAATCGCCAGTATGAATGTTTCGAATACTGAAATAGCTTGGCGTATCATAGTTGACAGAGTATATTTCTTTGGCAGGAAAAGGGTTAAGAAAGTGACATAACAAGTAGATAAAAAACCGTGCAATCCAGACAAAACACAAATATCTTACCTATTAAAAAAAAAGTGATTGGTAATATAATATTCATTATAAGTGTTTCACAATTAAAAAATACAAATAGCCAATAAATGCATTATTAATACGAGTATATAATACAACACATAATATATCTCAAATAAATAAACATACTATACAAATAGCAGGTAATCTTTTAAATAAATAATGTTAACAGTTTAAATTCTAAAAATATTACTTAGGTAAAATTATTAAATCACATAAATTATCTAGGTAGCATCTGTAGTATTTATTTCGAGCACTACGCTAACGGATAAATATTTTGCAAATCTGGCAATACTGTTGACACATTCAAGATGGCCGCGCTGCCAGAATGTTTATAAGAGCTATGCGAAGAAATGTCTTCGCAACAACAATAGACTCGATTCAGATTACTTTATCTATTTCGCCATTCGCCGCCCCCCGTAACTTAAAGCCGCCAAAATAGCGTTCGCAATGAGTGCGCAGCCGAGCCCGGCCAACCTGCAAACGGCTCTGGACCGGGACAAAATCTACCAGTGGATCCTAGAGCTGTGCCAGCCGGGCACGCGCGAGGTTGCGCTGCTGGAGCTCAGCAAGAAGCGCGACGTGGTACCCGAGCTCGCGCCCGTGCTGTGGCACAGCTTCGGCACGGCGTCCGCGTTGCTGCAGGAGATAACAAGCATCTACGCGGCTATGATACCGCCTACGCTCACCGCGCACCAGAGCAACCGGGTGTGTAACGCGCTGGCGCTCATGCAGTGTGTGGCCTCGCATCCCGAAACGCGATCTGCTTTTCTGCAGGCGCACGTACCGTTATTCCTCTATCCCTTCCTTCACACCGTGTCCAAGACGCGTCCCTTCGAGTACCTGCGCCTCACAAGCCTCGGCGTCATCGGCGCGCTCGTCAAGACTGACGAGCAGGAAGTCATCACCTTCTTACTATCTACTGAGATAATCCCGCTGTGTCTGCGCATCATGGAAAACGGCTCTGAGCTTAGCAAGACAGTGGCCACCTTCATCCTGCAGAAGATTCTGCTGGACGACAGCGGTCTGAGCTACATCTGCCAGACGTACGATCGCTTTTCACACGTGGCCATGATCCTGGGTAAAATGGTGCTGGCGCTAGCTAAAGAACCGTCAGCGCGCCTCCTGAAGCATGTGGTGCGCTGCTACTTGCGCCTGTCTGACAACCCCCGAGCGCGCGAGGCTCTGCGCCAGTGCCTGCCCGACCCGCTGCGGGACACGACTTTCTCCGCCTGCCTGCAGGAAGACAAGTCCACCAAGCACTGGCTGGCGCAGCTCATCAAGAACCTAGAAGCTCCGCAGCCGTCGGCGAGCCCCGCCCAGTGAAATCTACTTTTATATTGTTATGTACTTGTAATTTTAAGAAATAAAAATATTGATAGAACCAATATTTTTTAATTGAAATATTAACTAGGCCACAACGATGGAGATAAACTACCGATTTATTACTGAAGGACATAAAAAATATTATTTCTGATGATATTCGTCATATCTCACCGGAGCGTCTCACTGTGCCTATTTTAATAATAAAGGTGTTATTATGATTTCAAAGTACTGAAAATTTTACTGCTATGCTATTAAAATAATTTTAATAATTTTCACGTGTTTCCTAGATGTACTCTAAAATAAATAAGAACGATCGAATGTGATTTAGATATAACTCCAAAGGAATAATTCCATATTAATATATCACAATGTTTTTATTTCGAGACAACATATTGCTTCCCCAGTAAACCATGACAAGAGTGCAATATTTGTCATTTTGTAATCAGAAAACAATTGCCTCAACATATTGATATTTAGAAAAAATAATTCTTTTTTGTGGTGGCCAATAAAACTTATGTCGCCTTTTCTAAAAAGATTGACAATATTGTTGTGTCAGTTCTTCTATTTTTTTTTAAATCTTTATTCTGACGATTGTGGTTATTCTTTCGAATCTTTTGAATCATATCTTAAATTGATGTTTGGTACAAATCATAAGATATGCAAGACGACGCTGCATCAGTTACTGGTAAGTTTGCTAACTGAAGACTTATTAGTATTATTTACTGATGTGTGTACACAGCCATGCAAGCTGCTTTGGCTAAAATCTACGATAAACATTTCACATGATTTTAGACTTGGGAATATTCATTGTTAAATATCTTGTAAAAAAACTTTTATTTTTGTATTTTCACAAATATTTTTATTGTAGTGAATATGTAAATTTACCATTTATTTAATGTTGTTCCTATTTCATAATAAAAAACTTAAGTATTGAAAAAAAAATGTGTCTTAATAATTTGTTCCAATGTGCTGAAAGGACGACCATCAATCCGGGTATTCTAAATTGAGGGAATATTACAATCCAGAACAGACTATGTAAAGCATTTTTTTGTGTCCCTACTTTTTTTTTTTTTATGTAAACGCATGCAGGAGAGCACGCCCGGTCAAAACCAGTGAGGCTGGCTACATGCAGGAAACGTGTGTTGTGTTTGTGTGTGGGTTGGGGAGATTGCAAGTGTATATTTATCTGTTTCTTGAAGAGATCCAGATTGTAGGAAGGAGGAAACACAGACGCTGGAAGAGCATTCCATAGCTTACCGGTGGCATTAAGAAAGGAACTTTGGAAGCTGCCAGTTCTTGGTCGATATATATTAACCGTGTATGGGATGTTCGGCAAGTGTAAGACGAGTTTGTCGACTGTGAGTGGGTGCAGGAGGAATTAGTTCTTTAAGTTCCGAAGAGCAGCGACCGTGGTAATAACGGTAGAAAAGACTAAGAGAACCAATCTTACGCCTGTGTTCCATTGATTGTAGATTAGACGTAAGGGTGTCATTGATTATCAAACGAATTGCTCTTCTTTGAACTGAGTCAATTAAGTTTAGAAGGTATTTTGGGGCTCCAATCCAAAGGTAACTGCCGTATTCAAGGATAGGTCGGATTTATCCTTTATATAGAAGAAGAAGTTGTTTATCGTTGAAATACCGACGTGATCTATATAATACACCTAGTTTTTTGGAAGCGAGACTGGCTTTACACTTGATTAACTCGTAATATTTGACATTATTCGAGATTAATAATCCAAGCAAGTTGATGGAGCTTGCTTTCAGAAGAGAACTGTTGAAAGATACAGGATCCATAGTACACACCTAGGTGGAGAAAGTATATGATTGGGTTTTGGAAATGTTGAAACTGGCGAGGTTGAGGTCGCCCCGTCGTGAAACCCTTTCAAGAGACATGTTCATCTTCTCCACCAGAGATTCCCTAGCAGCAGATAGTTCTGAATGTTTTGGAGGTTTATGGAAGATTATACTCATGGACAGTGCTGTCGTCGGCATTACAGTGAATGTTTGCGCATTGAAGCAAATCATTCACATGCAGAAGGAAAAGAGTGGGCGACAGCACAGAGCCCTGTGGAACTCCTGAGTTGAATTTATGGCAGAAAGAAGAAAAGCCATCTACGACAGTGATGATGCTTCTATCATTCAAAAAGTTTTCAATCCAGGAGCACAGGGAGGGAGTAAGTTCATTAGACTTCAGTAACATATCTATTATTGCATTCATAAACATACATCGTTTTATTGGATTTACCAATTTTTCTGACTACGAATATACAATAGATTGTAATATGTCAAGTAAAGAAATGCAAATTACAATAATAGAATAAAGCAGTAATACTTGTATGATGCTGAAAATTCCATGTAAAATTTATGACTGCTAGAGAACGTTATCTACGGTGTAAAAAATATTTATAATATTTGTTTAGAAATTAATGAATACAAATTCTTAATATATTCATTAAATATGGTTCTGTTAAATAAATAAAACAAATCAATTAAATATGTATTCTGTGCACCATTACAATCACCAGGTATCATCAATCATATGTAAGTATTTTAAAATTGACTAGTGAAAGACCTTTAATTATAAAAAAATTATATAAATTTAAAAGATACGAAAAATTTAACCGCACATTCAAGAAGTTTTGTAAGCATTCAAGACATATTAGACTGGGAAAACATGACGAAATCCAATAGTTTAATGGGTATAATGCTTCAAGATGCTTTTATAAACACATTTGTGAATGGACAATTCAATAAATCATACCAAGGAGACATAGGTAGAAATCACATACTAAAAGAATATTTAAGTATGTATAAAATTTCACAAATTACGGAAAGTTGTGGTTTCGTTTAAGAAAGAGAAAATCAATCAATAAACAGTAGAAATGTACAGTTATCTGAAGTAAAAACCAATGATGATAAATCAAAATGGGAGATTTCTAGTCAAATATATATGGTTATAGAATATTGGAAAAGGAAAAAGAAACAAGGAAAATAGTATTCTTCATTCATGAGATCAACGGTAGTCAACTTTATTTTCTCCAGGCCCCATACATAAATTTATTAAAGTTACGCAGGTGGCAACACTTTACTAGTCTGACGAAAAAAATCATGAAACCCTCTCTTTTATTAAAAAAACATTTCTAAGGTTTAACAGTACATATATATATTTTTACATATCTTTTGTTTGCCATAAATACAATAGTAAAAAAAACTCAAAATAATGTGTATCAAAGCATTTATATTCAGATAAAAAATGTGTGGAGGGCCGCACACCAAAGCTTGGAGAGCCGCAGATTGAGTTCAATTGAATTAGATCAATGATTCTTAAGCTTATTTAATCTATGGAGCACTTGCGATACAAGATATTCAGTTGTCAATTTTTTTTAATTATCATGATAAAAGTTACTAATAAGGAAATGCAAATTATGTGCAGTAGATAAAAACATTGAAAGCATTTTGTTGCTTAGCAGAGCAGCTGGAACATCCTTAAGGAGCAATGGTGATATATGAAGCCACTGAAAGGATGACGATGTTTAGAACTGAGCCCAATATAGAAGAAAATAATATTTCAAATAAATTCATCCATATGTACTTATAAGAACATATAAAATACGATAGACAGGAAAACGAAAGTTACCTACTGAACCTTCCTTCTGCTATGTCTCAGGTTTACAATTACAAGTGAAACGACATTTTACTAAGATAAACACGATAATATATTTTAACAATGAAAAAATATCCTACATAAATGAAGAAATAATGAATCTGGCGCTAAATTTATTATTCAAATACAATTTGACTGATGTTCTGTAGACACGTTTTAGGACTTAACGTAATGACAAGGGGATCATATTTTAATATAAGCACATAAAAATAATATACTTATTCTGCTTACCCAAATTTGTAGACACAACAGTGGCTAGATAATCAATAAATTATCAAATTCTGTAATTTACTTGCCGCAACACCAGTTTAGTCATAAACAAATTGACAGTGACATATGACATACTTCGAAGTGTTTCCTAAATGAAAAATTAAATTCCTTGTCTACATATTTACCATTATTCATTTTCATGAAAAAAATAATCTATTTTTATTGCTACTAAATAAGTAAAAATAATATATATATTTATGGAATATTACTTTATTAACTATTTCCACAGATATCAAAATTAAAACATCTATCCATATCATTCTCATATTCTTGATTTATAATTATTTCACTCGTATTTTTCCTTTCAGAATAAATATTTTTTAGATTAAAATATATAAAAGTAAAATAGTTATTATTTTGCATTATATAACATGATCTATATAGTTATATTAATCCAATTCAACATCAGTGGTTTCATTCAAAGTATTGTTTGCTTTATTATTTGAAAGAACAAGAAAAAAAATTTCTTCATGAAAATATTCATCGAAAATAAGAAAGAAATTAAATAATTTCATAAAATATCACGCGTTGCTATGAATAACAAATAATATTACCTTAATTACGTAAAAAACAATGAACTTACTACTTGGCAAAATAAATTGTCAGAATTTTAATAAACTTTTGATTTAATTTTTTAAAAATATTTTTAATTAAAGACAGGTTTAATAGAGTTATCTAGTTAAAAACATAATAATAGGTTTATTGATTAAATAAAGCCAATTTGGAAAAAATAATAATATATAGTCAGTAAATAAATGTAATAAAAATAAAACACATTAATACTAAATTAAAAAATCAAGTACTATAAAAAAAAGGGAAGTACATATTTTTATTCTTGAATTTATGCGATTGACATCCCTAGTGTCTATTGGCCGGAAGAGGGAGAAATTACCAAAACAGAATATTAATTATTTATATTGAGCTAGTGTTGTATGAAAACAATTATTATTTGAGATTAATGCTATATTTGATTCATTAATAATATTTGTGATATGATCTTTTAAATTCTCCAACATGGTTATTTTATAAATATTGAATTGTTATTTAAAAAACATTTAAAATGCCAAGGGCGAAATGTCAAAAAAATTAAACAAATTCGAATTTATTCTAAATAGTGGTGTGACTTAAATAGGTACCAATTTAAAAAAAATGATTATGTGTTAACGACAATTGTTATCTTGAACAATGTTATTAATCAAAATAGTGATACTCCTGAGGAAGAAATTGTTTATCCTGGGTAGTTTGGGAATAGGAATTTATATTCTTACTTTTTTGATATCGAGTGAATCTAATGTTATCATCAACTCTCTTACATCAACCACAACAACAACGACACCAACTCCTTTGAGTCTGTTGATGAACCTGAAGTACAATCTCTCAGCAAACATAACAATTGAAAAGTATGATGCTTTTAAAGTCCATGACAGCATAATGAAGAGGAAAATAATGAGGATGACGCAGTGGTTGCAGAGAAAGCAAGATTTATCAACATTTAATTTATCAGCAAATAATAATGTTCATCTCTTTTATTCTGACTATCTTAGATCAAGTAAAAAGAGTAGTAAGGCAACACTATTAAATAATGACGATAAGAATTCGAGTTATCTTACCGTACAACAGAATTTGAAGATCGCACGATCAATAGGAGCCGGAGTCATAATCTTGAGTTGCAGCCGTTTGTCGCAGTCACTCGTAGCGCAGACTGCACAAACTCATTACACTTTGAAATTACTATTTGAATTGGCACCGAAGTACGGCATTAAAGTATCTATAGGTATTAAGGATTATGTCAAAAGGAATGTAATGTCGATTCGGAGAGATATCAGAATATTTTCGGCCACTTACGGCGAACAAGAAGCGCTGTATAAAGTTAAAAAGCCGGGATTTTCTGTTCAGCTTCCTGTTATTTATATTATGGAATCTTACATGATATCTTCTAGTGAATGGGCAGAAGTCTTAACTCGGAATGGGAAATTCACCATAAGAAATACCGCCAGTGATGCATTTGTTCTCGGGCATCTTATAGACGAAGAGCACACTACTCATTTAAGGCTAGCGCACTTTGATGGGTTTTTTACATGTTGTAGTGATAATGGGGATACTTTTGGTGGTACATGGAAGAACTGGCAGACCCTGTCTGTGTGGGCACTGGGCCACGATATGCCGTGGTCTGCTGGGCTGGTGGGCGGGACACTTGCCGTGGAGACCGGTCTGAAGACGGCTCTGCGTAGTCGTCCGGGGCCACAGTTTGTTTCTCTCGCAAATGTACCTCTCACCGACGAATACATTTTGCTTGCTCAATCTTGGCTGAGGAAATGGCCAAATTCCACACTAAGAGACATATACTAAAATACATCTTATAAGTTTATAAGGCTACCTAAGATGATCAGGTATATTGCACAAATTAAGTAATCATTAGAAATATATACCCAAGTAGTGGTTGTTTCCATTACATTGAATACTATATTTATTCAATTTATGTATAAAAGTGGGCTGCACACTGAAATTATTTATTGTAAATAAATATAAAAATAGTGGAACAAAGAACTCAATTATTTATTATATAAATGTTTAATATGGTTTTGTAATTGAAGTGGTAATCATTTATGGTAATCTGGTTAGTGTTTATTGATCAACTGTGCCAAACTGAATTAAGCGATTTTAGAAAAAAAAATAAAACCCACGCAAAAAAAAACAAAAGTAAAGTTGCCTGATAAATTAATTTAATCTTTAATTACTATTTATTTGTTATTTAATGTATTCATCCACTTTTATTATTATTATTAATAAAGATGTATCTTATGTAAATATTTAAATTCTTATTGATGTTATGGTATTATTGATATATGTTATACTTTTGTAAATATTGCTAGGTAAGAATCATAGCAACATATGTTATTGTTATATGTTTTTGTTGTAATATGTTGTAATGTAATAGTTAAAAAAATAAAACAATTGATCATGTTTCAACAGTACATATTCTTTTTATTATATTCACATCTGAATATTATTCATTTTCCAATTAGGATGAATTACATAACAATAACTATAATAATATGTCCACTAATATTCAGTTTCTTGTGTTGTTAACCTCCAACATCGGCAGTTCCCAACCATTTTTAAACTACGTTTTTCTATTCACCAATGTTCAGAAGATTCATCACCTACAAAATTTGTATGTTTTTTTTTACATACAAAATACTCATAATATATCGTGGTCAGAGAAAATAATTGTTAGCCAAAAAAAATCCTAATACTTGTAATGTATAAGTAATAATCTAATCAATTTTGTTGTCTGTCAATTTTTAAAATGAAAATTCAACAATTAACCCCTCGCGACTGTAAAATTTACCCCATGTAGAAATTTACCCCTGGTTAGGAACTCTTTTCTTATATACTCTTTTTAACACATCCCTTCCAAAATCTATACAACTATTACAATAAATATACATATAGTATAATATAGTATAATAGAATGTTGAAACAGTATAACCTTAAAAATACATTTTCAACTCAATTCAGCAATACAAAATCATATATTTTGTTTCACACAGCATTTATCTATTTTTTTTGAAAATAATGTTAATTTTTATTTTAACTTGTATTTGAAAATAATTGACATTTCAGCTTGAGAATTAGAAGTTTGATATTTTATACAGATAAAATTGATACATAGTTTTTAATGTAAAGACTAACATATTTAAAATCAACAAATTGTATTTATTTTCGTAAGTAATAAAATATTACTTTTAATATTTAAGGTCCTGCTTTAATTAAATAATGTTACAACTGAAGTTACACTTCAATTGACTGAACAAAGTTATTCTAAATTCCTATGTTTATTATCATATAGTCTAATTTATAACTACAGAATATTATTTTACAATAAATTGACAATATATTGCAAATATACTAAATGTATCAAATGAAGATTTATTAGTATTTTTGGGTAAACAAGTTATTCAATAATACGTAAGAACTGGCATTTACTTTTGCTTGGATTGCGTTTAAAGTGTCAGTAATAGGAAGATTTATTTGAATGGATTTTGCTTTTATTAAAATTCAGTAAATAAACTGTTATTTTATGATATGTTAAAATATTTTTCAAAATAGCTATGTATCAAAAAAATTGTATGGATTATTTCAATCCAGATATTAGTAATTAAAAACTTAGTTTAGAGACAACAAATTGGAAATTCATAAAAGCACATTTATGTACGATCAACATAGATCATTGTATACTGGAGTTTTACTCCTTCAAAGTATATATTTCCCACAAGGCTACAAAAGCCCATCGGGCATCAAATAAAACTTGGATTTAGCAACTATCACAATAAATCACATGAAACATATTTACTGATCGTAGCAACACACAAATGCCATCAATATACTTCTACTTATATATTATTATTGTCTAATTTCATGTTCATGAAATCACTAACAGTTTTCAACTGTCATTTACACATGAACCGACTGAAATATAATCAAATAAACACATTTTAAAATGGCGCATTTAGCTTGGGGCTAAAAACACACAAATATCATTTATTAAAATGAATTATTATAAATGAATTAACAAATATATTATTATAAAAGTTGATAATATAATCACCATTATGTTTTGGGATATTAAAAAAAACTATTTTGTAAGATAAAAGTTTACAGATGAAAACAAAATTCATACAATAAAATGAATGAATAAGTAATAACACATCCTGATTTAATAAACTGCCTATAAAATTGCGCTAAGTTTGTTTACAATTGAATAGGTTTGTATTAATTAATTTATTTTAACAAACAGATATATATTTTTTCAGTTACAAGCACCAATGTAATGCATAATTATATAGAAAACAAAATTATATAACTACATGACTATTAATTAAAAGACTCAAATAAATATTTAAAAAAATATTTTGTAATGCCAATTACAAGCGTTATAAAGTAGATGCCTTTTTCAAATTTAAACATGTTACTTTTTATCTCCGGTAATAAAACCACGCCAGCCTTTAAGACAAAATGGTCCAGGGCTTTGGGTAAATCATCCGATTTCTTAAAAAAAATCTGATTGACAAATCATCCAAAAAAGCCTCGAATATTACAGCTACCCTATCTTCACGCACTCAGACTTCTGCTCTTGAGGTTGTCGTAAACTATTTATGTTCCTAAGTTGACCTACAGTTGCAGATACTATGTCCTAAATAAAGAATGGAGAGTGGCAGCTGAAGGAACTAAGTGGCAGATATTTGTAGTGTCCATATGTTCCAGATATGGAATGGTAGTTGGAAAACGAATAAAACCAATATAAAATTTAATTATAAATGAGATTAACATTATACAGTATAAATTGGAACCCATATCATGTTGAATATTATAAAAATATCAAATAATTCAAACATCACAAATATATGTAGACATTGCGCAATCAACACAATAAATAGTGCCGGCTTAAGACCTTGCGGCGCCCCAGGCAAAAAAATATCTGGTGCCCCCTGGTTTTTTTTGGGTGGGAGGGAACGTCTTCAGAAAACATCCCCTGTAGCAGCTAAGGCCGCCCTTAGTTCATTCGGCGCCCTGGGTAGCCAACCCACTGCGCCACCCCCTAAAACTGGCACTGACAAACAATAATCAATCATTACATATTAAACATGCTATAACGCAGTAAAAAGTAAAGAAAGGTGTTCATGGATTAATTTTGTAGATAATTTAGATAGGGACTAAATAACTAACACTATAATTTATTATATAAAATTAAGAAAGTTAAAAAAGTAATTTTGGAAAGTAAAATAATTTATAAAAAAACAAAGGAATGGCAATAATATAAAATAAATATTAATTTACACGCTGACCATTTAAGATCAAAATAAATTTAAAAAACACATGTAATATTTATAAATGCAGATTGTCGCTTTTTGCAAACATGTGTAAAATGCCGAGTAGGAATGATAATTTTTATATAAAAATAACGATAATGTCATTCATACAATTACGTATGTATAATATTATAAAGTATATTAAATAATAATCATAGTTATGTTTAGTTCAGGGACGTTTCATAGAAATGTAAGATGCAACAGTCCTAGTAAATTATTCTTGCGATTATTATGCTCGCTGGCGTGAGCCTTTAAAGTGGTAAGAAACCTACTTTAAAGTGCCTACAATTTTAAACATTTCTATGACCCGCCATTAGAGTTCTTTCATACATGTATGAGAACATACATCAATAAAGAGCCTATGAAAACTAGACAATTTGCTCATAAATTATGTTTTCAGTCCAATGATAAAAAATATTAGGTTAAACCAAAAGTAATAGTAGTTCCTCTATCATGTTTCTTATTTAAGAAAATCTAAATAAAAATAGAGAATATTTGTAAGGTTTAAAAGTAATTTGATCAAAAACCTTTGTCATGATTTATTTTAACTAAAAAAAATTAAATTTGTATTATTTAAAAAAAAACAATGCATTATTTTAATAATCTTTTGTCTAATTGATGTCGTCATGTAAATTTTTAAGACGTAAGCTCTGAAATTAAGTTTAATTTCCATTTAAACGTTTGGGAGGAGGTTTAAAATATGCGTCCTACAAAGTACCATGGAATACCTTAGTATTTATATTAGAGTTAACATTTTGTCTTCTTATAGCAGATGCTTGATATCAAATATCAAATCAACAATGTAGTTAATAACAATATAACAATAAATAGAATGCTATTTTATAAACACGCTGAATTAAAAGAGAGCCTTTGTATATAAGCCATCTAGTGTCAAAGCTGAAGTTGTAATTCTTGTGTTTACGGACGAATAATACTTCTTTGGTACGTGATCATGGAATTAAGAATATCCGCCAGCTGAAAAATAAAGAAAACATAAAAAATCAATAATCGATTACGATATTTTTTTAAAAACCTAAAATATTTTTAAATTCTTCATTTTATTCTAATTTTTTTGAAATTACAATTATGAAGTTTTCTAGCTTTCCACTTTGAGGATTTTACATATTTTACACACATGACAAAGTATTTTTCATCAATGTACTCACTGTGCATGAGTTGAATTAAAAGGATGATTTTTTCTATTGATAAGTTTAATAAAAATACACGAAGTAAATAACATAAAGAAATATTGTAATGGCAAAAAATAAATGTTACCTGCTAATAAAGCCTCAGCGACTCCCAGGAAGTATACAGTTTGAGCGATTCCAAACAATGGAGCAATAACCATCATTCTGCAGGCTCCCCCCTTGAAGAAAGCACGGGGACCTTCTTCTTTCAGCGTTTTTCTGAAACCATAAAATCAACTAATTCAATTCATGTTTATCTTTTAGTAAAAATAATATTTAATTAATTTATAATGCAATTTAACTATGCAAATAAATTTTATTACATGGCAATTATAATAATAAAGATCGTCATAATAAGAAATGCAATAAAGGTTGCAATGAAAATATGTTATAAAAAATATGCATCCCAACTACTAGAAGTATTTAATGAGAAGGTTGTAGTGCATAACGGATGATTTAGAGCAGTGGTTCTTAACCTTTTTAGGTGTTCGCACCCCCGTATATCTTCAAGTATGATTTGGCACCCCCAAATATCTGGGAGAAAAATATGAGAGGAAATAACATGGTTTAATGCGATTTTGAAGTAATTTCTTTTATTAAAATAATTATTTATGTTTAGTCCAATAAACAAATATTTATTTATATTTATTTATTACAAATATTTATGTATGAAGTACAGATACAAACAAAGGAATTAATGACTTCGTTGCTGTTGCTTACTTTCAATTATCTTGTAATGTAATATTATAAAAATAATTAATATAGCTTAATTTTCCCATTTATTTATTTAACCGAGAGCTCTGTCTCGCACCCCTATGAGCAGCTCCCCGCACCCCCTGGGGGTGTGGGCACCCCTAGTTAAGAACCACTGATTTAGAGGCTAAAGGTGACTGGGGGATTACAAATTATTCATAAAAGCCTTACACAGCGCAATCGGCAAATCCTTTGTATGGGTTGATCTGGGCCCTCTTGAGATCCTGGAGGCGGGTCTTGATGACGTCCAGAGGGTTGACGGAGAGAGCAGCCAAGGATCCTGCGGTGCAACCGGATAAGAACGACCACCTGTTACGATCAATATTGAATGTTATCGTTTCAAATAAAATATGTATTTTCTTCTTATTTTATTCACTTGCTTTCTCAGGATATTTGTCTATATTACTTATATGGTGTGACAACAAAAGATCCAACCAAGTCTTATCATTTGCAAAATATGCAATATCGCGAAGACTTAACCATTCTATGGTATTATGGTGTTAACCGGGGAAGTCCTTTTCTAATTTTGCAACATACAATAGGCACAAACTTTTTCACTAGAATGTGTCAGTAAGTCACGCCCGATAGAAACGTAATTTTATACATATATTTTTTAAATTTATACTTAAAATAAATGAATAGACTGTGAAATATATATTTTTTTGTTTATTTATAAATAAAACATAACAGAAAGTACAAAATTATAAAGAGATAGATCCAAATGACCTTTATCTTATTAGTATAAAATAGATTTTATATGTATATGCATTGCACATACCAATCAATCATAGAAAATGAATTTATATTATTTTTATTGAAAATATACATCGCGCCCGATTTAGGGCCCAAAATATATTCTAAGGACGTATTCATATGTCCTGCCGTTCTCAATTTTGTTTAAGTTTGACGTATTTATACGTCCCTCCCGATTAACAGGTTAAATTGGTCTGCCATGAAAATAGCCGATCAAAAATCAACATATAACAATTAAATTGGAATATGTACCAGAAAACAGCGTCTTGGCCTCCTGGGGTGGATCGGGGCCCCATGTTGTTCAGAGTGGCAAACAAGGGGAAGTAGACGACGCTGAAGCTGATGTCCCGAGCCCCTGTGGCCCCCGTGCCCCGGTACAGGCCCCGGATGCCCTCCTTCTTTAGTAGGCGAGTTGCCACGGTCAGAGCGGACTCGTGTTTGGCCCCTGTAAAAATGAAAATTGCCATAATAAGCGTGAGTCTGAAAATAGTATTTTAAAATTAGGTTTGAAATATAGCTCATTCACTGCGAACAGCTTTATATTTAATTACATCTTGTAAATGATGAAAAAATATAAGTGACAAAAAAATATTTTGACATATCCTCGTATATTATAACTCATAATGGACTCAATATATACCATGGTTTATAAATATAAGTGTATATAAAAAACACTGTGATATACTAGCGAAACAATTGTGATTGAAAGTGAATAAAAAGATGACATACATGCATTATTAATATTTGAGTTTATGTTGTTGCAAATGATATAATACTATCGTCTGTGCGTTCTATGATGTTAACCATTTGTTAGGTTGAACAAGGCGGCATCTAATTCTTGTGAAAATAAATGGATACTAACCGGCGATTCTTCCAGCATCCTGCAGCTGTATCTTGAGCAATTCCATTGGAGTGGTGACTACAATTTGGAAAAGACCAGCCAGTCCGCCGGCCAACATCTGCCTCGGTACCGACAATGCTCTGTAATAACAATAGATATATAAAATAAGTAAAAGAAAAGATAAATAATATGCAGTACACTGTAAATTTGATGACATATATATTTTTTTGTTTGTAGAAAAGATAAATCAAAATTTACTCCAGTAATTACAATCAAGGTAAATTTAAAAGGTTTTGAATGGCCATAAAGATCATTCCTCTCGGACCTCCGCAACCGAGAGGAGTGGAGATCGAGATGCAAGATTTTGTTGCTGCAAACCAATCCGCCGGATTGATACTAAGAAGAAGAAAGATCATTTTGGGAGTAAGCTCATGTAGGAATCACCAACCAGATGTTAGTTCATGATGTTCAACCAACATTCAACCATTAGACGATGCATGTGCATTTTACGCGATTTAATGTTTGTGGAAGTGTAAGGAGGTTGCAGGTGAACATTGAATCATTTCTTATAGAGATAAATATATATGATAGAAGAAACGTAAATGCTGGAAGGAAATCTTAAATATTACTAAAGGCATTTAGCAATAAATTTAAAACAACTCATATGTATAGCTGAAGAGGTTTGATCGAGATGAAGAAGCATATAGATATATTTGAGGGGTGTATCCTGTAATGCATGTATGGACCAACAAGGCTTTTAAATTATAATGAAGACACCGAGCTTTATCAATTGTACAAAGATATGAGCACAATCTGTGTTGTTAAGTTTGCCTGACTTCGATGACTTGGGCATGTGTAACATACGGAGGATGAGGATCAGTAAAAGCTGACTGCAGACTGTTTTGCGTGACCTGGAGAACTGATGATCTGGATAGGAGAGGATGGGGAAGGATTTGGAAGGTAACCAAGACCACACGGGTTATAGAAGTAGAGATAGTTTTGAATTACCCAGTAGGAGTCTGCAGGTGGTGTCTGAAGAAGTCGTTTGCAGCCAGCTTGATGGCTTTCTCAGGTGTGATGAGGAGAATGTTTACAGCCGATCCTCTGTACATTCCAAAGTATCCTTCAGCCCGGTATGTCTTTTTAAAGCAGTCCGCCCTGAAAACAATACGCAATTAAATTAATCGTTACGTGAAGATGTTTTCACAAAAAAAAAAAACAGTAATTTGTCTACAAATAAATATTTTTAAGCCTAAAAACTATCTTTCACTACCTTCTGAAATTGATTGACATAACTAAATCTTAAAGTATAACTTTCACGCTAATTCCTCGGCGCAATAATTTCCTTCTCAGAACTAATAAGGAAATTATATTTAATGTGTATTTTATTTCCTTAAAAGCAGATTTCATACAATAATGGAAATTCCAAATAATATTTTATCACATATATGTTATAAACATTTATGTTCTATCATAATCTAGTAATAATTATTAATTGGATTAGTATAAACATAATTTAATAGTATCGGTACATATTTATAATAATTTGCGATGTATTTCCATAAATACGAGTATATACACATAATGTATAAAGATATATGATAAATTATGGGAATAGTTTCTTTTTAAATAGAGTATTAATACTGGCATTTTGTTAAACATCATTATCAGATTTAAATGAGCAAATTACTGATGCATTAAAAAAAATACCTTTACACTTTGAATAAAAAAGTATGATGACTTTGGACTTTTACTTTTAAAACAAGGTTTTAATCATTGTGTATTATAATTAATCCTGAATAAGTAAAAAATAAAGCAGTAAATACTTTTATCAAAATGATATAAAATGCGCAAAATATTTCTTTTGGCCTTCTGAGAGGAAACTAACGTTTTATATTTAAGTAGAAAATGATAACAATAACTTAAGTATTTTTTGTGTCAAGAGTCAATAACCTCAATTACTAAAAACATACTACCTTAGACGTCATAAGTATAAGGGTTGTCAGAGGTTCGGTATTTAACCAGACAGTCCATTTTATGGTTTCTATCCGTTTGAAAAAATATTGGACAGTGAAAAAAAAATGTGCGGTATTTTTAAAATTTTGAGTAAAAATAAAGCACGAAGTTAGTAGTAAATAGACCCGTTCTTTGTATAGTATACCTCCTCTGTTATGATATTATCTATTAATCTCGGTATTCTTTTTTGTATGTGCCTTGATATATTAAAATATATTAATACTTACATTGAGGAGTACATTCTTTCGCCCTTGGGTCCTATGGTTTGATTCTGAAGCCGGGTCTTAACCAGGTCCAAAGGAAAGACGCAAGAGACTCCAATAATTCCCGCGATGCCGCCATTTATAATTTTTGGCAACAATCTGTAATAAAAAATAAAAAGTTTTTAAATCTCAACGTAAAAAGTTTAAGAACCATTACATAAAATATTATTTCCGTATTTTGGAAATTATTGAAGGTATTTGGTAGCCGCCGATACACGAAATGTTTTTCTAATTTTTACCGGTCCGCGTATGCCAAAACATTGTACTATTTTATATATTGTAATATTAAAATAAGATTTTACCGAATATTTTATAAATATAAAATAAAATAAACTGAATAGCGATATTCCAGAAGACTATGAAACTCGACAATGGAGATTTTTAAAATTTATTTTTTATGTAAACACATACAGGAGAATACCGACAGATGGTGATAGTAATTCGGAAGTCTCATCTGTGGAATTCTATGACGCTTACCATGGTGTATATGGCTAAACGTTGCATGTGGAATGTTGATCCGCCAACGTCATAGACTACAGCCCGACATTCACGCATCGTCCTTATTATTACAGGAATTTACTATGAATGGGTGGTCTTCACGGCACGACTTTCGTCTACCACCAATTTTAATTAATAGGCTATGACTGTCATTTTACGGGTGATAGATCAAATTCACAACGACACAAAAAAGGTATTTTAGAGCTCATAAATCGATGAAAAATCCTTTATTTTTAATCTCCGGCGGGGATCGAGCCCACGACCTTGGCTTGCAAAGCAAACGCTTTGACGATTGAGCTATGACCGCCGGCAAGACGAACATGATGCGATTCTCGATTTTTTTAAATCAAACCTACGCAGAAGCCCACACGGTTCGAAACCAGAGGACTGTGACGATCAATTACAATGGCTGGATGCTGTATGCGGAAAATACATGATTGCACATTATGTTGGAACACCAGGTGCACTATTTTTGTCTGAAACGTTCTTTGAGCGCACACCGTCACTCAAATAAATGATCTATGACGAGACTATAATTATAACCCTTGGCTTCGCTGAATAAAGTTGGCTTCTGTCGAGTACTTAATTATTAATTAAAATGATGTGAAGCTTAGATAGTCTTGAAAGAGCGAATACCTTCTAAAAATAAGATGGACGAGACAGTCTAAAGTTTGCCATCCCCCGAAAAAAATGCAAGTCATAATATTCGTAATACACAGCACATGATGAAAATCTGCCGTTTACGTTTTATTAGCCATTTTATTTTTATGCCAGTGTAATGTTTTTTCTTTTTATGAAATAAAAAATAACCTCAACTATTTTTGAACCCCACAACCCCACAACCCCAATATGGAGCCACTAAGAATCTAAAATATGTTGACACTAATTATTATGATACGCATTATGAATTAACATGCCACTTTTTGTACTAAACAGTGACGAATTAGAAATTCAAGACCTTAAGCCTTTATTTATTGAATTATGAAATAATTTATTTACATTTCTGATTCTTTTTATACGAATAAGTGTTGATAGGATATAGAGAAAAATTAAGTTTTTTTTTTCTAAAATAAGCATTTATTTCATAGTTTTGTAAATCCGACTTATAAGTCCCGTCAATGCACAACTGCAGCAAAATGCACTATCAATATTGGATTTTGTGGTATGGGACTTATAAGTCCCGTCAGTAAATAAAGGGTTAAAGCCATCAATAGATTACGTATATTTTTTTATTTACTTTAATGATCATGTGATCATATTAAAAAATGGTAATATACAAAACGTCTAAATATGCATTGGATACTCCTCCAGTTTATCTTTAAGGCTATGGGCTTATCCAGAAAGGTCTTCAAGAATTATGTTTAGTATATATTCATAGAAGTTCAAAGGCAAGTATTATGGCGGCTGAAAGAATCGTGTGGCGGTAACTTGTGGCGACCATGTGCCCCAGCTAGAGACCAATGTCGAAAAAAATGAGATTGCTATCAAAAACAAATTTAAACCACGAATAAATGGAATTAATCCAACGCTCCAAAGTCCATATATAAGAAATGTAAAGAAAACAGATGTACACGTAGGAACTACATATTGCTATAATATATAAAAAGAAATGATAAATTCCACACGTTAAACCTTTCCAAAATGAACATTTCTCGAACTCATATATTAATTTATAAATTAATAAATACGTTGCATTATTATTTGCAGTTTTGTTAAGCAAATATAAAAAAAAAGTACATTTTTTAAACTGTGCAGTTTCAAAACTTTGCAAAAATATCGGGCAAAAAGAGTATTCGGTTAATAAAATATTTATGATATTAATACTTTGTGATGTACATACTTGAACGTCGTATTTTGTTATAGAAAAAAAAAACGGTGCGTGGGATTCGATCCTGTGATCTTTACCTAATCCACCAAAGATCTTGCTTTTTTCGCATTTCTGACAAACAAATTTTTAATGCTAGACTTACTATTGCTTTTATTCGAGTCCATTAGTAAAAAAAATGTTACATGATACGCATATTATGGTTCAGTTAAATAAATAAATATTGTACTTATTTTACATTGCAATACCTAACGATGATAAAATATTAAATCAGTTGTATAAAAAAAATTTTTTTTTTTATTTTTAAATTAACAGCAAACGACGAAATCGACTTACTTATTCCTTTGCCTAACTATCGACTCGACTTACGACCAATCCGACTGACGACCTATCATGTGACGGATTTTCGTAATGCGATATCGTAACTCGATTAAATTAATAATAATTATATCCTATATATATAGCGACATCTATCATACGATGATAACAATGACATGAATACTAGTTTCAACGTGAGTCGGTCCAGGCACAGTAATAGCCCAGTCGGCTGAGCGGTATGAATACCTGGGCATAGTTGGTTTCCAAGGTCCGCGGTTCGCATCCCGCTTCTGCCGTTATTTTTGTGTTTGGATTGACGCGTTGAAAAAAGAATTTTATGTATAGTATATGTATATTTAATTATTAATAAAATTATATCCTATTAGTCTCTCCACAAAACGTATTCTACTACGTTGACACGAAGAAAGTTCAATTATATAACGTGTACGATATTAATTGAATTAAATATATAATATTACATTTATTTTGTAAATACGTAATAATTTCAAATGATTTAAATATTTGTATTAGAATGCATTTTTTAAAAATATGTACATATAAACAACATCTGCGTTGTGGAAATTATTTAATCAATAATAAGGTATGACAAAATACATTACATGTATCCGGTCAGACCTGGCTCAAAACATATGTTCTCTGCATTGTAGTGACAATACGCTACCTCAGGGGTGCAGTGTCTCTGCAAGAGAGGATTAATTAAAATGTAAGCAATTAATAAAATCTGCAGGTTGTAGCCATTGCGAAGGAGAGTTGACTATATTACGAGTATATTATATAATTATGACAATGTATAAATGTGTATATGTAAAATTCTGTATAAATATATAACTGTAAAATAACATAGATGAATCCCACGCCACACACAAGATCTTATCTTTAAGTAGTGTGGTAAGCAAATTAAAAAAAAAAGAAAAAAAAAAAGATGTAATGTAAATTACTGTGTAAAAATGTATCCTTTTATATTTGATTAAATAAAAAAAAAAAAATCTTCGGCTGAATTTCAGGATAATGAGTTGTGCTAGGTCGCACTTAGTCTTCCTAGACTTTCCGTTTTCGACAAAAGTCCAATATTTTCATGTCTGTGCAAAAAAATATAAAAATAATTTTAGAACTTCATCGTAATAATGTTTAACCCTTTCGTATCGGTTGTCGGCATATGCCGTCATAAGATTCTCCAACCGTTGACATCGGTTGACGTGATATATCGTTTTGGTAATTTCTTAGAATAGTTTTTATGCTTTTATAGCTATCATCTGATAGCTAAAAGATACAAGAACCAATGTGATATATGAAAATAGACCAGATAAGTACATTTATGCTTCAAATACTAGTTTTATAATTTACAGTATAATTTGTATTAAAACCGAGCCGTAATGAAAGGGTTAATATAATTAATAATAAACGTTTATTTAGCATTTATTGTAATTAAATAATTTGTAAATATTTTTGTTGTAATTTTTCAAATATTATTGTTTGACGGCATTCAGGTAAAATGTAAATCGAATTGAAAATAAACTCATAATATTATTTAAGTGGCATATTACGGGTATTAAAAAATGAGTTTTTTTAACGAAATTCAATCGTTTGTTTTTCAAAAAAATTAATTCGCAAGACAATAAAAGAGTTTTATTAGTGTTTTAAGAAAAGTAAACAAAGTCGCTATGTTTATCTGCTTTATAACCGGTTTATCCCAAAACCAAAATACGTAAAGTGTGACAAAAATTCATGCCTGTATTTACACTGATAATAGGAATGAACAAGATTTGTAGAAGTTGCGGGGAGATAATAAAAAAGAAGGTTTGATCGCTTCATTTATTAAGGAAAAACACTCCAAAGTGTTGTAATTTTAAAAATTTTCGTAACTTCCTACAATATTTATATTACGTACGTATTTAATTAAAATCTTTAAAAAATACATCAAAATCAGTAGCCAGCCGCCAAAATAAATACATAGGTATGTACAGTAAAGAATGTGTGACAGTATTCATGTTGTATTAATATAAAGCAAACTTCCAGACGTATCTTGTATGGAAATAGCTGGAGGAATCTCTCAGTAGTTGAGGTAGGTCGGACATTGAACTTTGCATCCTAGCTCGCTCCCGCCTTGTGAAATTCAAAACTTGTCCAAACACATCGGCGAGGACTAAACAATTACTTAAATGATTCAACTCGGAATCCCGAAACACTTTTTATTGTTCTATTACTGTCAATTTAATTCGTTTTCTGTGTGAGCTTCGTGTCGGAGCTAGCTCTCCCATTGTTTACGTTGTGATGGAAATCAATCAACAGTTTTCGCGCACGTCAATGGATATTTTTAAACTATGATTAGACTACATTTTAATAGGTCGTTTTTGCAAAGATATTGAGTTTTTATTTTCACAGTAGATTGGTAGGTATTACGGTATATATTTTATAGAGATAATATTATATTTTTTAATAAATTTAAATGTATAAATTTGCTTTGCAAAAAAAAGTCAAAGCACTTACGAAATACAAGTGCAAGTATGAAAATAATTCAAGGCAATATTTGCGTAAGATTAATCTTTCTTTTTAAAAATAGCATATATTAATTCCTTACAACGTCAGTCTTACACGTAATTAGAGTTGCCAGATGTCCAGTTTTCAACCGGTAGTTCGGTAATTTGGGGTCTGTCCGGTTAAAAAAATCATATCCTGACGCAATGTCCGCTATTTAAGAAGGCGAAGTTTCTGAGCAATTCAAGGATTTTTTTGTAACCATGTTTTTGGGGGCCTTTTTTTGTTCGCAAAATATTTAGAGGCTTTTAGTCTTTGAGGAGGGTTTTTTCCAACGCATATAACTGTATGCAATGGACCTCTATGGGATACTGTATTTTATTTGAGTGTAAAATGCTTTCAATCTAAATCCTAAAGTGTACATAATTTACGTCTGTGAAAAATTAAGAAGACACGTACAATTCAAATTGTTTTTCTTTATTGATTTTCAGGATCATTAAAAATCCATGTGGTACATGGAAGGATATTAAATTTATAGAAGAAGAGCGAATGTTGGGAATTGCTGACTAAGTTAATAGTTTAATTAAGAAATACGAGTACATACTTCAGAAGAAAATAATGCTCCTCTCACATCTGACTGGGCGGAAAATATGACCGTAAAGTTTAATCATGAGTTACGCTTATTATGCTATTTTGAAGTATCTTTCTGGGGAATAATGAGATTATAGAGCAGACTGTGAAGCTAACAGCCTACATCGATCATGAGATGAGGGTAGACTTAGTTCAGATTTGTATTTGATTTAAGATGTCGTAGGAGAGCATACGTTAGAGTTGCTTTTGCCTAAGTTCCCTGATATACCATCCTGGTACGTATGTCGAAAAACGAAGAAGAAAAACGAAAAGCCTTTAAAATGAAATAAATGTATTTTCCTAAATAACAACTCTCTGTGGAACTGCATAATTGTAGGCATTATGTAATAATAAAATTAATTCTTTCACTTTATATTTTATGACTGGACGTGTTTCACCCTCATAGCATCTTTGGCAGCAAGTTAAGCATTCTGCAAGTTTGTTTTTATAGGTTTCATATGGAAGATGCCCTCAGTGAGTGCGAAACGCGCACAAACATTAATGTGAAATGATTTTCTTTCTTTAGTATTACGATAACGTTTTACATCGCCTTAAAATTTTACCGAATCTGCAGTACATACTTAAAGTGTTCATATTTCGTGTTTGTAAAACTGGTTATCTTGCAAATTGATAATTTGTGTTAATTTGATACGCAGACAAAAAATCACGGCTAGATACTCGTAAAATGACAATACAAAAAGCGATATTATCGAACTTCTACTCAATACTCTGTATAATATAATACTCCCGTATCGAATAAAAGGTAAAGCAAAGTAAAGCATTACTTATCGATAGATTACAAACTTCAAGAATATTGAATTGGACTTGAAAACAAATATCTGAAGAATCAATTAGGGAGATAAAATCGAGCTGTCACGAAATGGAGTTTATTACTATGCTATTTACGACAAGTTGCTATCGCATAATATGCTCGGGTCACAAGTGGCCTTGCAGAACTGATAAGAGGCAGGCGCGATTGAAGAGCTTGGGCGATGGGAGGTTGTGCTGAGAGCTCTATCGCGGTGCTGGACTCGATTTGTTTGTCCAGAGGACGAAATGTTTGAAGACCTCATTTAATGTCAATTTGCGTAACATTGTTCAAGGTTACTTAGATTCATTTGCTGTATCAGTCCCTTAGTTGTGTATAAATATAATGATTAGTGCTAATGATTTCATTCAACATTTTCAAAGCCGTTCTAACAAGATGGATGGACTCGCATTCAGAAAGAATATTGTGGTGTAGGTGTAAACTGTAAAGGGTTAAGGAAATTATATGAGTATGTATATTGATATTAACACCCAAGAAAATATAATCTGAGCCCAAAATATTTACATAAATAATTGATATTTATTAGATTTTCAATATTTTCCCCAAGCATGTAAATTGTGATACCTGATTTCAGGATTTCAAGTAATTTAAATTTTATATAAGCCCGTATTGTAATAAATAAAGCTTAATTAGTTAAATTGTAAAGGATCATGTTTTTTTTTAATTTATAAATATTTTCCAAAAGTTTAATTTTGGCATTTAATACGGAATAATCTTTGAAATTTACTTTGGCCGACATATTACAATCAGTGCCGATTTTAGGGGATGGCGAAGTGAGTCTGTGTCCCAGGGCGTCGAATAAGCTAGGGGCGCCGAGTGCAACCAATCTTGCGAAGTTTTTTTTTTAATGTAAGCAATATGGGGCGCCAGAAAAATAATGCCCTAGGGCGTCGCAGGGTCTAAAGCCGGTACTGATTACAATAACCGCGTATGAGGGTTAATAAAAAATTAAGATATTGATTGTTATCAATACATATGCCATAAAATAGTTTAGTTAATCTTCGGGATTGCTGAATAATGTTTCTAAATTTATGATAAGCTCAATGATTGTGCCAATATTCTTTTATTCTCCATGATAATCAGTGAATTATTTTTAAGCCGCTCGAATGAGAAGATTTTCCACTGATTTGTTAAGCCATGATTACCATAATGAGCTGTTATTACCGGCTCAAAATACATGTATGACAAATATGCGACTAGACTTTTGCTTAACTTCAATAGATCACTAACGAGCGTACTCCTTTTCAATTAGAAACAAAGACCGTGCATAATTTTTTGGGAGCATACATTCATCATTGTTGATACAGTTATAATATACCTATATTTTTCTCTAATTATCGTATATTTTCCATGTGAAAAAAATACTTTTAATATTTTCACTATGGAGCATTTGAACAACACAAATTAAATTGCCTTTTATAAAAATCCCCAGCAGCTGCCGAATAATCGCTTCGTCTCGAGCAATCTTACCAACACAAGAGCTCTACGGCATCAAAATATTATTTCTTAAGGTAACCACCTATAATAGCTACTTTCCTTTAGAATGATTACAGTGAGGAAACCTCAGCCCTCAACTCACGACAAATTTTAAGAAACGTCTCTGCAAACGGGTGTTAGTTTGGTAACCTTAAGTCAGGGAATATCTCTGGATACGGGTGAAAGTATTTAATTCTAAGTAATTCATTAAAGAAAATAGTTTTGAAAACAAAGATATCATATGTATAAACATTAAAATCACTGGTAAGTTATAACAGAGGTTTATGGTTCTCCAGTGGACTACAGTTGTGATATTCAATTTGATCAGTTAGGCAGTTAGGGTGTTAGACAATGCACGTGGGATGGATCAGTAGTTGTTGAGTGTGAGTTTTGAGCGGATATATTTAAATTGTTAATGAGATGAACGCTGGAAGAAATGTTTGAAAAACATTTCATAGCCTACTGACAGTATTAAAGGAGTTTTTTTAAATTGCTTGTTTTATATATATTGAATTATTTCAACTGCGTAAGGATAACTGAAGACATTCATGGGTCTATCACTGATATGAAGGTGAAGGAGTCATCACATTTGAAAGTTTATTAATTTGATTTATAATTTTCAGACGATATTACCCTTCTTAAGATTAAATCAACTTGATGAAACCAAAGTATGGATGTATTTTTTCATTTTAAATACATACATTTACTCTTAATGTTATTTATAATATATTATTAACTGTATTATATGTACCTTTAAATATATTAAGAATGTAAAATAATTGTATACTCACGCAAACTGTGACTTCGGCTTGTCTGCTCCTGCCATTTTTATCTATCAGAAGTGGTACCTAAAAAATATTGATAATTTATCACAGAGCACTACTAAATAGAGTTTAAATAAATTAAAGAACGGTTGAATTATATATTCAGCTACAGATATAAACACTAAGCTATGAACAAATTATGTAACGTCGGTTTGTAATATTCAATCGATTTTTCGGCAGAGATGTCAATGTTCAAAAATTACTTAGTTGCGCGATTCTGTATCGGTCTTGAATAATGATAAAACAAAACTTAGTCCGCGAATTGTATTAGCGAAGCGGGTCTATATTAATTTGCCAATGACCTTACCGTTTTAAAATTACGAACCGGACGAAATTAACCGCGAGTTACAGCTGACATAAATGACACATGAAAGATGACAGCTGACGCAAACAGACGACCGACCCACCGAAGTATTTTAGCCACACTGAAAATGATCGCGAGCAAAAACACGTTTCCGCTTACATTAATTATCTTTTAACGCAAACTGAGAGTAATAGGATGATTATATTCAACGGAGAAAGCGAGAAAAAAGATATTTGACGTGTAAAAGCTTCGAACGGAACAAAAAGGTATATCAAAATTGCCAGCTAAAATATATAAATGTTATACGTTAGGCACATACATCTTATTTTTTTCTCTAGAAATCTAAAATTATCAATTTAAATCTCAATCGAGTTTTTTTATATGGTTAATAAAATCTTAAAAGATCTTAATGATATTGAATGCGCAAAAAATAAAACAAAGTGTACATTAAATTCCGAAAATTATTTATATAATGCAATAACATAAATTATGATAGTTACTCTTTTTTATTAAAAAAAATAATATGGTATATATTTATTCGTTGTTTGTCCTTATAACAAAGTGCTAGTTAGCCTGTTTGTAACTGAAATCACTTTAATCATGAACTTCCCCACAATAAATGTACATTGAATAGTAAATAATAAACATAAAAAAGTGTAACTATATAGTTATTAATGCTATTATAAATAAAGGAAATATTTATAAAAAATTAATAATTTATTTTTAATAGAAATTTGGTGTTTTATTACGTAAAACATAAATTACAGCCTCCGGATCGATAGGAGGCTGTAGAAGGTTGCCATGGTAACCATCATCGGTATTGCCATGCGTCAAAGGGGGGCGGCCGCCCCTATTTCAGTTTTTCAGATGACCTCAGTTCTGTCTATCGAGCATCTCAGCTATCTAATGTTTTTTGACTTATAAAATGTGAAACAATGGAAGTAGAAGCAAAATAACTTATGAATTAAATTGCGAAATCATTCATTATAGTGATGGGGCATTGAAATTCAAATAATAATTAATAAACCAAAAACAAAAATCGAGGCATGAAAATGTGCAGGTAGTTGAAAAATAATATTTACGATTAGAGTATTACATAAAAATGTAATTTTATTGCTCGATTCAAAACAAAGACATCTGTTTTTTGTATATTTCAATAATGATTTTAGATTTTTATTTTCTTTCTTTCAGGTTTTTAAATAAATTAAAACAATTGGCTGGTTTGGTGTTGTTTATTTATTTGGATTTGGCTAGTGCCACTAATCCGAATTATTATAACATTGGAGGAGTATTATCCAATAATGAATCACAGTTTTATTTCAAGGAGACTATAGGAGTAAGATTATTTTTAAATTTACTAAATTATGCTCATTTTTTAGTATATCATATTACTTCGTTAAATCATTTTGCATTAACTTTATTTTAATGCATGAATTGATCTAACCACTTTTTATTATGTTTTTCAGCATTTAAATTTTGACCAGACGTATGTTCAACGTGGAGTGACATATTATGATTTTGCAATACAAATAGATTCTAATCCGATTAGGACTGCACTAAATGTTTGCAAGAACTTAATAGCCAAGAGGGTGAGTTGTGAAATATAATATTTAGCAAGGACAATTTCATTTCAGATGAATGTCAAATTGTTTTAAAAATTTGAAATATTAAATTATTTTTGTATATTTACACATAGTTAAAGAACCACAAATATTACAATTATAATATATTCCTGAACTATGTATAAATAGTTCTAGAACTATATATATATAATATATTTCAACTCTTTTACAGATATAAAAAATATTGTATAAATAATGTAACAATATATAAACACATACATGTATATTGATTTTTAATTTTTAAATTAACACACCAACCCTTATACTAAAATCATACACATTTTCTGCATGTAGTATCCATCGATCTTGACTGAACGTCATAAATGGTCACAACCATAGATCTACTATTTTATGGATTAGAAATAAACCCAGTTTTACTAGCACTGTTCTATCTAAATATTTTTCTTTTGTTAAGCAAGGAAACATATTCCTTATAAATACTAAATTATAAGTTTTTTCCTTTACAATATATCTGGTTATATTTTTTACATTAAAAATATGTTTTTTGCATGAAATCAGGTGTATGCTGTTGTTGTATCACATCCTCTGACCGGTGATCTGTCCCCGGCTGCCGTCTCCTACACCAGTGGCTTCTACCACATCCCCGTGATCGGGATCTCTTCACGAGACTCGGCTTTCTCTGACAAGAACATTCATGTATCCTTCCTAAGGACCGTGCCTCCGCATTCGCACCAGGCTGATGTGTGGGTGGATCTCCTCAAACATTTGAACTACATGAAAGTGATATTCATTCATAGTTCAGACACTGATGGCAGAGCCCTACTTGGAAGGTTTGAAAACCCTTTATTTAACTACTTATACTATGTTTATTTGAATCTGAATATTTATTTATTTTATTTTTATGTTTTGATTTGAATGAGCATAATTTTCAAGAAGAAGAATGTTCACCTTGAGCAATAAAAAAAATAACATTAAGGTTATCAACTGACAATACTTGGTGAAACTGCATAATTATAATTTTACATTCATTTTAATTAAAAATTAACAAATTAAAAATATTAAGTTTTGATTCACATTTATTTTAAACGATTACATGTTTCGGCTTTTTAATTTTTTTTAATTTAATTAGGTAATTTTTAAATTTAAATTAATTTAAAATTACAATAAAAATATATAAAAAGTGTAATAAAATATATTTTAATTTTTATTTAAGGTTCCAAACAACATCACAAAGTCTTGAAGATGATGTAGAGATCAAGGTGATGGTCGAGAATGTAATTGAGTTTGAACCGAACTTAGAGAGCTTCACAGATCAGTTACAAGATCTCAAAGGAGCTCAGGCAAGGGTTTACTTGATGTACGCAAGGTTGGTACAAAATAATACAACAAAAAATAAATACACATCAATTGGTCATGTAATGAAGTATTATTTTATATATTTTTATAGCAAAGCCGATGCTGAGGTGATCTTTCGTGATGCGGCCGCTCTTAATATGACAGAAGCTGGTTTTGTTTGGTTAGTAACAGAACAGGCGCTTGATGCTAGCAATGTCCCTGCAGGACTTTTAGGGTTAAGATTGGTCAATGCAACAAGTGAAAAGGCTCACATTCAGGATAGTATGTAAGTAAAAGCTATTCCCAATTGTATTATTTTTTGATAAGTATTGTAGTGAAATTTATTATGAACCAATAAATATACAACTATATAGCCAAATCAAAGAAGGAAAATAGTAAAACTAAGGCTATAAAAATTCATATATTTAAAAGTGTAAGAAATCAAGAGCACCTAAAAGGTTATTTGGTGTAATTTTTTCACCTTTTTGTTTCAGTTACGTTTTAGCTTCTGCAATAAGGGAAATGAATCAAACACAAGAAATACATGAAGCACCTAAAGATTGTGATAATTCTGGAGTGATTTGGGAAACTGGGAAAGTACTTTTTGAGTACATTAAAAAGCAAGAGATCCTCAAAGGCGCTACAGGAAAAGTTGCTTTTGATGATAACGGTGATCGTATTTTTGCCGAATATGAAGTGGTCAATGTGAGATCACCAGAGGAGCAACCGGCTGTAGGGAAATACTTTTTTTCAACAGTAAGTAACAAATAATAATTTATAAATAACAGTTATGAGTACATACAACATAATATTAAAGTTGCAGTTTAATCAATTAGGAGCAAGAGAAAATGCGGTTGAAGTTGGATGAGTCTCAGATTCTATGGATGGGTCATAGTAGATCTAAGCCTGAAGGGTTCATGATTCCAACTCATTTGAAAGTTCTCACAATTGAAGAGAAGCCATTTGTTTACTCAAGGAGAATAAACGTGGATGAGGGGGAGCATTGTGCTGATAACGAGATTCCGTGTCCGCATTTTAATTCTACCAATGATGAAACAGGTAAGGAAATATGGAATAATAATATTAAATGTATGATTTTTAATGTTTTTTTGAAAAATGGTTTGAAAAAAGAATGTTTTCTTGGATCTAGTAAAAAAATAAGTGATGGAAATATGTATGAATATTCAAATTTCAAATAATTATTTTTTGGTAAAAATACTATGTTTTTTTTTCAATTAATGAAAATAAATTCCATTTTATTTTGTTCCCCATGAGATTATTATCGAAGCCTCTTATAGATATAAAACATGAGAAAGAAAAAAGGTATTTATACAGAGTAATTGTATTTATTCTATGAAATCTTTCAGACATGTTTTGCTGCAAGGGCTATTGCATTGATCTTCTCAGAGAACTTTCTAGAACAATCAACTTTACTTATCACGTTGCCTTGTCACCGGACGGTCAATTTGGAAATTACATCATGAAAAATGCTTCATTGGCTGGAGGAAAGAAAGAATGGACCGGTTTAATAGGTATTTTTAAATATTTCGAATACCACATTTAAATTGCTACAAATATATTTTTATCTCATTCTCAATATTTTTCTTCTTCTGTCAGGTGAATTGGTTTATGAGCGAGCTGATATGATAGTGGCTCCTTTGACTATAAATCCAGAGAGGGCAGAGTTTATTGAATTCAGTAAACCTTTTAAATATCAAGGCATCACAATTTTAGAGAAAAAGGTAAATCTTTTACAATACTTGTATTTAATAATCCAAATGTTGTCATACAGTTAAATTGACAAAGTATTATTTTTAATTTTTTTTTATAGTAGTCTTTGTAGATGATTAATTTAATAATTGCAGTCTCGACACTCCATATTATCACAGGACTTTTATCAATAAATTCACGGTTGTGAATGTGTAACACTTTTAAATTATCATTATTTTAATACTAATATTATGTAGGTTAGTCATTTATTATACATTTTTTTTTATAGCCATCGCGTTCGTCCACGCTCGTATCGTTCTTGCAACCTTTCTCGAACACGCTTTGGATTCTAGTCATGGTATCGGTGCACGTTGTGGCCTTGGTCCTCTACTTGCTTGATAGATTCTCTCCATTTGGGCGCTTCAAAGTCGCTAACACGGACGGTACGGAAGAGGACGCCCTCAACTTGTCAAGTGCAATTTGGTTTGCCTGGGGAGTTCTGCTCAACAGTGGAATTGGAGAAGGTAAAAAAAAAACAAAACCTATTTTTCGATTCATTCTGTCGAAATAAGCTAACATTTTTTAGCGTAAAACCAAATGAAAAAAAAAACTGTCAGTCTGTAGAATCATACTACATACACACCCTTATTATTCTAGTTTAGAAAGTGTCTGTTTCTGTACAACTGTTCTTTATTAACATTTTGAACATAGTGTCTTTTTGGTAAATACTCCTATATTAAGAAATTCTTAGATCATAAATATACCCATACATTACAGTATTGTTTCGAGTAACCAATTGGACTTGAATTCAATACATTTTATATTAAGTATAGTATTCAACGAATTATGAAATTAGTGCATAAATATGAGGCTCAAAAATTCTTACAAAAATATGTCAACTATTAAACTTCATCCACAGTGAGGGATTGAAAAAAATATTCTGTCGATTGTTATAAAATGTGTTGATTCATAAGGCACACCCCGGAGTTTTTCTGCGCGAGTCTTGGGTATGGTGTGGGCAGGATTTGCTATGATCATCGTTGCTTCATACACTGCCAACTTGGCTGCTTTCCTCGTGCTGGAGAGACCAAAGACAAAGCTCACTGGAATCAACGATGCTAGGGTAAAACATAATATATTTTATAAAACATAGTAAATTTATCATAGACATTATTTTTGTCACTTTTCCAAAAGCATTTTCAAGTAGTTAAAATTGATTTAATTAAATTGTATCATTAATAATGGTAAAGTAACTACTTATTGATATTTAATAAACTACCTATCCGGTAATAAAATCAAGGAATAAATCATTTTTCGACTTTGAAGTAAAAATTGTAAATTCAATCAATATTTTCTTAAATATTCAATTTGTATATGTATTTCTTGGTTTTTAGTTGAGAAATACAATGGAAAATTTGACATGTGCAACTGTGAAAGGTTCAGCTGTGGACATGTACTTCCGCCGACAAGTTGAACTGTCCAACATGTACCGGACGATGGAGGCCAACAATTATGCTACAGCTGAAGATGCCATTCGCGACGTGAAAATTGGGTAAATTTTATTTATTTATCCACACAGAAAAGAAAAATAATGGATTAAAGCAGAACTATGTTACACAGAAAAAAAAAAACTTCAAATCAACGAAAACTGATATTTAATATTATGGATTGATTAGAAAGACTAGGTGTCTGGATATCAAGGATAGCTCTTCGTTAAGGCTTTCATATGCTGTTGTGGCTTATAGGTTGACCCGTGTGTGGTGAACTTTTTTCAACCAATATTTCGACCGCCATTGCAGGGGTCTTTCTAAGAAGACTAAATAAATTATTATCCTGAAGGATTAATAATTTATTTAGTTTTGAGTTGGTTTATTCAGATTATATATTTCTTTTTTTTATGCTATAATTAAATATAGTAAAATATATTTCTCAAGTGGCATTTAGCATTTTCAATATTAATGGTTAAATTAAATGATTATTATACCCTATAATTAAATGGTGTTAAGAAATAATAGTACCTTAATACTTGACACGCCATTATCTAGGAATAAAGATTTTTCAGCTACTTAGTTATTTGATTTAATTCACAAAATTATTTTGGTTATTTAAACAACCATGTAATTAAATATAAAGTCAAAACACGTCAATTTTTACTAATATTTTTTAATAATTTGAAAATCTTAATTTATATATTATACATTAATTTAACTCTATTTTATAGCATTGAATTGTTTTATTTTGTAGTAAACTGATGGCTTTCATATGGGACTCTTCTCGTCTGGAGTTTGAAGCAGCTCAGGATTGTGAATTGGTAACTGCTGGAGAACTGTTTGGAAGATCAGGTTATGGAGTCGGCTTGCAACGAGGATCTCCTTGGACGGATGCCGTGACACTTGCAATATTGGACTTCCACGAAAGTAAAGACGATTAATAAAAATATTATTCTCAATCTTTTACTAAATATTTTAAATAATATTAAATAACTCAAATTTACTGTAAAAACTTTTAAGTTTTTTTATATCAGAGAAATAAGCAGAATAGGTACCAATATTCTTTAATTTAAAGAATAAAGTTATATCAATGACCAGTTTTCTTAAAATAATATATACTCGTATATATAATTTAATCAGGGCATTTATAAAACTATTTAAATTTAATTTGCTATATATTACTACTGGATAACGATCCTACTGAAATAAAACATTATATCATGTAGCCAGGGGTGGGCTCGAAAGGATTATAAGTGCCTTTCTCGAGCCTCTTGTTAAATTTGAAAAAAAAGCGTCATGGTACATAAGAAAAATCATTCAAAGATCAACTTAATATCTAAAAATATTTAGTGAATAATTTAATGTAGGTTAATTTTAAGGGCAATATAAAATGTCGCAGCTTTTTTGGAATATTAAAAATAGCTGTGAGACTGAACAAGCTCTTAATATATTAACAGTCAATTCCTGAATATATTTAAGTTCTTTAAATAAAACATAATTTATATATATATTTATTACAGTTGAATTATAATAAAGAAATGATAATAATCTTTCAGGTGGTTTGATGGAGTCTTTAGACAACACGTGGATATTACAAAACAATCTACAGCAATGCGAACAGTTTGAGAAGACTCCGAACACCCTGGGGCTGAAGAACATGGCCGGCGTGTTTATATTGGTGGCTGCTGGAATAGTCGGAGGAGTCATGCTGATTGTGATTGAAATGGCGTACAAGAAGCATCAGATAAAGAAGCAGAAGCGCCTCGAACTCGCAAGACACGCTGCTGATAAATGGCGCGGGCAAGTTGAGGTAATCATCACGTATTATTGATAAATATACATTTTTTTCTTTTTACCATCAGTAAAAGAGTCAAGCAAAATCTTCAGGCAATTGGAGTGAGTGTCAAAAAATATATATCATAAAAAAAGCATAAAATAAATATTAATATATATGTTATTTATTATTGTAATTAGTTTAATGTTGAGAATGCTTCTTTTGGACACCTTACAGAAAAGAAAGACACTGCGAGCGTCTCTGGCAGCCGGTGGGCGCCGACCGGCAAACGGTCTTGGTGAACCGAGGACAGTCAGTGGAGCCCTGGAGAACGCGGCTCGGGCTCGACGGGGGCCGCTTCCTGCCCTGCCTCGCCGACCTCCGGCCTATACACCAGATGTCTCACATCTCATCGTTTAAGCACTGTGTTTTTCATAATATATTAGTTCAAAGTGGCGGATTAAGCAATTTGAAGTCCTCAGATAAATTTTGGAACCCCTTTATCTCAAAATCAACGTAAAAAGCGACAAAAACAAACAGAAGTTTCAGAGAATCGTCACTGCCCTTTTAGAGAGCTAATTTCATATGATTTTATAATGGACTTTTTACAGTCTAATTTAGGTCAATGATAAATTAAATAAATCAACATTTTCCACATAAAGTAGTGTCAAATGCTGCCATAGTTAGACTGTTATTGCTCCAAATAAGGACCATATATCGGATGAAGAGTGACTAATGTGTTTATGTTACCATAAAATTAATATTTAGTTGGTTACGTAATTTTTGCGGCCCCTCAAGATTTGGAGACCTAAAACAAGTATTTCTTGCGCTTATGGGGTGATCCGTCACTGTTTATTCGTGCAATCAACCCTTTGACTGCTACAACGACGATATATCGTTGTTTTGAAATCAGCAAAGATTGCTAACGACGATCGTCATTTTGTCCTCTCTTTGTCAAGAAATGTTGAAAAATAATTTCAAAAAATTACACTATTTATTACCTCTGATATTTATATAAAGATATGACAAAAAGAAAAGGATAAAATGTTAAAGAAAATAATATAAGAGTTTTGCCTAACAATCAAATTCTTTATTATCATGTCATCATGTAAGGGTTGATTTTATAAGAAAGTAATTTTTTTCCCCAAACTATAATCGGTAGACTTATAAGTTGACTCCTTTTGTCTATGCCAATCTCACCTTACTGTTAATAATCAATGGATAATGATATTAAATTAAAAAATATTTATATTATAAGTCCAAACGTTTTAGTACATGTTAATGCACTTAAACTGTTTTATAGAGAAAGAAATATTGCAGTTGATAAAATTAATCAGATGATAAAAAAAGACTAGAGCCCTTTCAGATGTGATCTTACAGAAGTATTCTCGGAATTTCCTGGAGAGACCACGTCACGAACAATGATGTTCTCAGCATAATCATGGAAGATAGGCACCTAGTAAAAACCATCCCAGAAAGGCGAGCCCGATGGATCGGTCACATCATGCGCCACGATGGTCTTCTTCACGACATTGTGGAAGGGATGGTTGAGGGTAGAAACTGCAGAGCTCGCTCTAGACAGGAGTATTTGTAGAAAGTGTTCGAAGACATGAGATGTTGCAGCTCTTATACTGAGCTAAAGAGGGTTGCAGAGGATCTGGGAAGAGTGGAGATTGAGATGCAAGATTTTGTTGCTGCAAACCAATCCACCGGATTGATACTACGAAGAAGAAAACTAATTATTCATTAATCTTTATATTGATATTATAGTTATTCACATAATGGTGAACAAATGTACACCTTATTCATTGCATAATATATAAACTATAAATACTAATTGAATGTGATAGAAGCTAAATGTTATAAAAATTTAGTAAATGTTAAAAATAATGAAATACTAAAAATATTGTATCTTAGAGAAGGAAAGTCACAAATAAAAATACAGGGAGCGGCAAAAAAAGCTGACGGTTTTCATCGTTGTTTTGATTTAAAACCATCAGCTTTTTTTTTGCCGCTCCCTGTATAAAAAGTGAGGTGGCTGGTAATGATACTAAAAATAGCCATAGTGAATAAAAAAGTAAAGAGTTCTCCCACTTGCCACAATGCACATTAAAATAAATATCTATGAATGTTTGATATGAGGATATTTAAACAGTGTTTTTTCTATAAATGTCTATGAAATCAGCTATGAATTATTGTATTATTAAAATGTCTGTCAAAATATATTGAGAATGTAGACGGAGTAAAGAAAAAACTAGTTTAATTAATTAAATATTATGCTTCTTAGTGAATTATTTATTTTTAAATTTAATATACCACATTATTTGATTGTTTTTAAATGAATATAATGTTTTAAGCATATTTTTTATGAATTTGTATTTATGTATGAATTTTAAAATAAAGGCTGCTCTAGTTGAATCCAGCTGGATGTTCTACATGTGTAAATCTGTGCTTTTCTATTTATAATATCAACATCAATAACCAATGAAAGTTTATTTTTCAATTTTTTTAAATTTCACTATCTATAATATATATTATTTTAACCCTTTCATTACGGCTCCGTGGAATACAAATTATACTGTCAATACGGTGTGAATTTTTCAAACTATTTTTTTTGCTTAAATCTTGTATTTGAAGCAGAAATGTACTTATCTGGTCTATTTTCATTTATCACATTGGTTCTTGTATCCTTTAGCTATCAGATGATGCATAAAAAACTATTATATTTAACAAACGTTTATTATAACTCCAAGCACGTGGTAGCATTGACACATATGGTTTACAGAAAACTCTCCCCCTTGACGAAACCTAACGATATTTATTTACATGCTTTACAGATTCCTGTAAAGAATACATGTAGGTTGATAAAAGGTATGACTGCAGTTCCATTTTCCTACTGTAGATGTCACAATAAGTACTGAATGTAGCAAAATGATATATCACGGCTACCAATGTCAACGGTAAGGGAATCTTACACGGCATATATCGGGTACCGATGCGAACAGGTTATTTCATAAAAAAATTACCTGTGTTAAAAGAACAAAAAATGCGTCATTCTAGTGCATTTGAGGAATTACTTGACCACAAAAAATATTTATAAAAATAGTTCAATCTACTAATGTTTTTAATTATTTTGTTTGGAGAAGTTACGTGTTATTAAAATATAATAAATATTTTATATGGAAAATTTAATATATGATTGGTTCATAAATATGATCTGATAAAAATAAAATGGTTATAAAAAAAACCACCACTTGAACAATAAAACAGTTTTATTTCCACCGATATTACTTTTAAAACAAGTAAAGAAGTTTTTCTTAATATTTTTGTAGAGTATAACATTACATATACACCAATCTCAACACTCTCAGAAATGGCCAATATTACTTTTTTACACGAAACATCGTTTTTAGAAAGAAAAAAAAAACTAGTTATGAAAACAACTAAGTTCATCGAGATATATTTATAGTATTCTGTTAACCGTCTGGCTGATTCTTGCATCACAGTGAATCATAAAATTCTTGCAAAACAACAAGCAGCAGTCATTGTTGATCCAAAGTATCAAGATAGTGATGTTGATATAAAATAAAATGTAAATAATACAACACATAATGAAAAAAGTAAAATGATGCTGTTTTTTTATAAGCTTATAAATAAATTAAGACTAAGCAAATGAATCAAATTAATGGCTCTGAGAGTGCCGAGTAGTTTAAATTGACAACAGACCTTTGTACATTAAAAATTACATAAAATGTATTATTATACAGACAATGTACATAAAGAGATACATAAATTTTCACAAAAAACAAATATTATACATTTATAAACATTTCTAAAAGCGTTAATGAAACCACCAATTGGTAGGTAATGAGAGGCTTATATATATATATCAACACCTAAATTCAGACTTAAGTAAATGTAAGACGGTAGAACGTGACGATGATTATTTAATACATCAAAATATTAAAGAGAATTTTTAACATTCATAAAAACTTATTCAACAAAAATGCTTTTGAATTCAATGAAAAATGGACAGCACTGACAAAAAATGGAATTCATAAGTTTAAAAATTATTTAAATAATAACTAAATAATTTATATCTTTTGAACCCATGTGAAGAAAACACTCATTTAAAATACCAACACAGGACTATTCCCAAGTACAGTGGTACCTAGACATGCGAGTTTAATTTGTTCCGCAACCTTGCTTGTATTTCAAATTACTTGTATCCCAAAGCATATTTCGAAACGCGAGCACAGCTTTGATCTCTCAAAGATGCTTTGACAGCGAGAGCACACTAATAACTGATTGCCGGGGGATTCACGTGGCTTACTATTTTTGATACTGTTAATAAAAAACAATGTAGTGAAAATCCAAGTGATTTTTTTTTTTATATGTGTGCAACTTTTGATTTATCGTAGCAAATTTTTATTGGACGCAATCTGAATATGACAGGTAAATACCAGGAACACAGTTGCACATTTGAGCAAGTTAACAATATACTGCAGTGGATTTGGAAAAAGCCACCACTTAATGTTTTTTATGAGAGTACCAAAGAAGATAATTAGAGAAGAAATCTGTTTTTCATGAGATTTTTCATGCTTCATGTTTAGTCATGATATAACTTTATTTTTTTAAATTTATTAATCTAATATTGAGAAATATTTTTTTTTGGTGTAAAGTATTATGTTTAAAAACCTAAAGTTATAATTTACATCAAACACTGTAGCTCATTAAATGATTATAATTTTATATTCAATGATATTTGTCTATCATTGATAACAAGAATGGTAGGTATACATTTTGCAAAAATATACCCAAAAAATATTTTACACATTGACTAGCATTGGGTACATTTCTTTTGACACCATAATACCACCAATTTTTTTTTAAATTTAATAACAAGAAATACGTTACGGGCTGCCCTTACTAGAGCGATACAATTGTGTGATTTCCCGACTTTTGAAAAGGAACCCTTAAGTGAATATAGAAAAACAAAATTCACTTATATTGAAATGCAATATTTAAAAAAAATATTTTTCTAGATAAAGGAATTACCTACTATGCATTTATATGTATCACTTGAGCAGACTTGGGCGGGACTAAAATTTTAATGAAAATTGAAAAATGATTACAAATTTCATTGGAAGTCTGACTTGAATCAAGACTTTTTCATATTAAAAATTAACATTGTGTATTTTTTTTCTTTTTTATTAAAATTAATGGAAATAATATTCTTTAATGTTTTATATTAAAAAATAAATATAATTTTAGGTTGACATTGTGTCATTAAAAAATTTGAGACAATAAAGCATCCAATGATAAAAATATATATTTACTAAATTACTAACAATTTAAATCCTGGAATATTCAATAATAATATTTGACACGAGTTTATAAAATAAAATAAGTATATTGTTGAATAAATAAAAAATAAATCATTAATATTTTAAGTTACAAAATGAGATCATTAATGGGAATTATTAAACCATCAACAGTAACATTTAAATTGTTGATTGACAATTATTGTTGAACTCCAAATTATTATATTAATAATTATTAAAATTACATTAATGGACACAATTTTTTTCATAGATGAAGGTGAAGTATGATATTTTAGATCTAAATTTGAAAACAATAAAAAATGGACAACATGGATATTTTGATGATAAGCACAATACAATTAAAAATTGTGCCATTATATCACATTATCTATCTGGCAGTATAATTCAATTAAAATTAAATGCACTTACTATGTAGCGTCAGGATAAGTAGACTTTTTTTTCAATATGTCCCAACCACATAAGCCACTGACACTTTGGACGTCGAGAATATAAATGACAGTTCTACTAAATAAAGCCATTAGGCTAGCTTTCTTGTCTACATAATGTATTTGGTGAACTTTTGCTGTTTCGGGTCTGAGGTCCCAGATTTTGTGTCTATCGTGGCCATTTGCTCGAACTTGGGAGTGGATGGTAGAGAGAGAAAGAGTTCTTATCTCACTGATGTGATCTAAAATTTAATAGATGTTCCTAAAAAGATCTCGTAAATTATTTGTCTAATATTCAGGTTGAAATTGATAGTTTTCTATTATAATTTTGTTACTATATATTTCATTTACATTAAACATGTTTTAGGATACATAATTTCGAAAGTGTTTTTTCTGCAACAGTAATTTTTCACATCTAAATATGAGTATCATAATCTGAAGAACGTTGGTATTAGAAAACATTTTCTTTTGGGTCAAATCTAAAGCGATTATCTTTAATACATTCATTTTGGGATTACCACAAATCGGTAAAGAAAAGGAAATAAATATATATAATGAGTCTAATAAATTCGCAAATTCTACGACAACATTTATACTTTTGTGTATTGTTAAAAGGTCTTTCATTATCAATACTTAAGTTTTCAAATTTCAAATGTCAAACTATGGAATATTTTTTCAGTTAAATCCCCAAAAAATAATTAATCTCTTTTAAAAAACAACAATGTACACTTCCAAACATCCTAACCTATTCACAGACACCACAAATCCATTCATGGTCTCGGTGTACTAGTTTCACATCACAGATCTCACTAGATCACTCGACTAGGTAATTATTAATTCATAGTATTATCGGACATGTGTTTGTTGTGTACCAAACACAAATATTTGTATCAGGCAGCAAAATTCTGGAGTCAGTGTTCTTTAGAATTCACCAAATCGTCAACAGAGATATCAAAAGTGTCAAGCCATAAATTTTATGAGAATCGCAAAAAAGCAATGCAATTCCATCAAAGATGTCAGAGTCAATGGAGATTATTATTAATCAGATACTTTTCATCTCCCTAAGGAAACATATCAACAGTAGCTTTAAGACAAAGAAAACATTTGAGTATTTTGTCAATTGTACATATGCAATAACTGGAGGTAACTGTATGGTCACCACAAATTGCCATTAAAAGTTCTGTCATGACCTTTGTCTTGTCTCAAGGTATCTGTGAACATCCAGGATGAAAGGGAAGGGCCTTGAAAAAAATACAGGTATAGTATCCGAATCATATTTGAACATTTGTTATTAAACTGATACTCCTGAGCTTCCGACCATTTTTCCAAGGATACTTAAGCCAAAAAATACATTCTGATACATTTAAGCAGTCAATATTTCAAAACTTTGTTTTCTTGGCTTGAATATTTTGATATCTATGGCAACGATGACATGAAAAAAAAACTGCAAGACAGTCAGGTATCTATTAAGTAAATAATATTTTTAAAAAAGGTTAAAAAGCCTATAGAAATTATTGAGTAAGAAGGTAGTGTTAGTTTGGGATATAAAAGGAATGGTTGAATTGGGTAAGATTGAGCGATGTCAAGTTAAGTTGTTGCCTTGGGAGCGATGAGTCCTCTCATCATGTCGAAGGTGTTTCCGTCAGGTCTCAGAGTTAGCAGCCCACTGGGGCTAGATGCCGACAGGTAGCCGCTCTCATCGAGGCCGAGGATCCGACACTTCACAGGCTCACTGCTGCTAGAGCCCTCTTTGATCACCAATACCTCCTCGTCACTACAATTTTTTGAATATTTTAAAATTCAGTTTGTCTGGCAACATGTATTGTAATAAGATAACAAAATTTCAGATGCAGGTGTATAACATAGATTTATTAATAGATTTTTAATGATTTCAAAGAAATTCTACTACAAAGAAGCACTTCTGTGAGTCAGTCTGCAAAAAGGCAGACGCGAGTAATGACTCCTAACTGATGTCTGCCATTCTGCAGAATCCATTTCCCAACCTTGCCATTTCCTCATCCATTCTCACGTACTTCGTGGTTAGCAACGGGTTACCAAAGAAGAAAATTCGAGACACGCTGTAGCATACTAACTTTGCATCCTTTAGACTGAGGTCTATTTGACATCTAACTCATGCACCTTGAATCACGCGAAGGCTTTCACTCTCTCACAAGTAGATTTTTGCGTGCGGCCACTAATGGGTCCCCATCTGGTTTCCAAAAGCAGGACGAGACAGGGAGCGTTTTCACCAAGCGTGTTTTAAAGGATGTATTTTTGATTTTTGTTTAGAAAGAGCTATGTCTATTGTGAATATATTTATGGAAGTTACTTACGTGTGTAGCCAGTACTTGTAGTAGAGATTATATAGATCTGTAAAATTCCCAGTCAGCTGAATCTGTTCACATAAATATTCCAGCCGATTCAGAATAATGGCAAGCAGCTTTTCACGCTGCAGGGGCGCCAACTCGGCATTGTGTTCTTTTATCAGATTGTTCAGGCAGCGGGTGGGAACTGAATTATCTAAGTTAATTCCGATTCCTGTACATATAAAAGACAAGTCATTTGAGAACATTACATTTATTTGTATGGTGAACAATCTTTCATAATAATAAAATGTCATACCTATGTTGAAAACCATCTGGTCTCCAGTTACACTCGTATTAAGAATAAGGCCGCCAAGTTTAACCGATCTGCCAAAGTATATGTCGTTCGGCCATTTAATTCTGAAATAAATAAACAAAAAATAGTATTGTCTCTTTTATTGTTACGATTAACACTGAGATTCATTATAAGCATCTAAAGTAAGATCTCATACCTCGTTTTAATATGGATCTCATTGACAAATGATATTTTTCTTAGAAAAAATATAAAAAAAAAAGTAAAGAATACATACATGAACAAAATCAATTAAAACATTCTATATTAAAACATTCTGCGGTAAATGGGGTTGTATTTGTTAGTAGAGTTCACCTCAGGTCCAGGTGCTGATAGCCGGGCAGATCCCGCACGGCTGTGACAAAGGCTACGGCCACCAGGTGCTGCAGCAGGGAGGGTCTAGAGGCGATGCCCCCGGCCGCTAAGGACGCCTGCAGCTGCACGGAGAACATCAGGCAGCCCGCGGGACTCAGCCAGACTGTTCCTCCACGCCCTACACCCTAAAAGTAAAAAAATAAATAAATAAACTAATAATTATAGGCATAGGCAGTTGCAGAAGACCATAGATTAAAGCTGATATTTCATTAATCAACTAATTAGTTATTTAATTAAAGTCATTTAATTTGAATTCAATAAATTCATTAATTAATTAATTTAACAGGACCGTAGTTCCAAGATGTACAAAAATAAGCACATAATAAAAAATAATGAAAAAACATATAGCATATATAGACATAAAAAAAATACATGTCAAAAATCAAAGAGATCTAAGAAAACAATACCATCGATAAAAGAGGAAAAGGAACGAGGTGTGCTGGTAGACCATTTAGAATTGTTGATTTGAGACACTATTGACAATATCTCCCTATCAACCGTTGTGCAAATTTATTTTAAAGAATCAATTATATAAGTAAGAGTTGTACGTGTATTGGTTCAATTAGGTGCTGAACATTTTTAACATCAATTGCGCAGGTCACAGACACACATGTGCAATTCAATATTATGATATATTTAAAGTACGTTCATGCTGCATTGGAAAGAGATCCTTTTTGGTGGTTTGTAGTGAACAAAAACACTCTTTTGGCTATTCCTTGTATGTGTTAAGTAAAAATTCCAAGCAGAACTTTTTAAGAATATTTTGTATTAAAAATTGATCTTGCTATGATAAATTTACATTTGTTTTGTTTGCCATAAACTTAAATTTATATTTAAGAAAATAGCATGAATGGATACCTTTGTTTGACGATCAGCAATAATAACCAGTCCATGAGCCCGAGCCTGTTCATTTATGATGTCCTGAGTGCTGGTCAAGATCTCCGAGTAGATGACCAGCCGGCCAAGGTGACTTGTGCGCAGTTCCTGAAATTAATAGTATGGGAGTTATAATAATATAGTGTAGTACAAATTTTTACTTCGTTTTCACATTGTATATGTTGTAATGCTATATTTAAAATTAAAATAATTTGATGTATTACAAAAAAGGAATTAACAGACTTAAGATATCGCTTGTGACTGCGCATCATGACAATGATATTATATATTAAGTATTTGTAAGGTTTTGATACCGGCCGTCGCCATATTATTACGACGACCGGCATCTTGTGTCAGTAGCACCACTGTTTGTATGTAGTAGACGAAAGCAACATTGTTCCCCAGTGGTGCCATCAGCACAGATAGCGGCAAATGGAGGGAAGTACAAGATGCATAAAGTGTTGTACTTGGAAGTAGATGACTGTGGAGAAGTTGTCGGGACAGGCATGAAGCAGCAGGGGCGTAGCGCTGGGCCCGGCCGGGGGCGCCTTGGCCTTGGGCTGCACCAGTTGCAGGCTGCCCACAGCCACAGATGCCGCCGACTCCAACTTGCGCTAAAAGAAACAACACATCATCATCATACATCACTGAAAAATAAAAAAATTATCACAAGAGATTCACATACTTGTATTATAGTCAACCAGTGATTATTGAAAATTTTGAAGCCAAAGAGTGATTCATAAAGTCAGTTCGTGGAAAACGAGAAACATTATGGATTAATTTAAGTATTGGAAAAGGCATATAATATGCAGAAGAAAAAATAGCTGTAATCGATTTTTTGCTTTGTGAAATATCAGGAACATTCTTCAGAACACTAGTGATCCTTGAAACACTGGTTAATAGCCAGTATTACAGATCATAGATCTTGTTTTGGCAAAAAATAATACTAGATTGTTTATTTTTCAGATTTGGTTAAACCCTTGCTTTCCGATGAAATGTATCTCCTACAACTCTATTAACTAATAATGAGGATATCATAAGAGAATAATGAGATCAGAGTTTTTGTATTCCTCCGTAATATTATTAACTATTAAATAAAATTATAATAATGTAAAGTTATTCATTTGTAGCGATGGAAATAAATGATTTGTGGAATAATCGGGCTGTGCACGGGTCAATATGCGCGTTTAATTTGATGGCTGCGCCAGCTATAGCGGCTATTACGATGTTTTATTTTCTCTTTTTCAGTTACTTGCATTACAAAAATTGTTACATTTCAACTTCAACCATAGTTAATAAAATTAATATTTATTAGGTTTTTAAATAACATTTCTATATGGTGTAGAAAATACATATTATCGGAGCTTTTGGATGTTTTTAGCACTATAAGGGGAGGGTTAAGCACATAAAAACACGAATATCATGTAAAAATAAAATTATTTTTTACTTTTCCCTAATAATTATGGTTATTTAGATTTGTAAATACTACAAGATAAGGTGAAAATATACACTTTGAGAACATTACCTCATTCTGGTATATTGATATAGTTTCGATTAAGACTTATGAGTCGGGGAATACAAGACTCCCAATAAAATCAGTGGAATGCAATATGTTTACTATAATTTTTCAGTATGAAATATTACATTTTATTTGAGGCAATTGAATGACCTTCATTCCAAAATCCAATACTGAAATTAAATCTAAATTTCAGTTAAAAAATATATAAAAAGGAGCATCAAGCTTAGTTAATATATAATATATCAGGTAAACAATAATTAGGTTCAATGGAAGATATTCAATTGTAGCAACTGGATACATAGTAAGAGATGAAAAAATATTGCTATCTTTAAAATGTGAGGTATTCAATTGGCTTTTTTATATGCTCAAGAATTTACTTGGTGTTGCACAAAACGGGGTTTAGAAATGTAATAATATACTATGTAATTTGATTTCATTCCATTGATGATGTAGTAGGGATGATTGTGCAGGTCACAGACACACAGAGATGTGCAAACTACATTATCTGATATAAATATGGAATGATATTTTTTTTGTTTAGATGAATTTTTTGAAATGTAAAAACACATTTTAAAAAATGATTCGTAATATGAATAATATTTTAATCAAAACTTATAATATATTTAGATATTAAAGTAACTTATATTACTGACATTAATCCTAATGCATTTATTTTCTTTACCATTTGAAATAATAAAAAAAAACCTTTTATGCACTTAAATTTTTATATTATTCGAGATTATTGTGTATTTTAATATTATAATATATAAAAAATAAATAATTAAAATTGATGCAAATTTTTTTACATGGTAGAAATATTTAATATAAAATATATATAAAAATATATAATTACATTTTGAAAAAAACTCAATATTTATAACCATGATTTAATATACTTTATATGTTGTTAGATTCATAAGTTTATATATGAAAAACATTAAATATTCATAAAATAAATACATGGTAAAAAAAACAGTAGAAAAACATTATAATTATTTTTTAATTTCAATACCAGTAATTGAAAAAAATGTTTTATTGATTTCATAAAAGGATAATTATGTAAAATGGATGTAATGTCTGGATGGTTCAATGAGCTGTTTTGCAATTTGATTGGTTACTAATTAAGCTAGTTCAGGCTCCAAAGGTAATTAGAGGGAAGCAGCTTGTGTAATCTAAATTGCATTTTAATTTCAGCAGTATCGGGCAACAGCCTGGCGCTAGGGTAAAGGCTTGTCTATGGCTACGCACATCTATGACTATACACTATCAGCCCGGGATGCAAGCTGCAATCTCGTATGCAAAACTAATTTCCAATCAAAATGTCTACTATTAAATAGTTCAAACACAATACAAAATTTATGGTAATTAAATTTTGGTACTTACGTGACATGGGAAATTGTCTTTGGTTGTATATATTTTTAAGAATTATATATATTTTTTTAATCGATGTATTGTTTTAAATTACTATTTAATTACTTTAAAGTGACGAATATAACATACCTTTTAATAAAAAATAATAGTATATCAAAATATTCAACTAAGACACCATCATTTCAAAAAATAATACCGGAATAGTATTAAAAGATTTTTATATTGTATTTATATCTAATTTATTTGTCATAGAAATGAAAAACAGACTCTAAAATAATCAGATCTCATAATGGCATGAAGTTAACTGTAATATATAACAGAGACAGTGGTTTTTCTTCATCGCCCCTTTCAGTATAAATAAAAGATAAAAAGATTGCTCGGCTTACACATGGGTGTAACGTAAAATATATTTTTTAACAACAAAAAATTGCAGGTGTGGTAATCGTTAGAGGAAGGTGATTTGTTTTGAATTGTTTTTTATGAAAAAAAGCACAACCATCAGATCAATGCCACACAACACAGCCGGATAAAAAACATCGAGAACGTCCAAAACAGAACCAAGACAACAGGAAGCGAGAGGTCAAAAATAGATTAAGGTCAAATTTGGTGTCAAGATGGCGGCTTACCGCGGTTTCAGGTCACGCTGGGTATCGCCCATACGTGAACCGCCGACCCCACCACTCCCAATCTTCATCCTTACAACCACATCCCAAGTTAACACACTGATTAATAAATCTGACATTAATATCTTAAATACTAAATCAAATATATATATTTACTTTATATTAGAAATATTCATTTGTAATAAACATATTTATTATTTTTTATGTAAGAAACAAACAGATCGATGGCCATATGAATAGATTCAAACAGATGTTACTGTAATATGATGTAAATGGAGTTATATACACCAATACATTTGACATATAACTCTTTAAATAAAAATGTGCAGCATGACTTTTAAATTAAATTATTTAATGAATTTCATGTTTTTTTTTTCAGTTTATTTTATATAAAATACATATATATTTAATTTTGCGAACTTTTTAACTTAGAACTTAAAAGCTAGTAAAAAGGATGATGAAAAAAATAATAAGTAAAATTACTGTTATTTGTAGATACATATTTATGAATTGTAAAATATTCATTTACACAATTATAATTTTTTACCTAATAAATATTTAAAAAATTGGCACCTATTGATACAAACAATAAAAATATTTATAATAAATAAGAATCAAGTTGGCAAACATGTATCACTCAAAGTCAAGGGGAAAAAATGTGAAAAATAGTATTGTTCAAAAAAAAAGTATAATAATATTTACATGAATTAGTAATGTAAAGACGTAAAAATGTTATTTTGGGTGATTTAGTGTAGGTAATATTATTTTAGTACTTGGTACTATAAGCAATGTAAATAAGGGGGGGATAATGTAATAATTTGTACCTTTCGTTTTTTGTAGTTTTTTAAGTTGTTTTTGCTAACATCACTATAGGTATTGTCTAATTATCATACTGTAAAATATTAATACTTCTATAAAATATCATCATCTATTCCATGCAATAAATATCACAATCAAGGAGCCTCACTATGGAAATACAAGCTTCAATGGATATTATAATTATTAATACTAATGGCTTTCAAATTAAGCATAAATAATTAATTAAGATCCACAATTTTTTGACAATAGCTGTCACGGGTAATGATACATGTAATATATATATATATATTATTTATTAGAGCAGTGATTACGGCAAAAAATCTGACATTAATATTATGTAATATTGAATAAACTTATGCGGCAAAAAATAGATACACGAGTAGAACATAGAAGCTTATAAATCATCGAGATGGTTGTTATATTATTTTTTGCAAGGATTTTTTCAAAGCATATTATTTATGGATACAACGGCGTGTTTTTTATTTATTGGAAAAAATATGCGTTTTTTTTAGTGTTCACAATTTTGCAAAAAAAGTATTCAAAACATAAATGTGATGAAAACCATTAGTTTTTAATAATTATTTTCTAGGCAGTAATAATTAGTGGGTAATGTGTAACTGTACCTATTGGGACTCCTTACGGTGCAAAACACAAACACAACACTTTTAAACAAAAGTTCATTCGACATAACAAGTTAAATTGTAAAAAAATTAAAATTATTTATAGAAATTGTTAATTAAATTACCAAAATCTGAAATTGGAATATAGTGTAATCAAAAAGACTGAGTCTATTTATATCAATTAATAAAATGATTTTTGATGATCATAAAATGACACTTCATTGGATAATTAAAAAATGAATGTATATATCAACATTAAATGTGAAAATGTTTCAATAATTTTATTTCATATTTTGGCACTTTTGTAAATATGTCACACAAAAACACTACATTGAAAAGTCTAATGTTTTTAACTACCAAAAACATGTCAAATGTGGTTTATTGTGTATCACAAATGTAACTAAATAAAATGGAAAGTCGATTTAAAAATTCATCAAGTGTAAACTTAAATAATTATTTAATTATTACAAAATTGTGTGTACTTATGGTTGTAAGAATATTTGAAGGTTGACTTGCAAAGGAGGAAAATGTAATCAATGTCAATTATAGCCTAAAAAATACAAATTGAAAAATAATAGAGTGAGTACATTTTGTTTATGAAAATTGTGTATCTTTGTTAATATATGTTGTAGTGAAGAATTTTTTTTTGGAAAAATATTTATTAAAATGTTAAACATGATGCTTCTATTTATATAGAGATAATTGTTTGAATTATGTCATAATTGTATAAGTATTAAATGCAAGACAGTAAAAAACATGGCGGGTTTCATCAATGTATTAAAATGTCATATTTTATAGCATCTAAGATATCGAAAAGGGGATTGCCGACATCAGTTTCGGAATAGAAGTAAATTAAATAGATTAAAATAAATGCAGAGTTAGAGTCTAAGCGGAGGTATTTACAGACGTGGATGTTTTCGTACCTCGTAGGTGCCAAGGAAGTATGCTGGGGTGTACTGAGGTTCTGTGGCCAGGCAAGCGTTGAGAGGAGACGATGTTGTGGTGAGACCAAGAGCGCTCAGCAGCTTCCTGAGGACTCCTAAACGAGCCAGTTCAGCAGAACTGCCATCTGCACTCAAATACTCCCGAGCGTCCAATTCTAAATGCACCTATAATACAAGTAAAGGTGAGACGTTTTTGCCCAGGCCCTTCGAGAGCAAACTCCCTTAGGACGTATAGTATTCTTGTATTGTTGTATTTGCATGATTATAACAAAATTAAAATGTCTACAGTAATAGCAGGTCAAGACCACTTTAATAATATTATATTTCGATTTTTTTACTGACCAAACAGTAGTATTTCTGACATTAATATCTCAGTGTTATGCAAACTAAAAGAGTGTCTACCTAAGCCTTTCTTCTTCATGGGTTCTAGTAGCTGTTCAACTCCTATTTCGCATATCCACATTCATAACCTACTTTCAATATACGTTGATATCAAGGGTTAGATAGATTGACATCTGTGACTCCTGACAGTGGTGACTCCTAATTTATCTCATCAATTTGGTTATCTAACTGCAAACCTTTATTGTCATGTTGTTGACTCCTGCTGTTGCATCACAAATAGCGTTTGATTACAGGCCATACTATATTGATTAATTATTACTAGTTAAATCTTAGATCCAAATCTTGTTCACTATTTGGCTCAAAATATAGCCAAAAAAAATAAAAAACAAATCAAGTAAAAAGAAAATTAAATGAAATCAAATAAATATTAGAAGGAAGTAAAAATGACTTTGGCATTAATATGTTTATAGTATTAGAAAATCTATGACTTAAAACTAATTTTATTACCTGAGAGAAGACAGCAGTTCCTCCAGAGTGATCGTCAGTGGCACGAAGCAGGGACGGGGTGTGCCACGTTTGTTCAGCTGCCAAGACTTCAACTCGGAGAACATGGCCGGCGTGGCCCCGGTATTCTGTGGGACTTATTTCAAAACAAAAGATGAAAATATAAATGAAATAGAGAAATATCGGACAATCAGAAGTACACACCCAAGTTAAAGGTGCCACAGGACTAACATTATAATGCAATCTATTGGGACGAATTTTGCAAAAAAGAAGCTCTAATCGGGTGGGTAAAAGAATAAGAATAATACAAATGTGATGTTTATAGCGTAATATATAAATATAGATTATCTTACTGTTTAATAACATAAAAAAATATTACTTACTGCGTAGTAGGAGCTGCAGAGAACTGTCTTTTTGCAGGAGATGCTTGGTAGCAGAAAACGTGATGGAGTAATTTCACGGATCGCCACTTTTCATAGGTGAAACTTACTAATTCTCTTTCTCGCACCTATAACCAAAAAATATAATTAAATACTCTAAGCACAAAATTTTGAATCTATTTTTTGTTTACAATGAATAAATATTATCTGACAATATAATTTTATACATATTTTAGTAATAATTCAAGAAAAAATAAGTAATCAAGTTAAGACTTGGTCAGAGAAATAAAAGAAATACAACATGCTTAACGTAAGACATACCTCTGCAGTTCTATAGTACGGAAGAACAGACAGCAAAAGGTCAGAGCACAGTGAGAGCACTCTCGCTCCACCGAGCAAGGCAGTGAGCAGAGCGGCTGAGGCTCGAGGGGGGAGGGCCCCACCGGCCACCAGAAGGGAGGCCCCGTTCGGTCCAGCAGCCTCCAAGGAACTCTCATCACCGGTACAGTAGACTGCATACCTGCAAGCCAACAATACATTATATAAATCCGTAACTGCATTGAATGCAGAACTTTTTTATAATTTATTTGTAGATTCCAAAAACGGTAAGATGTTATAAGAATAAACTTGTTTTAAGTAGATAGAATACAGCAAAATGAAATACAATTTATACCTATCTGGGTCTAAGACACTCCGTAAAGTCCTTGCAATATTTTCTCTTGTTACCGCACTGTCTGAATAGATTACAATGTTCGGAGGTCTCATGATCGGCAAACTGGGACAAGAACCTCCACCTTTATTTGACTTTTCTGCGGCGCAAATCGGTTCATCCAAAAGAGACGACTTTGATCCGCTCTTCTTGCCTAATGTCTTGGTGACGGTCTTCTTGTGAGAGACGGTCGTTTTAGATTTGCTGCTGACTGTGACCGTTTTCGGTTGTGTTTTTTCAGGGGCCGACTTGTTGTTTAATTCTAGTTTTAAATCTGACTTCCGGGATACGAAAGGTGATTTTTTCTTTGGTTCTTCAGAGACGGTTCCGTTACTCGTGCTATTTTTTGGCGTTGAGTTTAAAGCAGATGCATTCGCAACGGAAGCGTTTGTGACACTCTCAATATCCGCATTGATATTAGAAGAAATCGGTTCTTCTGTGTGAGAAGTATGATTTTTGGGTGGCGGTAGATCGACAGGTGTTGTTACAGTTTTCTTTACTACTGACAAATTTTCACAAATTTTCTCCAATGTCCCTACATATTTGGCTCTGTGCCGAGGAGAGCCTTCTACAGTTGGTCTTGAAACCGCTGCACTCTCATCATCAGAGAGACTTATCGGAGTGCCTTCAAATTTTACAGCTAGAAAATAATAAGTACATATTTAAAAGGTGCTTTAAAAGAGTTTTACAATATCAATAATTACGTTTACAGTGTGACGAGGGATTCAGACGGGTAATTGTGGTGATACTGATCTGGGATAACAAAATATAGGATTGAGAAATTGAGATTCCTCAGTACTGTCGCAACCACCAGTATGGTTTCCCTGATCGCACTACAGGTTCTAAGTACAATCTATGATTTTTTCATTGAAGGATATGCTTACTTTGTAACCTAACTAGTGGTCCCTGGGTGCTCAAGAAGGCTACGGCAAGAGATGCCAGACGAGACATATCTCCTACAAGAGCTAAAGCCAAGCTGGAGCCGGCCACCTTCCATGCCACTACCCTCCATGACTCAGATTCCTATAAAATATAAGTGTTATCATTTTGTTTAAAAAATGTATTGAAATTACGAACACATGGTAAATAAAGTTTTACAAAAATAAATATTAAACTTACCGGAAGTATATTAAAATTTTCAACATCTTCACCAGCAAGATCGCATTCTATAAGCACGCTGACTTCGTCTGATGGGTTGACTGCAGCTTTGGATGTCCCTGGTATTGAAATATCCTTGAGACTAGTCGCAGAGCCACTAATGATTCGTCCCTCTTTAAGACTTGCCACAGAACCATGAGTTGTTCCATCTCTCAGATTAGTCAAGGAGCCGCCATCTTTGAGGCTCATCAAAGACTTTCCAGGTTGTATTATATCCTTGAGACTGGTGAGGGAACCGCCGTGAAGCTGAGTCTTTAATGTTGAAGCGGGGGCTCGATCCACGTGGGGCAAGAAAGCCAGCCTTGCTGGTGATGGAGGGGGAGCCCTCCAGGACGCGAGGGATAGTTGGGGGGCGGGTCGGAGGGCGCAGGCACATGATGCTCCCCGCACTACGAGGACCTCTGAAATGTGAGATGCTCCAGGCTCCACACAGAGAGAAGAGCAGGCCTGCGTGCATTCTGTAAACAATTCAATAATTTATTGTTTTACTGTGAAATTTATCATCATTTTTTTTAACCAATACATCTCATTAGGTAGTGTGGATATAAGAAATTTATTTGAATAAATATATTGCATGCACAAACAAAATAATATGCCATGGAGTATGTGTTAAAATGTTTTATCTGAAACGTTACCTGTGTTTATTCAAAAGTTTAAAAATTTAATAATTTAAATGTGGTCGAAAAAAAACATTCCATTATTTTATATTATTTGATGAATAAAAGTAGTTTTAGAACACTATGCTTTTATAATACCCTTTTTGTTATACCAATAGATAAAATTAAACTCAAAATTAAATAAAACTAGAGATCAAATTTATGCTTTCGTAATCTATTTTCATCTTATTTTTAGATTCACATCTAAGGACAGAGTAATAACTGATTATACATAGAAGACATTTAGTCGGTTACAGACCTCAATGATTGTAAAGATTACAAAGTAAAAGTGTTATTTATTAAAAGAATTATCATTTTATGGATAAAATATAATTGAAGAAAATTACCTTCAGCATCCTCGGGAACTTTATAAAAGACCACGCACGAATCTGCGGATACATGTTCTAGAAGCTTAGTTCTGATGGACCTGAGCTGCCAGGCTTTCATCCATGTTGCTATCATGTAGAAAAGAGTCAGGAACATGGTGACACCAAATCAACACACTGGAAATCCATAATTACTTTTTTTAAACTAAAATACTATTAATTTCCTATGGTATTTTATATTATATATAATCCCAAACAAGGAGGTATTAATTATGAAAGTTCAGAGGAGCTGGTACTTTAGCAATAGTGGCAGAAAGGAAAAGGTGAAGAAACTTGTATGCATGTTATAATAATTTGAGGTTAAATATACTATCATATATTATTAAAATTAAAGCTGCTTCATTGTATAATTTTAAAAAGTCTATAATGATTTTTAGATAAAAATGCCATTTGATGTTTATTTAATGAAATGTTTTTTAAAAATGATGTTTAAAAAAAATGGTTATATTTTTTATGAAATAAAAAAACATGGTGACAACAATTTAATTAGGTCACCTACTTTTAAGAGGATCAATCAACGCAATGATTGAGATTTCATTTATATTATTTAATTTAAAAGCACAAGACATTAACTGGTCTGAGTAAAAATCAATATTAAAATAAGATAATATTAAATAGTACTGCGATAATATACAAAAAATATTGATTTGTGATTGATAACGGTTCGTTTAATGTCAAGCCCAAGGAGAGCATTCAAGATTTATGTCAAAGAACACGCAAGTGTAATAAAAATAATCAATTATTTAATATACTTGGTTATTTATTATGTGTATTACTAAATGGTATTATGTTAGTTATACTTGGGTGATGTTAATAGATTTTTTGAAATGTAGATCTTACACAGGTTAAGTGAAAATTTATTCACTCCATTGTAGAAAACTTTTCTTTCTTAATATTAGAAAATAATTCGGAAAATCATAGTCTTCTTCTCGTAACCACTGACATTTTAAAAACAGAAGACTCTTTTGTCTATGGCATACGCAAGGACAATAATATTTTTGGCTAGTAAACAAATACCTACAATCTACATTGTAATTTTGTAGAATTTCTTTGAAAATTTTGCAATTCATGGCTTTTGGGTTGATCCGTGAGTGGGAAATTGTATTTTGACTGAATTTATATATCCTATGACACATATTAAATTAATGCCATATAGTTGGCAAAAAAAAAAACAAATCCACCTTGTCATGTAATAATAATTTACAATTTATATTGTTTAAGACGATTTGAGAAAAAAACAAACTCAACCATTTTTACGAAGGTAATGCACATCAACACAAGTTAGGATAATGCCTTTAATTTTTTTTTTTAATAATATTTTTGTCAAAACATCATATGTGTATACAGTACCAGTTTTAGACCCTGCGGCGCCCTGGGGCATTTTTTTTCTAGCGCCCCATATTGCTTATATTTTTAAAAATATAAGAAAGATATTTTGCCCTCGGCGGCCCAAGCTTATTCGAAGCCCTGGGGCACCTACCCACTTCGCCACCCCCTAAAACTGGCACTGTGTGTATACGTAATTAAGAAAAATGGTTAAAAATGCTGGATGGAGATGATGCAGCGACCGCCATGACTTATTATTTATAAAGCATTAATATTTTATTTTATTATCTTTTTGTCAAAATATCATATGTATAAATGAATTCAAAATTATGGCAGATTGGGTATTGCACAACCCACCCAATTATACTAGAATAAAGGCAATATTATTATTATTTATAAGTCAAGGTGTGAGGGTGAGCAGATCAATGAAATAATACAAAATTATGTGTTCAATAATTTTATTATTTTATATTTTATATACCCTTACATAATAAAGACATTTTAAAGTACACACACTTATTTCTTCTTAAATAGTAGATACCTTTAATGCAATATTGTGAAAAAAAAACAAATAAAGAGAAATTATAGACATGATGGTTTTTTTCTTTCTAAAAATCATTTTAGATTGTCAACAAATTAATGAATATTTAATTATTTTATCATATATTTATTAAGATGCAAGTACTTATTACTACTCATCTATGAAAATAGATGATTATTTACTATTAGAAAAATTCATACTCATTTAAACATTAGATATTTGCATCACTTTGTAAAATTGTTTTTTTAATATTTAAAAAAAAATGCACCTTTTTAATTCGGAGTTGACTTTGATAATCAATGAAGTTAATTGATGAGTGTGGAGAATATTCATAACATATATTTTAAATGAAAATTAAAGCAAAATTTAATTATTAAATTACTACTAATAAGTATATGTGTGAAGTATGTTTTGTTTACATATTTTAAGTTATGATTTTTAAAGCTGACAACAATAATAGACTTATAATGAGTAATGTAAGTCTGTTCCTTATTAAAACGCCTACAAATAAATTAACTTTTAATCGGAACAAATATATATTAACACAGATATTTCTTACCGAATATTTGAGCTTTTTTATCAAACGTTGGCGATTTAATAATGGAATTCTCCTTGTAGAAAGGATTCATGGAAAATTTGATGTACGCCTCGTAGATTTCGTTGAAGAAGTTTTTGATTCCGTCCTCGTTCTTTGCGTCGTGGACCATGATAAACCTCATGTGGCTGGCGGTGACAAACGCTGACACAAACCATTGGTTGAACTTATCCACAGATTTCAGATACATGTTATTCACCTTCCACATGTGCTCGTCAACCAAGTCTAGTGATGCGTGGGCAATGAACTGGTTGAGATGTCTATGGTCATCTTTCTGCAAGAAATGTACATAATTTTATTTAAAACTCAAAAATAATATTTTCATCATAGAAGGGAAAATAATATTTTCATCAATCAAATTAAAATAAATGTTTTTATAAACATATTTTTTATACCTACCGATAAAAGTAAATTTAGACATTTATGAATATTATATACATTAATTTAAATATATTGAATATTATGTATAAAAATATACTTGGTGTGTTGGTTTACTTGAATCTACCTTAACTTTATCTAACCAAAAAAGTATTTTAAATTCAAATCTGGTTTTGAATGCAATTCAGTTCTTCAATAAGTATTTTATTATTGTTTTACTGTTAAAGTCGTCAGGAAAGAGTGTAATTCAGGATTTTTAGTGTAAAACGGGAATCTGATAATGCGGAATGCTACTAAGGAACACCACTCAACATTTACTTTGTAACATTGTGATATAACGATTTTATCAATCTTAATACACTGAAATGAAGTGCTTAGCCAAAAATACTATTATGTTTTGTAATAAACTGCGAGTGTGCGAAAATCTAAATAACAATTTAATATGTTTAGGTACCTTAACCTCCTTGTTGACTGGTGCGAACTCCATTTCAAAAATAGGATTATCCAGATGCCCAACTATCACAAAGTAGTATGTTCCTGCCATTTTTTTTTATGAAGCTACATCACTTATTTTAATATCCAGTCTTTTTACGAAGTGAATATCAAAATAATTAGAAGAGAAACGTCAGACACAAAACGTCAAAAGTGGAATGTTGCCAGCTCAAATATTGGTAGCCAGCTATCAAAATATGATATAATGTACCTATGTACTCGTAAAATATTCAATGGATGATTTCCGAACAATTAATTGTTTTTGTGATGTCATAATATACAAGGATGGTTCTGTAAGAACTCATATTAATAACATAGTTTTTTCCTGATATGTTTTTTAAATATAATTCCATTTTAAAAATACCTATACTTTGCTGCAATGAATCAGAAACAGAGATTACATTTTTTATTACGAGATACAAGAGGCATATGACAGTTTTTCATAGTTAATAAGATTTATTGTCATGGTTAGAACTTTTGAATATCTAGCAATTTTTCAATGTATTTGCCATTGTGCTCAATTATCAGCATCGCAGGCAAGAATTTTTACATTTTCACCTCAAACTAGATTACCGTCGCAAATTTTTTTGTCAATCAATACTGTGAGTTGCTACTGTCGATATCTTGTCTCAAGACATCTCTGCACCCGAAGATCCACCGGGAAACATATGGTTCACAACGAGCCCCAGGGCAGGAGTATGGGAACTTGATTGACCAGCCACTGTTGTATCCAAAGCATATTAAGAGTAATTTGTTAATCGGAGTGTTTAAAAAGATCAAAATTATTATCCCTACATTTTTGAGATCTGGACCATTTGGTTCTAAAGAGCGGACCAACCCAAATAGAGAAGGAGCGATAAACAAACACTTTCTTTATTTATGTAGATGGCTCATCTATAAGTTTTTTTATTAACTCCAAAATGTACAAATTTATGATGACATTATATATTCCTCATAATAATCATGTACTTGTATTTTTCGCTAGAAACATAGGCGATTGATAATTTTTATATAACCCTTGTTCTTAATTCCTGTCTTTTTTTTACTCTAACAATGCTGTACCTATAACTACGAGAGAGATCTTCGGTCATCCGCAGCTATCCCCTAAGTCAAAACAAGTGGAACGACTCCCGCTGGATGAGATTATCCATTGTCTGACGCAAAATTTCTCGTACGGCGACTGTTCGGCTTGTCTGAAAGCCTGATTAATCGTCCCACCGCATGTCAGGAACCTCCAAGAGAATAGCTAAGTCCTAGAGATGGTCACGGATGGCGAATAGGCAAGTAGGATGTGTCCTGCATCACACGGTGTCTGCCCAAGCTACAATTGAATGAATAGATAATGAAAATATCGCGGCGGCCTTAAGGGCTTAACTCATAATTGTCTGCGGATGGTTATTTTAAACAATGTAGCAGCTAATACACCCCTTTCGGTAGAGATTTTAAATTCACACTTGTGTTTATTTTTGCATCGTGTTTCTCACTGTAATTTGTGGCTTTAGGGTCTTAGGCCGTGTGAGTTGCTTATAATTAATAATGAACCTTTAATTAATATAAGCGGTAAGAGTCAAGGCGGGCTTAAAAAGGCTGCCCTTCTGCGTGGACAGCGATTTACATAATAATGACTCTAACGATTAGCTTGCTCTATTGTGAGCAATAAAAAAATATTGTGAAAAAAACATAAATATTTCATTTTTACTTTAATATATGCAATATTTCCCAAAAAATTGTATGTCAATCGGATGAAAAATACTTTTTTTTCCAAAAACGGGAACGGAAAAAAGTAAGGGTTCGTATACTGTTCAACTGATTCCGATAATTAATGAATGAAACTAAAACGAGTTATACGCAAAGGTATCTGTATACACACGGGAAAAACACGGAAACGGGATGGAAACAGACGGGAACGAAAACGGGATGGGAACAGACGGGAACGGACAAGAACAGACGGTAACAAGATGAGAACGGACGGTAACGGGATAGAAACGGGACGGAAAATCTCATAATTTGACAGGTGTTTAGATCAAAGCAATGGAATGCTTTATTATTTCAAATATTCGAATGTTATTCGTTTCGGATCTGTTTCGTTCAACTGTTTTTTTGTTAATCATTTAATATTTATATCCTTTTGTGTTAATTTAACATTATTTCAATGACATTTCTGATTGTGTTTTACTACCAGTTTTCGTTTCTCAAATGAAACTTTAATTTTTTCAAAAAATATATTTCAAGTGTTAACTTGTTCAAATAATTCACTAATTATTTTTTCGTTAGAGGACGCTATTAATTTCGTATTTCCTTTCTTCTGAGATCTTTTAGTTCAGCTAGTTTAAGCATAAAAATAACATATATTATCTCGGTTAAACTTTTTTATATACCCACATTTGTTACCCAAGATTTTGTATGTAACAATATTTACGGTTTATGAAAATCGCAACGCAGTTGAGCGAATAAAGTAATGCCATTACCCGATATGAATGTATTGTCATTGTGTAATTAATTAAAGGAGTAAATACGGGATTGCAGTTATTAAACGCAAATTTTTAACGTCTGAACTACTAACTTTTACACCCACGTTTGGTGTTGCTCAACAAAGTCCATTACTTGTTCAACAAGAAAGTACTCTGTAAATAATGCCTTGGTAAGTGCTCCCAAGGAGCGCAGGTACAAGGCGACCGGCCCGGGGGCCAATGGCCCCAAAAAAAAAAAAATAATAAAAAAAGTTATTTAACGCTTTTTAAGTCGTTAATTGTAACCATACGAAGAGTGTCAAACATTCACGAGTGTCATCAAGACATTGTGGATACTACATAATAGCTGCATCATCTGCCATTTTCTACTAACAGCAACCAGAGCGCCATATACAACCAAGCATTCTCAGGTGAGTGAATGTTTGTTTTTTGCGAGATTTATGACCGAGAAAAATAATATAATCAGGCTATCGCGTAAATCGACGACCACAAACTCTAAGAGAAACTTTTTCACGTGTAAGTCGTCTAACACATAAAATTCACAATAACTTATTTTATGACTCGTATCACAATTACATTGAGAGTATAAATTAAATTTACAACAACGATTACATTTTATATAACAGTAACCGAAATAATGTAATTTTTTTATCATTATAAATATACAATAGTATTATATTCTGTGTCGACGTTTTGCTAAAGATCTCAGGAAATTTAAAAACTAAAAATAAATCTTACTTTTTGACCTTTCGAGAAGAAAGAATGCTTGGATATTGTTTAAAACGACACTAAAACATGGATCGAACCCAATTCCACTTATGTTCTCATCATTTTAGCTTTGTTAGCCTCTTCCTTTTATCCCATTGTCCCAACCGAGTCTACCTGAGTGACTTCAGTAAATGACGCGCTCATTAATTTCGATTAAATAATTTTTTTTTATTAAAATCAGGGCAAAAAAAATAATAACGAAGAAAACAAAAATGACAACGTTTTTATTATTCACAGGAAAAATATAACAAGAGTTTTTTTCATGGTATTTTCAACGGCAATCATTATCGTGTTGTGAATATTCTGTGCCTTTGGGCAAGAAATAAGGGAAAATAGAATTATTTCTTATGTAAAGGGTATTTTTTTTCAGTTTTTTTTTGAAAAGCTATTAACTTGGCTATTGAAAACAAGAACGCTTTTTGTGGTGTTTTAAGTTCACATAAAGTTAATACTTTGACATATTTTTTAACTATAATTATTTGCTTCCAATTTAAAATATAGAAAACAATCAGTTTATCTTCTAGGAACCTCTGTCTATCAATATATCCATATTCTATTGAGATCTTTCTTTTATTAATATGGATTTATGATAATTTTTAATATTTGCGCGTGGCACCGGATACCCTGATATTACACAATATCCACAGATGGAAACTAGCAAATAATGCGAGATAAGAGATTTAAGCACAAGAAAAATATTAATTAATCCAGTTCTTAATTTTACTTAATCCAGTAATTTTTACATTACTTTATAGTGAAGAGATTACTTTAGAAATTACAAGTAAGACAAATAAAATAATATAATCATAATCTCTAAAAGATGCAAAAGAATTTGTATACCTTGGAAGTACGATCACCTGGGATGGCAGAACAAAAAGAGAAGTCAACAGTCGAATACATCAAGCAAGGCTAGCTTTCAATAAAAAAGCCAAAATTCTTGAGTCAAGGAATATTTCTTTAGGGCTCCGCAAGCAACTTGCCAAAACACTTGTTTGGAGCATATTAATGTACGGCTGTGAGACATGGTGCTTATCTGAAAGTGATAAAAAAAGACTAGAGGCCTTTGAGATGTGGTCGTACAGAAGAATTCTCGGAATTTCCTGGAGAGACCACGTCACGAACAATGAGGTTCTCAGAATAATCAAGGCAACTAATAAGAACCATCTCAGAGAGGCGAGCCCGATGGATCGGCCACATCATGCGCCACGATGGTCTTCTTCACGATATTGTGGAGGGGATGGTTGAGGGTAGAAACTGTAGAGGGCGCCCTAGACAGGAGTATTTGCAGCAAGTATTCGAGGACATGAACTGTAGCGCTTATGCTGAGCTGAAAAGGGTTGCGGAGCACCGAGAGGAGTGGAGATCGAGATGCAAGATTCCGTTGCTGCAAACCAATCCAGCGGATTGATACTACGAAGAAAGAATCATAATTAGGTAAATTTTCTTCGCGGAAAGATTTTTCATCCCTTAATTATTTCCACCCATTATTATCATATAAAAAATCTTCGGTACTACATATGAAGCCAATTACCGAATATTTGAAATGTTTTTACATTTCAAAGATGCTGATGCTTAAAATTAAATTTGAATAAATATCGAATGTCTTCAATCACATGCGGCATGATTTGAATTACTGCAACAGTTCCCGCTAAAACAAAACAGCGGAGAATTCTTGAATTTGCCAGCGCAACCGCCAGAGCGCGCTCCTTTTGCGGATGGCAAATAAAAGTAATCCAATTTTTGTATCTTCCGGATCTGCTCTCGAGTGAATCACGACACTCTTGGAATAAGCCTAACATCCCCGATACATCGTATTCTTATCGTGGCCAAATACTAGTGGAAGTATGAATATGTTCATAATAAAATTGTGTAAGAAACTGTTGCACTGGAATGGAAATATGATTTTTGGGGTAGTATGCAGTGTTATGTGTATACTTACTTGTAAATTTGTTGGTTACCAATACGTCAATAGGAGTCTTTTTTATGAAACATTCGTATTTGGTGTATTGCAAGTAATAAAGTTCAAAAAGTTTTATAATTAAATAGTATTAATTAAAAATATATAATAATTCAATCTTAAGAATCCAATTCAAAGAATAAATGAAAAAGGATAGTATAAATGTCAATAAAATCACCTTTTATAGAAACATTCAGGCTCACGTTATTCTGAAAGAGGGTTAGTTGTTTACAGCACTTTAGTACTGTTTTTGTTCTTAACATAGAACTTCACATCTAAGTAAGTACCTGAAGTTTATTTTCTTGTGGATGGATCAAGTTCTCGAGCTTGATTAACTCGACTTTACGAAAACGAAATAGGAGATAGTATTAGTTCGTGTTTTGCTTTCAAGTCGGTTATTTATATGCCGCCTTTATTGAGTCGTGTTTAAAACGACATTATAAAGCCGAACGAATTCGAAGTAATTTAATGAATTTAAACACTTGGGAAACCAATCACACTCTGCCCGTCCTACTCTAACGGAAACTTTCTCGCTCCTTTCGAACCGATTTACAGGAAGCGGGCTTAGTAAAATAACGAAATATCTTATTCTGAATAAGATACGAGATACGCTTTTCTTAATCTTCTTTGTTTCAGTGACAGCAACTAGGTATCTTATTCTTAAAAATAAACATGATACATTCTTTATATTCTAATAATTCATACATTCGGCTTTAAATGTTCAGGTATGATTGACAACATTGATTGTCCGAAGCAGTGAAACTTAGATTTTATGTTTTTCAAGGGACCGTAGAAAAATCACATCCGTTCCATATCTGGAATACATGGTCACTATATATTGCTTATATTCAGTTTTGTCATTTGCCGTGGTTTGTATCAAGATATCTCTGCTCCCGAAGGTCCACCTGTAAACATATATGGTTGTCAATGGATTCCAGAGCAGAAACCTGAGGACTTGAAGGAACGGCAGCTGGAAAATTCGAGGCATATTTTTGGGTGATTTGAGTGACGATCGGAAGACGATCGGATGATTAGCCCGACACTCGCGAGGCCTGGAATATTTGGTAATATGCCAAAATCGATCAATCAGTATAATATTTGTGACAGGATTATAATAATTAGATGATATGTCAAGGAAAATTATGAATTGGGAAACATTTAATGCGGAGTTATTAAACATTTTTTCTTCTACGTGTTAGCCAGGACTACGCAAAATAAACGATTTATCAGGGTTACACTGTACATATAATGAAAAAAATAAGAAGCAGGTAGTAAACACAAATAGGACACAATCCGTACAGAAATGCATTGGCCAAAGCTGACTTGCGAAAATAATTAAAAAATATATATTTAGGTATTCTTGGTGATATGTTCTGATTGTCACTAAAATAAATTATTTGGCAGAAAATCCAATATTTAATATTGAAAAATAGAAAAATAATTAGAACAAATTAATTATGGAATGTCATTCTTTTCATATTTTTTAAAATCTACTCTCAATCTAGGGCGTACAATAAAGTATTCTGTGGTATGTGAGAAATATGTCACACAAGTAATGATATCGACACAGCACATATTTGGTGCTCTCTTGCATTCGTAAAAATTTTGAAGTACTATCGAATACTGAACTGAATAGAGTTGTATCGATGGATCTTGCAATTTTCAAAAGTCCATAAGGTGGCGGTTTATCGTAGCTGAATGAATCAAATTAAAAGCAGATATGGCAACTGTAGAGAAAGAGAGTCAACTATGATTGTAAATAAGTTCATTACGCGAAGTACTTATAAAGTTTCAGCGACGCCAATGGGTCTCAGGTACTAGGGAATGCTTTTAGTCTCTAATGAAAAATAATAAGCTTATGGTACCGCGGGGGCATCTAACCGCTACGAGTGTTCCCTTCGCCACAGGAGAGATTGACAAGTTCAAACTTAGCAACAGATTTTTAATAACAATAATATCACGACGTACTGAATAAAACCGTCATTTAATTGATGTATAGTTTTCTATAAAGATGTTTAGATATGTTTTTGAACAACAGTGGTTGAAGAAATTAATAAGTGGTTAAGTTAAATTAAAGCACACATTTAATCGGTTGTAAATAAATACTCTTGTAATTTAGCTGTCCATTCAAGTACGTATATAATAAATTGAATATTTTATTATTTTACGAAGTTCAAGCTGTTAAATGAAGCCAAAAAAATAATTGTGATATTTAAATAAATTTGTTCACTACCACATTTGGTGAAAATACAAAAATGTTATTGTTTTTCTGTTTAAGATATTATGGAACATTGTATCTTAAACATGTCCGCGATGTAGTGGAATGGTGTGGTGGATACATTTAAAAAATATATATAATGAAGTAATGTTTTGTTTGATAAACTTCTGGTTAGGTACTGAACCCGTGCAATCGAAACCAACTCAACGTTGAAAAAAAAAGTGAGTTATTCGAGATGGCAGAGAGACATACAGAAAATGTACTCTGCGCAATTCTATACTGCACTCTAAATTGCTCCGAGTCCCGACATCCCTACGAGATAACTCACCGGTCGTTGGGGATTTTAAAGTGTCGATTTCCATTAAAGCCGCATGAGAAACCTTTCCAGCAGCCGGGGAAAATAATATCCTGGTCTTCCACCGCATAACTTCCACTCGGCGAAGTTATTGGTGGCCTGGACTGTAGACATCTTTGACTTTGCTCGCATACTCGTGATGCATTTTAAAAAGAAAGCCAAGAATCATTATTTCTAGAGACTTTTCAATATGTAATGCATCTAAAGAAATGCGCTCGGTTTTAAAACGTTGGAAAATGCTGTAACGTTTATTTGATCATGTTTGAAAAAATAATAATTACTGAATATTGTATTTTTTTATTTTAATTGCATGCTGTGAATTGTTTGTTGTGATAATTATAGGTAAAATTGAAATATAATTTGACGAAGTGTGGAATAGTTTGAG